>CM062816.1:317945481-318545481 GCA_031772625.1 Pinus tabuliformis | reverse complement strand
GACAAAGGCCTCACAACCAAAAGGCTTTAAAATAGAGTAGTTTACCTTTTTACCTGTCCATGCTTCCTCTGGAACACCACCATCCAAGGAACTTGAAGGTCCTCTGTTTATTAAATAAACAACAGTATCTACAGCATCTGCCCAAAACTGTAAAGGCAATCCTGCATGCAATCTCATGCACCTTGCACGCTCCATGATTGTTCTGTTCATCCTTTCTGACACACCATTTTCTTGTGGTGTTCTTGGAATTGTCTTCTCTCTGAAAATTCCATGCTCTGAACAGTACCTATCAAACTCTTTGCTGCAATATTCACCTCCATTGTCTGATCTAAGACACTTCAATTTCTTTCCTGTCTCAATCTCAACCAAAGCTTTCCATTTCTTGAAAGTATCAAATACATCAGATTTATTCTTAATACAATAAATCCAAGTTTTTCTAGTTGCATCATCAATAAAAGTAACATAATAACGAGAGCCACCAAGAGATGATACCTGAGCAGGTCCCCATACATCTGTATGCACAAGCTCTAATTTTTCATTCTTCTTTTCTTTCACAACTCTGAGAAATCTGACTCTCTTCTGTTTTCCATAAATGCAATTCTCACAGAAGTCCAAATCAACATTCTTCAAACCCGGCAACAAATTCCTTGAGTGAAGAATCTTCATCCCCTTTTCACTCATGTGTCCGAGCCTATGATGCTGTAATGCTGCATCTGCTCCTTTGGAAGTTAAAGCATTAACAGAGTTAGAAATACCATTGCATAAATACAATGTACCAACCTTTTCGCCTTTTGCTATTACCAGGGCTCCTTTGGTGACCTTCCAAGCTTTATCTGTGAAAGTTGTCACACAACCTTCACCGCCTAACTGCCCTGTTGAAATCAGATTTTTCTTTAGATCTGGAACATGCCTTACCTCCTTTAATAGCCATTGGTTTCCATTCTGCTGTTTTACAAGAACCTTACCCATTCCAACGATTTTACAGGGTTTATCATCACCTAGACGAACTTGTCCAAAATCTCCTTGAACATAGTCATGAAAGTATTTCTTATCAGGTGTGGCATGGAATGAAGCCCCTGAATCTACCACCCAAGAATCAGTAATATTTTCGAAAGAAAGAATCAAAACATCTTGTAACACCTCACCTGTCACATTTGCTTCATGATTGTTTTCTTGCTGTGCATCTCCTTCTTTTCCCTTCCGAGATCTACAGTCTTTCTTTAGGTTTCCTTTCTTTCCACATTTCCAGCACACTATCCCCGATCTGGACTTGGATCTGCCTTTCCTTGATTTACTGCGATATCCTGAGCTCTTTCCTCTTTCCATTTTTCTTCCTCTAGACTCTGCACTCAAAGCATTTCCCGATGTCTCACCGGAGCTTTTCCGTCGCATTTCCTCGCTAAGGATAGCACCGACAACATCATCAAACTTTAAAGTACTAGATCCAGAAACAAAGTTACTGATGGCCATTACCAAACCATTCTAGCTTTCTGGTAACGAGCACAAGAATAACAGAGCTCTAATTTCATCATCAAAGTTTACCCCTACAGAACTTAACTGACTTGTAACTGTATTAAAATCATTTAAATGGTCTGCAATAGATCCACCTTCCGACATCTTCATATTAAATAACCGTTTCATAAGAAATACCTTGTTCGAGGCCGAGGGTTTTTCATATAGTTTCGACAACGCCTCCATCAAACCTGTTGTCGTGGTTTCCTTTGAAATGTTGAAAGCGACTGACGCAGCAAGGCACAGCCGTATTGTTCCGAGTGCCTTTCTATCGAGAAGGTTCCATTCTTCGTCTTTCATACCCGTCGGCATCTTTGTTTTTCCGCCCAATGGTAGGTATAGATCTTTCTGATACAGATAATCTTCCATCTGCATCTTCCACAGCGAGAAGTTTTGGCCGTTAAATTTCTCGACCCTAAACTTACCATCTTCTGCCATTTCTCCCACTCGAACCAGGAACCCTTCTTTCCTACGAGTTTATCAGCCAAATAGACCTTCGGCTCTGATACCAGTTGTTAGAAAATTATATATTACGGAGCAATGGAACACATAAATATTGCAGAAATATAAACACAGAAAACGCGCAAAACAAGAAAGACATAGATATACGTGGTTCACCCAGTTTGGGCTACGTCCACCCCGAACAACCAGTCCTTCCTTTCTATTATCCAGCAAAATGAAGAGATACAACCTACAGCAAAACCGTTGTAATATCCTCTGTTTTCTCTCACAGTCTCACCTCTATATTTCTCGCTCACCGAATACACATCTATATCACAGCCTCAAATACAATGCCCTCATATAAAGAGAGGGGTTGCCTTCTAGGGCAAAAAACCCTAAACTAAACATAAGTTCTACCGTCAGATCACCTGCCTAATGAACGGCCCAGATTGACTAGAAATTACTATACTTTTACAAGGCAATTTTACAGCTATTTTTAGCTTCGGGGGCACTGCCCCCAAAACCCCCCGCCAGGGGGGGCTCCCAAAAGTCGCTGTCGCCCCCCCCCTGGACCCCCCACGGCAGCGATTATTTTACGGGCAGCGTTGTTGCCCCATTTTGAACTGGGGTCCAATATGCCGGTACTATAGAAGATAATCAGGCTCCACACCCAACACCTTGATCATCCTTTTGCAAAAGGACAACAGCTATGGTGTGATCAGATGCAAATGAGAAGATGATG
Source organism: Pinus tabuliformis (assembly GCA_031772625.1). Taxonomy (NCBI): domain Eukaryota; kingdom Viridiplantae; phylum Streptophyta; class Pinopsida; order Pinales; family Pinaceae; genus Pinus; species Pinus tabuliformis. Next base: position 318,542,786 of record CM062816.1, on the reverse strand, counting down.
AAATCCCTTTCAAATTGAGGACTTGTGAGCACTGGGGCTTGGGTCAAGGCTGACTTTATGCCCTCAAATGCTTGCTTGGCTTCTAAAGTCCATTTTACCTTGGAGTCCTTTTTTAGCATGTTGTTTAGCAATCTTGTCAGCTCAGCTAGGTTTGGGATAAATCTTCTTAGGAAGTTTATCTTTCCTAAAAAGGTTTGCAATTCTTTAATGTTTCTTGAATGGGGGACTTGAAGAATGGCTTGAATTCTGCCTGGATCAATTCGAATACCATCTTTTGAAATGATATGGCCCAGCAACTTACCTTCTTCTAGAACAAAGAGGGACTTCTTAGGATTCAAGGATATGCCATATTTTCTACATGTTAGGAACACGCCTTAGGTGTTTTAAATGTTCTTGATCAGATTTTGAGAAAGGGGTTAAGTCATCAAGGTAAACTACTAAGAAATCATGGATTTCTTTGGCAAATGCTATGTCCATGGCCCTCTGAAAGGTAGCACTTGCATTCTTAAGTCCGAAAGGCATTTTCGCATATTTAAAAGTTCCCCATGGTGTTGTGAATGATGTTTTATCTTGGTCATTAGGGTGAACTAGGGTTTGATTGAAACTTGAGAAACCATCAAGCAATGAAATTCTTTAAGATCCCACTACTCTTTTTAGAATGTGGTCCATCTTAGGTAATGGGTAGTGGTCTTTGAGGGATACTTGGTTCAAGTTTCTCAAATCAACACACAGTCTAATCTCACCTGATTTTCTCCTTGTGGGAACAAGGTTGGATACCCATTCTGAAAATCTAATGGGTGCTATGATACCAGCTTCAAACATTTTCTTCACTTCTTTCTCAATTAAAGGGAGAAGCACTGGGTTGATTCTCCTTAGTTTCTGTTTGAAAGGCTTTTGATTTGGTTTTAATGGAATGGTATGTTGAATAACTGAAGTGTCATAGGACTTTAGGTCCTCATAACTCCATGCAAAAACGTCTTGAAACTCTTTAAACAGGCCAACATATTTTGGTTTTTGATCGAGATGCAAGGACTTAGATAGTTTTATTATTTTGGGCTTTTCAGTTGTTCCAATATTGGAGTCTTCAATGGCAGCATTTAGAGGTTGCATCTTTGGCTTCCTAGGGATATCATTTGAGTCAAAGATGTCTTCTAAGGGAGTCAGGCCTGTGGGCAAGAAATTGTCTTTCAGGTCAATAACTTCAGCCTCTGCTTCATCTGCTTCATTAAGGTTCATTTGCTTAAGCTCTTGCACATTTTTGTTATCAAAAGTGGTGGGGTGTAGCATTTGATTTGCTGCTTCAGCTGATAAAGTTTGTTGATGTTGGTTCACTTGCTGGTGTGGGTCATCCATGGCATCAGCATCAATATTTAGGCCTGAAAATTCTTGCTGTAAAGTCAAGAAATTATTTATTTGTGTATCATTTCCAAAGACTTTCCAGTCTCTGATATTGTTGGGGACAACAGGCCTGTGTTTTATCTTAGCTGTAAAATAGTGATTGGGTTCAAAGGGCAACTTGCAGGTACTAGAAAAAGTAGCTAGACTATGTGCATGGAGGTTATGGCTTCTTGATATCTTAGTAGGTTGGGATTCGGTGAAAGTGTTGACTACTTCAGTGGCAGCAGATCTGTAGGCTCTCAATCTATTATCATTAGTAACAAAGTTGCCTTTCATCTGCTGAATAATGAGGTCAGAATCTCCTAGAATTGACAGTCTTGTTGCTCCTAAAGATTTGATTAATTTAAGCCCTAAAAGGAGAGATTCATACTCTGCCATGTTGTTAGTGCATTTGAAATTTAGTCTATAGGCATGACCCTCTGCATGATTGTTTTGCCTATTGTGGATCCACACTCCTGCCCCTGCTCCTAGCTTGTTCACTGACCCATCAAACTCGAGATACCAAAGAATCTCGTGATCTTGTACATTATTAGGAGTCTCAGTTATTTTTGGAGTGGGCAGTTGAGATTCTTGTGTTTCATATGATTTGTCTTGTAAGGTAGTTTCACCAATCACTTCAGTGGTTTCAAGGTTTTGGACAATTGATTGCTCATTTGTGTTTGTTTCTCACTCAAGAGCCAAAGGCTTATCATCAGTTGGAGGACATCCATCATCATTGAATAGGATGAAAGAATCCATATCATAATGGATTACATAAATAGGAAAATTTTGGGGCTTTTCCTCACTGCTTACCACATATTTCATCAGTGTTTCTCTATACAGCCTCTTTGGTTGCCCAAAGACAGGGATAGTGGCATAGGACATGTCTAATTGCAAGGACCCCTAGAGTTTGGCTCCCCAGGATCTTGATAATAGCATACCATACTTAGGTGGGATGTCAGCTACTACCACATCCATCAGAACAGTTTTGTTTGGGTATGGGACTAAGGAGACACATAAATCTTTGATCAGGCCCAAACACTTGACCTGGCTGGAATCAAATGAAAATAAGTCTTTGTATGGTCTTGTGATATCCAAGTTTAATTTCTCCATAACAGATTTAGGCATTAGGTTGTGTGAAGCCCCTTAGTCAAACATTGCATTGTGTAATATTTTATCATGGATATGAAGACTAACATAAAAGGGTAGAACACCTCCACTTATTGTTTTTCCATCAACTTCTGGGCCAAAAAGTAACTCAGGTGTATCATCTAAAACATTAACATCATCCCTATTCTCTGGTATTTGGAGTGACCTTTTGATTTGCTGTTTATATATGTCATGTTTGGCAAGTTCAGAGAGTGGGAGGGATATCTTCAATTTACCAATTTCTACCTCTAGGTCAAAGGGCTTTTCAGATTGGATTTTGGTATTATGACTGGCATATCTTTCTTTCTCAACTACACTTTTAGTGATCTTCTCTTGATTCTCAGTATCATCTTGGAGTATTTTTGCTTCAGAAGTGGTTTGAGTGCTATTTGGATTGTTCTTTAAGGAAGATGATACCAATGGCTGATTCTTAAAGGGGTATGTCTCTGTTACATCTTCCACTGTCACCTCTTTTGGTTTTGGATCTATTTTGTCAATAGGTTCTATAAGGGCAGCTTTCTCTTTTATCTTCTTAGGCTGTTTATTATCCTTTGTTTTGATAGGTTCTGGCACATCTATGGTCCTACTTCTCAATTTGTATTGTTTGTGAACTTCATAAACAATTGTGTCATAACCTTCTTTGAAGTCAAATGACTCTCCGGACTTGGTTTGGAATTGATTAATATCATTATCATCCTGGTCTTCTTGGGTTAGAAAAACTTGTTGTTCTTCATTCAAACCCATTAGGTTGATATGAGTGTCTTCTTTTGGTTCGCCAGATGTTGATGCTTCAGTATAGTTCTCTTGGAAAGGGGGTCTAATGTCTTGATCTGGGCCAACCCTTCCAACATTTGGGTTTTGGTTTTTCGTGAAATTTGGGTTTCTGATAGTATTAGTTTGTGGTCCTTCCCATGATGATTTTCTCTCAACTGTTTCTACCATATCTCCAAGTCTGTGCATACCACTGATGATTGCATCCAATTTCTGATCTAACGCTGATGGTTCGTCTTTGAAAGTAGTTCTTCTCTTAGCCCTTGCTCTATTTCGCTTGGCTATCAGGTTTGCCTCTACACTAACAGCTATGTTTTGCATGTCTGCTAAGGTTAGAGGGGCTCTTTCTCTCAATTGATATGCCATGTCGGCATCAAATCCATCGGGGAATTTATATAAGGCTAGATCAGGTGGAGGCCTAAGGCTTTGTGGAATAGCATTGTAAACAACGTTGTTAAATTTGCCACAGTAGTCTAACACGGTTTCTTGGGGGCCTCTTTTTATAGTATCATATTCAGATAATGTGTGAAGTGGGTCTTTCTTTTTCTCCCATCTGTTAAGGAAAGTTTGGTAAAGGGCCTCTGGGTCACCTATAGAATTTGTAGGAAGGTCTCTAAACCAGGGCCTTACATCACCTGTTAAACTCTAAACAAAAATCTTCATTCTTACACCATAATCATCTATCTCATAGTTTTCAAAATAGTCTTGCATTTTCTTGGTATGTTGCAGGGTTGTGTAAGAACCTATACCATCAAAATAAATGATCTTGGTTTGATAACCCTAAGGCATAGCCCTTGGATTTGCAGGTAACTGTAAAGGTGCATATCTATTAGCCATATTTACTGGGATAAGAGGAACAACAGGAATAAACGGAACAACTGGAACAAAGGGGATAATAGTAGTATGTCAAGTAGATGGAGGGGTGGAGAAGGTACTTTGTGAAGTGGATGAAGAACTAGGAGATGTGGGAGTAGTGGTGTGAGGATGAACTAAAACTTTAGCAGGGGTTGGAATATAACTTTGGGGAGCTGTCTAAGGGCTTGAATCTGTAAAATGTTCTTCTTCCTCTTGTTTCCTGAAAACCTTTGGAATTAAATTAGGATTTTCAAAAACAGCTGGTGGATTTGGATCTGGATTAGACCTGGTGTAACGGGTCTTCTTCTTTGGAGCCAGCTTCTGAGCCTGCTTTTTGGAAATCTTCTAGGAATAATTGTGGTTTAGCAAGAGACTGATCAAACTTTGGAACAGCTGTTTAGAACTTAATACTGGAATAAAGATTGACTGAAGAATCTTTTATATACTCCTGCAAATGCAAAGCAAAAGTAGTTTCCAAGGCTTCCTGGCTGTCATTCAGACTTTATCTGCGGCATTTAAGGAGTAGAAAGCAGTTGGAAAATTCGTTCATCCCCAGCGGAGTCGCCAATTATGTTAACACTCAGGTTGTTCCCTTTGACTCCCAAGGGAATATGGCCGAGGTAACCACAAACCAATCTTTGGACTGTAGGTTCTAGCCTACCTGCAATCAGAGAGGGCTCTCTCTTTAGGATTTAGCTTTGTTTTGTGAGATCTTAGGCTAGTTATGGAGGTGTTTTTTTTTAAGTTTTGGCAAGATGATTAATGCCTTCAAGTAGGGAGGCATGCATAGTGCAAGATTTTCAAACCATTGGGCATGGACTCATGAAGTAAGGCTGTTGGTGCGTTTTCTTGGTCATAAGAGGACTATAGAGCAAGATAGTTGTATAGGAAACAACGTTTAGGTTAAATAAGGATGGAATGAGGGCTAAGGAATGAGAGGCAATTAAGAATCTCTCCTTCAGCTTAATAGGGGGAAGGTGTATGAGCTCTATCTAGGAGCAGTCAAGAATTCCTAGATAATTGTCATATATGAGTGAATTAGGGGAAATATGAGCCAAGAGGAGTTCACATTCATAGCTAATTCAGTGGAAAACATATAGAAACAACAGAAATTGAGCATAGAGTGCAGTTAAGCAAAGTCTAGGCTATCCATTTTTCCTATTATTTAGACGGTGATACAATGGCGGATAAACATATATATAAACTGAAATAGAATGAGGAAAAACTTATTGTCCCATGTAGCAGCACAATAATTCCACAGTCACTCTTCAACCATTGAACACAGCAGAGAGTCAGTCCTCCAAGCTTTTCAGCAGTCTTTGATTAAAGAAAATTCACAAATATATAGAGCGAGTCTCTTATGAAGTAAACTAATCAACCAACCCCAAATACATTCTATAAGGGGATATTTATACAAAAAGAAGATACAAAAATATCTATAGGATTAATTATTAATTCATAAATTCTTTCACCAACTCCTAAGGAGTGGTTGATGAGAAAGTAAATGCTAAAATAAAGACAAAAGTAACAGCTGTTCCTTTCTGCCAGTGAATGTTGACTTTTGAGTCCCTTTGAGTCAGTTGGGGCTGCGCTTTCAAAAATCCGCGCTTTTTTGGGCTTGCTGTGCCAGCTCTCTACCTTGTCATTGATTTGACTTGCTCCACCTGTTGTTTTTTTGCTTTATGCGATGCTTGTTGTTGTCCTATAGCTGACATGAAATTTGAAAATTGAAAAGGAGCCAAAGACTGATATCACCTGGGTAAAATGGCCAGCATTGCCTACCACCAATCTTCAGGAGGAAGTTGATGCCTTTGTATCTTGATGAGTGTCCCATCAGCCTCAGTATACTTGTAATAATTGGGGGGCATCTCAAATAGGTGGTTGACTTCATGCTCCATGTAAAATAAGTTTTCCAGCTTGTCATAGAGAGTCTGCCCTGAAGGTGGTCATGCCTGTGCTGGAGAACTTGATGAAGCAGTAAGCTAATTTGTGACATAGTTATTGAGCCTAGTTGCATATTGGTCACCTGTCAATAACCTTCCAGCATTGGTTAGCAAGCTGGGCAATCCTTTAGTTTGCAGTGCTGCAAGCTTTATTTCAAAATTGTCTACATCCTTTTGCATTTCCCTGCATCTTGCTTCTAGAGTTTGCACAAATCCTCTTAATGTCAGCACTTTCTTGGCTGTCAGTATGGCATCTGTTCTGCTCATGATCTGTAATGCTGTCAGCTCTTCCTTAGTTTGATGATTTAAGAAATTGACCATTTTGTTAGCCTGCTCAGGCATGTTTCCCAATGCTGCTTTGGCTCTCTGAGTTTCAAACTGAGCCAGGCCAATTAGTTCTACCTATTCATACATTGCCTGAATTGACCTCCATTGGCCAGTGATTGACTGATTAATCTTGGCCCACAGAATCTTCTTTATTTCAATCAGGGTTTTGTCCAAAGTTAGCTCTTTCTCCAAGGCTTTAATTTTCTCATTCAAGGCCTTAATTTCCATTGTTTTTTCAGCAACTGTCATTTTGGACTTATCATACTTTCCTTCAAGATTGGCCAATTTCACTTTGGCCTCCTTTATCTCTGCAGTCTGAAGCTCAAGCTCCTTGACAACTCTCATCATTTCCTCCATACTCATGCTTGATTCAGATGGTGTTGTAGTTGCTACTGCTGTTGTTGCTAATGTGGCTTCTGGGATTGCTGCTGGCTGGGTAGGAGGAACAGGGACATTAGCTGGAACTGTTGGAGGCGGCTGGGAGGATGACTCTCCCTGCTTACTCTGGGCTGCTCTTTCTCACTCTTCCTCCATCTGGATTATTCTCTGATTCATTTTCATAAGAAAATCCAATGTATCCTCAGCTTTTTTTTGTTGTGCTAGCTCTGTTGTTTGAGGGTGTTCAGTAGGAGGCAACCTCAATCGCTTTTTCAAAGCATCAATATCATCATCTTTCTTCTTCATAAGGGCCCTCACACCCTTAGGATCCTTAGGATCATGTCCTAAGTCAATAATAATCTCCTCCAATGTCTTTATTCTATTCTCTTTGGCTTGGGAGGACATTTTCTCCAAATCTAATTGAGTGTTAGTGTTCTTCAATGATTCTTTTAATTCATGAGCCAATGTGATCTTGTCAGCTAAAGTAGCATAGACCATTTCACCAGTTTGCTTATGTAGCTCTATTTGGTCCATGGGGTGGATGTCTTTGGCCAGGACCTGCAAGTTTGTCCTCACATAGCCTGTAGCTATCTGAGGCTGCTGAACTTTGGGCTTGAAATGGCTGAGAATCATTTTCTCTTCCTTGATATCATATGCTGCCATCAATCTTTCCTGTTTGGCAGGTGTTGCTTTTAGAAATTGGTCATGTAATTGGACTCTTAGTAGCTCATTTTAAGCTTTGATCTCTTTGAAGTTGGATTTGATGCTAGCTGACTTCTTGCTTCGTTGTGTGGAGGAAGACACCTCCATGGCGTGATGTCTGTCTAGCTCTTGTTGGAAAGAGCTGGTAGGCGTTGGTTGGCTTCCCTCTCTGTCTCTCCTTGGGCTTCCAAGGACCTCTTCCCTGATTTCCTCCTCAAATGGAGAATCAACTTTTTTCCTCTTAGATTCAGGCTGTTGTGTAGATCCACTGGCAGGTGTGGAATCTTCTCTATCACGTTTTCTGCCTCTTTCCTCATGGGCAGGAGTCTGTAAAATAGGCATTTGGGGTGCCTTTGTTCTCTGTGGGGGAGCCTACTCTTGGGACTGCTCCATTGAAGTAGCAGGCAGCTCTGTAGTCACCTGTTTTGTGTCCATTGGCTCTTTGTCCTTTGTTGTACCTGTTGCTGATGAAGATGGAGCTTGGCTGGCTTATGCAGCTGCAGCAGCTAATGTGCCCTCTCTAATTTGCTGTGGCAACTTGAATGTTACCTGCTCACAAGAATCTAAGTCAAGAGTCTTTTCAAGATCTTTAACATTTTGTTCCATAATTTCCTCCTGAGTGAATTCTTCAACTAAAGTGCCTTGTGCCCACACATCTTGATTATAATATTGTTCAATGTGTGGGATTTTGCAGTGTGTATAGGGTGTCAATCTATATTTGACTCTTCTGGCACTAATAAAGCCAACCAAGTGGGTCATAAGGGACCCACTAGAAACTTCTTTTCAACTTAAGTTGATCCTTCAATATTAGGTCAGCATCTTGCCAACCTTCCTTCTTGTTCATGATGAAGGGACCTAGGTGGTCTTTGAATTTCAGGCGAGCCTTCTTCTTGGTACTGTGAAAATGAGTCAGATCTGAATTTATAAGCTGCCTGTAGTATTCCAAGGAAAACAGCCTCATTGGTACATATCTTGGGAGCCTGTAAGGACAGAGCTCACAGCCATAGATTCTAATGACAGTGTGATCCTGGTATAGATACCAATCACCTAATTTGTAGCTCTTAGACAGCTAAAATATCTTCTGCATCTCATAGGATATTCTGGGAGGAGGAGCTTTCATTAAGAGGCAAGAGACTGGATAGACAAACTGGTCAATGAACTCACAGTATGAGTAAGGAGAATGCTGGACTTCATGGAATACTGATGACCAGAAGACAACAAACCTTCTTTCTCCCTTTGAATCCAATTTCTTGATGGGACACTGGAAGCTTTCAGACTGCTAATACATGAACAAATGGTAAATGTATGAGGAATACTTGAAGACTCCCTCCCTATCTAGCTTTATGAGCTGGTCATGAATTTTGTTTGCTATGAACTTGGCATAATTATACTTGATAGCAGGAGGCTGCCCTTGACTGATTGAAGACAACAGAATCAGCACTGTTTCATCCACATGTTCACTTGTTTTGAAGCCTAACACATAGGATATCATGTCTACTAGTAGCTTGCCAACCTCATTGAAATGGACATACAGGAATGGAGGGGGCTCCTTAGGTTGGCAATCTGCTTTCATAAATGTCTTAGCAATTCTCTCAATCTTGGGACCAGGGATCCAGGAGGCTTATTCCAACAAGTGCTTCATGGAGAAGGGAAATAGCAGCTCAGTCTGTTTGAAATTTAACATTTGGTTGATGGAGTCAGGAGTGATGTAAAAAAGTATGCTCCCACATGGAGACTTAACAGCCCTCTGACCTGGCTCATAGTTTACAGCGCATAGGTGAATAATTTCAGGAAAAATATTGATAGAGGGGAGGAAATAATGTGGCAAATTGGACTCCCATATGCCATATATGTCAGAGTTGTTTATAAAATTGTTTCTTAGCTGGCAATAGGTATGCAAATGATTCTTGTCCCCAACTAGGTCTTGAATAAGATAATCTCTGTCAGCCAAGTCCATTGACTCAAGATCTTTGCTTGGTGGATTCATGGAAGTTATATTTAGAGCTGATGGAGTGGCCATTATGCAACTTTTCAATATTTGAGCTTGGAAGGAATATCAATGCAATAGCTGGCTAACAAACTTGGTTGCGATGAGTAGTAGAAGAAACTGGAACTGAATTCAAATGTAACAATAGCTTTGAATGTTTGGCAATATGATGAAAGAGGAAATCTTTGCAGAGTTTTTAGGCCAACTTCCCTTCTCCTTGATGAATTCTCTGGATTAGGGACTGTGGGGAGAAATGCAGAGGGGAAAAGGATAATTACAGCTTCAGTGGACTGATTTATACAGTGGAACGAGGTGAAATTTGGCAATGTCAAGCTGCTACAAGATTTTGTCTGGAGGTCGAGCTCTAAATGGAGTTTTTGCCAGTGAAATTGCAAACGGGCGTGGGTTTACAGGGTTCTTTTTGAGGTGAAGGCTTACCAGCGGATTTTGGTAAAGCCTGAGGTGCAGCAGAGTTGTTAATTGAGGAATTTAGCAGGTTTGAAGCATGTAGAATGGAGAAAAATGGGAAGAACAGCGGCAAAGAGGGAAGATTCGGCAAATACCTGGTTAAAACAACGCTGAGTGTGGACGAGGTGGTGCAATGACCAACTATGGAGTGGACTTGCAGGATGCAACGGCTTGGTTGGTCGAATCCGAGCTTCGGGAGTGAAAACAGTAACAAGAGCAAACTAGAACTTTAAAAATGGACCAATAGGAATGAAACAAAATGGTCGTTCGCGCGCTTTTTATGCAAAAAATGACATTCTGGCGCTTTTGGCACTTTTTTGGGATGACATTAGCATGACATCATCGGCGGGTCCCAGGTATAGACGGCTGATGTGGCAGCTGATGGGGCGGTGACATGGCAATGACACGGTGGCAGGGCGCGGGCACAAAGGAGGTGAGGTGGCAGCAACGTGGCAGAGCATTGGCAGAGTGAAGGTGAAGTCACGGGAAGACGTGGCGCTGATGTCACACAAGGGGAGGCGGTTTCTGGTTTCTATCACACCGCTTTTGTGCATAGGCGGTTTCGGCGGAGGAGGACCCGACACAGCCAGGAGGGCGACACGTGGCGGGAGTACGGTAGGAAAACCGCCCATCTCCTGGACGTTAACCCTTGGCACATCAGGACGGGAAAAGACCCGCCCACCGTAGATCTTGGGCGTGCCAGATCTGACGGCTGACAGGACAGACAAGGCGGTAGAAGGTTAGGGACGAGGCCCGCGGCATTATTTTATTATATGTTTTAATACGGTGGGGGGGAAACTTTAATAAAGTGGGTTTCATGGGTTAAGCAGCATGGGTATGGGTTAAATGTTTTATATACGTAAGTTTCGGATAATGGCGGAAAATGGGTTTTATAGGGTTAGGATTAAAGGGGAATGGATGTTAGTCTAACCAGGGGTCAAACTAACTCCAGGTTAGGACACAGAAGGGTTAATAGGCCCTAGATGGACTACTATTTCCCAGACTTAGGAAATATGGCTATAATGCCAAGGGGAGGGGCTATTTAATATTTTTGGGGATTTTATATAGTTTTAGTAGTAAATAGGGATGGGAAAGTAGTTAGGGAGCTACATAGTGAAATTAGGAGTTAATATGACTTGGTGGAGTGGAAATGGAAGGGGAACAATGATAAGTCTATGAAGTGATGATAGACATAGGAATTGCATAGAAAGTGGAAAAAAGACTTTTGCACAAGAAATGTGGCTTCTTTTCTTTGATGAAAGCCAACATTTTGACTTGATATTTTACAAAGATGAGATAAAACTAGGACTTGTTGGGCAGATCCCAAGGTCCTTTAGGGGGATGTTAGTAAGATATTTTTAGGGGGGAGTGAGGGGGAGTTATACATGCTTCCAAACTTTGCCATCAAAACACAACATTGGTACTTCTGTCTCTAATGAGATGAGCTTTCTTTCTCAAGGCCAAAACTGAAGATTATCTTGCTTCTGCAACCCCAGGCTACCTACCCAGCCTAATACACCTAGCATTTTTTTGTTACTTCAGGAAGGGTGCACTTAGACTTGCAAACCCTGATTGCTTTTTTCTTTTCAACTACCCTCCTATCTAAAAACTATCCTTATTGCTTCCAAGGGCCCAGATTAGACAGTTGGGCACCTTCATTCTCTACCTAGCTACTAATCTGCCAAGCTTAAACTGTTTGGACAGATTTTCTTTCTCTATTCTACAACAACAATTTAAACATGGCATGATCCAAATTGAATTGTTGGATCACCCATCAATATGAAGAACAGTATATAAAATATTTACACGTGTCTGCACACAAAAATATGGAACCTTTGCATCATCAAAGCTGAACATATTTGGAACTTCCCCTATCAATCATGAAACATGAAACCTATTGGTATAGGAGGCTAAAAAGAGTAAGCTCTATAGCTCTGTGCGAAAAGGCTTGGTAGAGTCCACAACTATGTGCATGGACCCCTATAGCTAAGTGTGTAGGGTGGAATTGGATTGTACTAAACAGAATGTTAATAAAGTAAGTGTTTCTAAATTATTATGCATTTGATCGTAGATCTATATGTTTATGCTTATTGTTATAGACATTTTTGCGCACTACAACCCCAATCATAAATTTCCATAAACCAAGGGCTCCTAAGTCCCTAAAAGTGTTGTTCCAACCCCTAAAAGAACAAGGTCAGTTGATCACATCATCTCCCAGAAGTTCTCCATGAAAAACTACTCAGAACTGGTCAAAACTGGACCATCTCACCTGCTCCATGGACAAAGTGCAATGCATCCCACCTAAATACACATATAAGGTGTGATGGATACTGAAAAGCCCTTCTATGGGGTGCAATGGGAGAGAATGGACAAATGACAGAGGCAGTGTGCGAGGTGGAAAATCATGGAATCTTCCAGAAACTTCTCCTGTGACACTTGCCTCCCTGAATTCGCCCAAGGATGAGTAAGAGATCATCATTCTCCAAGTGGAATCAAGAACTATCAGAGGGAGGACACTAATCAAATCCTAAAAGCTGAATCACTCCCCTTGCAAACATCTATATATGGATCCCTCAGCCCAGAGATCAGGAGGGGCTGGAATTTTGTATCTTGTAAGGAAGTGTTGTTGGTTTCTTGTTGTAACATCATAGTGTTGCGTGATCTAAGCTTTTCATGAGGTGAAGAAGGGCTTCCTACTGAGAGGATGATGCTGGGTCAGAACAATTGGTTGTAATCCTCTTTGCTTTTTCTTGATATCAATAAAGCTATTCAAGTTTTCCTCCATATTCTTGCATATTTTATGATATATGTTTGTGTGTGGTCAATATACATTTGCTCCTATGTTGTTTATGCTAGTAGATCTTTGTTCTCGGATAGTATTGTGCTGCTTTGATTCCACAGGTGCTCTTTGAAGTTGGCTGACGAGGAAGCGAGTGGCGAAGATCTATCAGAAGGGAGAGGAATCAAGTGAGGAACCAGGCGCAAGATTGAGGTTGGTGTCCTCGCTCCCCTCTTATGTATTTATCATAAAGGAATAGAAAAGTAGCTTTACTTTATTTGTTTCTAAGGTAGCTACCACCCTTAGTGGGACTAGCAGTTCTGCATAGACATTAGATTTCCCGATAACAAAATGGCGACCATACTAGGGAGCGACTAGATTGTTTGTTAGCCTATATTTGTTTCTTTTATAAACTTACAGACGGAGTCTGAAGCCAAGCCAACTAGCCTTCGAACTGCATTTGTTTTACAAATGCAAAGTAGATCAATGCTGCTTTAGTCAATCTCTAGGTTTTGTTTTTGAATTAAACAATCGATCTACAAACAAACTAATTGCCCTGAGTGGTACCTCTACTAACCTCCTTAGATCTACCTCTGTGATTTGCATATACTAAACATCACTTACTTGGCTTAAATCCCCGAACTGGATTGCAAACTGTGAGTAAAAACTTGTTCAAAGTCTCGTACTGGTACCATCGCACCCTGCCTTGAAGGCAGTCTGTATGCATCGCACTTCCCGAGTGCAGTAGGTGCACTACATACTCAGTTCACTGTGTAACAGGTGCGATGGTCGGAGAAGGTTAACTTCACCTTCAAGCTTTGGTTTTTTCCTCACTATTTTTAGTCCTATTCTAGAGTTTAGCTATCTATGGTCAGTGTATCTCTGTAAAAACCCCTTCCTTTACATTATTCCGCCTCCATAGTGCAAAGAACTATAAGTGTTTTATGTATTTTGCATCATTTTCGGTTCTCTTTTGCAAAAAGGTAGCATAATCGAACTGTCATTCTTTGATCTGAAAGTGTCGTAGCTATCATTTTCAGCCATAGAAGACAATCCCATTGTTCTAGATAGTTGGTTACACAGTTTATATTGTATATGATTTGAATTAGTAGTTTTTAAAGTGTCGAAAAGAAATTTTCATTTCGAAATCGCAAAGTGTCTCTCTTACCTTCACTTCATTTTGAAAGGAAATTTGTTGAGTATTGTCGCTTTGGAAATGATTCAGATTTGCACTTAGCTTTCTTATCATCACTCATACATTAAGAAGGCTGAAAACAAATACATGCATGTGCATTTGCATTTAGACTGCTTGTTGGTTTGATTTAGGACAGTGCATATAGTGTGTTCTCTATGCTCTATGTTGAAATAAAATCATCCCTCTTTCTTTAGTAGCTAGGATTTTCATTGCAAAAAGAAGATTAAACAATTGTTTATCATCGTAGATTGCATTTTAGGAATTGTATATCTACATCACGCGGTGAACCTGAAAGGAAAATTTCTTAAACAAGATCAACTATAAAATAAATTCAATGAATCTAAAAACGCTTTGGAACCTAACGCACAACATTTAGAAGTCTAGGCTAGAGACGTGTTCCAGCGTCCTAAAATGTGGCAACTGTTGTTTTCATTGTTGGTTGGCTGATTCCTCCACTTTAAGATGGCAAGTGCCAATACGGATTTGTGCTCCCACGTACCGTCGAGTGTATATTGGGAGACCACAATAGGCTTTATCCTTTATCCATAGGAACCCGTGTCTGTCGCCCTATCGATCATAATGCACTGAACACAGCATTCGGGAAGATTGACTGTCGTACCATAAAAATTATTCTGTAGTTTTGCGATTGGTTTGGTAATCCCTCTGTCTAGACTTCCAGAGGAGTCTCTTTCATTCCTTTTCAGGCTCCTTAAAAGAAAAGGTCCATCTGATCACTTGTCACTTCAAGCTCATTAAAAATCGAAGGCAACTAGAGTCATCGTTTGTTTTTCCTCGACTCTTAAAAATTGAAAAAACAAGTTGTGTCAAAGCGTCTAAAATTCATTTAATTCGGAAACATATTCCCCTCTAATTTTTAGTTGATCGAGTAATCCACAATCGTGGAAGAAAGTCAATCAAAACCCTATCGTTCACGGAGGCTTGCGAGTCAACTGTCTTTGTCTCTAGAGTCAAAAATGCTACATACAAAGCGAACTCGTTTAACCAGGTCAAAGTCCCCTGGTAAAGCTGGAACAAGTGTTCCAACGCCAGCAAAGACTCCAGTTACTCCAAACATTCCTGGTAACCCTGCCTTTACAGAAGAAGTTTAGCAGCAACTAAAGGACAGTAGAACTGATCCTATTGTGAGGGTAAACACTTCTATTTCTAAACCAACTACATTAACAACTGATTCAGAAGGTGTTATTCCACAAACATCTGTCACTACCGAATCTATACCTTCTTCGGCACCAGAAATATTTTACGGACCTGACGGTCTACCTATTCCACCTGGTCTGATTGCTATAGAAGAGATTGTGGAAGATCCTCAGTCTAGTACTCCATCTCAATTTGGAGTCGAGATCACCCTATATCCTTCTTCATTAGAAATTAGTATACCGTTATCGGAAGCTCCTGTAGAATCGCTAGGAAATATTTTGGATAGACTAGATATGTCTGAACAACCATCGACATCTAGGACTGTGCCATCCAACGAAGCAGTGGCAAAGCCTCCTGCTGCTACTCCAACGATGTTCGTTGGTATACCATCTGTCCCGGCAAGTTATCAACAACAAACCGGAGTCCAATCAAGGATTTTTTCGACGACATGGTTAGTTCCTATTTCTTCATCCAGATTCTCATCTAGTATTTCTTATGTTGAAACTCAACAAATTGATCCAATGTGTCTTCAAAGGCCAATCTACCCTTTAAGTACTGGATTGCCACCATATGGAGGACAGTATGCCTTTTCATTGTTCCCTCTCGGAGAACAACCATATGGGAGTTTACAACAAAGTTCAGGTCAAACTGGAATGACATCCAACGATTGGGCACCAATACTACCTCAGCAACCAAGGGTTGTATATTCAACGCAACCAGTCTGTCCTGTGTCGAATACTCCCACTATACCTGCTACCGTGACTGCATCGCAAGTTCAAGCGCTACCTGTTGTATGTCAACCCCAAGTTTCTCAGGTTGCAATACAACAGCCTCTCGTCTCAGCGATTCAATCACAACCTCAGGTTAGTGCCTCCTTATTTGGAGCGACTCAGGCTCAAACAAGTACTGTGACTCCTCATATTGGTCAATCGTCTAGTATTGGACAACAACAAATGGTCCAACAACCATGGCTGGTTCAATCTCAACAACCGCAATTCCAGCAATCATATCAAGGACCTAAGCAACAAGTCTTTGTAAGTAATAGGCAACCACATTTCCAAAGCAGTTATCAACAACCATACTATAATGGTTATGCCCATCAACCTTATCAAGGTTACCTGCATCAAACACATTATGCTGGTATGCGAAGACCCACTGCTTAGGAGAGTCCATCTTATCGTAGGTATGCTTCACCTAGCCTAAATCAATAGTTGCCCTTTGTAGCAACTCTAGAATTACCAGATCTAAACTGGCTGACAAATGATCCAATTGATTACGCCCCTTAGTGGCCGGTGATTCCGCATAAACCTCCGTCATATATTCCTAAATTTAATGGAAATCTGGGTGAAGACCCGTCGAATCATTTGATGAAATTTCATCTGTGGTGTTCATCAAACACCCTTAACGATGATTCGATTAGACTTTGCCTTTTTCAGAGAAAATTAACTGGTCCGGCAGCAAAATGGTATATCGAATTACCTAGAGCTTCATTTGATAACTTCAGTACCCTAGCCACAACCTTTTTAACCCATTTTCAGTTACCTATAAGGTACGAAACGGGAACATAACTTCTTACCAATTTCAAGCAAATGACGGCCACTCACATATCCGATCATATTCATGAGTGGCAACGTCGTCGTAGAATGGTAAAAACGTACGTTCCTAATCAGCTTTTAGCTGAATGGTTTATTAAGTCATTGTTACCTTCCATTACAGAAGATGTGGCAAAGGGAAGAGTCGTCACTGAAGAGCAAGTTATTGATCGTGCGCAATATTTAGACTTGATTTATATTCAGTCTGGCACGCTCTATGATAAAATCCCTGACACTCCCAGACTGGAATTTTCCATTCCTCCTCCTCCTAAATCGAACAATGACTCTCATGCCGGCGACGGCATGATAGACACGACAAGCACGAAATCAACAAAGGCTACATCTAAAAGGCCCGTAAGATTTCTAGTCAAAATTCAAATGAGGAACTTCTCACCTCAGAAGTAAATGCCATCTCAACGGACATAGGCAAAGAAACCAAGCAACCAGGAGGCAAGAAGAAAAGGAAAGGGAAGAAGAAAAAACAGGAAGAGTCGTCTCCTGAAAAATCTTCTGCAAACACCTCCAGAAATAGGAAACAAAGTCATCCATGCTTTATATGTGATGAGTATCATTGGACGAGTGATTGTCCACATAAAGCCGAGCTTAAGAAATTCTTCAAGATTTCAAAAACCTCAGTGGTATTGATAGATCCATTTCTGAATCCAGGAACAAAACTGGTTGCTAGTAACAATGCTTCTCCGTCCCAAGTGCTAATGTTGTCTGTTTCAAAGCAGCAAAATGATGCTTTGATATCGACAAGGAATAAAGATTACGGGAATCCACAGATGTCAAACAACAAGGATAATGATCAACCTAGTAGTTTGACAAAAACTTCAACCAAAGTTGTGCCACCCATCACTCCAAAGCTAACAATAAAGCCACCAAAGGGAGTAGTACACAAATCGACATTTAACCCTCGTGCTAGAGCAGCACAACATTATAATATAGTGGAGGATCTGGCCCAATTGTCGTCCGCTATGTCGACACTTGAGGTACTGCAAAGTTGCCCCTCCCAAAAGCAGGCTTTATTATC
Organism: Pinus tabuliformis; assembly: GCA_031772625.1. Taxonomy (NCBI): domain Eukaryota; kingdom Viridiplantae; phylum Streptophyta; class Pinopsida; order Pinales; family Pinaceae; genus Pinus; species Pinus tabuliformis. The sequence continues at coordinate 318,525,075 of CM062816.1, read as the reverse complement.
AACAATATGTGGGATAGACCCAACGGATTCCAATCTTATGTCCTTTAATCACAAAGGATATGACCCTCAGTTACCAGCTCAATTAGCTTTTCTTATTCAAGTGAAAGCCCTCAACAAAATTGTTCATCGAACAATTATTGATGAGGGGGCATCTACATGTATTATGTCGATGAGTTGCTGGAAAAATTTAGGCTCACCACCCTTGTCACGATCGTCAATGATGTTAAAAGCATTTGATGGACGAACATACACCACATATGGGATATTAAGTAACTTGCAAGTCGAACTGGGGGGACAAAAAGTAGAAATTGATGTTGAAGTTATTGATGGAAACCTCGATAATAACATCCTACTAGGAAGGCCCTGGATATATGCCATGGTCGCTGTTGTGTTGACCTATTTCAGGAACATTTCATTTCCCTTCCAAGGAGGAATTACAATCGTCGACCAACAAACATTTCTCCCCAATAGTTCACAAGTTACGGGAAGCATTCCAATGATCCATGGAAGCTCTCAATCGCTTCAAAATGTCAGAGTAGGCCTACTAAAAGACCCTACATTAATGGGGACTTTTTCCCTACCACCTCCAAACAATTTGGTAGAAGTGGCCATGGTGGGAACCTGCAATATGATATCTTCTATATCTAAAAGATTCGGAAGATTCCTGAACATTTTGTCAGCATGGATAATGGCTATTATAGAAATATTGTAGTAATCAATTTTCTTGGCTTGGGGGGCAGACCCAAATCAACACTCATCAAGTGTTTAGATAGATAGGTCTAAGGAATTTGGCACCTCTTCAAATCCTTGGTCGCATGTACATTCTACAGACAGAGGAATCATTCAGTCAATGATGTTAGGAGAGGCACCATGGGAAGATTACCACCATTATTTGCATCTTCCGGATTACCACGAAGATTATTCAAGTGACCTTAATCATCCTTCAGTTTTTTATTTTCTATCAAATACTGTAAATACAGTGGATTTTGAGGACAATTCTTATCTTGTGTCGACCTCGTTAAAAAATGAAACAAGGAGTCATGAGGATAGTTCTTTTATTGTGTCAACCTCATTAAAAAATTAAACAACTCCCTTTCCAAATCGAGTCTTTGATTATGGTCTCGTAAAATCCAAGTCGAGACATTCAAAGATCTCGGAGGTAAACCTTCATTCCAACCACCGAGTTGAATGCAATGAAGCTTGGGGAGCATGCACCTCGGAAAGCGTTATTATGCTGGGGGCATGCAAACTTATCATGAGCAGTGTTACCATAGGGTTCAAGCTTGTTAAAAAATAAACTATCCACACGTAATGTTACCACAGGGTTTAAGCTTGTTAAAAAATAAACCCGCCTCGGGCAGTTTTTTTGTGAAGTTCAAGCTCATTAAAAATTAAACATAAGCAGTGAGAAAATGTTTCCCCCAGAGTTCAAGCTCATTCATTCAAAAATGAACAAATTTCCGGTAAATAACCATCATGAATGCATTATTATCAGCCTCTGAAACCTTGGTCGTGTTCTCATCATCACCTCCACTCTGTTTTGGCCAATCATTCATCTCCATTTTATTGTTTCCCCTTTTGAGGAACAGCTGCGAAGAGTGATCCTATTAAGCCATCCTTGTAACACTGCCATGATTGGAAAATTCCAACCCTTACCTGGAATTAGCAGCTACCCCAATTAATCACTCATTTCTCAAAAAACAAGTCTCCTCTAAGCTCTTTTCATCTGACTCGTAAAATATGAAAATATTGCTGAGAAATTGGCCTCTCCAGCTTGTTAAAGTGACCAGAAGTGCTATCTCTCCTCTAGATTTTAATATTTTTGGACCTGAGGGATTATTACACAAAAAGATCGAGCGCTTGTCTTGTTCGACTCGTTAAAATTACTGAAAATTCATCCCTTTCGTATTGTTTATACTTTTTCAGGCCTAAGGGATTATATGACGAAAAAGGGATTGTTGGAGTTTCCTTTACGTCCCTTTCAGACTCTCTAAAATTGAAAAGGACCGAGTTATCTTTGTCGTTAAACTCGTTAAAACCTAGCGCTTGTCTTGTTCGACTCGTTAAAATTACTGAAAATTCATCCCTTTCGTATTGTTTTATACTTTTTCAGGCCTAAGGGATTATATGACGAAAAAGGGATTGTTGGATTTTCCTTTACGTCCCTTTCAGACTCTCTAAAATTGAAAAGGACTGAGTTATCTTTGTCGTTAAACTCGTTAAAACCTAATAGCGACAAACTTGTCCATACGGACAAGAACGAGTTTCACTATCGCTAGGCTCATTAAAACATAGCGATGGGTTTGCCCAAAGGGAAAATTATAGAACAAGCATATGTTATCCTCCTCAAGCTTGAAAAAAATAAAGAGGTACTGGTTAGCAATGACTGGGGAAAATTGGGAAGAAAACTTGAAGAAACTTCATTGGTAGCAAGTCACTCTTAAACATGACACTTTCACTCCGCATCTGAGTCGGGTTGGGTTGTTCCTTTCACTGGTCACATCACCATTTGTCTATCACACCATCCATATTTGGGGTTAACGCTACCAATCCATCACGTCATTGTCACCGGTATGTTCAAGAGAAGTCGCTAAGAGAATTCACTTGTGTCTCATCCACTGCAATACATTTACACATCTTTTCATAACCCCCACCCTGAACCTTGTATCCTCAGATCATTTTCGCCTCCAATAAAATCATTTGCTCTGTTTAGTGTCATAGATGTGGGATTCATTAAGGCCCTCCTATGACGGATCATTTCTTGTCAACATCAGCTCATTATCCAAGAAGTCGATTTAGGAACAACCCTTTCAGTACTTTGAAGCTTGCATGCCTCAATGGCAAGTTTCTCACTTCCGGCGACAGGTTTACATCACTGACCTTCGACCGAAAGATTTTGCACGGTGTTCGAAGCCAAGTCCCTTTTTTGCACCATGCAAATTGTACTGCAGTACCTTGAGGGTCATCATCATTATCGGTTATTCCTCTCGTGCCTGTTAACAGCTTACATCATTGGCTGGTAATCAAGCAATTTCTTTACATGTTCGACTCCAAAACATCTCTCACATGGATTGACTTATACTTCAAGTGAAGATCGAACGAGATTGAAGACCCCGGATCTAGTTTCATCCATCCGGGCTGCGATATATATTCAGAGAAATAAAGATATCAAATGTACATCATTGCTGCATAGATAACCATCCAACCTGAGGGATGATGGCTCTACCGGGATAATCAGTCTGCACTCAAACGATTGTCTGTCCTATGTACATGAAAATGAATTTATAAAGTTGAGCATGGGAATGCCCGACTCATCTAGGAAATGAAAAATATTATGAAGATAATGTATTGTATTGTATCTTATTACAGGTCGCCTTCCAGCTCGAAAAACTTCAGATCCTCATGAAAAAGAATTTCACCCGACATAAAAAATTAATTAATTAACGACCTCATGCTTTAGGGGGCAACTGTTATAGACATTTTTGGGCACTACAACCCCAATCATAAATGTCCATAAACCAAGGGCTCCTAAGTCCCTAACAGTGTTGTTCCAACCCCTAAAAGAACAAGGTCAGCTGATCACATCATCTCCCAGAAGTTCTCCATGAAAAACTACTCAGAACTGGTCAAAACTGGACCATTTCACTTGCTCCATGGACAAAGTGCAATGCATCCCACCTAAATACACATAGAGGGTGTGATGCATACTGAAAAGCCCTTCTATGGGGTGCGATGGGCGAGAATGGACAAATGGCAGAGGTAGTGTGCGAGGTGGAAAATCATGGAATCTTCCAGAAACTTCTCCTATGACACTTGCCTCCCTGAATTCGCCCAGGGATGAGTAAGAGATCATCACTCTTCAAGTGGAATCAAGAACTGTCAGAGAGAGGACACTAATCAAATCCTAAAAGCTGACTCACTCCCCTTGCAAACATCCATATATGGATCCCTCATCCCAGAGATGAGGAGGAGCTCGAATTTTGTATCGTGTAAGGAAGTGCTCTTGGTTTCTTGCTGTAACATCATAGTGTTGGGTGATCTAAGCTTTTCATGAGGTGAAGAAGGGCTTCCTGCTGAGAGGATGATGCTAGGTCAGAACAATTGGTTGTAATCCTCTCTACTTTTTCTTGATATCAATAAAGCTATTCAAGTTTTCCTCCATATTCTTGCATATTTTATGATATATGTTTGTGTGTGGTCAATATACATCTGGTCCTATATTGTTTATGCTAGTAGATCTTTGTTCTCGGATGGTATTGTGCTGCTTTGATTCCACAGGTGGTCTTTGAAGTTGGGTTGATGAGGAAGCGAGTGGTGAAGATCTATCAGAAGGGAGAGGAATCAAGTGAGGAACCAAGTGCAAGATTGAGGTTGGTTTCCTCATTCCCCTCTTATATATTTGTCATAAAGGAATACGAAAGTAGCTTTACTTTGTTTGTTTCTAAGGTAGCTACCACCCTTAGTGGGACTAGCAGTTCTGCATAGACATTAGATTTCCTGGTAACACTTATGTTATGGTTTTTATGCATATATTTAAGATTTATGGTTGTGCGCACTGGTTTTAACTATTGAATGCTCGATTAAAGACCTTAAGGAATAGATCATATTTATAATAACTGAAATAATAATAAGAATATAGGAAATAGCCCAATGCGGATCTTCGTGAAGGCCAGACAACTGCGCAAAGTAGCTCGAGTGCATAGTTCAGCTTGCGACCCCTTCAGACCTCATCAAAACATCCCTAGATTGCAGAAACCTGGTTCCAACACCCTCCCATACTACCTCAGGTGAGACTTTAATCCGCGCTCTGCAGATTGTTGCCGAAAAGGCTGGTAGCTCGGGATTTGTTTGGTTAAAACTCGTCTGAACCTGGATTAGGGCCCAATAAGCCAACAAATGGTTCCATTGCTGGGACCGAGATCTTCCTAAGGGATGTCTAATGTCGGAATGCTGGAACCCTACGAAGAAAGAGATTGAATATTGGTTGGATCAAAAGCTTCACGAGTTCGTGGTGCAGGAAAACAAAACCCCGCAGATATCTAAGAAGAGGTGGCTGGATTGCTACATATACATGGAAATCCATGAGATCTTCTTCGTGTCCTTCTCATCAAAACTGTATGAGTGGATCATGAGGCTAGCAGACAGCACGAGAAGGTGCAAGCTTGATCAGCCAATAGTGTGGACTCCGAAGTTAGTGCGTAGGCTAGAGGCGTCTGAAGATAAGACCGCACAGGCTGTAGATCATTGGTTGGATCGGATAATAGGAGGGTTTATCATTGAATTTGCGATAGACACAATTGTCAGCTACAGCGAAGCCAAAAGACATTTTCTCAAAGGACCACAAGGTCAGTACATCAAGTCCTTGAATACCTTGATTAAAATGTTGTTATGTGAAAAACAGGTGATTTGCATACATTAATGCGCAAAACGACGCGAAGCAAAAGGAGATTCAAAGGGATCGAAGGGTTAGGAAGCAGTCCTTTAATTTCACCACCGTGAGCAAGTGGGGAAGAGCGCGCTTGGGTTTCTCCAAGGAGTGCGGTCAGTTTGATCAAGCAGCACATTCCGCAGTTATCATCTTTGCTAATGCCACCACTCCCATTGCCTTCTTCACCTCCAACTTCACCCACTCCGCCTCCACCAAACTAGCAGTTTAGCATGGCGAGCGCGATCAAGTTGCATGTATTTAGAGGAGTAGGAAACGAAGATCCTGATCAATTTTGGTTCATAGTAAGAGTAGTATGGGAAGTGCACAGGGTTATGAATGATAACATAAAAAAGGTCACATTGGTAAGTGCATTGTAGGATCGCACACTGACTTGGTATATCAAGCACTCAAATTATCACCAGAATGTTGGAATAGCAGAAATCCAAAGTGCATTGAACAAAGACTTTAGTCAACCGAAATTGGAGATGCAGTCAATTATAGGATTCAAGGAGATCATGATGCTTCTAGGTGAAACCCCCTGGGATCTAGATCAAAGGCTGGAAAGTACGATCCGAGAGGATAATATGATGTTGATGGACACACAGCAATGTGTGTGGTTTGTGGCACCTTTGACACCATACCTGAGGACAGCACTGTCACAACAGAAGCTCCCAACCCAGGCAGAGGCATTGGAAATGGCGATGAGGTTGCACGAAATACCGATACAGGATCTATGGTTGGGAGTCTAGCAAATCCACGTGCAACTACAAAACGTATTCTTAGAGATGCAGAGTTTGAAGCAGGATAGGGTGCCCCAACCAGAGGCACACGAAGAAGTGTGGTGTATAAAATGTAAGGGCTAGGGTCATGATAATGATCACTACCCTGTATTCACGAACTATTTGGCAGGAGGGGCACTGATGCCATTGAGACCAAAGGTGCAGGTAGGTCCGAGTGCATCTGCCACTCTCTAGTGCATGATTTGTCAGGTAGGACAGAAGCACACAATGGACAACTGTCACCTGTTGCAGAAATATACCTAGACTCCGCAGCAACTGTACTGTATTTTTTGTAGATTAGTGGGTCATGATGAGTGAACATGTTGAAGCTATGAACTAATGATGGATAGAACTCCAGCTTATCGAATGCAGATGGAAACATGAGGCCTCGATCCAGCTGCAGCAATAGCACGGGGTGGCTTCCAAGGGCGGGGTTGAGGTTGCAGGGGAATGGGGCCTGGGAGAGGCCGCGGACAACTAATTTGTCACAATTGTGGAGGTCCTGGGCACTACACTCATGATTGTACCAACCCGACGAGATTATCTTGCCCCTACTGTGAACAGTTTGATCATGAAATGATAGATTGTCCGACGTTGATCGCACAAATGTGCGAAAAAGGGGTGTTACAGCTCACTTTGATGAAAAACATCCAAATAATGAGGTTTGAACTATGCAAAGAGGACCCCAATGTGAACATGATGCTCAAGAGTGGCATGACCATGGGGAAAGATAAAGGGAAGAAGCCTAAAGAAGACACCTCGGTATGTAAGGTTCCTATAAAGGAACCTGAATTTGACTTGAACCACACAAAAGAAACATTTATGGAATCTAAGAAGAGCTTTGCGGAGGTCTTTACTTCAGGTAGTAGGGATCAACCAGAGATGGACCTGGATCCCTTGATGCTAACTACCTTTTTAGAGACATGTATGAAACTGTTGCGGGATAATAAGTTAGTTAAATGACTACAAGAATTGATCACTAGGTGCACAGGGTCAAGGAAGCCACACGTAGTTCGAAAAATGGGGAAGCTTGCCCTACACACTGGACAAGAAATGTGGTTGACAGTGCAAATTGGCGAATATGACATGGATCAAGTAATCTTAGACCTCGGGTCGGACGCAAACGTATTACCGAAGCAGACTTGGGAACGCATGGGCAGGCCCACACTACAGTGGTCTCCCATTCAATTGCGAATGGCGAACCAACAAAATATTTTTCCCATGGGAAGATTAATAGGAGTAATAGTGGATATCGATGGTGTGAGCATGCAGACATATTTTGAGGTAATAGAAATTGTAGATGAAAGTAACCCTTACCCTGCATTACTCAGAATAGACTGGACAATAGATATGAATGGAGTCATCAATCTAAAGAAGCAAAAAATTATTTTTGAGACAAAGTCCCTACGTGTGATAGTTCCATTGGATCTCACCAAAGGACAGCTTTACACAGAACCTGTTCTTGATGATGGAAGCGATGAAGAGCTAGATTGTATCTATGAAATAACCACGTGGAACCAAGATTGGCTATATCCTACTGCATATGGAAGGACCCCATGGAAGCATGCATAATCCTGCCTATCGAAGTCCAATGAAGACGATGAGCGATGGCACAATCGGTTGAGTGAGTGACGATGCTAAATTGTAATATGATGACCAAATCCCTGCGTTGTGTAACCGCCCAGGCTTAGGATCTACCAACATATGATGGACTAACAGCGGTGGACAAATTCCTGAACAAGTTTGAGAGTGCAGTACTAGAGCACCAGAGGTTCGATGCATTAAAGTGGGTGCTATGCACGACACTTGCGCGTTGGTGGGGAACACATGAAGGGAATTTTGGAAGCTGGTATGACTGCAAAAAGATGATGCAGCTAAGGTTTGGGAAGCCGAAACTACGAATAATCGAGAAATATGATGGACGCCATGACCTGCGCATGCACCTCACAAAATGGAACAAAGCCTATGGTGAAGAGCCCCAGCCTAAATGGGTACATTTGTTCTACCATACCCTGGATGTCATCCTAAGAAACTAGTATACTAAGACCGAGCTCCAACATGGTATGGATGAATGAGATATCTTACGCGAAGGGTTTTTATTAACGTTCTTATTTGAATACCAATGGATGGATACTGTTGATGATGCGCTGCAAATTGTGAAAGCCGCTATCTTCAAATTACCATAAGAACTAGAAGAAATCGTTCAACTAGAATGGTCACATCAGTTAAGCCATGCCCTAGAATTTTACAACATGCAAGCAGAGGATGATGATGATGACCTCTGAAACATTAACATCCCAGAAATAGAAGGGAGTCATGAAGTTCGAGGACTGTCGATTAAGGACCTTGACATCACAGTGCCACTAAAAATGAAATAAGTAAACATTGGTATAGATGAGGAGCCAAAGTATGTGACCCTGGGAGACTATTGGGATGATGCCATGGTGGATAAAGTCATCGTGATACTACGCGAATATCAAGACTTATTCCTGACCAAAATGACAGAGTTAAAGGGGATTCTCGGTTTCCCAGGGATGATGAAGATAACTCTAAAGCCAGACGCGAAGCCAGTTAAGCAACATCCTTACCATTTGAATCTAAATCATAAGGAAAAAGTTCGTGAAGAATTGGAAAAAATACTTGCAGCAGGAATTATTGAACCTATCGAAGAGTCTGACTGGGTGAGTCCTATGATAGTACAAGAGAAAAAACAGAAGGGCGAAATTCGAATCTGCATGGACCTTCGAAAACTAAATGATGCCTGCATTCATGACCCATTCCTAGCCCCGTTTATAGATGAAGTCCTGGAGAATGTTGCTGGACATGAAGCGTACTCGTTCATGGATGGGTTCTTGGGATACCATTAGATCAAGATCATGCTGGAAGATAGGAGCAAGACCACCTTCATGATCGAATGGGGAATGCGCTAGCGATATTTTCACGCGTAGTAGTGGTTGTGTTCAAAGAATTCATTCATAAGTTTTTGTAGGTTTATTTTGATGACTAAACTGTATTTGGGCTAGTCAAGAAACATGTAGCAAGCTTATGGTTGATGCTGGATACGTGTGGATGACACCAAATTGCCCTAAATCTTAATAATTGTACCTTCCTCGTCCCCTTCGGAAATTTTCTTGACCATGTGGTCTACAAACATGGCCCGATGGTGGACCCTACGAAAACTATTGTCATACTCAATCTGCAAGTGCCGCGCAATGTCAAACAACTTCGTACCATGTTGGGACACACTAGATACTATCGAAAGTTTATTAAGGGGTACGCACAAATCACGGTGCCAATGGAACAGTTGTTGAAAAAGGATGCTACATATTGTTCCAATGATGACTGTAAGAAAATTCTGGAGATTCTAAAGGAAAAGATGGCATCTGCCTTCATTTTGGTTTTCCCAAATTGGGACATTGAATTTCATGTACATTTTGATGTGTCATGTATCACGCTGGGCACTGTACTAATGCAGGAAGGAGTGGAAGGCATTGATCACCCGATTGCATTCGCAAGTCAAAGATTGTCTAAATTAGAAAAGAACTACTCCACTACTGAGCACGAGGGATTGGCGATGGTATATGTGCTCCAGAAATACTGCCACTATCTATTCGGTGGGAACTTTAAAATGTATATCAATCACTCCACGTTGAATACCCGGTGAACAAGCCTGTGTTGGGGGGCGCATTTGTAGATGGTTGTTACTATTTCAAGAATATGATTTCGAGGTCATCATAAAGCCATGACACCTAAACACAGGCCCAAATCACTTGTCCCAAATTGAGAACAGTGAGGAACCAACAAATTTGGAGGAAGAACTACCTGATGCACAACTCTATGTAGTGCGCATCGTGGATGGTCACTTCAAGGATATAATCCACTTATTAACCACAGGGATCATGCCACAGGGGTATTCAGTTTAGTAGAAGAAAGAATTGGTGGTATGCATGACAGATTTTACTATTATCGCGGGGCACCTCTACAAAATGGGAAATGACGAAATATTATGAAGATATGTACCTGAATTTGAACGATGACAGATCCTCGCAGAAGCACATGGAGGGGTTGCAAGAGGACATTATGAGGGATGGGCGACAACACAGAATATTCTTCACATCAAACTATGGTGGCCAATTCTACATCAAGACTCAAAAGCATACTATCGGGCCTGTGATGTATGTCAACGGACTGGGAAACCATCGTAGAGGGACGAAATGCTGCTCAATCCACAAATGATGTTGCAACCATTCGAAAAATCAGCAATCGACTTTGCGGGGCCTATCACGCCTCAAGTAAATATGGGTGCGCACTATATAATCACCGCGACAGAATACTTAACTCAATGGGCAAAAGCACAACCAGTTAAGGATTGCACGGCCGCTACAACTGCAAATTTTTGTTCGAGAATGTGTTGACATGGTTTGGATGCCCGAAAATTCTAATGAGCGACCACGAAACACACTTCCTAAATGAAACTATCAGTGCACTCACTGAGGAATTCCAGGTATATCATCAACAAAGTACGCCATATCATCCGCAAGCGAATGGGACAGTCGAAACTTTCAACAATATTTTAGAGACTACATTAACCAATATCTGTAACGCATAGGGAAATGATTGGAATTTGTGCATACCTGCTGTGCTATGGGTATATCGAACCACTTGCAAGAAATTGATGGGTAATACACCGTTCTGGTTAGTCTACTGCATAGAATTCGTCATGCCAATGGAATACATTGTACCCAGTTTGTGAATAGCAACAATGACAGGCATGGTAGACCGTGGAGCATTGGAAGAAAGGCTCGCACAATTGGAAGAACTAGAGGAGGAATGGTTTCTGGCGGGATTCCATCAGCAAGTACAGAAGCAGTGCGAAAAGGCTTGGCATGATCGCCATATCAAGTTGCACACGTTCAACGAAAACGATTTAGTATTTATGTATGACAACAAGTTCGAGAAATTCCCTAGAAAACTCCGGATGCAATGGTTAGGACCATATGTTGTCAAAGAAGTCACAGATGGAGGCGCAGTCTAGCTTAGAAAGCTTAATAGAGAGCCCTTCCTAGGAAGAGTAAATGGAAATTGCCTAAAGTTCTACACGAGTGGGTCAACTGCCTAAGTAATCGACCAAAGTACAGTCTCATCACTCCAGATAGTTGAAAGAGAGTGTGGGACAATAAAGCGGTCTGTGAGGGAGCTGTGCGACAGCAAGGGTGCACATAGAATTGATATGTCACAACGGTCGCAGTTGCGTAGAAGGGGCTATGCTACTGCGTGGACAAGCACAAAAGTGACTGATGCCGCCACTGTTGATGACAAGATGTCTGAGTTACGGAGAAAAGGAGCGGGCAACGGGCAGTTAAGATACGAATTACAAGCCCGATTTGGAACGACCTATAGTCAATATAGCATTAATGGGCCAAAAAGGAGGGAACAACTGAATTTTAATTTCCATAGGCCTGTAAATCACAGTGGGGAACCCACCAAACAAAATGTAGTATCTAGAGAATGAAGCTATTGTGCCCTCAACTAGATATGGAACCGTTGAACCTCATAGGTGGAGGAGTAAGCTAGGTGTTTTCAAAGGAGAGACAAGACCTTCTAGACAATGCAATGTCGAAAGCCAAGGGTGCCATGCTGAGCTTAACGCCAACGATGGGAGATGTACTAGAAATTCTCAGACAAGTAGAAGGACCAGTCGAGATGCCGCTCCATAAACCATGGTCTGGCAAGCAATCTATGAAAGCTATGGGAAAGATGGTGAATTTTGAGACAAACGACGGAATTCTACTTAAAAGTTCGTCTTTGATAAGCCTTGCAGATTGGGATCTCGCGGACAGCAACATCTCTCTTGCAAAAATGAAACACAAGCTACAGCAGATATTGAGTATACGGGACCAGGAATTGCAAACTTGTTGTACTTGCACAAAGATTTAATGGCTTTGGCATCTCAGCTAGAGCTAAAATCCTATGAGGAGCCGCTTTGTGTTAACCAAGAAGAGCAAAATGAGTAGCGGCAATGGAGTAGGATCTTGAAGAAGCAAGGATGGAATAATGAGGCACAGTATGTCACTCATAGTGATGGTGAACCGCGAAGCCTTGGCAACACGTCTCGCTGCACCGACGAGTGACTCGGGACGAGTCACAATGATTTTTTTGGGGGCTTGTTGGGCAACAAATCCCCCACGTAATGATTTTGGGGCTTGAAGCCTACATTTTTAGGTATTATACTATAAAATCTCCGTGAAGTGCGTAGAGCACGAAGTGTAATGGGTCAAGTCCAAGTGTAGTCCACACCAAAATTGTATAGGTTAATCTAGAATGTGTCGACCTGCCCATGGTTTGTGGACCATGGGAATGTATAAACAAGAGCAAGGCTCTAAGTTTTTTGGTAGCTTTGGTTGAGATTTGAAGTGTATGGATTTGTAAAAGCAAGAGTGCTCTAAGTTTATAAGTCTGAGTTGCAGGTGGTAGTAGTTAGAGTAGGCTCTGCAGCTGTGTGCACAGAGCCCTGGTAGAGTCCGCAACTGTGTGCGCGGACCCCTGCAGCTGAGTGCGCAGGGTGGAATTGGATTGTACTAAACATAAGGTTAATAAAGATAAGTGTTTCTAAATTATTGTGCATCTAATTGTAGATCTATATGTTTATGATTATGTTATGCTTTTTATGCGTATCTTTAAGATTTATGGTTGTGCACACTGGTTTTAGCTATTGAATGCTTGATTAAAGACTTAATATATATGTTAGATCTATAATAACTGCAATAATAATAAGAATCTAGGAAACACCCCAACATGGATCTTCGCGAAGGCTAGACAGCTACGCAGAGTAGCTCGAGTGCATAGTTCAACTTTTGACCCCTCCAGACCTCATCAAGACATCCCTAGGGTGCGGAAACCTGGTTCCAGCACCCTCCCATACTACCTCGAGTGAGACTTCAGTCTGCACTCCACGGATTTTTGTCGAAAGGGCCAGTAGTGCAGGATTTGTTTGGCTAAAACTCTTATGAACCTGGGTCAGGGCCCAATAAGCCAACTTCTGTGCGTCCCTCAAACTCTGCCTTCTTCTTCCACTGCTCCATTCCCTCTGAACTGGCTCCTTAGCGAATTCTTGCTTCACAATTCCTCTCCAAAACTAACTCTGTCTCTTCACTTTAATTCAATGATCCTTTTATGATTCCTTTGAATAATTTTGCTCCTCTGCGTGTTCTATTTAACTCTGTCTGTAACCCTTTGTTACAGAACCTACAAATTCACATAAAATCCAACACTTGAAACATGCATTCTTCTCATAATTAAAATGATTATATTAACAATATAAACAATGGTTACAGAATGAGGTCTCTATGCCTTGCACACAGGCTTGTTCTTCAATATTGTGGCCTCCTCCTCTGCCCGTAGGCTTACATACATTTTTATGGAAACTTGAATTGGATTACTATGAATAACCTGATCCCATCCTTTCCTTGAATCACTCAACTAAAGGCCTAATGCTCGTTACATGCATACATATGTGGTAGATAAAGTCTTCTAAAGATTTATCCATTCCATCTTTTTCTATGCTTTAACATATATTTGTCCCTTTATTCAGCTCGATGGTCCACATCCTCTCTTATCTAATTAAATCACTAAAAGGCCTAAATTACATTAGAGTTAGGAAAACTATTTCCTAAAAATACATGACCCCCTATGTCTACTATTTACAATGATTTTCCATTGGGTGAATGCTCCTGCATCATATTCCAAGAGGTCCATTCAAACCCCAACAGATTTTCAACTTCACTAGAGGATTTTTTCCTTCAACACAAGTGAATTACATAACCCACGAAGATTATGTTTCCAACATACCACACTTTAATTCGAAGGGGTTTATGTGAGTTCAAGAAGAGAGATGAAATAAAGGTGGATAGAAGCTAATGGCTAAATGTGCTCTTTGAAATGGTGGTTTAAGGAAGACCATAAACCAAATTGGTAGCGAGAGACAAAGTCTTCTACTGGTGGTGGTTTAGGGTTGGCCACAACTCTAGAGATTGGCCGAAATTAGTTATTGGAACCATTTCAAATATGGTTATAAGTTGATGTCTTATTTGAAATGGAAGTGCTCCCTAATGATGGTTTAAATATGACCACAAACTAATGAAATGGGTAGCAGAAGCCAAAGAATTCTCCTGGTAGTGGTTTAAGCCTAGCAACCAACCAAATCGTGTTCATGGAAAATGAGTTTGTGTATGGATACAACTCTAAGTATGATTTTGGTTTACTTTGGACCTAGGCTCTAGTTTGTTGAAGAATCTGGGGAAAATATAGTTAAGGTGATTCTTCCTTACTATGATAACAATTTGTGAATTATTTATACAATTCATCTTAGCTTCACGTTTCCTTAATTATTAGTGTGTGTATGTTAGCTTCATCAAACTGCTATAAGAACCAAAAGAGACAATAACACAGATATTTAGCTCTCTACTAGGGGCAAAACCTCTCTCTCTTGGAGAGGAAAACCCATGAAAAAAATCTTCTTATAGAGATTCCATTGACGAATACCAAGACCATGACCCTTGACACAATCTACCTCTCCAAGACCAAGACATAAATCCTCTTTTTCACTATTGTTGGGATCATCGTCCTGGTTGTACCTCTGAGATAATCACTACTACATCTCCAAGATATTCATTATTGTTGTAAGATTATTGAGAGCATCATTTATACACTATGACTACTCCTTCAGATTGCGATGATCTTGAGATCATGACTACTCTTTCTTGTATGTTGAGATCACTATGAGATCATGATCTATGTCCATTTATATTTGACGAGGTTGGTCCTCCTTAACATGATGATCACTACATCATATCGAGATCACTAGGATGCAGATCTAAATATTGAGACTGTATGTCTCCTTTCACAGATATTCCAGGACTCATTTTTATTATGCCGAGATAGTAGATCGAGTCACTACTATTCATTGTGTCTAGTCTGTTATGGGGATACCACCGAGATCGATATGCCAAGATTTCTCCTTGTCATGCGAGATCAATCTATCCAAGATGTATTTCACTATAATGTTGAGACTGTCATTATAAGGGTTAGGTCTATGCCAAGAATGTATATAGCCCAGACCTTATGTCAATATTATATCCTCATCAAGATCTTCTTAGCTTCATCCATCCAAGATCTCTGCCTTCAATTCATAGGTATGCCGAGATTAGATCTCTGCTCTATAACTTAGATCAATGATGCATCCTCATTCATGCATCCAATATATGGTCATGACTGTACCTAATACCCAACCGAAATGCAGTAAAACCCTAATGTAGTTCTACTCCTTCATGCGAGGTTTCAGAGAGAGTAATGAGAGATCTTCTTGTGGATAATTTATGTGATATTTTTCCCTCCTTGACCGCGTATACCTACACCCAATTCTCATACGAAAATTCAGAGAGAAATGCGAAGTTGTGATGTGTCTTTTGGAGGATACCTTGATGGGGTATTTATAGTGGTTGATGCTCCTATTTGAGCTGACTTGTAATATGAATTGATGTGTCTATTTCCTTGAGCTGACATGACTTCTATTTATCCATTTAATTCTATTTTGAGCCGAGATGGTGATCTCTTCGTTGTTTTCCTTGAACACTTCAGTGTGCTTGCTTTTGGAGGATTGTTCTTGGTCTTAGAGGGATGTTACACAATGTTGAAGACTTGTATACATTTACATGAACTCATGAAGAGTTTATTTTCATATGACATGACTCTTTGACATATAAATAAAATCCTAAAGACATCAAGAAGAAGTCTTTTACCTAGTCACACTTCTTTCTCATGAAACCCATGTAGCAAGGCATATAGAAATAATTTATTACATCATTTACAAAGATCATGTCATTATGAAGACTGAACCTAGTTACATTTTCTTCAACACTCCCTCTTAACTAGGGATGTATTCATAATGGTACTTTGTCATTCTCAATCTGAAGAATTTCTCATATGAAGAATCAGATTTGCAATCTGTCTGTTATAGAATCATTTCAACCAACATTGTTTCATATAGCAAGTCCTTGACTAACAACTCTATCTCTCACTTAGATCAGAGCACACAATGTTGACGAGACCAATGATTGATAGGCACACATCATCATTATCTCTCCTCAAGTCATACCCACCTGGGTGTTCTCCGAGTATGCCCTACTAGGACTATTCTCATCTTGGGTTCCCAACCCTCAAGAATATCGGTCCTCTTTCCCACTCTTATCTTGAATTCCCTACCACATCATCAAAGAGTGTTGCATGCCGAATGATTACCAAATCCTCCATTCTTTCTTCCAAACTGAAGACTAGAATGTCATGCCTAACTCTCCCTCTTAACCAGGGATGAGTTCCAAGTTTCTTAACTCATAAATTTACTCGAGTTCCTTTACTCATAGGAACTTCCCAGAGCTCCCTCTTACCCAAGGACTCTATCATTAGTACTTTATAAGGTCTTCTAGTTTACTGATGATTCAAGACTTCAATGTCATCGATTTCTTCATATGTAGGGTTTATCCATCCATCACTTTCCTTTATCATGTCAACCCTTCTTTCTCGGAAAGTATCATTCTTGTATTTTCCTGGGACTTTCCTTCATAGGGCCATCTATATTCACTTTTCCTTCAACGATGATTGCTCTAAATCACAAGGTACATAGTTGTGACATCCTTCACAACTCTCCTTACCTTGGCCCTACACATATACCCATAATTTCTCCAAGATGTCAGAAACCAAAAACAAATCACATATTACCTTTATGGTGATGGCCTTTTCTAGTGACATCTTCTTGTAGGTATCACTACCCTACATGCCTGTTGACACATCTCCCAACGATATCTATTGTCAAGGGACTTCATACTTTTAGAATTCCATTAGAGTGTTTATATCCTTTTGGGAGATTTCTTAGTCAAACCTTCCTGATTCTTTGGATGTTGATTGCCTTCATCATGGTTGCATACTTCACGATCTCTTCCACCCTCACATTTTCCATTTCCAAGAGCTCTCAACCAGAGCTATTCAATAGTAGTCAACCACATCATACTTCATATAAGGAAATATTATGTTGATTTCATCTAATGTGACTTATGTTTTTCTGCATGTTTTCAGAGGAGGAGATCCTTTTCCTTGTGATCATGCTTGATATATGTTATCTGCAACCATATGAAATGACATTACAGTATTAAACAAATACAAGCATACATACCTCATTATACCTTTTCTACTTCCAACAACTTCCTTGAAAATATCTTCAATCCCTTGGACCATCATCTCATGAATTCCAAAAGTTGGATTTCCTGATGAAACACTTGCTCCCTTTCCAAACTAGGGGATCCTCCGCTAAGGTTTTTATCAAAGGATCTTCAATATCTTGTATATCCCCATCTGGAATATGCTTCCTTTGTCCTGGATGATTTCTTCCTTTCCTTTAATGTCCAATGAGAGTCCCAAGAGCTATTTCCTTCATGATTACCATACGAGCTCTTGTTTCCATGATGCCACGATGCATCTTCTGACTCTGATCATATCTGCAAGGACTTTTGATAGGATCCTTTTGAGAGGGACACCATCTCATTCATAATGGAGATTTATTACTCCCTATTTCCTTTAGCTTCCTCTATCCTTCAGATGATATGAACTCTTCTCCACAATATTTCCATAGCATTGTCCTATCAACCTTTCCTTTGCACATATTTAAGCCCTTTTTCTTTCTCTATTCAGCACAAAGACCACAAAAGGTTGATGGAAAACTATTACCTTTCTTATCAATATCAATATCAATGATGATTATTTTACTCATAATTTTTTCTAGATCTCGTAACTAAGATCTCATGAAGATATTTCTTCATTCTTTGGTACCCTCTTTACTACATTTCAGATAGTATATCCTCTAGCATTTCATGTAACCTTCTTATGTTTCCTTTCTTACTTTATAGGAAAGAGAGAACCTTAAGAGTTATCATGAGTTCATACGAGACCTTGATGTACTAACTCCTCTTCTTCATAAAGATTCTGCCACACCTTCTTACTCCATGCAAGGACCTTAGATAACCCATCTATCCTATAGATCTCCTTGCAATCATGAAGTCATTGAACCAAACTTAATTATAGAATGAAAAGATACTTACTTGATATGTGAAGATGAAATCTTCACCCTGATCATGATGGTTGTTGATGAGGAAGATGTATTGATGCTTCCACAAAATGAGATCCTTGATAGGAACATTTCCTTCCTTGCCTTCAAGCTATCTTGATATACAAACTACTAATATAATTTGGCTTCATAAGGAGCCTTGAAGTATGTAGCATCGATTTGAAGTTGCTTGTCAAGATGTATGAAGACCCATCAGATGGAATAGTTTCTATGTTGAGTGTTGTCCATACAAACTGCCTTCAAATATTTATCTAGAAGCTCTAAGGATCTTAGATTTTAAGACTGTGTTCTTTTATAGAAATGGACAATGTCTGAGTTAGTGACTAACATTGGCATGTTGTAGACCAAAACAGAGGGAGGTATTGAAACTGATGTCATGTATCCTCAAATCTGAACACTTCTTCTTTTATTTGATGTGTACAAGAACCTTTGTTGTTGAAGACTTTTGATGTAGACTGCTTCTTTAATCTAGGTCTTGATTCTTGAATGTAGATCTTGATTTCTACAGCTAGCTTTGATTCTTAAATGTCTCTTTTCCTCCCTCTCTTTGACTTTTGAACCTTCCCTCTGATACTATGTTGAAGAATCTAGGAAAATATAATTAAGGTGATTCTTCTTTACTATGATAACAATTTTTGAAGCATTTATACAGTTTATCTTAGCTTGATGTTTCCTTCATTATTAGTGTGTGTATGTTAGCTTCATCAAACTACTATAAAAAACAAAAGAGACAAGAACAAAAATATTTTTCTTTCTTCCAGAGCCAAAACCTCTCCCTCTCGGAGAGGAAAACCCATGCAAAAAATATTCTTATAGAGATTCCATTGACGAATACCAAGACCATGACCCTTGACACAATCTGCCTCTCCAAGACCAAGACATCAACCCTCTTTTTCATCATTTTTGGGATCATCATCCTGGTTGTACCTCTGAGATCATCACTACTACATCTCCAAGGTCTTCATTACTATTGTAAGGATATTGAGAGCATCATTACTAAACTATGACTTCTCCTTGATATTGAGATGATCTTGAGATCATGACTGCTCTTCCTTGTATGTTGAGATCACTGTGAGATCATGATCTTTGTCCCTTTAACTTTGATGAGACTAATCCTCCTTAACATGATGATCACTTCTTCTTTCATTACTTACCATGGTAAATTTTAGGGGCAATTTTTAGCCCAAGGTTGAAATTTAAGGGGTTTCACATTTTAGAGGGGTGAAATTTTTAGCCCAAAAAAAAGGGCGGATAAACCACACGAAAGCTCATCTGGACTGATTCGCCTGGTTCGGGAGATTATATTCCTTACAATTGCCCGATTTTCTATTTGCAATTTTAAATTTGTTTGAAGTCACTCATTCTCTAGTTTTTATGGTTTGGGAGGTTCGATTTGGTCCTAATCGTCGTGAATTTGTGGTTTTCAAATGGAGGGAAAGGTTGAACGGCTCCCTGTTTCAAATATGCTTTTCATCGATGGCAAGGGTGTATAAGGTGTATAAATTTGATTTCTGGATTCCTCAGTTCACAAATCCTCCATTTCTGATTTCTAAATTGGTGACTCTTTCCAATAGCGCCAGGGACCAGGGTATACATTTTGTGCAAAATCCTCCATTTCTTGGTGACTCGTTGCAAGAAACACCAGGGTTTGGCATTCTTGATAAGCCGCAACCATCAAAATCATCCATTTGGACCATTTTTGAAGGGGTTTGTTCCAGGTAAGCTGCAACCACACTGAAACTACTTTAACCAAAAAAGGGTTTTCTCCACTTAAAATCCTGTAGTTAATTTATACTCAGGATTTATTTGTTTTGTTCTTACGTTTTTACTGCTTATGCAGAGTTTTTGTTAATGTTTTAACAGAGTTGTTTTCTTAGATGTTGCTGGTTGTAGTGGCTTTTAGTTGCATAGATAAATGTCACTGTATTTTTCCAAGAAAACATATTGTTCTCCATTACAATATTTCTATTATAAATGGAAATAACATTCAGATTGGGGCAATTATTTCCAAACTAAAACTGATATTAGTAATGTTTGTTAAAAAATGCCATTATTCCAATCACAGATTGCTATTAGTAATATTTGTTAATGTTTGTTAGCAAATTCCATTCCATTCATTCACAGATTGCTATTAACCATTCCATTCATGAATTTCCATTAATCTTGTTCTTTTTGTTTGCAAGTGCCATTCAATTCATAGATTGATATTAATGTTCCATTCTTCTGTTCTAGAAATATATTTGAACATAGAGATGTTAGCCTCCTTCTGCAACAGGTTAATCATCTTTCATGATTGACATTTTTACATGCCAAATATGTCGTACTATGCATGCTGCAATGCTCCATATTTGCTACACATGACCAGAGAAGTATCCATGAAGGTGCGCTAGTTTTAATGACACTGCTTTGTTCCAGTTTTGATGAGTAATCCATTTTTGATCAGTTTTCAAGTATGGGAAGGCCAAACAGCTTAATCCTGGTTTCCCTGGGTTTCAATTTCATGTTGTAGAATATAGAGAATGAACATCTGTCCAAACAGCTTAATCTTGGCAGATTTGTAGTTAGGTAGAGAAACAAGGGTGCTCAATAGCTTAATCTGAGCCCCTGGCTGAAATAAGTCTAGAAGTAGATAGGAGCACAGCAAGAAGAAAGAATGAAAAGCTGGGTATGCTAGTTCAAGTGCACCCAAACCAAAAAGAAGAGAAAATGCTAGGTGAGTAGGTCGGGTAGGTAGCTTTGTGGTTGCAGAATCATGGCTTGTGATCCATTTCATATTGTCAAGTGTTATATCTATCATATCACAAGTTGAAGGCAGTTTTTCAGTTGAAGGACTTCAAGCGAGGCATGTCTAACTCCCCCCTTCTTCCTCTTCCCCAAATCACTCACTAACTTCCCTAAAAGAGGTCAACATCTGCTTGATACCTCTTAGTTTCATCATTCTCCATATCATTTGCCTTGGTGAAGATCTGCTTCACTCAAGGAATTTACACATTTCTTCTATGAATCATTCTCCCCCTTAATAGCCTAAGATTCACATGCTTAGAGCTTTTTTATCATTTGTCATGTTAACTACTAACACTACTATGTAGCTCCCTATCTATTTCCCCTTCCCCTAGTAAAACTATGTATATAACTCCCCTATATATTTATCCCTCCCCCTGGTTGAAAAATAACCATATAAATCCTTGGGAATTGCTAAGTTTATCTGAAACTCAGCAAGAACCCTCATTGCCCCCTCAAACCATCTTCTCATGCATTTTGGACACTTTCCAATGCATAGAACCCTTCATCCCCCCTAACTATCTCCCAAGCGCATAAGGACTCATTCCTTTGCATAATTCCCCTTCACATGTTTAAACATCACCCCTTTGACCTTGGTTTGCCTTTATAAGGCATGAAACCCTCTTTGGCATGAAATCCTCTAACGCATGAAACCCTCTTTGGCCATGAAACCCCTCTCAAAACCACATCACTTTCCTCCTAAGTGCCTTTGGACTCCTTCCAAGGCATAAGAATATGCAAACCATGCAAAAACCATGAAAAACCTCCAAAAAATGATAAAATCCTCCCTTTTTGGCTATCGGACCCCTTCCGATGCCTTAGAATCCAAGCAAAAGCATAAAGGTTACCCCCTGCGAATTCAAAAGACTTGCATTTTTGAATAAATAATGGCTCCGATGAGAAAAGGGTCCTTTTGGTCCCCCTCCGATGCGATATCGCTATCGGGAGGGGGCAGTGGCATATATAAGCGAAAATGGCTAAGTCTCAAGGCATGGGGCATAATGCCGATGGGCCGGACCCGAAAACATATGAAGTGGACTGGTAAAAGCATATCGGGTCCGCCGAATTTTGGCGTTTCTATGTGGCAGCCCCATGACCCCGCCGATAGCGAATTGCCGACTCAATCTCAGCCCTCCATTTTTGGCCCCAAATCAACGGCCCATATTATATCGGCGATCACCCCATGTATATGGCTCCGACTAGCGGAGCCGAAATATAATAAACTGCAGCATATAAGCATTTCGGTTCCGCTACCCCTTTTTTGTTAAATCCGCCGATTGACATCGCCGATGGGCCGGACCCGACTCAAATAAAAATAGGGCCTATAGCATATCGGGTCCACGCAGTTCGGCGATTCTATATGTGCCACCCCCCGGTCTGCCCCGATGCGATTTAGCGATAGCCGTTGGATCGGCCCGCGCCAGATCCAAAGGCCAGGATTTAAAGGCTGCTACAGTGCCCGCCAAAAGCCAATTTTTCATTCAAATTTCATGTTTTTGGCCCATTTTCTGTGTTATTTGGAAATGGGCCGTTTTCAAAGGTTTTGTGTGCGGCGCCCGTGCCCGCCCAGGCATAAAGAAATCATGGTTTTCTCACGCCATTATTGCATCACTCCAGGCCCAAATTGCCCCAAATAGCAATCTTTCACCTCGGCGGGCCTTCAATGACCCTTTACTCGTCCAGTTCATGACTTTAAGTGTTGCTAAAGCATTTTGAGTCGGCCAAGGGCTGACAACCACCTAGAAGCAACAAAGCGCCTCGTAGCAGATACTTGGGCCAAATAACGGCCACTAATGATTTGATGTGACAGTTCAGAGCATTTTTAAGGCAAAGAGTATCAGGGAAGCGGCAGAGAGTATCAGTCAAAATCTTCCGAAGCAGATGAAACAGAAGGGCCCCAGCAGATTCGGCAAAGCATCATCAAGCCGTTGTGGCTCCCCAACTTACAGTTATGGCCATGAGGCCAGCACATGACTCAAAGTCCTCTCTCCACTCATTTTTTAGGCTGCTGCCTCATGCGCAGCCCTTGTTTACATGACTTGAGATGCTAGCTGCCCCAGCACAACTGTTTCTGATGTTTTATGCATTTATTTCCAGCATAGATTAGGTTCAAAGATAGTGATTGCACAGATCTCTTTTGATCTGTTTTCAGAGATATTTTTTGGGATATTTTTCCCCTTGACACCTGTTCAAGGGAAGTCTGTAGCTATTTCTTCTATATATACCACCCCCTGCACTGTTTTGAGGGGTTGGTTGGTTGTATGACTCCTCTAGAGACTCGCTCTGTATCTGATATGATTTCTTTAATCAAAGACTGCTAAAATCTTGGAGGATGGATTGTTTGATGTGTTGTTAATGGTTGAAGAGTGGATGACGGAATTCATGTGCTGCTATATGGATCAATAAGTGTCTCTAACCTCTGTTATCTCAATTTCATACGTGCTCAAGTCACAGAACAAAAGATTGGCTTAGAATTTGCTTAGCTGCACTCTATGCTCAGTTTCTGTGGCTCTTTATGTTTTCTTCTTGATTTAGGCATAAATATGAATTCCTTTATGGCTCATGTTTAATCTACTTCACATATGAATGGCTGTTGTCTAAGAATTCTTAGTTGCTCCTAGACAAACCTCATTCATCTTCCCTCTGCTAACCTGATTGACAGATTCCTTGTTGCCTCTCATTCCTTAGCCCCCAATCCATCTCTTTTACCTTGAATATTGTTTCATAAGCAGCTACCTTGCTCCTCATTCCTCTTGTCACCAAGAAAACACACCAGCAGTCTTACTCCATTACTCCATGCCCAATGGTTTGAAACTTACCACACTATGCATTGCCTCTCTGTTTGAAAGCATCCTCCTTCCCACCAAATTACAAACCAAAACCCCTTGAACCCGATACCTAGCCTAAATCATCATCAACAAAGTTAAATCAGAAAGAGAGAGCCCTCTCTGACTGCAGGTGGGCTAGAACCTGCAGTCCAAAGTTGGTTAGTGGTTACCTCGGCCGTATCCTTTCCGAAGCTTAAGGACAACCTGAGTGATAACAAAATGGCGACTCCGCTGGGGACTTTCCTCAGATGATTTCACAAAGAAGGTAAGAAAGCTTCGCTGAGACCATAAATCAAACTTTCCAATTCTAATTGTTGTCCACTCTTTAAACTACAGATGAAGCCTGAATGCCAGCCAGGAAGCCTTTGAAACTGTTTTTTGCTTTGCATTAACAAAAGTAAATAAACGCTGCTTCAGTCAATCTTCATGCTAGTTTAAATTGTAGATATCTGTCCCAAATTTTGACCAGTCATTTGCTATTACTGAAAACATCCATATAAAAATACCAGAAATAGGATTCAGAAGCTGGCTCCTAAAAAGAACCCACGACATACAAGGTCAAACCCAGATCCAGACCCTCCAGCTGTTTTTGAGAATCCCAACCTAATCCCGAAGATCATTAGGAAGCAAGAAAGACAGGAAATTTTTGCTGATTTGAGTCCTGAAACAGTTTACTCTGACTCTGTTCCAACTCCTGTCAAGGTCTTATTTCGGTCAACCCCGGTTTCCCCTTCTTCATCATCCACATCTCAAAACACTCCTTCCACGCCCTCATTCACTGCTACCACTACTGCTGTTCCAGTTACCCCAGTTATCCCTGTTATCCCAGTCGTTCCGGTTGTACCATTTATCCCCGTTGTTCCACTTATCCCCATCAATATGGCTAATAGATATGCACCCCTACAACTGCCTGTCAATGCTGGGGCTTTACCTCAAGATTACCAATCTAAAATCACAAATTTTGATTCCACCGGTCCTTTCACAGCTATTCAGCATACCAAAAAGATGCAAGACTATTTCGAAAGCTATGAAATCGATGATGATAGTGTAAGAATGAGAATTTTTGTTCAGAGTCTAACCGGTGATGTAAGAACTTGGTTCAGATAACTTGCTGCAAATTCCATAGCCACTCCTGATGAGCTTTACCAATCCTTTACTACTAGATGGGAGAAGAAGAAAGACCCCTTGCACATACTAGCTGAATATGATACAATTAAAAGAGGTCCTCAAGAAACTATTTTAGAGTACTGTGCAAGATTCAACAATGTCTACAATGCAATACCACAGAACTTAAGACCTCCACCTGACCTTGCCTTGTATAAATTTCCGGATGGTTTTGACCCTGATATGGCATATCAGTTGAAAGAAAGAGCCCCTGCAACTCTTGCAGATGCACAAAATGTTGCTGTCACCGTAGAAGCCAATTTGATTGCCAAGAGAAACAGAGAGAGAATGGAAAGAAGAACCACCTTTAAAGAAGAACCCTCAGCCTTTGACCAAAAGCTTGATGCTATCATCAATGGCCTGCAAAGACTGGGAGAAAGAGTAGAAAATGCCAAGAGAAAAGCATCATGGGAAGGACATCAGTCCAATCCCATAAGGAACCCAAATTTTAGGAAAACCCAGAACACAAATGCTGGTAGACCCACCACAAAACATGACATTAGACCCCCTTTTCAAGATAACTATGTAGAAGGGTCCACTTCTAGTGAACCCATAGAGGATGCTCACATGAACCTGATGGATCTAAAGGGTGAACACCGAACTTTCCTGTCCCAAGAAGACCAAAATCAGCATGACTGTAATGAGTTTCAAACTAAATCTAGTGAGTCTTTTGATTTTAAACAGGGTTATGATACCGCTGTGTATGAGGTACACAAACAGTATAAGCTCAGAACTAGGAGCATTGACATCTCTGAGCCTAGCAAGACAAAGGAAGGTAAACAGCCCAACAAGATTAAAAAGAAAGTTGTTGTAACAGAACCAGCTGATATAACTGTCCCAAACCCACATCAAGTGACTGTAGAAGATATAACAGACACTCAACCTTCTGTTGAGCAGCCTCTGCCACCTCCCTCCTCAAAAGAAAATTCAAACAGCATCCCAAAAAGCACTCCTAAAAATGTAAAACCGCAAGCAGAAATTTCCCATAACGCTGATAAACAAGAGCAGATTGCCGAGAATGCAAATGAAAAAGAAAAAACTGCCATTATCAACAACAAGGCTCCACTGGAAAAGCCATTTAACTTAGAGGCAGAGATTGGAAAACTCAAGATATCTGTCCCTCTTTCAGAACTCGCCAAACACGATGTATATAGACAACAAATTCAAAGATCACTTCAAATCTCGGGAAACAAAGATGATGTAAATGTTTTGGATGATTCCCCAGAACTACTATTTGGTCCAGATGTTAACGGAAAATCAACACATGGACCTGTTCCACCCTTTTATATCAGTCTGCATATACATGACAAAGTTTTTCACAACGCTATGTTTGACTCAGGGGCCTCGCACAATCTTATGCCTAAAGCAGTTATGGAAAAACTCAACCTTGACGTTACAAGACCTTACAAAGATCTGTACTCATTTGACTCAAGTCAAGTGAAATGTCTAGGCCTCATCAAAGACTTGTGTGTTTCCTTAGTCCAATATCCCAACAAAACCATTCTCATGGATATAGTGGTGGCTGATATCCCACCAAAGTACGGTATGCTCCTATCAAGATCATGGGGAGCAAAGCTCCAAGGATCACTTCAATTATACCTTTCCTATGCTACTATTTCTGTCTTTGGGCAACCAAAGAGACTGTACAGAGAAACGCTCATGAAATATGTGGTAAGTAGTGAGAGCAAGCCTAAAAATTTTCCCATTTATTCAATCCATTCCGACATGGATTCTTTTATTTTGTTTAATGATGAAAGCTGCCCTCTAACTGATAACAAGCCTTTGGCTTTAGAAAAGCAAGCACATATCAATCAAGAATCGGTTGCACATACTCAACAAATTGTCACAACAACAAATGCAACCAGCATACAAGAAGAACCTCCCCAAACAGAATTTCCAAATCTGCCCAATCCTAAAATGACTCAAACTCTTGAGACTACCCACAAGCAAGAAATCACATGGTATTTAGAGTTTGACGGATCTGTTAACAAATTAGGGGCAGGGGCAGGTGTATGGATTCATAATTCTCATAACAATCATGCACAAGGTCAAGCATATAGACTGAATTTCAGATGCACCAACAACATGGCAGAGTATGAGGCTCTCCTGTTAGGCCTTAAATTGCTAAAAGCTTTGGGAGCTGCTAAAGTATCTATCCTGGGTGACTCCGACCTAGTAATCCAACAAATGAAAGGTAACTTTGTTACCAATGACAACAAAATGAGAGCCTATAGGACTGCTGCTACCAACATACTCAATGCATTCTCTGAATCCAAGCTTGCCAAGATTTCAAGAAATCATAACATTCATGCTCACAGCCTAGCCACTTTCGCTAGTACATGCAAGCTTCCCTTTGAGCCAAATCACCATTTCACTGCTGAAATAAAACATAGGCCTGCTATCCCTAACAATATTAAAGACTGGCAAGTGTTCGAGGATGATGCTCAAATAAACAATTTTCTTACCTTACAGCATGAATTTTCAGGCCTAAACATTGATGAGGATACCATGGAGGACCCACAACTGCAAGCAATGAACCAAATCCAGCAAACTGTAACAGCTCAAACAGCTAGAAAAATGCTACAGCCAACCATCTTTGATGAAGAAAACATAGAGGAATTGAAACAAATGCATTTGGAGGAAATAGCCAAAACAGAGGCTGAGATCATTGATCTAAAAGATAACTTTCTGCCTGCTGGCCTCACCCCGCTAGAAGACATGTTTGATGCAAATGATGTGCCCAAAAAGCCAAAAATGCAGCTTATAAACACTGCCATAGAAGAATACAACATTGGGACAGCAGAGAAGCCAAAAATGATCAAACTGTCTAAGTCTTTGCCTCCTGACCAAAAACCAAAGTATGTGGATTTGTTCAAAGAATTCCAAGATGTCTTTGCTTGTAGTTATGAGGACTTGAAGTCCTATGACACCTCAGTAATCCAACACACCATTCCCTTAAAACCAAATCAAAAGCCTTTCAAACAAAAACTTAGAAGAATCAACCCCGTGCTCCTTCCCTTGGTTGAGAAGGAGGTAAAGAGGATGTTTGAGGTAGGAATCATTGCACCCATTAGGTTTTCCGAATGGGTGTCAAACTTAGTTCCCACAAGAAAGAAAACAAATGATATCAGACTTTGTGTAGATCTCAGAAATCTAAATCAAGTCTCCCTAAAGGACCACTATCCTTTGCCCAAAATGGACGACATCTTGCAAAGAGTAGTGGGGTCATCTAGAATCTCTTTACTAGATGGCTTTTTAGGTTTCAACCAAATACTTGTTCACCCGGATGACCAAGACAAAACAGCCTTTACAACACCGTGGGGAACATTTAAGTATGTTAAAATGCCTTTCGGCCTAAAGAACGTTGGTGCCACCTTTCAAAGGGCAATGGACATTGCATTCGCCAAGGAAATCCATGACTTCCCAGTTGTCTACCTTGATGACTTAACCCCTTTCTCCAAATCTGATAAAGAGCACCTCAAACACCTAAGGCAAATATTCATCACATGTAGGAAATATGGCATTTCCTTGAATCCCAAGAAGTCTCTCTTTGGCCTTGAAGAAGGCAAATTACTTGGACATATCATCTCAAAGGATGGTATTAGAATTGATCCAGAAAGGATCCAAGCTATATTGCAAATCCCATATCCCAGAAATATAAAAGAATTGCAAGCATTCCTTGGGAAAATAAATTTCCTAAGGAGGTTTATTCCAAACTTGGCTGAGCTAATAAAAATGCTAAACAACATGCTCAAGAAAGACGCCAAGGTAAAGTGGTCTCTAGAGGCCAAGCAAGCATTTGAGGGCATCAAATCAGCCTTAACTCAAGCCCCAGTCCTCACAAGTCCAAAATTTGATAGGGACTTTATCATATATTCATTCGCATCTGATAATACTATAGTTGTTGTCCTTTTGCAAAAGGATGATCAAGGAGCTGAAAAGCCAATTGCTTTTTTCAGCCGAGCCTTAAGAGATGCCCCCCTGAAATACCCAATCATGGAGAAGCAAGCCTATGCCCTTGTTAAAGCAATCAAGGAATTCCGAATTTATATTTTATGCTCACATGTGATTGCTTATGTGCCAAATGCTATTGTAAAAGACATATTAACCCAAGAGGGGTTAGAAGGAAAAAGAGGCAAGTGGATTGCTAACATTCTTGAGTATGACATAGAGATAAAACCAACCAAGCTGATAAAGGGACAAGGTTTAGCCAAACTGATGTCCGAAACAAACTTTCAAGCCTTAGACATCAACCAACTGGACAATGAATAGGAGCTGACGACTCCACAGATCAGTGACACCTTTTTGCAATCCCCATGGTATGCTGATATTTGCTTTGTATTGTTAAACCTGTGTGCTCCCCCAGGATTGTCCAGGACCAAGAAGAGATTTTTAAGAATGAAGGCTTTGAAATTTTGTGTCTTAGATGGTGCATTATTTTGGAAAAATCATGAAGGCATATTGCTTAATTGCTTGACCAAGAATGAAACTAGTGATGTCATGAAAGAATTCCATGCAGGGGACTGTTGAGGACATCTATATTGGAAGTCCACTGCTGATAAAATTTTAAGGGCCGGTTTCTATTGGCCCACTTTGTTTGCAGATGTAAAGAAGTTTGCCACCTCATGCCACAATTGCCAAATCTTTGAAGGCAAGAGAAAGCTGCTCCCTTTGCCTCTGAAACCCATCTCAACCGAGAAGCCTTTTCAACAATGGGGTCTTGACTTCATTGGAGAAATCCATCCCTCTTCCTCAGGCCAGCATAAGTGGATCCTAACAGCCACCGACTATTTCACTAAATGGATTGAGGCCATCCCATGTAGGAAAGCCAATGACACCACCATTATCCAATTCCTTGAGTGCAATATTCTTTCTAGATTCGGTTGCCCTGAGAAGATCATCACTGACAATGCCGCTGCTTTCAAATCCAAAAAGATGATCAATTTTTGCCATAAATTCCATATCACTTTAGGCCATTCCACAGCCTATTACCCTCAAGGTAATGGCTTAGCCGAATCATCTAACAAGAGCCTGATCAGTATTATCAAGAAGACCTTAGAAGAAAACAAGAAGAACTGGCATAAAAAGCTCACCAATGCCCTATGTGCAAACAGACTTTCAACAAAGAGATCCATTGGGATGAGCCCTTATGAGCTAGTATATGGCACGGAGGCCAGATTTCCATCTTCTTTAGGCATTCCTGTTATCAAGCTGTTGCAGGAGGTTCAAGTTGAACCAAATGATATTCAACGAAGGATTAATCAGACCATTCATCTTCAGCAAACCAGAGAGCAGGTGTATGACAGAGCTCAAATGTTACAAGAAAGGCTGAAGAAGGCGTTTGACAAGAGGACTAAGGCTGAGGATTTCTTTATTGGCGATAAAGTGTTAAGGTGGGACTCAAGACGAGAAGACAAGGGAAAGCATGCCAAGTTTGACTTTCTTTGGAAAGGCCCATTTGTCATTAGCGCTATTCAAGGCAATAATACATATTTTCTCAAAACTCTAGATGCCTGCGCAGTTGAAGAGGGCCCTGTGAATGGCCACATGCTGAAGCGTTACCTTGATCCGGTGATCTAACGGACACAGGGTTCTGGTGTATATATTTGTATATTAATGCATGTACATATAAGCGCTTTCTTTTTATGTTTGTGTAAGCAATCCGATTGCTTGGAACCAAGCAGCAAAGTTATGGAGGCAGAGCAGCGCAGGTCCTCCGTTTTAAAAATCTACCATAAGCATTGACCACAGCAGAGCAGCGCAGCAAAGCTTGAAGGCGCAGCCCACGCAAAACCCCCATTTCAAAGCTCTGTCTTTGCATTGATTTTGGGAAAAGAGCGCAGTCCCGAAGAAAAGAAGCCAAAGGAGCGCAACATTCGAAGCCTCTGTTCTTTTGAGGTGAATTTCAAAGAGAAGCACATCAATTTTGCCCCCGGTTATGAACTTACTTCAAAGGGTGCACAAGGCAGGTTATGATATATTTTAAAATACACTCAATGGTAAAGGGGCAGCGCTGTTATTTATAACAACGAAATTCAATTAAAAATGCTGCATTCAGGTTACCAGCTCTTCAGTCAATGGTATCAAACAGAGGAGCGGTTTTTTTTAACGTTACATCTACAGCCTGTTCAAAGACAAGAAAAGAAGAGCTCCAGTTTTGTTCCTTTTTGTGTTTATCTCACAAGGCAGTTCTCAAGAAAAAGTGTATGCAATACCAAGCACGCGGAAGAAAGAAGGCGATGCTTTATTTTTCACAATATTTAAGTTAAAGGAGAGTGTTGTTCAGACCTCAAAGTTCCTGTCATTTAGCAGTCAGCACAGAAGAAGTTTTCAGTTAACAGCAACTGCAGAGGATCAAGGCAGTCGGACCTGCTGTTCTTGGCTTTTCACGAGGAAAAGCCATCCCCAAGTGGAGCCACTGTTAGCCTCCTGCTGCAGCAGGTTAATCATCTTTCATGATCGACATTTTTACATGCCAAATATGTCGTACTATGCATGCTGCAATGCTCCATATTTGCTACAGATGACCAGAGAAGTATCCATGAAGGTGTGCTAGTTTTAATGACACTGCTTTGTTCCAGTTTTGATGAGTAATCCATTTTTGATCAGTTTTCAAGTATGGGAAGGCCAAACAGCTTAATCATGGTTTCCCTGGGTTTCAATTTCATGTTGTAGAATATAGAGAATGAACATCTATCCAAACAGCTCAATCTTGGCAGATTTGTAGTTAGGTAGAGAAACAAGGGTGCTCAATAGCTTAATCTGAGCCCCTGGCTAAAATAAGTATAGAAGTAGATAGGAGCACAGCAAGAAGAAAGAATGAAAAGCTGGGTATGCTAGTTCAAGTGCACCCAAACCAAAAAGAAGAGAAAATGCTAGGTGAGTAGGTCAGGTAGGTATCTTTGTGGTTGCAGAATCATGGCTTGTGATCCATTGCATATTGTCAAGTGTTATATCTATCATATCACAAGTTGAAGGCAGTTTTTCAGTTGAAGGACTTCAAGCGAGGCATGTCTAACTCCCCCCTTCTTCCTCTTCCCCAAATCACTCACTAACTTCCCTAAAAGAGGTCAACATCTGCTTGATACCTCTTAGTTTCATCATTCTCCATATCATTTGCCTTGGTGAAGATCTGCTTCACTCAAGGAATTTACACATTTCTTCTATGAATCATTCTCCCCCTTAATAGCCTAAGATTCACATGCTTAGCGCCTTTTTATCATTTTTCATATTAACTACTAACACTACTATGTAGCTCCCTATCTATTTCCCCTTCCCTTAGTAAAACTATGTATATAACTCCCCTATATACTTATCCCTCCC
This sequence comes from Pinus tabuliformis, assembly GCA_031772625.1. Taxonomy (NCBI): domain Eukaryota; kingdom Viridiplantae; phylum Streptophyta; class Pinopsida; order Pinales; family Pinaceae; genus Pinus; species Pinus tabuliformis. The sequence goes on along the minus strand of CM062816.1, from coordinate 318,492,600 downwards.
CCTGGTTGAAAAATAACCATATACATCCTTGGGAATTGCTAAGTTTATCTGAAACTCAGCAAGAACCCTCATTGCCCCCTCAAACCATCTTCTCATGCATTTTGGACACTTTCCAATGCATAGAACCCTTCATCCCCCCTAACTATCTCCCAAGCGCATAAGGACTCATTCCTTTGCATAATTCCCCTTCACATGTTTAAACATCACCCCTTTGACCTTGGTTTGCCTTTATAAGGCATGAAACCCTCTTTGGCATGAAATCCTCTAACGCATGAAACCCTCTTTGGCCATGAAACCCCTCTCAAAACCACATCACTTTCCTCCTAAGTGCCTTTGGACTCCTTCCAAGGCATAAGAATATGCAAACCATGCAAATACCATGAAAAACCTCCAAAAAATGATAAAATCCTCCCTTTTTGGCTATCAGACCCCTTCCGATGCCTTAGAATCCAAGCAAAAGCATAAAGGTTACCCCCTGCGAATTCAAAAGACTTGCATTTTTGAATAAATAATGGCTCCGATGAGAAATGGGTCCTTTTGGTCCCCCTCCGATGCGATATCGCTATCGGGAGGGGGCAGTGGCATATATAAGTGAAAATGGCTAAGTCTCAAGGCATGGGGCATAATGTCGATGGGCCGGACCCGAAAACATATGAAGTGGACTGGTAAAAGCATATCGGGTCCACCGCATTTCGGCGTTTCTATGTGGCAGCCCCATGACCCCGCCGATAGCAAATTGCCGACTCAATCTCAGCCCTCCATTTTTGGCCCCAAATCAACGGCCCATATTATATCGGTGATCACCCCATGTATATGGCTCCGACTAGCGGAGCCGAAATATAATAAACTATAGCATATAAGCATTTCGGGTCCGCTACCCCTTTTTTGTTAAATCCGCCGATTGACATCGCTGATGGGCCGGACTCGACTCAAATAAAAAGAGGGCCTATAGCATATCGGGTACGCGCAGTTCAGCGATTCTATATGTGCCACCCCCCGGTCTGCCCCGATGCGATTTAGCGATAGCCGTTGGATCGGCCTGCGCCGGATCCAACAGCCAGGATTTAAAGGCTGCTACAGTGCCCGCCAAAAGCCAATTTTTCATTCAAATTTCATGTTTTTGGCCCATTTTCTGTGTTATTCGGAAATGGGCCATTTTCAAATGTTTTGTGTGCGGTGCCCATGCCCGCCCAGGCATAAAGAAATCATGGTTTTCTCAGGCCATTATTGCATCGCTCCAGGCCCAAATTGCCCCAAATAGCAGGCTTTCACCTCGGCGGGCCTTCAATGACCCTTTACTCGTCCAGTTCATGACTTTAAGTGTTGCTAAAGCATTTTGAGTCAGCCAAGGGCTGACAACCACCCAGAAGCAACAAAGCGCCTCGTAGCAGATACTTGGGCCAAATAACGGCCACTAATGATTTGATGTGACAGTTCAAAGCATTTTTAAGGCAAAGAGTATCAGGGAAGCGGCAGAGAGTATCAGTCAAAATCTTCCGAAGCAGATGAAACAGAAGGTCCCCAGCAGATTCGGCAAAGCATCATCAAGCCGTTGTGGCTCCCCAACTTACAGTTATGGCCATGAGGCCAGCACATGACTCAAAGTCCTCTCTCCACTCATTTTTGAGGCTGTTGCCTCATGCGCAACCCTTGTTTACATGACTTGAGATGCCAGTTGCCCCAGCGCAACTGTTTCTGATGTTTTATGCATTTATTTCCAGCATAGATTAGGTTCAAAGATAGTGATTGCACAGATCTCTTTTGATCTATTTTCAGAGATATTTTTTGGGATATTTTTCCCCTTGACACCTGTTCAAGGGAAGTCTGTAGCTATTTCTTCTATATATACCACCCCCTGCACTGTTTTGAGGGGTTGGTTGGTTGTATGACTCCTCTAGAGACTCGCTCTGTATCTGATATGATTTCTTTAATCAAAGACTGCTAAAATCTTGGAGGATGGATTGTTTGATGTGTTGTTAATGGTTGAAGAGTGGATGACGGAATTCATGTGCTGCTATATGGATCAATAAGTGTCTCTCACCTCTGTTATCTCATTTTCATACGTGCTCAAGTCACAGAACAAAAGATTGGCTTAGAATTTGCTTAGCTGCACTCTATGCTCAGTTTCTGTGGCTCTTTATGTTTTCTTCTTGATTTAGGCATAAATATGAATTCCTTTATGGCTCATGTTTAATCTACTTCACATATGAATGGCTGTTGTCTAAGAATTCTTAGTTTCTCCTAGATAGACCTCATTCATCTTCCATCTACTAACCTGATTGACAGATTCCTTGTTGCCTCTCATTCCTTAGCCCCCAATCCATCTCTTTTACCTTGAATATTGTTTCATAAGCAGCTACCTTGCTCCTCATTCCTCTTGTCACCAAGAAAACGCACCAGCAGTCTTACTCCATGACTCCATGCCCAATGGTTTGAAACTTACCACACTATGCATTGCCTCTCTGTTTGAAAGCATCCTCCTTCCCACCAAATTACAAACCAAAACCCCTTGAACCCGATACCTAGCCTAAATCATCATCAACAAAGCTAAATCAGAAAGAGAGAGCCCTCTCTGACTGCAGGTGGGCTAGAACCTGCAGTCCAAAGTTGGTTAGTGGTTACCTCGGCCGTATCCTTTCCGAAGCTTAAGGATAGCCTGAGTGATAACAAGAGACACCACTGATGGATTGATCATGGATTCAAACCAATTACAACGCCAATTTCCTAAATTACAAGCTTGTCTTCAAAATTACTTCACGTTCTCATCTTAACTTCTTTTTTCTTAGTTTTAGTCTACCTTTTCCACTCTCAACTCAGAGACCCTGTTTGGTTCTCTATGTCCCAGCAGTGGAATCTCGTTGTCAAATGCTTTCATAGTAGTTGCAAAGGTTCCACAATTAGGAAAATGTTTCTTCTTTGTTTGTATTCTTGTAGTAAATTGTTGGATATTCATGATGTGTTTTTTGCCATATTAAGGGGACGTTATGTTTTCGTTGCTTTTCCTTTTCAAGGAAAATAAAAAATAAAAAATAAAATAATAGTATATTTACTATTTCAAACAAAAATTGTATATTTACCATATGAGAGAGAGGAATTGAATTTGAATATATGTTGCAATTGAGGAAAAATTGTTTATCAACATCAAAACATGACAACAAAATAGGGGCTATAAAGCCCAATTACTGCATACATGAAAAAAAAATTGTCATACAAGCTCTTCTAACAAAATATTGGATCCAGATCTTACCTGTGGAAAAACAAGAAAATGAAAGAGCACAGTTTCTTGAGAATCTGTCCTGCAGTTTTTAGCCACTTATTATGATTGGTCTCCTCATTGGGTGTTAATAGCATCTGACAATAGCTGGTTGGGTGTTAATCGTACAAGCATCAAACCCTGGCCGAGAGTTGGGACTCTGCTTCTTCCTCCTATGTAGGAAGATTCAACTCTACTAGGGCATTGAAAAGGAATTTTAGTGAAATTCTCTTTCAGCTCCTTGATTCTCCCCAAGATTTTGGAAAAATAAATTTTATTGAAATTCTCTTTCAACTCCTTGATTCTTTCCAATATTGGGGGAAAGGACCAAATTTGGTTGATTTACTTTGCCATTAACTTGGTCAATATCAATCTTGGAATCTCTTAAAATCTGAATATGTACACTCCTTCTTGTTGTTACCCTTGTCAGCAATCAAAGAGAATTCAACGTTAGCCCAATTATTTGTACCCTCTCCCAATGATTCAATGGAGCAATTACCTTTTAGCTTCCTACAAATGTGAAATTCCTCCTACACCAACTTCTATGGCTCTCCTTGACAGGATCCATCAAAATATTCCCACGCATAGGAGTTTTGTCAATATGCGGGTATACAATTATCCTTGCAGGTTTTTTCTTTCCCGGTCAGCACATCCATCTATATTCAAATCTAATTTAGTGGATGAATTGAATGGAGAGGACCTTTCTGGGTTTCCACACCCCCATTGACCTACCTTTCAGTCATTTGTGGGGCATTAATAAAAATTATCTTTTCGTATCACGAGTTTCAAGATTTCTCCTATCTCTGTTTGAATATGTTGTTCAATTAAGGTGATCTTTTTCTTTTCACATTGTTCATTCATCCTGAGAATTTGAAGAGAGACCCTCTGTTTCTAGGAGGTTACCTTCTTCCAAGGCCTCAGGGCTTCCAACCGACAACCCAGTAGTCTTGCAAATGGAGGCACACCACTGAATGAGGGGAACTTGGAAAAAATAATAAACAAAAATTTAGCACCACTCCTCTTAATCAACTAGCCAACAGTGTTGCAAATAGAGGGACAACGCTGAATAAGGGGATCTCGAGAAGAATAATAAATAGAAAGTTGGCATCTCTCATTGTGAGAATCTGAAATGAAACCTTTCATTTCCAAGGGGTTACCTTCTTCCGGACCCCAAGGGCTCTCAACCGATAGGGCAACAATCTTGCAAATGGAGGCACAATGCTAAATGAGGGGATCTCAGAAAATAAAAGAAATTGGGGTTTTATGTTCCTATCCCATCGCCTAAATTTATTTTCAATTCACCAAATGTGAAGGCATGTTTCTAGCTCAACAACAACCAGCACATATCAAGAAAATTTATTTTTAATTCACCAAAAATGAAGGCATATTTAACTGACACATCTCAAGTCAACTCACATGAGCTCAGCAACCAACACATTTCAATTCAATTCACATGAGCTCATCAACTGACACACGTCAAGTCAATTCACCAAACACGAAGGCATGTTTCGAGCTCAACAAATTCCAAGTCAATCCACGAGCTCGATAAGCAAGCCATGTCAGGTCAATTCACCTAACATGCCAATTCAACTCACTTAACATGAAGGGTAACACTTGCCAAGTTAATTCACAAGCTCAAAAACCAACCCATGTCAAGTCAATTTGCCAAACATGAAGGCACGCCTTGAGCTCGCCAACCAACACATGTCAAGTCAATTCACCCAACATGAAGGCGTGTTTTGAGGTCACCAACAAACACATGTCAAGGAAGACATGATGCCAAGTGATATTGAGAGAGCGATGGGATATGAAGGGCATCACTACCATGCCATCCCCTATACATGTACATGCTAACCATAAATGGTGACCGGCATTTTGGAACTCATTGGGAACTACCTCCAGACTCAGGTGGGATAATGGATCTATATGTGGGAGGGGACTCTTGCAAGGGATTTCCACCCTTGTTGGATCTGGAATAACATTAAAGAATTGAGTAGGATGACCAAGATTACGATAACACAAAATTGGAAGAACATGAAAGACTATTGGCCAATTTTGGAAGGGGAAGGCTTAACCTTTTGGGTTAAAAACCTAAAATGAAAAATGTTGGAGCAATGCTCGATATATTTGAAATCAAAATCATGAATGTCGTCAAACTCAGAGAGGGAAAAGTGATTTTTGAAAAGTGGATAATAGATAATTGGTTGGAACACCAAAGAAAAATGACAATACCCCCAACAAGGAAGGAGACCCAACACTTCTATTAAGATTAGGTGATGTCAAATAACAAGCCCAAGTAGAAGGTATAGCTCCAAAGCTCCTCCACAACCCCAAGGAGAAGGTATAGCTCCCAAAACTCCTCCCCAACCCTAAGAAGAAGGTATAGTTCCCAAAACTATGTCTAGAAGTAGCAACGTCCTATTTGTTGGTAGCGAATAACAGAATTCTATTTCAGGTAGGAATAAGGAAGGGATGCTTCCAAGGGCCACATAGATGTGGTGGATGCTTGGGGGAAGAGGAAGAGTCAATCATACACAAGAAACCTAGATAGGATCCTCCATGATAGCTATCACAAAAATAATCTCGGTCAAACGGGGAGGCAAACTCAATCTTTTACTAATGCACTAAAGAAACCTAGAGAGGATCCTCCATGGTAGAGAGAGGCTCAAAGAGGGACAAAGATAGACAACATTAAGAGAGAGAAAATGCAAGTAGAGTTCAATAAACTAAAAACATAAGTTTAGGAATTTGTGTAGACTGTTGGAGATAGTGAGATTTTCATCTTAACTATCTCCTTGTCATGGACTTAACACATTAGAGAGAGAGAGAGAGAGAGAGAGAGAGAGAGAATGCGAGTAGAGTTCCATAAAATAAAAATGCAAGTTTAGGAATTTGTGTACACCGTTGGAGATAGTGAGGCATGCATCTTAACTATCTCCTTGTCATGGACTTAACACATTAACCTCATTCGTCATACTTGGCTCTAGGTTTCGTTCTCCATTGATGGTTAATTTGATCAAGGGGTTTCCACACCTCTGAGGCACTTTTTAAGTGCCATGATGGATGTATCCTTCCCAATTATTAATTTTGTGATAAGGTGGATTGATGGCTTGAATTGCCATCATTAAATATCCTTGATCCTCCCACATTATTCCTATATGCATCATTCAGGAAGTGAAGTTTGTCTTTTCATATCCCCCTGGAGGATGCTCCACATATCTGGATATCTTGTTGCACCTATCCTTCCTGCTCCCTGTGTGTTTGAGTTCCAAATTGGGGATGAGCGAAACTGCCCTTTTCATTTATGACAATGGACTCGAACCTCCAATAGTTCATGGAAGGTTGTTGATTCCTTAATTGATCGCAATTGAGTCTTGAGTCCCCTTCCAAGTCTACACTTCTGCATTCAAATTTATGGACACTCTAGCTCCTTCTTGGCTGCCACAACGTCGACATAATTCTTGGCAGGTTAGCCTATATTCCCTATAGCAACATAGGATGGGTCTTCCATGTGATTCCTAATTACAAACTCAAAACCCACATTTTCTAGGGAAACCTCTTGAAGAACCATAAAAATCAAATTTAAAATAGAGACTTTCACAAGTGGACATATTGTCTATCATTGGATTTGTGGTGAGACTGTCACAAGTGGGAATATTGTCTGTCATTGAATTCGTGGTTTTTACAGCGTGAAATATCTTTTTTTGACCCATATAAATTGTATTTTGAATGGAGACTTTCACAAGTGGACATATTGTCTTGTTGAGGGCCCCGAAGTCGGGTCAACAACAAGGGGGATACCCACCCGGTCCGGAACCTGGCGGCTCCTTGTCCGTTTGGAGTAGCGGGTCCGACTGGGGATAACGGGACCAGCTTCCCGATGCATGGGATGTGTATATGTGTGTGTGTGGAATTTTGGTTAGGTTACTTCTAAGAAACGTTCTAAAGACTACTGTAAATCTATCTTACAAACTTGAGCCTAAATTACTATAATCAAATGAAAACAACACACAGAATTTACATTAACCCGGGATGTTTCTTTTATCATGCGATCTAAAAAGATTTCTAACAGCAGCTGGTAATAAAGATCATTCAACTGATATCAGAATATAAATCAATAAAGATAAACCATTCTGCATAAGAAGTTAGACAGAGCGGTTGTGAACAACACATCGCATAATCAAATCATTCGCATATTAAGCATAAATAGACAAATCCACCGTACAGAAGTGCCAAATGATAACTTATATATTCATACATTAACATGCAAACAATATCAGCTGTATATCGCTTTAAGAATACAAGCAGAAATTAATCAAGAGATAAAAGTACCATTAATGACTAATTCTTACCCATAGACTTCAAACAATAACGATCTACCTTTACTTGCTTCTAACGTCTACCAAGAGTACAGAAGTGCAACATTAGTAGCAGACATAAGAATGCAAACATGAATAAATCACGATCCTTCCATTCATCAAAACCTCCTCTGAGGGTGCAGAAGTGCATGTTCCAAGGACAAGTTTTTGACAAATATCTGGACCCTTCTCCAATGCAATGAGAAGGGTTGAAATACTACTATCTAATCCTAATAATAGTATTATTACAAAATTTTAGGATACGGCTCTCAAATGACCGTCCTTTTTCTAATTCAGTAAAACAAAAAGAAAAACAACTTTCTAAATTGAAATTACTTCTTAATCTGGTCCCTGAAATTGCAGTTATCAAGCATGGGCTTGAGAAGAGTCGGTTGGCCGACTTCCGTGCTTAGTTGGGCTGCGAAAACAGCGTCCATAAGAGCTGGCGCTATTTTCTCGGCCGCGTTCATGATGCACCTTACCGTCATGCATTGGCTGTGAGGCTTAACTAAGTAAGTCCAGTAACTTTCCCAGTTTAACCTAGCCAATGCCTGAATTGTCTTCCCGCTTGCCTCTGCTTTCTGCTTCCATTCTGCTTCCAGCTGTAACGCACTTGGTAAGTATCCCGGGGTGGATTCTGAAATCAAATTAGCTCTGTGCAAATTTTCATTTACACAATCGATAAGTATGGTCGCCTGTGTTGCTGCTGACTCTGCTGCCTGCTCCGCCTGTGTTATTTGCTCGTCCCATTTGTTGAAGAGCAAGTCTTTGTGATTTTCATTAATCTTGGGCGCCCCTGCTCTTTTCCCTTCCTCGTCATTTTTCCAAGCCAAATACTCTGTTACTCTTTTGTTGGCCTGGTCATAGTCATTCCGTAGTTCCACTACTTGGCTGGTGATCTGGTCGCTCAGCTCACAAAAATCCCTCCACTGTGATATTCTACGTACCATGTCCTGCTGTTGCTGTGACAGTTGGTTGTTCAAGCTGATGGACTCTGAAATAAATTTTGTCAGCTTGGGTTCATCCTTGTGCATTTCTTGCACCGTCTGCAGTTGCTTTTCCTTTTCTTCAATATTTCTTTGGTGGCTCAGCTGCATCTGGAGAAAATCTTCTTGTAGTTTTTCAAGCTGCTTGGAAGCTTCAGCGTTTATATTGGCTTGTTGCAACTGTTGTTGCAGCAGTTGTATTTGACTCTCGCGTTCTTTTAGAAGTTGTTGAACTTCAGAGGCCTTGTCGATGGTCGCAGAAGCATATGCTCCTGCAATCTGAGACAACTTAGTGAGGTTTTCAGTTGGATTGCTATTCGGGTCTTTCCACAAGACATCTAGGTGTTCAGCATCTTGAGCTAGTGCATCCGCAAGCTTTCTTTTCTTTCTTTGTCTTCTTACAACTGCCCTGTGCTGTGGGCTGTAGAATACGTCTAGTGGAGGGATCTCTTCTATGCTAAGTAGAAGTTCTGAGGATGGAGCGATAGGAAGATGCTCCATCTCTGTGGTGCTACTGACGATGGTTGAGAGGACCTCTTGCGCCACCTGCGTGTTGTCCACAGGTGTTTTCGGGACCTGACCTTCAAGATTAATCAGTTCATTGAAGGTCTCCCATTCTTTATCTAATTCTACTGTAACAAGAGGTGCTTCGGTGACGGGGGGAGGAACTTCTCTTGATGACGAGGCGGCAGCTTGCTGCTGAGCCATAGAACTTGACTGAGCTATGTCCTTGATTGTTTCTTCGTTTCTTTCTTCTTTGTGGACAGACCCTTCAAGATCTAGAGACATCTCTTGCACGGCACTGGAATCAGATTTGGAGGCACCGGAGTGTTCACTGAGGCTGACGCTCGGAGTCGGTTCTCTGGTAGCTATTCGCAGTCCTTCCAGTGGAATGCTAGACAGCCTTCTTTCTCTATAAGAGGTGAATTTCCGGAAGTCGTCTGGGGATAGCCTCGATCGTGCTTGCTGCAAAACTTCTTCGAGCGAGTTCTTTCCCTAAAAAAGATCGTCAAACAGATCTTTTTGCCCAGAGAACACACTTATCCTAACGCTAGTTGTAAATTCCTGGGTCACTTTATTTGGGTCGAATGGCCTTGGTGGGAGTTTAAATAGTTTGAGACACGTCACATTCTCCACCTCGCCCAAAGCGTGCCCTACATCGAATAAAGAGAAGACCCCACACGTGACTGGGAATGGAGGCCAGATGGCCTTCTTTTTGTTTTTTAGGTCTTTGGTTAAACCACCTTCAGAACAAGTCTGATAAGCGATTTCTCGGGCCAATAATTTATCTGGGATATATAAGGGTAGGACGTGCGGGGGTACTGTGCTTCCGAAAACTCGGATATAGGTAAACTACTCTTCCCCAAACCATCTTGCGATGGAGGTGATATCAATTTGTGCCTCAGGGGATCATCTTGGGGGATCTTTACCATATATTATCCTATGCATGGGTAATATAAGACCATGGCAAATCTGATAAAAATGGGGGGCAAACTGGGAATCCCACAGAATTTTATGATAGACGTGAATGGGCAATGGGTCCTGGGTAGTCCATTGCCAACCCATGGTAGGGAACTTGGATACAAGACAGATAGAATCCATTATATAGGCAGACAAATAAAAAGGCGGATAGACTCTTTGGGAGTGGGATCTTTTAGAACGGTAGTGGAGGATCGCCTTATACAGAGTGTCAGAAAGGATTTTGGCCCAATCTACTAACTCAGAGTTAGTTGCAGCATCAATTAGGGGTAACCAGTCGGTTGGAAATTTATTGATATCTGGCTTACCGAATATTCTACATAGCATAGCCGCAGCGAAACAATATGGAGAAGTAAGAGAACCAGTGCTATACATACCGTTCTTATCCTTCTTCAACGGTTCATCTCTTTTCGACCACTCCTTAGTAGTATCTGATAGGTCGGGATTCTCTGCTACGAACTTTGTAACGAACTCTGCACTGTAGGTCGTCTGCGGCTCAGGTACATGATACATGAGCCTTAGGTCTTGAGCTGCAAACGTTGCCACGATCCCATGTCCTTGGGCTCTGAACTGTCTCTGGTGCAACTCCGCATCATCTAGTATCCATTTGATCATATCTGTGTATGGCAGGATCTTTGGCCTCGCTACAATTCTATGGAGGAAAGAACATGCCAGGTCTTTCAGAGATGCTTCTGATGAACGCGATGCATCTGCAACAGCCGGAGTTGCTTTGATTATTCTCGGATTCTCTTCCTCCAATATCCTATACATGCCTTCCCAAGTCGAGATACCCGCATCCTTATTGCATGCAGTGTCTGTGTAGAGGGGCGCCATCTCTTTGGTCTTTTCCCTTGTCTCTGAGCTCTGAGCTTTGTTCTTTTTTCCCATCTCGCTTAGCGTTTCTATTTGGTTTTGCCTTCGAGCTTTGCTCCTACAAGTTAAGAGCGGAATGGAAAGATCGATCAGAAAGGTGATGGGAAGGCGTTAAATGCAAGAGATAGATTAGATACGCCACCTTACGTGAAGCAAAATCCGCATTAAGGCACGCGTCTTTATGCCACTTAATAACTGACAACCAATTCATTACTAACATTGAATGCGCATAATTCCCAAGTCAATTTATGGTAAGTGGATTTTCTTTGGGTGGCATGCCCGAAAGAGTTGTATCAAGGTGCTTTTATGATTTGCCAACGCATCTTTTCATATCGCGCGATCGCAAACGGCAGTGATCGCAACATCGCAGATCGGCATATCGCAGATCGCAACAATTCAATGTTCGCCAATGTACCTTGCCTGGTTTCTGCGATATGCGATCGTGCGATCGCAACATCGCAGATCGGCGGGTTTATAAGTTTTTCTTTATGGAGGCTAGTGCATTGCGATGTGATGTTGTTTACCAGAGCCGAGGCGATGCGCATATTGTCGTTTTCTAGAGAGGAGCGAAGGTGTTTTTATCTTTTTAGAGATGCACTCTTAGAGATTTGCTTTTATGAACATAGGTTTTAGGCTTAAATCGTCTAAGGACCTTTTTCTACGTTTTATGCTTGTAATTTCAAAAAGAAATCTTTTGTTTTTTAAAGATTAACTAAGGGTCCCCAATTCAATCTATCATCATGACTAATATTAGGCTGAATAAGGGGGGGGGTTATTGCTGGCCACAACATGTCTATCATTGGATTTGTGGTGTGGTGAGACTTTTCACAAGTGGGCATATTGTCTGTCATTGGATTTGTGGTTTTTACAACATGAAAAATCTTTTTTTGACCCATGAAAATCGTAATTAGAATCAAGATGTTCACAAGTGAACATAATGTATGTCATTGGATTTGTGGCTTTTACAGCGTGAAATATATTTTTTTGAACCATCAAAATCGAATTTAGAATGGAGACTTTCATAGCTATACATATTGTTTATCATTGGATTTGTGAAATATATTTTTTGGAGCCAACATGGGTCAAGTGAAGCACTTTCTTCTTTTTCAATCATTAAGGCTAATAGTGTGGAAGAGAAGAGAACAATTTTGAAAATATTTGGCTCTGCAATATTTCATGCATCAGAAACCAAAAATCCAATGTCACAATTAATTTCACTACCTTAACTTGAAAGAAGGGGAAAGACCAAAGTTGCAAATTCACATTCCTATTTTCACATCGAGTTTGGATGATGTTCAAAGTGTCATCTGCCTTCTGCCCAAAATGAGTGAATGTGGGTACAACCGAGACTCAGACCAATGGGACTTGCAAGATAAAGAGGACTTGGTCATGTTGCGGTTTTAACTATTGTAACAACAACAACCATTGGAGGTTGCAAGCATTCTAAATTACATTACTCGGATAACTAATAAATAAGACGAAAACCTGTTGTGTTTATTTCTTTCTTAAAAATAGAGTCATAAGAATGACATCTATATCATTACCAATCAAAATGAACTTCACATTCTTATCATACTCAATCAACCTTTCTTCCACCTCTCCTCCAAAATGAAATGTGTGTTACATCAAAAAGTTGTCAAGTTCTTTTTCATTTGGCTTGTTCCTGTGTCATATCTTCAAACAAGACATTATTCTGCAATTTTATAGTCGGCATCCCATCCTATCCCAAACAACATATGGCATAGCACAGTGTCATCTACCTTTGCCCAAAATGGGTCTAGCAAGCAAAATCTTGTACAAATATATATTAAAGCATGCACCCTACACTCTCCCTAAGAAATCCCTATTCTGCCCTCTTCGCAACATCATGATGATGTGTTGAAGAAGAATTCGACACCGTATAGTCCAACATCCATCATCTCATTGACAATGAAAAAAATATACTTGAATGCTCTAGAAACGTAGTATGCTAACCACCATTCTCACATTTCAAAATTAAATTTTCAACCTGCCCCCATTCTCACATTTCAAAATTATATTTTCAACCTGCCCCCATTCCCACATTTCAAAATTAAATTTTCAATATTTACCAAAGTGCTTTTCATGTTGCTAATGACTTGGGGATATTATACATGACATCACTTCTTCCTTCCTACACGCATTTTCTAAAGTCGAGCCATAGTTGAAATCGCTATAGTGAGATATAAATCAAATTATTCTTCACATCCAAAACAAAGACAACTAGGTGTACAGTAAAATTTTCATTTGACATTCGCATCCATCCATCCATGCTTTTATATATCTGGATTAAGGGATCGAAAGCTGATATATATCTAATTTAGGGAGTGAAAGCTTATATATATCTAGATTAAGGGAGCTAAAGTTGTGCGACAGACCCCACTCACTATGGCCTCAAGAAACCCCAAATCATCAAGATAGAGATAAGTGTGTTAATCTAGTAACAACCATAAAAGTGTTCGTGCTATTAAATAGATGGGATTCGTGATGCAAACTGCAGATGGAATTACAAATTCTCACATAGAATTCCCATTTAACACATGAAAATTTCATTGATTAACCCACTTCTTAACATTATAGATGGCTACACAAATGTAAAACAGCAAGGGAATTCTACAACAATTCCATATGAAATTTACTAATTTAGCAATGGATTTCAAGGTAGATCATGCCTACATTCAAATCCATGAGGATTAATATTATATTTTTTGCATATAATTCAAAGCATCACTAAGTTTTCTAATAGAATTTGTCCAAAAAAATTACTGCATGGAATGGGAATGATTCAAAGCCCACCCATAGATATCTAACATGGATATCGACCCAAGCCAAACTAGTAAACCAAAAGGACTAAGATAGACCTACAAGGATGATGTTGTTTCAATGTTATACAAATGAATTATTATATTTTATGTCTTAAAAGTTAACAGTTTCCCATTATCATTGTTAAATAATTTTTGTGAAACTCCATTTTGCCTCAAAATTCATTTTTTGATATATGTTCTTTCAATGTTGACTCAACAATTCTTTTGCAAAGTACAATTCTACTTTCTATGAAAAATTGAATTCATATGAAGCATATCTCAACTCTTGGAAATTGTTGATGCAGGTTTTTAGATTGATTTGAAATTTTACTTGTGGAATATTCCGTGAGATGTCAAAAGATAATCGTGGGAAGAAACCATCAAGGCAAATGAATGCATTATCATACTTTCAAAAGGCTCCATCCAAAAATACACATTCTCTTCATGATTCAAGCTCCTTTGAACAATCTGTTACTGAGATAGAGGTTAACTCTTGTGGAAATGCATTTGATATCCATTTTATGGATGAAATAATAGGTTCCTCAAGTGATCAGGGTGAGATAAATGCAGTTTCAATAGAAATTGGTGATGAAAATGTTAAATATTTTTCCTTAGAATGTGACACAATCCATTCACGGAAAAGGAAAAGAGGCCAGTGGACCATAGGGAGACGATTCTAAGAAAATTGGGTCTCAAGTTTTCCATTTATTGAAGAGATACCTCCTACAAATGAGAACGAGGTTTTCTGACAAATTAGATGTAATGCGTGTAGTTGGAAAACTCAAAAGGTAGTGAAATTTCAAATGAAGCTAGATACCGTACAAAAGCATGCATGAAAGGTGTCCGAAAAGAAAATTGTAAATGGTAAAGAGAAATCTATTGTTAGATGGAAATCTTCTAAGGAATGTCGACATATTGAATATGTAGAAGAATATAAAAAATATTTAATAAGTAAGAGGAAAATTGAGGCAACTGGAGGAACCATCATATCTCTATTTGAAAAGACGATGTAAAGAAGTTTGTTATCCAAGACGATACAATTGAGAATTGTATTTCACATCTTATTTAAAAGTTGTCCTATGACAGATTATTCATATCACATGAAATTTCTATCTTTTCTTCAAGTGTCAAACTTTCCATCTTCTCATTGGTCTATAACCAGTGGTTGGGAATGGGCAAGATATTTAACTCGAGTAGAAAATGATGATTTGAAAGAGAAGATTGCAAATGATAGGTTTTTGGCATTGTCTTTGGATGAGGTTATGGCTATAGATAATACTTCATGGATTTGCATGAGCATTTATATAGTTAATGGCCATATTATGCATTCCTATCTACTTGGGATTAAAAAGATGAGAGAGACTTCTACAACTGAAAATATTTATGAACTTGTTCTTAATGGTTTGAAGGAAAGTGATATGGATCATTTAATGGTTGCAAAAAATTTGGTATGTGTTGGAGTAGATGGAGCATCGGTAATGTAAGGACAAAGGAATAGACTTTGTATTAGGCTACAACTATCAAATTCACCATTTATGCTTAATATTCATTGTATGGCTCATAAGATGAATCTTGCATTGAAAATAGTAAGCAAGTTTCCATCAGTTTCAAAAGTTCAAGATCTTGTACGTGTGACTCATGCATACTTTTCTCGTAGTCCCAAATGATATTTAGAGTTTCAACAATTTGTAGATGGTGTTACGGATGGAAAAAAACTACTGAAAGATGTTGATACAAGAAGGATCTCATTAAATGGATCAGCTCAAAGACTATTTAGTGAGTTTAAATCTTTGGTAGGGTTGATGTATGAAAATCGCTACAATGTAAACAAAGCTCAAGATCTTCTTTCTCAACTAACTATTATAGAGACATTATTGACATTGGCTTGAATTCTTCTTATGCTACATGAAATGAATATCCTCGTGAAAATGTCTAAGAATCACACAATATCTATTGCATAATACACAAATGTGAGAAAGTCAATATGTCTTGCATTGAATAATTTGTATATGATGCCAAACTCCTTTAGTGGTCCAGAGATTAAAAGTTGGACTTATATCATCAATATAGAAAACACTGAAAAAATTTCACATTTAATGAAAAAGGGATACTATGTATCGCAGTGCGTGGGTATATGGTTCCCTTTCATTATATTAGTAAGATGGGATGAATCACCAAAGATTGCCCCATGTCAAGAGACCAATTTGATAATATTGTGATTTTAATGAGACAAAGTTTGATAGAAATTTCAATATCACTATCATTAGAGATAAGAGAACGATTTCCTCGAGATGAATTGTTGGAGGCCATGTGTGTGGTATACCTTCAATATTGGAACAATTTTCAATGTCCAAGAACTTTAAAAGCTAATTTTCAAAAAAGATTAAAATGTTTAGTAGACCATTTCTGCAAGAAAGTCTCGATACATGGAGAACAAATTGAAGGTATTTTAGATTCATCAAAATTGTATCAACAAGGTGGACGCTTTGTTGAAACAATGTGGAAGATATATCCTTTTTTGGAGAATCCTAATTAAAATGGTGTTATAACAAGATTATGGACTACTTTAAGTGCTAGCCAATACCTGCATGAAAACATATCAGAATATTTCAAATTAGCAGATTTGTCTCAAACCATGATTTTGGGATCAGTGGAGGATGAGAGAATGTTTAGTGCATTATCATTATTGAAGTCGAAGTTGAAGAAAAAGCTTGATAAACATGTGGATACATGTGTAAGATTATACGTAACAAAGTATGACGTTGACAATTTTCCATATGAAAGAGCGCTAACAGTTTGGCGATCAGATTGCGATAGAAGGGAAGAAAACAATATAACAAATTTCTCTAATGAATTTGATATAGAGCATAATGTCTTGGAGGCTCATAATGATAGTTCATTGAAAGAAGATCACGTTCACAATTTAGAAAATGTCGACCAAGATGAGAACTGAGAAATTGAAATACCCTAGGACTCTTATTTTGGTATACATGTTCCATTGATCATGCAAGATTACTATATGTCAAATTTAGGTAAAAATAGGTTTTATATTTGTATTTTTCATTATAACATTACATCGACATTACTTTGATGCGTGTCATTTTAATATTGATGTTTCATATTTAATCATTACATTGTTTGTTTCTTATTTGTGACAGGAAATAAAACTAGATTTGATGAGGGTGGGACCTATTTCTTTTCACATAGATAGTGTCTGAATATTTTTAATGATAAATAACTAATTTAACAAGACTAACACAAAGCATGAATGGGCTCATTAAAGTACATGAAACTACCTTGATGTCTAACTCTGATATCTTGGAAAATTTTAATGGTTTATATGTTGCTTGTGCTTGGGGAATTTTATTGATTTTTGAGTTTTGTTTTGGTCAAAGATTATGTTAGTCCCTTAAATTATTTTTTTTCTTACTCCATGCTTAGATTCATAGATCTAGTTTTATAATTATTACTGTTTTCTTTATATATTTTGTGGTTTGAAGAAAATTGTTTTTATTTCCTTTCACTTTGTGGCATGACTTTATAGACTACAATGCTTATTTTATATTTTCTTGGAAAATAATTATTGATATTTAAAAAGGGAGATTATGTTGATTTATGATAGTATCGGATGTGATATAGCCATGAAATTTGGTGGAGAGTTTGGGGAACATGAGATCTCCAATACCCAGAAAGAGTTTGGGCAAATTCTAAAGAGTTCAGGAGATATTAAAATAATTAATATTTTAATGGAGTCCCTAAGTCTAAACTTAGGGAAAATAAAATATTAATGGGAATTAATATGAAACTATCTTAGAATGGTCCAAAATACATGGATCAAGTCAGATCTAATCTTAGCCATTGGTTAGGGAATTAATCCCAGTTGTTGATATGTCAACAGGAAAAGGATAAGAGGAGGCTTGAGGGTCACTTGGAGAATACACCAAAGTGATCAGTGATTCTATTCTCTAGAGCGAGGTTTGCTAAGAGAGATAGAATTAGTAATCAGCATTGAGTACAAAGAGATAGAGAGGTAGATATAGTGTTGGGAGAGAAGCGCAGTAGCCAGGAAAAGTGACACAGAGCCATCTAGGGCTCACGTAGGGCCACGCAGAGGCAGTTGGGAGTTGCGCAGAGCCTCAAAGAGGCCAACGTTGCTGACGCAAATGGCTAGAGGGCCAACACAGGGCCTCCTAAGGCTGATCCAAACCCATCCGAGGTGACACAGGGCCAGTTCTGGGTAGAGAGGGGCTAACGCAGTCCAAAGAGAGGCTGACGCTGGGGTTTCTGGGGAAGATTGGTGCTTAGGAGATGCCAAAAGGATTATCTGGGGTTTCAACTAGGAGATTTGTCAGAAATTGAGAAGTATTACTGCCAAGGAAATTCTCAGTTGGGTAAGCGAATTTCAGCACCTAGATTATACTCTGATATTGCTTAATACGAAAACCCTCAGATAGCTGCACCGGTTTTCCCACATTGGGTTTTTCCGGGGAAATTGGTCCAAAAATAATGGTGTCATATGGTGTGATTGTTTATGTTTCCTTCAATTGTTGATATGTAATATGTTGAGCATGCAATATTGTTTATTTTCAATATTTACATTGTAAATAACTTGTTAAGTAATGGAACAAGTAGGTAGGAATAAATCAGATAAAGTGCATGGAGGGTTTCTAACTATGTAGACTTAGAAAATTCAACATGGTATTAGAGCATGATTGCAGATCACATGAGGACTAAGGACATCAGCCGAGTGGAGCAATAGTAGTATAAAATAGTTGTCCCGAGGTGACAAAAGTTGTTTCTAGCAGAGAAAAAACAAGGAAGTGTGATGCAGTGCCTACATCATCAAGGGTGAGCAGGGAAGAGGTAGCATAGAGGCTAAGGAAGGCAAAGGGAGCCTCACCCAGAGCCATGAAAAAGTTGAGAGAGTTGACACAGTTGGCTGAGGAGGATGGGTTGCTAGTGCCGAGATTGCGTAGAGCCTAGGAAATCTCACCTTTAGGTTGTTGGGATTTAGAAAGCTATGGGAATATTGCAGAGTGGAGTTGGTGAGGTATTATAGTTAGAACAGTACCTGATAGAGCAAGGACAAGAGGAGGGAGTTGCTGCCGAGGTTTTCTAGCCAAGGAACCTGGGTTAGTGGTCTGGTTGCATAAGATGATCAGAGTAGGGGGCATCTCGACAGCGACAGAAGGATTTCCAGGAGGGAAATCAAGACTCAAAGGGAGTCCAGAAGAGAACTTCCAAATGGGAAGTAGAGACTCGAAGGAGTCGAATAGAGAACTTCTAGGAGAGAAGTAGAAGAGCATCATGGCACTACACAGAGTAAGAGATTAAGATAGACTGGACGGAGCATCAAACTTCGCAGTTTGGAAGGCCAGAATCTTATACGTACTTGACAAAAATCATGTAAAGAACTTCACCTTGAAGGTAATAACTATCCCAGTCGACCCAAATGATAACGACAAGTACGAGGAGGCAATGGTGAGGGCCAAAAGCATCATCCTTGACAAGGTCAAGGATCATGTAGTACCACACATTATCGAAAAGGAAATGGCATATGAGATGTGGGAGGCTCTCAAGAAATTGTACCAGCATACTTTTGGGCAGAGAAGAATGCTACTTGAGAATCAGTTGAGGTCGTATCAGATGAAGAAGGGAGAACCAATTGACACCTTCCTCGGACGATTGAATGAGATTCGAGATTAGTTGGCTATTATAGAAGCCATGCTGGATCAGGAGTTGATGGTGAGGACAGCCATGAATGTTGTCTCAGAACTGGGAGGTATTTGTCCAGAGTATACTGGGCAGAGGGACTCTCCCACCATGGGACGAGATGCGGGTGACCCTTTGCCAGGAAGAGATCAGATGGTAGTCGAAGATGGGTTGCAGTAGCAAGGGGATCAAAGTCAAACAGGAGGAGGAAGATGTTTCCCTAGCATCTGGGGGAAAGCAGGAAAAGCGGAAGAAGAAGGATCTCCCCAAGATCAAGTGCTTCCACCATGGGGAGCTGGGTCATTATGTGACCTAGTTTCCAAGGAAGAAGAGTAAGGGAGAGTCTTCTGAGAATAAGGCAGTGCCAGCAAGTGCAGAGAAGGAATTTTTTACAAATGATGACTTTGCCATGAGTGCACATGCACCATTTGAATGGAAGTGGGGAGACATCGAGCTGTAGTCAGGTCGACTACAGGCAATGAGGGGTACGATCCTTGAGGTACCCAGCCTCTTGGATTAGACCTTTCTACCAGAGCCCTGAAGAGGAGTAGCACGACTGGCTGAGTCGAGTAGAGATGAATGTGGATGGAGCAGCATAGAGATCTACAGTGCAGGAGTCCTGAGACATCATGAGGCTAGCAGGCTACAACAATGTGAGAGGCACATGATTGTTGTACCAGTGCGGGATGGCACAGAGATATGTGCAACGGTGCGAGATGGAGGGAATTGTTGTAGTAGACCAGAATTCAGAGAGGGAGCACTTGTCAGTGGCAGAGGGAGCTTCAGCATCAGCGGGTGTCTCTAGCCCAACAAGGAGGTCATATTGGGAGATCAGTTACTTACCTCTCAGTAACTAAGTTATAGTGTAGCACTGGGAAACACGTTGCAACATGATGAGAGGAGGTGTAGTGCAGATGCAGTGCTGGGAGAAAGGACTAGCCGCAGCACAGATGTAGAGGGAGTTGTCATACACATGCAGCAATGGCAGTGGTAAAACCATGAGCAGTAGCACAAGATGCAATAGTGCAGAGGATGTTGGTCAAGAAGGCCTAGCATCAGCATAATTACTATTGCCGAATGATCAGAGTAATACTCAGTGAGGAGTATTGCTAGAGCACAGTCCTCACTACGAGGGAGTGTTAATTTTGGGTAGCATCGAATGTTCTCTAGCCACGAAATTTGGTGGAGGGGTTGGGGCATATGAGATCTCCAATACCCAGAAAGGGTTTGGG
This sequence comes from Pinus tabuliformis, assembly GCA_031772625.1. NCBI lineage: Eukaryota > Viridiplantae > Streptophyta > Pinopsida > Pinales > Pinaceae > Pinus > Pinus tabuliformis. The sequence goes on along the minus strand of CM062816.1, from coordinate 318,471,885 downwards.
CAGATTCTAAATATTTCAAGAGATATTAAAATATGTAATATATTTAATGGAGTCCCTAAGTCTTAACTTAGGGAAAAGAAAATATTAATGGGAATTAATATGAAATTGTGTTATAATGGTCCAAAAGACATGGATCAACCTAGATCTAATACTAACCATTGATTAGGGACTTAATTTCTATCATTGATATGTCAACATGAAAAGTATAAGAGGAGGCTTGAGGGTCACTTGGAGAATATACCAAAGTGATCAGTCATTCTATTCTCTAGAGAGGAGTTTTCTAAGAGAGATAGAATTAGTGATCCAGAGTTGCAGCTGAGGGGCATTGAATATAGAGAGACAGATAGGCAAAGGTAGTGTTGGGAGAGCAACGCAGTAACCAAGAAAAGTGACACGGAGCTAGCCAGGGCTCACGCAGAGCTAGTCGGGAGCTACGCAGATCCTCAAAGAGGCCATCACTGCTAATGCAGAGGGCCAGAGGGCTGACAGAGGGCATCCTAAGGCTGACACAGACCCATCCGAAGTGACGCCAGGCTAGTGCTGGGCAGAGAGGGGCTAACACAGTCCATAGAGATGCTGACGCTGGGGTTTCTGGGGCAGATTCGTGCTGAGGAGCTACCGGAAGGATTATCTGGGGTTTCAGCTAGGAGATTCATCAAAAACTAAGACGTATTACTACCAAGGAAATGTTGGCATTATGATACATATGTTGTACTTGATGGCAACCCACTCATCTCAGATAATAAATTATAGTGTAGAGAAAAGTTCACGCACTTATATGCAGAGAAAAGTTTATTTCATGTAGAGAAAAGTTCATGCACTTTTATGCAGAGAAAAGTTTATTTCATGTAGAGAAAAAGTTCACGCACTTTCATGCAAGGAAAAGCGCGTATATGTTGGAGAACTTACCTTTGGTCCATGGTAGTTAGTCCTTGGTATTTGAACCTATGAGGAAAAGCGCGTATATGTTGGAGAACTTACCTTTGGTCCATGGTAGTTAGTCCTTGGTATTTGAACCTATGAGGAAAAGCGCGTATATGTTGGAGAACTTACCTTTGGTCCATGGTAGTTAGTCCTTGGTATTTGAACCTATGGTTTTGGACCATGGTACGCACTTTCATGCAAGGAAAAGCGCGTATATGTTGGAGAACTTACCTTTGGTCCATGGTAGTTAGTCCTTGGTATTTGAACCTATGGTTTTGGACCATGGTACCTCGTCAAAAGTGTTGATCTCACGCAATTTCATGGTTGGTTCATGGTATTAGTCCGACAGTTTTTGATCCTATGGTTTTTGCCTGTGGTATTGCATCCAAAAGTGTTGATCTCATGTACTTTCATGGTTGGTTCATGGTATTAGTCCAACAGTTTTTTTGATCCTATGGTTTTGGCCCGTGGTATTGTGAAAGGCCTAAGACTATAAAAGAGGAAGGAGATCATTTGGCAAAGCTTCTTCTGAATTATCGAATATCTGATAAAGTGCTAGATCTGGAATATTGTGATTGGGTTTTGGTGCAGATCTGGATCTGAATGAAGAAGGAACCTGAGCGTAAGGAGAAGGATAAGTTCTATTGATGGGTCAAAATCTTAAGGCTGGAATAGTGGTATCTCTATATGATTTTGATCTGTGATATGTGGCATACGCTTGATCTATAAATCTAATAATCTGGGTCTGAATTATTGATGCATGTTTTATTTTACACATGTTATGATCTGGGTATGTCTGATGTAACAACTGCAAAGTTATAAGGAAATATTTGCATATCTGTATGCGGGTTGGCTTTGGTGAAATCAGAGATTGATGATGCAAGTGTAGTTGATGGGTTTTTGATGTTCTTGGATCCAGTTTGAAAATTTATGAAAAGTGGTCCTTGAAAGAAAAGAAGTAGGGGGTTGTAGCTCCCTTCCAGGAGAGACTGGAAAACGAGAGAGAGTTGTAGCTCTCTGCAGGTTGCAGCCTGCGTACTGGTAAAGGACTGCACCAGTACAAAACCATTGTAAAAGGATTTTCTATTTTGAAAGAAGATAGAGACATATTGCAGCAGGTGGTTTTCACCCACATTGGGTTTCCACCTTACATCTTGTGTTCTTTCGTGTGACTATCTGTTTTCTTTGTTCATGCTCATTATTTTATGGTACTGACATGCAAAAATAATTCAAAGAATAAATAAGGAAGATTTATTAAAAGAACTTGATAATACTGATTCACCCCCCCCCCCTCTCAGTATTATTTCCAACAATTGGTATCAGAGCAGGTCCTTCAGAGAAGCTTGATCGCTTGAAGGAAGATCATTCATCATGAGCAACTATGAGAGGGAAGCATCAGTCAGGCCACCAATTTTTGATGGGACAAACTTCAATTATTGGAAGGTAAGAGTTACTGCCTATCTTCAATCTCTTGGTACAGAAGTTTGGGATATCATAGATACAGGCTACACTTTTCCTTCAGCTACTCCTACAGATATGGCCGAAAAGAAGAAATATGAAACAAATGCTAAAGCAGTCAATACTCTGCTGGGATGCTTATCTCAAACAGAATTCGTGAAGGTTATGCAATATAAATCCGCAAAAGAAATATGGGACAAGATTGTATTGAGCTACGAAGGAGATGAATAGGTAAAGCGTGCTAAACTTCAAACCCTCAGGATTCAGTATGAGAATCTCAGAATGTATAATGATGAAAGTGTGGCTAACTATTTCCTTCGAGTAGATGAGATTGTTAATTGCATGAAAAACTTGGGTGAAGAAATAAAAGAGGCTATTGTGGTTGAAAAAGTTCTAAGATCATTGTCCCCCAAGTTTGAATCTAAAGTGTCTGCAATAGAAGAAAAGGAAAATCTACGAATTCTTACTATGTCTCAGCTACACGGAATTCTAACTGCTTATGAAATGAGAAAGGGAGGTCCATCAGACAGAAGAGAAGCTGCTTTCAAGGCTTCAGGCAAAGGAGACTATTGTGAAGCAAGTCACGTGCCAGAAGAAGAAGAAGAAGAATCAAATTTTGTCAGAAATCTTCAAAGGGGAACTGGAAGGTTTAGAGGTAAGTTACCTTTTAAATGCTTTGCTTGTGGAAGAGTAGGTCATTATGCTGCAAAATGTCCTCATAAGGATAAAGGAAAGGAACCTGCTAGATGGAACAAGAAACAGATTGCAAATAAGAAAAGCTACTACACTCATGAAGATAGTGATGGTCTATCAAATAGTGACGAAGATGAACGAGGTAATGACTATAAACTCTTAATGGCATTTGAAGATGATGATTACATGGATGCTATAGATGTGGATAGCTTTTGTGAAGAAATTTCTAGACTCAAGACATGTATAGAAGAAAAGAATAGGATCATTGATACTCTACAACTTCAAATTGATGAAAAAGAAAAATATCTTGAAAAGTTAGAAGGCGAAATTGTTGGTCTTAGAAAAGAGATTGAGAAAACAAAGGCTATTAATCTTAAGTTTGTCAAAGGATCTGAAACTCTGGATGAGATCATCAATGTACAGCGCTCTCCTCTAAACAAGACAGGTCTGGGCTATAATGGAGAAACTTCTCAAGCATCCACCTAAAAGAGTTATCTTGATGCAACAAGAAGGAATGAGCAAAAGCACAATGGAGATCACCAAGTAAATCAGGGACCAATTACAAACAAAGACTATCAGGCAAATCAGGGGCAATCTGTCTTAAGGATGAACAAAAGCTACAACCAGCCACAGGTAAAATCCTCTCAATTTGCTTCAAGAATGAATGACAATAGAAATTACAATCGTTTGGCCAGAAGATTTGATAACCGCGGAAATTTCTTCAATGGACAATGCTTTTCTTGCCATAACTTTGGTCACAAAGCAGCTCAATGTGTTGCATATAAAACGATCATGACTAGAGAAGCTCAAAAACAAAGAAGTATGACCGGGATTACAAAAAGGACCTATAACAACTTTTCGGTTCTTGAAAATGAAGTTGGATGTTCTATTTGCAATAACTTTGGTCATGAAGATTCTGAATGCAGGAGCAGGTTTCAGCAGACAAAGGAACAAGCCTCAAGCACCAAAACATGGAGAATAAAGGAACCACAAACAGAAAGATGTGGGATAGCATTTTATGCAGAGGGACAGGAAAATCTATGGTACATTGACAGTGGATGTTCGAAGCATATGACAGGTGATAAAGAAAAACTTGAATCATATTCTGCTCTAGAAAAAGGAAAGAAAGTTTCTTTTGGAAATGATACTCCTGCAACTATAAAAGGAAAAGGCACTGCTCAGTTAAAAGAAAAGGTCAAAGCTGGAAATGTTTTGTATGTTGATGGATTGAAACATAATCTTCTAAGTGTCAGCCAGATGTGTGATCAAAGAACCGAGGTCATATTCAGATCAAATGGATGTCTTGTTCGTGATCTTGATACAGGTAAAACAGTGATCAAAGGTAAAAGAACTCCAAATAATCTATACATATTTGAAGAAGGACAACAACAATGCTATCTGAGCAAGGATGATGAGCACTGGTTATGGCACTGGAGGTTGGGGCATCTAAGCTTTTCACAAATAAGGAAAGCATGCAAATATCAGGCAGTTCGTGGTCTTCCAGATATCAAAGTTCCAGACAACACCATATGCAAATCATGTCAGTTTGGAAAGCAAACCAGAACTACCTTTCCGGAAAAGGAAGGATCAGCTAGCATGCCTCTTGAGCTAGTACATACAGATACATGTGGTCCATTCAGGAAAAGGACACCTCGAGGAGAAGAATACTTGATATTATTCATTGACGATTTCTCCAGGTTTGTCTGGTTAGGACTTATGAAGCACAAAGATGAAGCATTCGAAAAATTCAAATCCTTTAAAGCCTTTGTTGAAAATGAATCAGGATACAAAATTAAGTGTCTTAGATCCGACAGAGGTGGGGAGTTTACCTCAAATGAATTTTTCGATTTCTGTGAAGAACATGGGATAAGAAGAGAATTCTCTACAGCTAGAACTCCTCAGCAAAATGGAGTGGTGAAAAGAATGAACAGAACTATCCAACAAATGGCTTGTGCTATGCTTGATGAATCTAGAACTCCCGAAACTTTCTGGGGTGAAGCAGCACATGCTGCGGTTATTATTCTCAACAAAACAAATGTCCGAGTGAACAACACTCAAACCCCTCATGAGCTCTGGTATGGTGAGACTCCCTCGGTAAAGCACTTCAAAATCTTTGGGAGAAAATGCTATATTAAAAATACTAATGAGCAACTTGGCAAACTTGAACCTAGAGCAGATGAAGGCATCCTTCTTGGTTATTCTCCACCCAGCAAAGCATACAAGTGCTATAATAAAAGACTTGGAAGAATTGTTGACAGCATTGATGTAGTGGTTGATGAGAAGGGATACATTCCTAGGCAAGTAAATCATGAAGATATCGAAGAAGATGAAGGCCATCCTCAAAGACAGAATGATGAAGAAGAAGAACCTCAAGAAGAACCAGAGGAGCAGATAAGGATAGAAGAGAAGACTCCATCCAGATATGTTCAGAAGAATCATCCAGAATCTCAGATTTTGGGACAGAAAGAAGCAGGTGTATAAACAAGAAGAACAATTGCAGAAGCTTCAAGCTATTTGGCATTACTCTCTTCCACTGAACCACAAAATGTGAAAGAGGCATGCAAAGATGAATGTTGGGTCAAAGCAATGGATGAAGAACTTGAGCAGATCGAAAAGAACAACACTTGGGAGCTGGTTCCTAGACCAAAGGATAAGAATGTTATAGGAACAAAATGGGTCTTCAAAAATAAATTGAATGAAAATGGAGAAGTAATTAGAAACAAGGCCAGACTTGTTTGTAAAGGGTATGCGCAGCAAGAAGGAATAGATTTTGAAGAAACTTTTGCTCCTGTTGCAAGACTTGAGGCCATCCGAATGTTCCTTGCTCTCTCAAGCTTTCAAAATTTCAAAGTATTTCAAATGGATGTGAAATCAGCCTTTCTGAATGGAGACTTGGAAGAAGAAGTATACATTGAGCAGCCAGATGGTTTCATTCTTGGAAATGATCCAAATCTTGTATGCAGATTGAAAAAGGCTCTCTATGGCCTCAAACAAGCTCCAAGGGCTTGGTACTATCATTTGGACAAATATCTTCATCAATAAGGTTTTTCAAAAGGATCAGCAGACAACAATCTTTATATAAAGGTTGAAAATGACAAATTGCTGATACTTGTTGTGTATGTAGATGACATTATCTTTGGCAGCAATGAAGAAGCTATGAGTCAAAGCTTTGCCTTGGTGATGCAGAAAGAATTCGAAATGTCCTTGTTGGGAGAACTGACATATTTTCTTGGTTTGTAAATCCAACAAAATGAAGGAGGGATCTTCTTGTCTCAAACCAAGTATCTCACGCAGATTTTGAAGAAATATGGTATGGAAGAAGCAAAACCAGTATGTACACCCATGGTCACAGGATGTAACCTCAGTGCAAATGATGAATCAGCAGCAGTGCATCAACCAACTTACAGATCTATGATTGGAAGTCTACTTTATTTGACAGGTACCCGACCAGACATCATGCATGCAGTGGGAATAGTTGGAAGATTTCAGGCAAATCCAAAGGAAACTCATCTTCAGGCAGTAAAGAGAATCTTCAAATATCTTCAAGGGACTCAAAACTATGGCTTATGGTATCCTAGAGATACAGATCTCACACTTCATGCTTATACAGATGCAGATTGGGCCGGAAGCGTGGATGACAGGAAAAGCACAAGTGGTGGTGCATTCTTTATGGGTTCTAGATTAGTATCTTGGTTCAGCAAGAAACAGAGTTCGATTGCCTTGTCTACAGCTGAAGCAGAATATGTTGTTGTTGCATCTTGCTGCACTCAACTCCTTTGGATGATGTAGACCTTGCAGGATTTTCAAATCACTTGTACACCACCCATCTCCATCTTATGTCATAATACAAGTGCAATCAACATTTCAAAGAACCCAGTCATGCATTCAAAAACCAAGCACATACCAATCAAGTATCACTTTCTCTGGGAACAAGTGCTTGAACAAAAGGTTAAGTTGGAGTATGTTCCTTCTAAGGAACAGGTTGCTGATATACTCACCAAACCATTGCCTAGGGAGACCTTTGAATACCTCAGGAAAAAGCTGGGGGTTGTTGATGCATCATCTTGTTGTTGAATCTCTTCTGATTGTTGGTTGTACGCAAGGTTCATCTGAAGTATATGCGTACATGTGTTGGGTTGCGGATTGGTCAAAGATCGAATGGCACAGGTTCAGGGGGAGCATATCATGCATTGTTGGCATTATGGAGGAAGTACAGAAGGATATCATGGATGCTGGTCTGAATATTGCTGCAATACGTCTCTATCTCTTTCATGGTCATGGATTATGGTTCTTCTTTGCAGATTTGGTTTATAGTCAAGGGGAGCATGTTCTTAGGGGGAGCATAACCCTTTGACCTTGATGTCAAAGGGGGAGAGTGATTGGTTGTTGTTGCCATCAAGTCCAAAGGGGGAGATTGTTGGCATTATGATACATATGTTGTACTTGATGGCAACCCACTCATCTCAGATAATAAATTATAGTGTAGAGAAAAGTTCACGCACTTATATGCAGAGAAAAGTTTATTTCATGTAGAGAAAAGTTCACGCACTTTTATGAAGAGAAAAGTTTATTTCATATAGAGAAAAGTTCATGCACTTTTATGCAGAGAAAAGTTTATTTCATGTAGAGAAAAAGTTCACGCACTTTCATGCAAGGAAAAGCACATATATGTTGGAGAACTTACCTTTGGTCCATGGTAGTTAGTCCTTGGTATTTGAACCTATGAGGAAAAGCGTGTATATGTTGGAGAACTTACCTTTGGTCCATGGTAGTTAGTCCTTGGTATTTGAACCTATGAGGAAAAGCGTGTATATGTTGGAGAACTTACCTTTGGTCCATGGTAGTTAGTCCTTGGTATTTGAACCTATGGTTTTGGACCATGGTACGCACTTTCATGCAAGGAAAAGCGCGTATATGTTGGAGAACTTACCTTTGGTCCATGGTAGTTAGTCCTTGGTATTTGAAACTATGGTTTTGGACCATGGTACCTCATCAAAAGTGTTGATCTCACGCAATTTCATGGTTGGTTCATGGTATTAGTCTGACAGTTTTTGATCCTATGGTTTTGGCCCGTGGTATTGCATCCAAAAGTGTTGATCTCACGTACTTTCATGGTTGGTTCATGGTATTAGTCCAACAGTTTTTTTGATCCTATGGTTTTGGCCCGTGGTATTGTGAAAGGCCTAAGACTATAAAAGAGGAAGGAGATCATTTGGCAAAGCTTCTTCTGAATTATCGAATATCTGATAAAGTGCTAGATCTGGAATATTGTGATTGGGTTTTGGTGCAGATCTGGATCTGAATGAAGAAGGAACCTGAGCGTAAGGAGAAGGATAAGTTCTATTGATGGGTCAAAATCTTAAGGCTGGAATAGTGGTATCTCTATATGATTTTGATCTGTGATATGTGGCATACGCGTGATCTATAAATCTAATAATCTGGATCTGAATTATTGATGCATGTTTTATTTTACACATGTTATGATCTGGGTATGTCTGATGTACCAACTGCAAAGTTATAAGGAAATATTTGCAGATCTGTATGCGGGTTGGCTTTGGTGAAATCAGAGATTGATGATGCAAGTGTAGTTGATGGGTTTTTGATGTTCTTGGATCCAGTTTGAAAAATTATGAAAAGTGGTCCTTGAAAGAAAAGAAGTAGGGGGTTGTAGCTCCCTTCCAGGAGAGACTGGAAAACGAGAGAGAGTTGTAGCTCTCTGCAGGTTGCAACCTGCGTACTGGTAAAGGACTGCACCAGTACAAAACCATTGTAAAAGGAGTTTCTAATTTGAAAGAAGATAGAGACATATTGCAGCGGGTGGTTTTCACCCACATTGGGTTTCCACCTTACATCTTGTATTCTTTGGTGTGACTATCTATTTTCTTTGTTCATGCTCATTATTTTATGGTACTGACATGCAAAAATAATTCAAAGAATAAATAAGGAAGATTTATTAAAAGAACTTGATAATATTGATTTACCCCCCCTCTCAGTATTATTTCCAACAGGAAATTCTCTGTTGGGTAGGCCTGTTTTGGCACCTAGATTGTACTCTAATATTGCTTAATAAGAAAACCTTCAAATAGTTTCACTAGTTTTCCTGCATTGGGTTTTTCCAAGGACATTGGTCCAAAAATAATGGTGTCATATGGTGTTATTGTTTTTGTTTCCATCAGTTATTGATCTGTAATATGTTGAGATGCACTAGTGTTCATTTTCAGTATTTACATTGTAAATAACTTGTTAAGTAACGGAACAAGTAGTTAGTAATAAATCAAATAAAGTGCATGGAGGGTTTATAACTAAGTATGCTTAGAAAATTTAAAAAATGAGCCAGGGGTAGCTAAGTGAAGAGAATAATGGTTTATGTACTAGGTTTCTGCGCATTCATCATAGGAGACCTATTGACATGAGACCAACATTCTTTTGTATAGTCTTGTCATTCATTTGTTAGCCATGATTTCAAGTCTTTCAGGTACTAAGTTGTTCAGGTCCCCACATGTCCTTAAAGCCATTAAGGGATGATATAACATGACCTAGTCCAACTCATGCCCCAAATTTACTTTTTACCTATTGATGTAAGTGTTTTGTTACCACTTATCACCAACAAAATTCTACCATAACATAAACCAACTTGAATACAACACTTCTCATCTTCCTTTACATAAATTCTCTATGGATATTCCTACTATAATTTCCCAAGACCAATGTCCCTTCTTGGTAGGTCTCTCCACCATTCCACTAATCACACAATAGATGCACGCTAGTAACTACCACATTCTATAAATCTCTCTAGTCTCAGTTATTGGTGTCCCTGTCACAATCGACCAATACAATCTTGCAGATCTATTTTTTATCATATCTTTATTTTTTGTTATTTTGTGTCTTTAACTTTAGCACCATCCTAGAGTTAATGTCCTTTGGATTTGATCTTTGACTAGAAATGAAGTCAAATCTGATGAAGTTGGGACCTATTTCCTTTCACATAGATAGTGTCCTAGTATTAAATGATAAATAACTAATTTAAGAAGTCTAATGCGCTAAGGAAGAATGGGCTTATTCAAGTACATGAAATTGCGTTGATGTCTAGCTTTGATATCTTAGAAAATTTTAGTGGTTTGTTTGCTACTTGTTTAGAGGATTTTGTCAAGTTTGAAATTTTTGGTTTGTTTTGGTCAAAAAAATTTAGTCCCTTGACTCATTTCATGCATAGATCAGTAGATCTAATTTTATTTTTATAATTATTATTGTATTCTTTATATATTTGGTGGTTGAGGAAATATATTCGATTTCCTTTCACTTTGTGGCATGATTTCAGCATCTTCACCTTTTAGAATATAGTAAAATATTATTCTTATTTTATATTTTCTTGGAAAATAATTATTGATATTTGGAAAGGGAAATAAGCCCTGGGTAGCTAAGCGAAGAGAAAAATTGTCTATGTACTAGGTTCCTGCACATTCATTGTAGGAGACCTATTGGCATGAGACCGGCATTCCTTTTATGCAATTACACTTTTAATGCCAAGGCAGAGCTGAGTTCGTTGACCTCGGAAGAATAGTGGCAGTTGATCATAATGATAAGGAGATTAGAATGTTGGTTTCAAAAGGAGGATTGTGAAAATTGTTTGAATTAGTTCTTATTTCGGTCATATTTACTACCAAATTTATGTCTTGCTGATTTTTTTTACATTTGTAATGACCTTGTGCAGAGTTGGTTTGAAGAGCCCGATGTTAGAGTGAGAAGACTCTCTACATACCACAAGGACTATATTGTCTCGAATGACCAATGCTTGGAGGGCACTTGATGTTCTTGGTGTTTTTGTGTCTCTTCGCTTGAAGCGTCAAAAAATACAATGGTATGGCCATAACATCACTTAATTTGATGCTCTTTACTAATAGGAGGAAGTTACTTGATAGATTATAGCAATTAGGTGCTTGTTGCAATAACATATTTGCCTAAAGTCCTTAGGGTTTTAGAAACCCCACAGAGGTTGGCTAGCAATTATCTCTTTCTCCGATTACAGACTCGACTCCGCCCTGCACACTCAAGTTTTAGAAACCAAACCACACGGAGGTGGGATCCTAGCTTCCCATCAACACTTTCCATGCAAAATGACCCTAACCCACCTTAAGCAAATAAATTACCAGCCTCTAGTAATTTGTGTGGATTCATGGCTCCTAACATGTAGATGACATACTTACCTCTCTTCTCATAACTAGCATGATGTTGAGTATGAAGTCCAATCCTATGAGCCATGTAAAGGTTTAAATGCTTGATGCATGTCTCTATACCCATAGATACTAATTGAGGACTATGGCATTATTTAATGGTGCCATTACCAATAAGTAGCCCCTCTTTTAAGGATGAAGCTATATTGACAAACTAGTCCACTTCATAGTTGTTTTTGACAAGACATGGTAGAATGTGATTTAAGAGAAATTGAGCATCACTTGTTTGGCTCGAACAAATAAGGATGCTAAAGAATTATCAACTGGCATGGAGATAGAAACTATATGGTTGAAAAATACCTTTGAGTCTCCCAACACCACCACTGATTGGATACTAGAGCCATAACTATTCTCAAACCTTGCAATAGGGCATAAACTTTTGCTTGGTTATTGGACAGAATACCATGTCCCCATGTGAAGGAAGTCTGACTTGTTCCTCCAGGGTCCATGATGACTCTCCCCTGCAATTTCCACCGCAAAATTCCCCTTTGAGGCTCCATAAAAATACAAAATATAAGAGTGTTGAAAAAATTTCCATTTTTTATCAAGGGTGTTTCATTGAAGCCGCCAGTTTGGTCTAGTGTTGTGTTTGGACATACTAAGGCCTGTAAATTGAGGAGCTATATGGAATTGACAAAACCATTCTTCTTCATCCACACCCAAGATTTTATTTGCAGTAAGTTGTTTTCATTTGGAGTTAAAAGTGTTACGCTATGAGGCCTTTTAATTTTATTGCTACTCAGGGGTTATCTAATTCCTGGTGAAATACTTCTCTATTGTAGGAAAACCATAATTTGAAACATAAAACCTTTGGCAATGTTAACCCATCTTTTGAAAACTAGTTTGGATTTTAGGGTTCCATTAGATGTATTTGATCTAGGTGGATTTCTAGACACCAGTGACATGGAAAAGGCTCAAAATTCAAAGTGGCGGAAATACAATGAACTTGACATCAGATCGAAGCACTCGTCGCCCTGATTCCAATAATGTGAACAACACTCCAATCCGAGTCTGGATGAAGGAGATAGAGGCAGTGAAAGTTGGGTTGACTTCTTAATGACTGGGTAGGCTTAACAAAGAAACAATTTGGAATTTTCTGGCAAATGGAATCCAGCCAACTCCGGCCATATTTCGGGTGAAATTGTCGCCTGCTTAAAATGACTCCTTTGGTCAAAATTCAAATTTTTAAGAATGTTCGATTGGTTTTATTTAAATAGAAAATATTTAAAAAAAGGGGTGGCGGGCCACCAACCCTGCCACCCCAACCAAATCCACATGACATATTTATATTCATGGAGGGATGGGCCATGACCCTCGGCCCCTCCCACGGATCTCTTGTAACAAAAATAAACAAACGGGGTGGGCGGCCACCCCGCCACCCCACAACCCACACCATGGCTCAATTAAAACAAAGCAATGGATTTGGGTGGGCAGGCCCTTGGTGCACAAGCCTAGCCCCAACACACGCCAACCACGACCAAAGAAACGCGCCAACCAACGAAGCCAGTGGGAGGTAGGTACAGGGGGTGGGCCGCCCAAGGCAGGCCTAGCCTAACCCATTATGTAAAAAAGGGATGTGCTATGTAAAAAGGAGGAGGCGAGGTTTGACTGACCGACCTCCTCCATATTAACCAGATCTCAAATCAACTATGCCATAACTATTTCATTAAAAAATCTACCACCCATTTGTTATTTAAGTGCAGCTTATTAGTGCACCTAGAGGGAGGAGGCAGTGCATGCAGTTTGAGACAAAAATTTTGCAGGAGGGTTGAAATTTAACTTTTTTATATTTTGACAAATTTTATATGGTTTCATCATTTCTCGATGCCACGAACACAATGGCGCTATCCGTTTCTCCATTAGAGTTCTACATTTTGTAGCCATTTTCAGTATGGAGGTATAAAACTCCTTTTTTTGTAACTGATGCTTGTACTCTTCTTTCTCATGCCACTTAATGAATGAAGGCCTCCCCATTGATTGAGCAAGGCCTGGAGAAGTAGTCCAAGTCGAATGAACTCCGTTATCAAGTCTTGTTGTCTTCTTTCATGCTTTATGTGTTTCTCCTCTTGTCTCATGTGCACATTAAATTTCTATGTTACGCTACAATTTATGCAAGTAATTCTTTAACACATCTATAGGCAAAAGATATTGGATCAGTATTCCATTGAGAGAACATGGTTTTCCACAAATTTGGCATTATCATTCTATTATTTAAGCAATTGAAAGTTGATTTCCATAATCTGATTGTAAATTTTCACCCAAATATGTAATGAATCGATTTCAAATTTGAGACACGAAGGACATCTCGAGGGGCCAAGGGTACCATGCTTTGCAAATTTTTGTAGTTATTATCTTCTCATGAACTAATTCTCAATAAAAGATATTAACTTTTGGGAGATCGTTAGAGTGTCATATTGGTTTCCATATTACTAATTCTAAGGGTAGCGATTGAGACTACAGTTGATGTGAATACCCCCACTTGACACTCCAAATGGCATGTCCCCAACCCCTATGATTTGAAGAGCTTATTTTTCAAGGTGAAAAACCTTTGTGACAAAGTATAAGCAAAGAAACATGAGGTTGCAAATGTGATGGGGACGAGTCAATTTTCCACTCCAAACATTGACCCAATTCATTGCTCCAAGAAGAGATATCAAAGAGCTCTTTCCACTTTTATTGTCCATTCATTCTTTTAATCAATGGATCCCTTGAATACTATCAAACACCTTCTTACCAATAATATTGTCTTTCCATATATATATATATATATATATATATATATATATATAGATATAGATATATATATATATATTCCATTTTTGGGTACCCAATTTAACTTAGATTGAATGATTGGGATTGTAGATCTAATCAATTTCCATATTAGTGATCCTTTCTCAATTTCTAAAGAGTTATCCAAACACCTCATCCATTCCCCTCCAAAATATTTTTGTAAAGAACCTTCTTCCAGTATGCAGACTATTTTTGAGATCTTCCTCCAAGGAAGCTTGGCACCCACGGAAAATATCCATTAGAAATGACTCCTTGATACCAATATCTCCATGTTATTTGTGAGCCATTACTATTAACAAATTAGCCAAGCGAGCCATTACCATTAACCAATTAGCCAAATGGAATTTGTTATAATTTGTCTTACCTCCTTTCCATAAAATTTAGGACAAGATCTTGGAAAATAAATGTGTCTAACCTTTTAGTTATGAATACTGGATCAATCCTCCTATCTATTGAAGTGCATTTTCCAGATTTGGGCTTGATGTCAGGAAACCTCAGTCTATCATAATGTCTTTAATTATCTCTCAATATGGGTCTTTGACTATTGATCCTCCTTATTACTCAAATTTAAATTTAAATCTCAACCAAAATTCTGTTATTGGAGGCGTTGTTGCTAGTGAGCTTCCATTGAAGCTAAACAATTTTTTTCTTCCACATAATTATATGGAGTATAGATGTTCATGGTTCAGAAAATAAGACCTAATTGGATCAGTCTACAATGTGTTTTGATCCATTTATTGGAGATGGTGTTTCTCTCTAAAGATATTTCATAATTTTCCTAGAATATGGCTAATCTACCAGAGAAGTCTCTAGCTTCTTCAATCACCCATTTCGCATGCCCTTCAAACATACTAGTTTTAGAGGATGACGAAATAAGTTAGCCCTTTGAATCCATCTTTCTAGGTAGGTGGGATTTTCTATGATCCATTCCAAGGATGACTCTCCCCTGTAGTTTCCATCGCAAAATTTCCCTTTGAGGCTCCATAAAAATATAGAATATAAGAGTGTTGAACAAATTTCCATTTTTGATCAAGGGTGTTTTATTGAAGCTGCCAGTTTTGTCTTGTTTTGTATTTGGACTTACGAAGGCCTGTAAATTGAGGTGCTATATGGAATTGACAAAACCATTCTTCTTCATCCACACCCAAGGTTTGGACTGCAGTAAGTTGTTTTCATTTGGAGTTAAAAGTGTTCCGCTATGAGGCCTTTTAATTTTATTTCTACTCAGGGGTTATTCAATTCCTAGTGAAATACTTCTCTATTCTAGGAAAACCATATTTTGAAACATAAAACCTTTGGCAATGTTAACCCGTCTTTTGAAAACCGGTTTGGATTTTAGGGTTCCATTAGTTGTATTCCATTGAGAGAACATAGTTTTCCACAAATTTGGCATTCTCATTCTATTATTTAAGCCATTGAAAGTTGATTGCCATACTCTGATTGTAAATTTTCACTCAAATATGTAATGAATCGATTTCAAATTTGAGACACAAAGCACATCTCGAGGGGCCAAGGATACCATGCTTTGCAATTTTTTTGTAGTCAGTATCTTCTCATGAACTAATTCTCAATAAAAGATATTAACTTTTGGGAGGTCGTTAGAGTGCCATATTTGTTTCCATATTACTGATTCTAAGGGGAGCGATTGAGACTACAGCTGATGTGAATACCCCCACTTGACACTCCAAATGGCATGTCCCCAACCCCTATGATCTGAAGAGGTTATTTTCCAAGGTGCACAACCTTTGTGACAGAGTATAAGCCAAGAAACATGAGATTGCAAATGTGATGGGGACGATTCAATTTTCCACTCCAAACATTGACCCAATTCACTGCTCCAAGAAGAGATATCAAAGAGCTATGTCCACTTTTATTGTCCATTCATTCTTTTAATCAGTGGATCCCTCGAATACTATCAAACACCTTCTTACCAATAATATTGTCTTTCCATATATATATATATATATATATATATATATATATATATATATATATATATATGTATGTATGTATGTATGTATGTATGTATGTATGTATGTATGTATGTATGTATGTATGTATGTATGTATGTATGTATGTATGTATGTATTGTCCATTTTCGGGTACCCATTTAACTTAGATTGAATGATTGGAATTGTAGATCTAATCAATCTCCATATTAGTGATCATTTCTCGGTTTCTAAAGAGTTATCCAAACACCTCATCCATTCCCCTCCAAAATATTTTTGTAAATAATCTTCTTCCAGTATGTAGATTATTTTTGAGATCTTCCTCCAAGGAAGATTGGCATCCAGGGAAAAAATCCATTAGAAATTACTCCTTGATACTAATGTCTCCATCTTATTTGTGAGCCATTACTGCTAACAAATTAGCCAAGTGAGCCATTACTATTAACCAATTAGCCAAATGGAATTTCTTATAATTTGTCTGACCTCCTTGCCATAAAATTTAGGACTGGATCTTGCGAAAGAAACATGTCTAACCTTTTAGCTATGAATACTAGATCAATCCTCCTATTTGTTGAAGTGCATTTTCTAGGTTTTGGCTTGATGTCAGGAAACCTCAGTTTGTCATAATGTCTTTAATTCTCTCAATATGGGTCTCTAACTATTGATCCTCCTTATTACTCAAATTTAAATTTAAATCTCAACCAAAATTCTATTATTGGAGGTGTTGTTGATAGTGAGCTTGCATTGAAGCTGAACATTTTTTTCTTCCAGATAATTATATGGAGTATAGATGTTCATGGTTTAGAAAATAAGCCCTAATTAGATCCATCTACAATGTGCTTTGATCCATCTATCAAAGATGGTGTTTCTCTCTAAGGAAATTTCATAATTATCCTAGAATATGGCTAATCTACTAGAGAAGTCTCTAGCTTTCTCAATCAGCCATTTCGCATGCCCTTCAAAAATACTATTTCTAGAGGATGACAAAATAAGTTGGCCCTTTGAATCCATCTTTCTACGCTGGCAAGATTTTCTATGATCCATTCCAAGGATGCAAAGGAGCCTCATTGATTGATCCATAAGTGCCAAGGATGGAGGATCCACATACATGCAGCTGAATATAATAGCCATTGATCAAAAGGTGAGTAGGACTAGCCGAGAGTTGTCCCCTTGAAACTACTAGGAGAGAGAACCTTCACTAGTGAGTATAATCATGCAAAATTCTTAAGAGATGGACATTATGTTCCATATGTCCCCTCTAGAGAAATTTCTTCAAGATATATATTGTAACTGAAGGTGGGAGGCAAGGTTCTCGCAGACATGAGAATTGCACCCCTCAAGACATCCACATTTAGGATGGAGTAGAGCTCCCTGACTCGAGAAAGAATTCCTGTAGTCAAAAGAACATATCCAGTCACTATCTGTGACTGTGAGTTGTAGTCAAAAGAATGCATGGCATTTCTAAGAACTACAATTACCATTGGTTATTGCACATGCATTGTTTTGAACACTGGCATGTCTACAGAAATAGTTAAAATTCAAGCACAAATTTAGGAGGCTTCAATGGAAGCTCATGATACCAATGATTGGTTTTTTTTGTATTCTTTTATAGATCATGAACTACAAATATTTTCTCTCATGGGACGTCATAGATGGGTGGCCAAAAAATATCAGATTCTCATTTGAGAAGTGTACGCACTACTTTAAGATTTTTGTTGCTTTGGAAGTTGCTTCTATACTAGAGGGATTTCCTGCTACCATTACTACGTGTTTGGCTCTTGGAACTTGTAAGATATCACAAAATAATGTTATTATGATTAATCTACCTAGCGTGGATACATAGGGTTTCACCATAGTGATTTTCGTTGGTAAGACAGACACTCTTACAACCAATCAGATGTCTGTCATTGAATTTATAGCTATAGGGCACAGTGTTGGTTCACATAGAGAGTTTAATGTTGAAGGAACAACATCTAATCTTGAGGTTGGAAGAATATTGAATTCGCCAGCACATAATATGGAGGAAAATTTAGAAACTCTAGCAAAAATTGTTGCAGTTTCCAATGATGTTGGGATATCTCATCAATATCACCAGTTCCATGTAGCTGGTATTCCTACTTAAGCATCCTTCAAAGTTAGTAATAACCTAGATAAATGATTTGTTTATCATTTTTCATGTTAAGATTCACCATTTCAACTGTTAATAGAGTTGTAGCTTGGGATTCTATCACCTACGTTTATTTATATGTCTCTTTTGGGCTCATGTGGTCCAGATAGGTATTGTTAAAGGCCTTTACAAACTTCTTTTTATTGCTTCCAAAGACCGCAAATGCTTATGGAGCTCAAACAAGTTTGTAAAATGGGCCTTTGGTTATGGATGACATAACTTCTTATGCTTTGAAAGATAGGTGTTGAAATCACGTAACGTTATTTGATAGCCAATCTCTCAAATGAATAGCCTATTGGGAACATAAGTCGGCAATGTGTGGGGAGGTCTAATTGCCACATATATCCTAATATAAATAGACCATTCATCTATATACCAGTCTCCAATCTTTTGCAACATTTCTATAGCTTCTTGAGACAGTCTTGGGCATGGTTTGTAAAAGGTCAACTCATACAAAGGAGGAAAAAACTAATCACAAATCTGAGCATAATTATGCATGTATTTATGCTCCCAAAGATCCTTGCAATACACATGAACTGGAGGTTGGTCAGGTGTCCAAGACCAACCCATGCCTACAAATGAGTTAGAAGCACACACCACATCAAATAGATAAGATGACATCAAATTCTTGAGGAAAATTTATTCCCTTCTTGGTCTAAATATTTTGAACAATTCTTAGAAGAATATGATGTGAGCTACCCATGCCTACAAAAGAGTTAGAATCATACACCATATCAAATAGATAAGATGACATATCAAATTCTTGAGGAAAAGTTATTCCCTTCTTTGTCTAAATATATTGAACAATTCTTAGAAGAATATGATGTGAGCTTAGAGAAAGGTTTAAATTCTCATGAGGTGGAGAAACAACGTCAAATAGATGGATGGAATGAACTCTAGAAGAAAAATTATACATGTTTGTGGAAGTTGGTAGTGGAGCAATTTGATGACACAGTTGTTAAAATACTTCTAGTGGCAGCTGGCATTTCATTTATTCTTGCCTACATCCATGATAATGTGTCTTCTTAGGAGGGTATAACAGTCTATGTAGAACCCCTGGTCATTCTCTTTATTCTAATCCTTAATTCCATTGTTGGATTATGGCTGGAGAATAATTCTGATAAGCCTTTGGAAGCTCTCAAAGAAATGCAGTATGATCATGCAAATGTCTTGAGAGATGGACATTATGTTCCATATCTTCCCTCTATATAACTTGCTTCAAGAGATATAGTGGAATTGAAGGTGGGATGCAAGGTTCGTGCAAACATGATAATTGTGCCCCTCAAGACATCCACCTTTAGGATGGAGCAAAACTCCCTCACTGGAGAAAGAACTCCTGTGGTCAAAAGAGCATGTCCAGTCATTGTCTATGATTGTGAATTGTAGTCAAAAGATTGCATGGTGTTTTCAAGAACTACATTTACCAATGGCTACTGCACTTGCATTGTTGTGAGCAGTGGCATGTCTACAAAAATAGGTAAAATTTAGGCACAAATTCAGGAGGCTTCAATGGAGGCTCATGATACTTGTTTGAAAAGAAAATTAAATGAATTTGGTGAAATGTTGACAGTAGTAATTAGTGTTGTTTGTATTCTTATCTGGATCATGAACTACAAATATTTTTTCTCATGGGACGCCATAGATGGGTGGCCAAAAACTATGAGATTCTCATTTGAGAAGTGTACGTACTACTTTAAGATTGTTGTTTCTCTCGCAGATGCTGCTATACCAGAGGGATTTTTTGTTGTCATTATTACATGTTTGGCTCTTGGCACTCATAAGATAGCACAAAAGAATGCTATTGTGCATAAGCTACCTAGTGTGGAGACATAGGGTTGCACCACAATGATTTTCTCTGATAAGACAAGAACTCTTACAACCAATCAAATGTCTACCTGTGAATTTATAGCCATAGGGTTCAGTTTTGTTTCACTTAGAGATTTTAATGTTGAAGGAACAACATATAATCCTGAGGATGGAAGAATATTTAATTGGACAACACATAATATGGAGGAAATTTTTAAAAATCTAGCAAAAATTACTGCAGTTTGCAATGATGCTAGGATATCTTGTCAAGGTTACCAGTTCCATGTGACTGGTATTCCCACTGAGGTAGTTTTGAAGGTTAGTAATTTCCTAGATAATTGATTTGTTTATCAGTTGTCATGTTATGTTTCACATTTTCACCAGTTATTGGAGTTGTAGCTTTGGGATTCCATAATCTAAGGTTATTTATAGGTCTCTTTTGGTCTCATGTGGTCTAGATAAGTACTTTTAAAGGCCTCTGCAAACTTGTTTTTATTGCTTCTAGAGACTACAAATGCTTGTGGAGCTCAAACAAGTTTTTAAAATGGAACTCCTTATGCTTTGAGAGATAGGTGTTGAAATCATGTAGAGTTGTTTGATAGTCAGTCTCTCGAATGAACAAACAATTGGGAACATGAGATGACAATGTGTGGGGAGGCTTCATTACCCTATATATCCTGATATAAATAGACCATTCATCTATATACCAGTCTCCAATATTTTCCAACACTTATATAGCTTCTTGAGACAATATTGGGCATGGTTTGAAAAAGATCAACTCATACAATGGTGCAAAAAAGTAATCACAAATCTGAGCATAATTATGTAGGTATTTATGTTCCCAAATATCCTGTCAATACACATGAACTGGAGTTTGGTCAGGTTTCCAGGACCAACCCATGCCTACAAATGAGTTAGAAGCACAAACCACATCCAATACATACGATGGCATATCAAATTCTAGATGATTGGTGGATGCACCAGGCTTGGCCTTCCTAATAGCTTCTTACAAAGAATGGGATAGAATGACTACTCAATATAAAACATTTCCTTGTTCTATGATTTCATGGATCAATGACACCCAAGAAACTTTAAAATGTGAAGATTTCTTTTCTCCATATAATATGCTGACCAATTACGCTGCAAACATATCATTGCCTTTCAAATCAGCTGATATTTTATATGTAATTAGGCATTTCTGTCATTTATAGGATTGACTTCATTTATATGGTTTTTGCGGCATTTGTTTCAAATGTATTTGAGGGTGTGACTGGGTCTATTCATTCATTTAGGAAGATTGGTTTTTATTGTTTATCTGACCAAGTCAGGGGAAAGAGTTATTTGCTAAGAAGAAGATGCCAAGGAACTCTATGCAAGGGCTTACTTTGACCTCATTACTTCTCTAGAAGCATTGAGGTATTTGAGTTTCTTTGTATCTTTATTTTTTTGTATAATATAATAAATATCCTACAAAAAATTATGTTTTGTGGCTTCTGCATAGGGTTATATCTGGTGCTTTCTTATAAGTTTTAATTTGTTCCACTTAGAGAGAGAGTGGTACTCTCTTATTTGCAATACCTGAGCTTGCTTAATTATATAAGAATTGTAAGTTTGAATTATCTTTCAGATTCTAGAGCACATTTTAGATGACTCCTGAAATTTGTTGTTTGTTGTAACATGGCAGTGATTCAAAAGGGAACATTTGCAAAGTTTGACTATGGAATCTGGGGGAATTTGAAGCACTATGGAAGCTTAAAATCGATGGATTATGATCTCTCTCAGGTCCTAGAATCACTTCCATTGTGGATAGAAAATGGAGGGAAAGATGCTTTGGGAGATTTTGTGGATGTAAACCACACACTCGCCTAGTTGAATAGTAAGCTAGTGTTGGTCTATTTGGACTCCTATGCTCACCTTGATTTTATTCTGAGTGTATAGGCAAAAACAAATTTGTATGATTCCATGGTAGACTTCTTTAAACCCAAGTCAAGAGAATTGTTTGAATAGTTTGAAGACAAAGAATAAAAAATTAAGCCAATGTAAAGAACCTATATACCTATTACAAGCTTCATTAAGAGGTTACAACTTATTTCTCTACTAAGTGCAATGGAAAGAAAGGTATTGTTGTACTATATTTTGTATATGGATGTGTATCATATGGAGAATTTATTGTATATGGACATGTGCATATATGTATAGACAAAAACACACACAGTCGGATGTATGCCTAAGAGATCAAGGTTATTTTTTAGTGATATATGAGTTGAGATTTTAAATTGGAAAGAGAAAAACAAATGTACAATGTGCATTATACCCTATTACATTTGTATTCAAACTTCAAAAAGATAATTTTTTGTGATTTAATAGTAGACAAAGTGTGTTTTAATCTATTTCATATGTTTCTAGATTATTAAAATTGCTTACTTATCTAGGACATCTATAGATATTATATTCTCATTTTAATATTTTTACAACATAACGTTTTCAACACTTTACATTATAATGTCATTTTAAGTGCAACATTTAATGGGATGAATTCCTTAAACAAAAAAAAGGAAGAAATTGTACTGGAACTTCCCTTTTCTTGGAAGTGGAGTATATGATGGGATGATTAACTTTCCAAATTATTATCTTATCTCTTGTGTAGCTTAATTTGTGATTGTTAACCAATCCAAAAATTTTGGGACACTTAATACAAGAAAGTTAAACAACACATGAAATAGATTAGGATTTGGAAGTTGATCACCAAGGTCCTCTTGAAATCTCCTTTTTTTTCTAAAATATCACCATCATTCATACGTGGAGTTTCTTTGTTTGTTGATTTTTCTCCCTCATCTAGCTTTCTATTAATGAAATGCATTTGTATTTGTGAATCACATTCCTAGCTATGAAAAACTTTTCTTTTCTTAATTAGGTGGTTTTAGTATTTAGACCATTAAGGAAGCTTGTTATAAGGTCCATAAAATCACATCTTTTAAATCCAAATTTCATATGTTTCATGATACCTAAGGTAATTACGTTTTTCTTTGTTGTAGTTATTTTTACTAGAGCCTACCCAGGAAGATTTGAGCCTAGGTCATTGCCATTACAAACACTCTAACTTGGAACTAGACCACACATTGCCTTACCAAAATTATGTGTGTTGGTACCAAGTTGTAATAAACATGCAATAATTATAATATAACAATTAAAACAATAAATGAATTGACACATCCTAACTAAAGTACATGACTAACCTCTCAAGCATTGTGACTAGTCAATGCTAAGTACACCATCACATGGCTTTGTAAATATACCATTCATTTCATATCCTCCCCATTTTTTTATACATAAGAAATATATCTATATTCCATATGAGGAATATACATATTTCAGTCCTCAAGGGATTTCTTAGACAATAAGGCTCATAGCCATTACAAGAAATACTCTTTATGAGTTCAACATATTGTCACAAGTATGATTTCTCCCTACCACCAACGCTAAACCTAATTTACTTTCCATGAGAAATATCTTTATATTCCGTATAAGGAATATACTTGTTTTGGTTCTTGATGGATTTCTTAACAAGGCTTGAAGTCGTTACAAGAAACAATCATTATGAACTTTGTTAGCCCTTTACAAAGTCTTTATTATTCAATGAAAGATTCACGAAGATCTTATAATTCAGTGAAAGATTCACCATGATTTTACAAGATAATATAATCTTGTGAGAGAATTGCCAAAAAAATTATATATACATATTATATTACTAATAAAATCACCTTCCATTCTTCCTATGTATCATGGGGATTCACCCATTTACTATACATATAAATTTAAGGAGGTTCTTAAAATTTTCCCTATTACTTATGTATTGTGACTGCATCATATTGAGATCACTAAGATGCAGATCTAAATATTGAGAATGTATGTCTCCTTTCACAGAAATGTCGAGACTCATTTTATTATGCCGAGATAGTAGATCGAGTCACTACTTTTCGTTATGTCTAATCTACTACAGGGATAGTGTTAGCCTCCTGTTGCAACAGGTGTTCATATTTCATGATTGACATTTTTACATGCCAAATATGTCATTCTTTGCATGCTGCAACACTCCATATTTCCAGAAAGGGCCAAAGAAGAGGCCATGAGAGTGTGCTAGTCTAAATGCCACTGTTGTATTCCAATTTTGATGAGTTATTCCAATTTTTGAAGAAATTTCAGTTAAAGGGAGGTCCAAACAGCTTAATCTTGGCATATTTGTAGATAGGTATAGAAACAAAGGTGCTCAACAACTTAATCTGAGCCCCTCGATGAAATAAGTGTAGATGTAGATAGGAGGACAGTAAAAAGAAAAAGTTGAAAAGCTGGGTTTGCTAGTTCAAGTGCACCCAAACCAAAAGGAAAAAAAAAATGCTAGGTAAGTAGGCTGGGTAAGTAGTTTTGTGGTTTCAAAATCAAGCTATGTGATCCATTTCATGTTTTCAAGTGTTATATTTATTCAGATCACAATTATGAGGCACTTTTTCATTTGGAGGAGCTCAAGCGAGGCATGTCTAACTCCCCCTTCTTCTTATTCCCCAAATCACTCACTAACATCCCCTTGAGGACCTTGGGATCTGCCCAACCAGTCTTGTTATCACTTCATTGTTGTAAAAATACTAAGTCAGGCTTTGACTTTCTTCAGTCAAGAGAAGCCACATTTCTTGTGTAAAACTCATTTTTCCGGAGTCCATTTACTTCCTGTGTCTAAGTTTCATTTCACAAACTTAGCCCCTCCCCTACACTTCACTTCATAAATTCATATTAACTCCTAACTCTATTATCTAGCTCCTTAAATCATTTCCTTATCCCCTATTATGCAAAAACTATATAAAATTCCCCAAAAATATTAAATAACCCTCCCCTTGGCACTATAGCCATATTTATCAAGTCCGGGAAGCAGTAGTCCATCTGGGGCTCCTACTGACCCATCTGTGTCCTAACTGGAGTTAGTCTGACATCCGGTCACACTAATAACCATTTCCCCGTAACCCTAACCCTGCAAGACCCATGCTCCGCCCTTATCCTAAAGTCATACATGTAAATATTTGACCCCGCTCGCACATAATTCCATAACCCACTTTCCTAAAGTTTTCCCCCGCTCGATTAAACAAATAATAAAAAAGCGTCGCGAACCCCTTCCTTATCCTTCCGCCGCTTTGTTCGTGACACCAACCGTCCGATCTGATGTGCCCAGGATCTATGGTGGGCGGGTCTTTTCACCTCCGGAGCTGTCGATGGTTAGCGTCCGGGAGATGGGTGGTATTCCCGTCGTACTCCCGCCACGCATGACCCTCTCGACTGTGGTGGAGCCCCCTCCTCCCAAACCACCTAGGCGCAAAAATTGTGCGATAAAACCAGATACCGCCCCCTGCGTGACGTAAGTGCCACGTCACCCCACCACGTCACCTGCCGTACTGGGTCCCACTGCTGACGTCACCACCGAAAAAGGTGCGAAGGGCGAAAATCGCTGCTTAGGATGCCCGAAATGAAAAACAAAGGAGAGATAAAGCCCAATTTCATGTCAAAGAGTATCAGGATGCGGCAAAGTGTATCAGTGAAGATATATCAATGGCCTGAAGCAGACGAACATTAAAGAGCCCCCCAGAAAAGTCAACAAAACAACTCTAAGCCATTTAAGGCTCTCAAATCAGTGATTAAAGCATTTAAAGCCACATGAGATCGATGGATCAAAGCCTAAAGCACAGTTATTGCAGGAATATTGCACCAAGCCACCAGGGACACCATATTAACTCATTTTGATACGGCTGCCTCCAGCGCAGCTCCAAAGATATTTTCTTGCATTAATTTCAGGACAAAGATTAGGTTAGAAGAACTTATTTCCCGCAGACCTGTTTTAGGTCAGCTGTAATAGATATTTTTGATATCTTTCTCTATATAAACGACCCTAATTCATTGTTTAAAGGGTTGGTTGGTTGGTCAAAGCACTCCAAGAGAGACTCGCTCTGTAACTGATATGTTTTACTTAATAAAAGATTGCTGAAAGCTTGGAGACTAGACTGTTTGATGTTTATTTAATGACTGAAGAGTGAATGATGGAATTCTTGTGCTGCTATATGAATCAATAAGTGTTTCTTACCTCTGTTATTTCAATTTCATACATGCCCAAGTCACAGAACAAAGGTTTGGTTTAGAATTTGTTTCACTGCACTCTATGCTCAGTTTCTGTGGCTTCTTGATGTTTTCCTCTTGATTTAGGCATAAATATGGATTCCTTATGGCTCATATTTGCTCTAATTCACATATGAATGACTGTTATCTAGGAATTCTTAGCTGCTCCTAAATAGGGCTCGTTCATCTTCCCTCTGCTAACCTGATTGAGAGATTCTTTGTTGCCTCTCATTCCTTAGCCTTCAATCCATCTCCATTTAGCTTGAATATTGTTTCATGAGCAGCTACCTTGCTCCTCATTCCTCTTGTGACCAAGAAAACGCACCAGCAGTCCTACTCCATGACTCCATGCCCAATGGTTTGAAACTTACCACACTATGCATTGCCTCTCTACTTGAAAGCATCCTCCTTCCCACCAAAACACAAACAAAACCCCTTGAACCCAATAACTAGCCTAAAATCACCATCAACAAAGCTAAATCATTAAGAGAGGGCCCTCTCTAATTGCAGGTAGGGTAGAACCTGCAGTCCAAAGATTAGTTTGTGGTTACCTCAGCCGTATCCCTTAAGGAGCCAAGGGACAACCTGAGTGTTAACATAATGGTGACTCCACTGGGGAACACCCTCAGATAATCTCATAAATCAGATAACTGAGGAGGAATCTGACCTTCAAAAGTTCTTTCTAACCCATATATTCTTAGAAAAATCCCCAAAAAATAAGCTAGAAGCTGGCTCCCAAGAAGAATTCATGTTATACAAGATCAAATCCAGACCCAAATCCCCCAGCTACTTTTGAAAATCCCAATTTAATCCATAGAAACCTTAGCAAACAAAAACAAGAAGACTTTACTGGTTCTAGTCCTGAAATAGTTCAGCCTAGCTGTTTTTCAACCCCTGTTAAAGTTTTGTTTCATTCAACCCCTACTTCCCCTTGTTCATCATCCACCTCTCCAAGCACCGTTTCCACACCTCCATTCACTGCACATACCACCACTACTACTCCTATTATCCCAGTTGTTCTAGTTGTTCCACTCATCCCTATGAATATGGCTAACAGATATGCACCTTTACAGTTGCCTGCTAATCCCGGGGCTATGCCTCAGGATTACCAGACTAAAATAACTTATTTTGATGGCACAAGTGCCTGCACAGCCCTTCAGCATACAAAGAAAATGCAGGATTACTTTGAAAGCTATGAGATTGACGATGATAGTGTGAGAATGAAAATTTTTGTCCAAAGTTTGACAGGCGATGTCAGGACTTGGTTTAGAGCACTCCCAGCCAATTCCATAGCAGACCCAGAAGCCTTATACCAGTCATTTATCAACAGATGGGAGAAAAAGAAAGACCCCTTGCACATACTAGCTGAATACGATACAATTAAAAGAGGCCCTCAAGAGACTGTTTTGGACTATTGTGCAAGATTCAATAATGTCTATAATGCAATACCACAGAACTTAAGACCTCCACCTGACCTAGCCTTGTATAAATTCCCTGATGGATTCGACCCAGATATGGCCTACCAGTTAAAGGAAAGAGCCCCTAACAGCCTTGCTGAGATGCAAAATATGGCTGTCACTGTGGAGGCAAATTTAATTGCCAAAAGAAACAGAGCTAGACCTGAGAGAAGAAACACCTTCAAGGAAGAACCCTCAGCCTTAGACCAGAAGCTAGATGCTATTATCAATGGCATGCATAGGCTAGGAGATAGAGTAGAGAGTGTTGAGAGGAAATCATCATGGGAAGGACAACATCCAAATACCATAAGAAACCCAAAGTTTAGAAAGAATCAAAACCCAAATGCTGGAAGGACTAGTCTCGACCATGATATTAGGCCTCCTTTCCAAGAAAACTACCCAGAAGCATCCACATATAGTGAGCCAACAGAGGAGACTCACATGAACTTGATAGATTTGAAGGGTGAGCAACAAAGTTTTCTAACTCAAGAAGACCAAGATGACCATGAGATAAATCAATTTTAGACTAAGTCTTGAGAGTCTTTTGATTTTAAACAAGGCTATGATTCTGCTGTGTATGAGGTCCACAAACAATATAAGCTGAGAACTAGAACCATTGATATTCCTGTACCTAACAAATCAAAAGAGAGCAAACGACCGAGCAAGATTAAAGGCAAGGCTATTATAACAGAACCAACTGATATAACTGTCCCAAACCCGCATCAAGTGACTGTAGAGAACATAACAGACATGCAGCCTTCTTTTGATCAGTCTCTGCCACCTTCTTCCTCAGAAGAAAATTTGAATAGCACTCCTAAAAACCTTCCCAAAATAGAAATACCACAAACTATCATTCACCATAACGCTGATAATCAAAAGGAAAACACAGAAAATACACTTGAAAAGGAGAAATCTGCTACTGCTAACGCAAAGATTCCATTGGAGAAACCATTTAACTTAGAGGCAGAGATTGGAAAACTTAAGATATCCATCCCCCTCTCAGAACTTGCCAAGCATGATGTTTATAGGCAGCAAATTCAAAAATCACTTCAAATGCCAGAGGTCAAAGACAGTGTAAATGTTTTAGATGATACCCCTGAGCTGCTGTTCGGTCCAGAAGTTAATGGAAAATCAACATATGGATCTGTTCTACCCTTTTATGTCAATTTGCACATACATGACAAAATCTTGCATAATGCTATGTTTGACTCAGGTGCCTCACACAACCTTATGCCCAAAGCTGTAATGGAAAAGCTAAACCTTGATATAACAAGACCCTACAAAGATCTATTCTCCTTTGACTCAAGTCAGGTCAAGTGTTTAGGCTTAATCAAAGACCTTTGTGTGTCTTTAGTCCAATTTCCCAACAAGACAATCCTAATGGACGTAGTGGTTGCTGACATTCCAACAAAATATGGCATGCTCCTATCAAGATCATGGGGAGCAAAACTCCAAGGATCTCTCCAATTAGACCTCTCTTATGCCACTATATCTGTCTTTGGGCAACCAAAGAGACTATACAGGGAAACACTGATGAAATATGTAGTAAGTAGTGAGGAAAATCCCCAAAACTTCCCTATCTACTCAATCCATTTTGATATGGATTCATTCATTCTGTTTAATGATGATAACAGTTCTCCAACTAATGACAATCCTTTGGCTTTAGAGCTAGATACGAACATAAATGAAGAATTGGTTACCCATACCCATGAAACTGAAAAAACAACCAATGCAACCAGCATACAAGAAAAATATCCCCAAATAGAAAATTCAAATCTGCCCAATCCTAAAATGACTAAAACTCTTAATACTAACCACAAGCAAGAAATCACATGGTATTTAGAGTTTGACGGTTCTGTTAATAAGTTAGGAGCAGGGGCAGGGATATGGATTCACAATACACATAACAATCATGCAGAAGGCCATGCCTACAGGCTAAATTTCAGATGCACCAACAACATGGCAGAGTATGAGGCTCTCCTTTTAGGCCTCAAACTGCTCAAAGTTCTAGGGGCTACAAAAGTGTCTATTCTAGGCGACTCTGATTTAATCATACAACAAATGAAAGGCAACTTTGTTACTAATGACAATAGAATGAGGGCCTATAGGACTGCTGCCACTAATATACTCAATGCATTCACTGAATCCAAGCTTGCCAAGATTTCAAGTAATCATAACATTCATGCACACAGCCTAGCCACTTTCGCTAGTTCATGCAAGCTTCCCTTTGAGCCAAATCACCATTTCACTGCTGAGATAAAACACAAGCCTGCTATCCCAAATAATGTTAAAGATTGGCAAGTGTTCGAAAATGATGCCCAGATTAACAATTTCCTCACTCTTGAGCGTGAGTTTTCAAATATAAACATTGACATGGATGCCACGAACGATACCCAACAGCAAACAAATGAAAATCAGCAGGCTGTAATAGCCAAACAAGTGCTAAACCCAACTGTTTTTGACAATGCAAACATAGAAGAGCTGAAACAGACGCATTTGGAGGAAATAGCCAAAACAGAGGCCGAGATCATTGATCTGAAGGATAACTTTCTCCCTGCTGGCCTCACTCCATTAGAGGATATGTTTGATGCCAATGATGTCCCTAAAAAGCCTAAAATGGAGCCTTTAAACGCTGCTATAGAAGAATACAACATAGGGACAGCAGAGAAGCCCAAAATGATTAAATTGTCCAAAAATCTGCCACCTGATCAAAAACCAAAGTATGTTGATCTGTTCAAAGAGTTTCAAGATGTATTTGCATGGAGTTATGAGGACCTAAAGTCCTATGACACTTCAGTGATTCAACATACCATTCCCTTAAAACCAAATCAAAAACCATTCAAGCAGAAACTTAGAAGAATCAACCCTATGCTTCTTCCCCTGATTGAGAAGGAAGTAAAGAAAATGTTTGAAGCAGGTATCATAGCACCCATCAGATTTTCTGAATGGGTATCCAATCTGGTTCCTACAAGGAAAAAATCAGGTGAGATCAGACTGTGTGTAGACCTAAGAAATTTAAACCAAGTCTCCCTAAAAGACCACTATCCTTTGCCCAAAATGGACCACATCCTACAAAGAGTAGTGGGGTCATCTAGAATCTCTTTGCTAGATGGATTTTCAGGTTTCAATCAAATACTTGTTCACCCGGATGACCAAGACAAGACAGCCTTTACCACACCGTGGGGAACATTTAAGTATGTTAAAATGCCTTTCAGACTAAAGAATGCAGGGGCTACCTTTCAAAGGGCAATGGATATTGCATTTGCCAAGGAAATACATGATTTCCTAGTTGTCTACCTCGATGACTTGACCCCTTTCTCCAAATCTAATCAAGAGCACCTCAAACACTTAAGGAAAATATTCATGACATATAGGAAATATGGCATTTCTTTGAACCCCAAGAAGTCTTTGTTTGGCCTTGAAGAAGGAAAATTACTAGGCCACATCATTTCAAAAGATGGTATCAGAATTGATCCGGAAAGGATCCAAGCCATTCTCCAAATACCCTATCCAAGAAACATAAAATAGTTGCAAGCATTCCTTGGAAAGATCAATTTCCTAAGGAGATTTATCCCAAATCTAGCCGAGCTGATAAGACTGTTAAGCAACATGTTAAAAAAGGATGCCAAGGTAAAATGGTCTCTTGAAACCAAGCAAGCTTTTGAGAGTATCAAAACTGCCTTGACTCAAACGCCTGTCCTCACAAGTCCACAATTTGACAAAGATTTTATCATTTTTTCATTTGCATCTGAGCACACCATAGCTGTTGTCCTTTTGCAAAAGGATGATCAAGGAAATGAAAAGCCAATTGCATTTTTCAGCCGAGCCTTAAGAGATGCACCCTTGAAGTACCAAATCATGGAGAAATAGGCCTATGCCCTTGTTAAGGCCATTAAAGGCTTCAGAGTTTACATTCTATACTCCCATGTGATTGCCTATGTCCCAAACAAAGACATATTAACTCAAGAGGGACTTGAAGACAAAAGAGGCAAGTGGATTGCCAGCATTCTTGAATATGACATTGAGATAAAACCCACCAAACTGATAAAGGGACAAGGCTTAGCCAAACTAATGTCTGAAACAAATTTTCAAGCCTTAGACATTAACCAACTGGACAATGAACAGGAGCTAGTGACTCCACAGATTAGTGAAACCTTTTTTCAATCCCCATGGTATGCTGATATTTGCTTTGTATTGTTAAACCTGTGTGCTCCCCCAGGATTGTCCAGAACCAAGAAAAGATTTTTGAAAATGAAAGCTTTAAAGTTTTGTGTCTTAGACGGTGAATTATTTTGGAAAAATCATGAAGGCATATTGCTTAATTGCTTGACTGTGAATGAAATTAACAATATCATGAAAGAATTCCATGCAGGGAACTGTGGAGGGCATTTATATTGGAAGTCCACTGCTGACAAGATTTTAAGGGCTGGTTACTATTGGCCCTCTCTATTTGCAGATGTCAAGAAATTTGTTGTTTCATGTCACAAATGCCAAATCTTTGAAGGAAAAAGAAAGCTATTGCCTTTGCCCCTTAAGCCCATCTCAACCGAAAATCCTTTTCAACAATGGGGTCTTGACTTCATTGGAGAAATCCATCCTTCTTCTTCAGGCCAGCACAAGTGGATTTTAACAGCCACCGACTATTTCACCAAGTGGATTGAGGCCATCCCATGTAGGCAAGCCAATGACACCACCATTATCCAATTCCTTGAGTGCAATATCCTTTCTAGATTTGGCTGCCCTGAGAAAATCATCACTGACAACGCCACTGCCTTCAAATCCAAAAAGATGATCAATTTTTGCCATAAATTTCACATTACCCTGGGACACTCTACAGCCTATTACCCTCAAGGTAATGGCTTGGCCGAATCATCCAACAAAAGCCTCATCAACATCATAAAGAAAGTGCTAGAAGAAAACAAAAAGAACTGGCATAGAAAGCTCACAAATGCCCTATGGGCAGACAGACTTTCAACCAAGAGATCCATTGGGATGAGCCCTTATGAGCTAGTATATGGCATGGAGGCCAGATTTCCTTCATCCTTGGGCATTCCTACTATCAAACTGTTACAGGAGATTCAGGCTGAACCAAATGACATTCAACGAAGAATCAACCAGACCATCCATCTTCAGCAAACCAGAGAGCAAGTATATGACAGAGCTCAAATTTTGCAAGAGAAGCTCAAAAAGATGTTTGATAAGAGAGCTAAGGCTGAGGATTTCTGTGTTGGTAACAAAGTTCTAAGGTGGGACTCACGAAGAGAAGACAAGGGCAAACATGCAAAATTTGATTTTCTATGGAAAGGCCCATTTGTTATCAGCGTCGTGCAGGGCAATAACACATATTTTCTCAAATCTACAGATGGCAGCATGGCTGAAGAAGGCCCTGTAAATGGCCGAATGTTGAAGCATTATCATGATCCCTTTTGTTGAAAACAACCCAGCTGTATTATATTTGTACATAAATGTTTGTATATATCAGCGCTTTGTTTTATTTTTATATAAGCAGTCGGATTGTTAGAGGAGCAACAACAAAGTTTGTCAAGATAGAACCAAACCAGGTCTGCCATTTCAGATCTCTGTCATTGCATTAGTTTCAGCAAAAAAAGCAGGCAGTGCTTCATAGTTCACAAGCAATTCAATTGAGGGAAAGTGTTGTTCTTATTCCAAAGTTTCAATTATCTAACAGTCAGCACAAAGAGGTGTTTCTAGTCCACAGCAACAATAGAAGATCAAGGTAGTCTGACCTACTGTTCTTGGCTTTCCACAAGGAAAAGCCATCCCCAAGTGGAGCCACTGTTAGCCTCCTGTTGCAACAGGTGTTCATATTTCATGATTGACATTTTTACATGCCAAATATGTCATTCTTTGCATGCTGCAACGCTCCATATTTCTAGAAAGGGCCAAAGAAGAGGCCATGAGAGTGTGCTAGTCTAAATGCCACTGCTGTATTCCAATTTTGATGAGTTATTCCAATTTTTGAAGAAATTTCAATCAAAGGGAGGTCCAAACAGCTTAATCTTGGTCTCCCTAGGTTTCAATTTCCTGTTGTAGAATATAGAGAATCATTGTCTGTCCTAACAGCTTAATCTTGGTAGATTTGTAGATAGGTAGAGAAACAAGGGTGCTCAACAGCTTAATCTGAGCCCCTGGATGAAATAAGTGTAGATGTAGATAGGAGGACAGTAAAAAGAAAAAGTTGAAAAGTTGGGTTTGCTAGTTCAAGTGCACCCAAACCAAAAGGAAGAAAAAATGCTAGGTAAGTAGGCTGGGTAAGTAGTTTTGTGGTTGCAGAATCAAGCTATGTGATCCATTTCATGTTTTCAAGTGTTATATTTATTCAGATCACAATTATGAGGCACTTTTTCATTTGGAGGAGCTCAAGTGAGGCATGTCTAACTTCCCCTTCTTCTTGTTCCCCAAATCACTCACTAACATCCCCTTGAGTACCTTGGATCTGCCCAACCAGTCCTGTTATCACTTCATTGTTGTAAAAATACTAAGTTAGGCTTTGACTTTCTTCAGTCAAGAGAAGCCACATTTCTTGTGTAAAACTCATTTTTCCACAGTCCATTTACTTCCTGTGTCTAAGTTTCAGTTCACAAACTTAGCCCCTCCCCCACACTTCACTTCATAAATTCATATTAACTCCTAACTCTATTATCTAGCTCCTTAAATCATTTCCTTATCCCCTATTATGCAAAAACTATATAAAATTCCCCAAAAATACTAAATAACCATCCCCTTGGCACTATAGCGGGCTCCTACTAACCCATCCGTGTCCTAACTGGAGTTAGTCTGATATCTGGTCACACTAATAACCATTTCCCCATAACCCTAACCTTGCAAGACCCATGCTCCACCCTTATCTAAAGTCATACATGTAAATATTGGACCTCGCTCGCACATAATTCCATAACCCACTTTCCTAAAGTTTTCCCCCGCTCGATTAAACAAATAATAAAAAAAGCGCCGCAGGCCCCTTCCTTATCCTTCTGCTGCTTTGTTCGTGTCGCCGACCGTCTGATCTGATGCGCCCAGGATCTATGGTGGGCGGGTCTTTTCACCTCCGAAGCTATCGATGGTTAGCATCCAGGAGATGGGCGGCATTCCCGTTGTACTCCCGCCACGCGTCACCCTCTCGACTGTGGCGGAGGCCCCTCCTCCCAAACCGCCTAGGCGTAAAAATGGTGTGATAAAACCAGATACCGCCCCCCTGCGTGACGTAAGCACCACGTCACCCTGCCATGTCACCCTACCACGTCACCTGTCGTACTGGGTCCCACTACTGACGTCATGCTGACGTCACCGCCGAAAAAGGCATGAAGGGCAAAAATCGTTGCTTAGGAAATCATGCATCGCTAAGAAAAATTGGTCAAAATGGAAAGCTTAAGAGTCAGCCTCAGTCCAGCGCAGTTTGCAACAGTTATGTTTGCCTGGAAGGAACAAAAAAGGAGCGATTTGACAGTTTTGAGTATCAGAGGAGAGATAAAGCCCAATTTCATGTCAAAGAGTATTAGGATACGGCAAAGTGTATCAGTGAAGATATATCAGCGGCCCGAAGCAGACGAACATTAAAGAGCCCCCCAGCAAAATCAACAAAACAGCTCTAAGCCATTTAAGGCTCTCAAATCAGTGATTAAAGCATTTAAAGCCACATGAGATCGATGGATTAAAGCCCAAAGCACAGTTATTGCAGAAACATTGCACCGAGCCACTAGGACACCATATTAACTCATTTTTGATATGGATGCCTCCAGCGCAGCTCCAAAGATATTTTCTTGCGTTAATTTCAGGACAAAGATTAGGTTAGAAGAACTTATTTCCCACAGACCTGTTTTAGGTCAGCTGTAATAGATATTTTTGATGTCTTTCTCTATATAAACGACCCTAAT
Organism: Pinus tabuliformis; assembly: GCA_031772625.1. Taxonomy (NCBI): domain Eukaryota; kingdom Viridiplantae; phylum Streptophyta; class Pinopsida; order Pinales; family Pinaceae; genus Pinus; species Pinus tabuliformis. Next base: position 318,436,362 of record CM062816.1, on the reverse strand, counting down.
TCATTGTTTAAAGGGTTGGTTGGTTGGTCAAAGCACTCCAAGAGAGACTCGCTCTGTAACTGATATGTTTTACTTAATCAAAGATTGCTGAAAGCTTGGAGACTGGACTGTTTAATGTTTGTTTAATGACTGAAGAGTGAATGATGGAATTCTTGTGTTGTTATATGAATCAATAAGTGTTTCTTACCTCTATTATTTCAATTTCATACATGCCCAAGTCACAGAACAAAGGTTTGGTTTAGAATTTGTTTAGCTGCACTCTATGCTCAGTTTCTGTGGCTTCTTGATGTTTTCCTCTTGATTTAGGCATAAATATGGATTCCTTATGGCTCATATTTGCTCTAATTCACATATGAATGACTGTTATCTAGGAATTCTTAGCTACTCCTAAATAGGGCTCGTTCATCTTCCCTCTGCTAACCTGATTGAGAGATTCTCTGTTGCCTCTCATTCCTTAGCTTTCATTCCATTAGCTTGAATATTGTTTCATGAGTAGCTACCTTGCTCATCATTCCTCTTGTGACCAAGAAAACGCACTAGCAGTCCTACTCCATGACTCCATGCCCAATGGTTTGAAACTTACCACACTATGCATTGCCTCTCTACTTGAAAGCATCCTCCTTCCCACCAAAACACAAACAAAACCCCTTGAACCCAATAACTAGCCTAAAATCATCATCAACAAAGCTAAATCATTAAGAGACAGCCCTCTCTGATTACAGGTAGGCTAGGACCTACAGTCCAAAGATTGGTTTGTGGTTACCTCGGCCGTATCCCTTAAGGAGCCAAGGGACAACCTGAGTGTTAATAGATAGCACTAAGATCTATATGCCAAGACTGCTCCTTGTCATGCGATATCAATATATCCGAGATGTATTTAATTGTCATGGCAAGACTGTCATTATAAGGGTTAGGTCTATGTTGAGAATGTATCTAGCCCAGACCTTATGGCAATGTTGTATCCTCATCCAAGATCTTCTTGGCTTCATCCATCCAACATTTGTGCCTTCAATTCATAGGTATGCGATATTAGATCTCTGCTCTAGAACTTAGATCAATGTTGCGTCCTCATTCATGCATCTGAGATCTAGTCATGACTGCACCTAATACCCAACTAAGGTGCAGTCAAACCCTAATGTGGATCTTCTCCTTCATGCGAGGTTTTAGAGAGAGGAATGCAAGATCTTCTTAGGGATACCTTATGTGAGATCCATCCCTCCTTGACTGTGTATACCTGCACCCAATACTCACACGAAATTTTAGAGAGAAATGCGAAGTTGTGATGTGTCTTTTGGTGGATACCTTGACTGGGTATTTATAGTGGTTGATGCTCCTATTTGAGATGACTTTTTATATGAACCAGTGTGTCTATTTCCTTTGGCCGACATGACTTCCATTTATCCATTTAATTCTATTTTCAGCCGACATGGTGATCTCTTTGTTGTTTTGCTTGCAGACTTCAGTGTTCTTGCTTTTGGAGGATTGTTCTTGGTATTGGATGGTTGTTACACACTATTGAAGACTTGTATACATTTACATGAACTCATGAAGAGTTTCTTTTCATATGACATGACTCTTTGACATATAAATAAAATCCTAAAGACATCAAGAAGAAGTCTTTTAACTAGTGACACTTCTTTCTCATGAAACCCATGTAGCAAGACATATAAAAATAATTTATTACATTATTTACAAAGATCATGTCATTATGAAACCAAACCTAGTAGAATTTTCTTCAACATAGTTTCGGTTGTGGCTTAGGCTCACTTGATATGACTTGAAAACTAGTATCTAACTATAAATTCCCCCTTGTCATATACAAGGTGAGAAGACGAAAATGTATCCACTATAAGACATGTCAATGCTTGAGAATTAACTCTACCGTATGATTGATACACATTCTTAGTTTTTGAAGACCATTGCCAAGAAGTGATCCATCCAATGTGAATCTTTATTATTTCAACAATATTGTGTGTAGAATGTTCATTTGTTTGAACAATGAGTATGTTTTCCACAATGCTAAAAGGGTGAAGATCAAAACATTGATCTTTTGAGTTGCCAACTCAATAACAATGTTGGCAATTGAAGATATGATGTGGAAGTGGAGTAGGGGAAGATGAGATTTCTTGAAGAAAACCAACACTTTGGAACTATATTGATTTGGAGTGGTATGGAATGTGAAAGGTCTCTTCCCTTTCATATTGAAGACTAGTTCTATGTTTGTTGTTGATGACTTCTTCCCAAGGTCCGATGATGGGATTAGGAAATGCAAGATGAAATTTTTCATCTTCATGTGAATATGCTCTTGGTGGCGTGATTGATCTGATCAAGTGATGGATGCTGATGGGAATCAATCTCAAATAGAGAATTTTTCTAAACATAAGCAATTCATAACGTTGATTCCTTTGTTGTATATCATCTGATTGAACCTGTGATTCGATTTGAAGAAACACAATTTTGTTTTCTGCATCTTAGAAAGAGGTTCGAACCTTGATGAGGTTTTGTTTTTCAACTATGACCATATTAACAATTAAAGATAGTATTTGAATATTTAGTAACTTTTGAGTCTTGAAAAAGTCATTCATTTCCATTACACTCTCACTATTATGTCCATTATATCACCTCCATTTCACTACTATGTCACCACATTCATCCCACTTTCATTATCATTGGGCCACATTTATGTTTTTCCAATATTTATTAATTCTAAGCCTTTTAAGTGAATTTGTGGTTAAAATTAAAAAATAATGTGCATATGCTTATACCTAACAAGTGGGTTGAGATTGTTTACATGTGTAGGTTGAAAGGATGCTTCTAGAAGACCCTTATGTGGCACTCTAAGGCCAAATTCGAATTTGAGTAGAAAGAATCATGGGATCATGAGGATATATGTCACATCTCCTAATTGTATTGTAACTCTAAGAAGACATGTGTCTTATCAGTTCCTATTTTGATTAGGACTCTAGAGGTAGAGGAAGAGATTCATGGACTCTCATTAATGAGATGGCTTCTCATCTTTTTGTATAATAAGGAGATCTCTCTCCTTCATTTGTTAGCTTGTTCGCTTAGAGCTTAGAGTTTAGTTCTTTAGCTTGGAGTTTGTAGTTCTCCCTTGATGGCTTTTGAAAGTTTTGAAGAACTTTGTTGAACTTTGTAATTTTGAAGAATTTGAATAAAGCTTTGATGTTCTCAACATGGAAGGAGATGTGAAGTAGATGTCATGGAGCACATTAGAATGTAAAGTAGAGTAGATTTCATTTTGTAATTTTGCTTTGATTTCATTATGTCATTTGATTTCTTTCAAGTTTGATAGATTAGATTTTCCATTCGTGCAATCTTAATTCATGTAAGTGTGTTCAACCGGTTGATTGTAGATTAGTTTTTCTTTACATGTTTTTTCATTAAATAGTGACATGAGATTTGCCTCTCTGCTGACTTTGTCTTTTTAGTTTTTCAATTTCAATTATGCTTTGATTTCAGTCTTGTTCATTTGATGTGTTAAGGTAGTTTAGAAATCAACTCACTCATGTCATTGACGGTTACCTCGAAAGCCATAGCGAGACTAATGGTGAGGGATTGAAATATGAATGCTATGATTTGGTTTTAGTTTACCTTTCTGCAAATTGGATATTAAATTGCTCATCTCATTTTCATTTACCTCCGAAAGCCATAGCGAGATTAATGGAGAGGGATTGAAGTATGAATGTGTAATTTGATATTAGTTTACCTTTCTGCAAATTAGATATAAGATTGCTCAAGTTGTTTATAATTACCTCCAAAAGCCATAGCGAGACTAATGGTGAGGGGTTAGAATATGAGTTGATGTAATTTGATTTTAGCTTTACTTTACTTGCAGTTTTTGGATTTCTTTGAGCGCAGTAGCTTAATTCATTTCTCTTATATTTAGACAGCAGCAGGGATAGTGATTTCATTATCAGTATTTCATCTTTTGCTTGATTAAAATAGCTGCATCCTTACACTTTTGTTTAAGTACTAATTTCATCAATAACATGTTTTAAGATCTTTCTAAGTGCTAAGTTTTGGAAATTACCGTTAGGGACATAGACCTTGTCTTGAAATCTACATCCATACTTGACCTTTAAAAGTATTCTTAAGACCTTAGAATAGGATTTCCATTTGCATTAGACACTTTAGGAGATCAACAAGAACAAAACCCCAAAAACAACATAAACTATAAAACAACGAAGTAAGAAAAAGGTTAACTAAACACATATGGTGCACCACACTTCATCAGTTTACGATACCCGGATTGATAATTTATGTAAAGCAATTTAAGACGCTAAATTGACTAGACATTTTTGGCGCCATTACTGGGGAAGTGTAATTAAGAGACCTTATTTATTACATCTAAAAAAAATTAATGATTCTTGAGTATGCTCTCCTCCTGCACTTTGTGTGATCTGGAGGATCAAAAAAAGAATTGTTATGTTTAAAAAAAAGAAGGAGACAAAATAAACTTCATCATTTCAATTGATTCAAAAAAAAAAATGAAACCCAACTGCTTTGATAGGTTCAAATTGTCCAAAATTGACTGGTTATGGTTTGAAGTGGTCCTCAAAACAGTGTATCTTGTTTTAATAAGGTTTTGCAACTTAGCTGCAGAATGTGGCTTGATTCCGCAGCTAGTTGAGAATTTCATAGATGTTTCAAGGTTTAGCAGGTTACAAGCATCCAATAAAAAAACCGACCACATGGGCATATCCAAAATTGTCCCGACATAGATCCTATCCTAGTAACCCAGCTCAGATCGATGAAAACCCAGCCTAAGACCTCAGTGAAAGTCCTATTTTTAGCATGTTTTTCTTGAAGTCTTTGTTGTCTGAAATTGAAAATCATTAATCCTTATTATAAAAATTTACAATTTCAGAGAAAGAAAGAAGAAAAATAATATATGGCTATTTTGAATCATAGCTTTCACTGTGGCTTCAACAAGAAAATCTGCCTCCCTGTTCAAGCTTTGGCCTGAAACAAACCTGCAACATAAATAAAAAATGCATTTTATATGCGAACAGAACCAAGGGTTCGAATGTTAAATGATTAGGTAACAATGAGGAGGTGAATGAAAATTTGTAGAATCTGTATTAACTCCATCAAGGGGCCTCGGAATTTCTTTTTAGAGGCTGAAATTTATTATTGTTCAGGTGGAGTTAGCTCCTTGTTTGAGGACCGAATCGTGCATTTTTTGAGGTTGGTTCCTGTAGGAGGCATTCATCATTTAATGGCAGATTTCTGGAGTTGATTTCACCTTTGGATAGCTACATTATCAGTCAGAAATAGAGGGTTGAATTCTTGAAGGTAGCTTCCGGTGATCCATTAAATTATTGAGGGTCGAGTAGTCATTTTTCTCCAAGGGCGAGAGCATGTAAGCTGATTACATTTGCCGACAGAAGGACATTTCTTAATATTGACTAAACATGAGGATAATAGATCAACGATTGGCTCATTCTTTGTTTTCAGATAACAAACTTGTGACTATTAGTCACCCCAATTCTTCAACTCTGTCATTGCGCATGTATAATACACATTACAAAAAAAATGTGTAATGGCTGAAAAACGTCAAATTTCAAATGTGCGATTTGGCCAAACATAGATGAATCTGAAAAAAGAAAACATGGGTTTTTTCACTAGCAGGGTCAACTGGATAACCCAGAAACTGTTTTAGGAGATTCATGGAAATTTGAGAGAAATCCTCAGTTGTTTGGAGCGCATTTTTGCATGCCGCGAGAGGAAAAAACAGAATTTCAATTGATGAACTGATAGTTAAATGTTTGATTTAATTCAGTTATCTCGAGTAGGAAATTCCAATTTGGGTATCAACTGTGCGGTGGTATTCAACTCCTAGTTACACGCCTCCATCCTTAATGAAATCATACTTCATCACACGCCTGTTAACAATAGTTTCAATTTAAGACAACTCTCCATTACGTGAACTAGTTAGATACGGCTCTTCACAACTGATTGATAAACATTGCATGGAGTAGCATTCAATCTTGATTTTAATGTATAATGGTTTCTCTCCTGACTCGTACTTCAGTTATGGCTGATAATATGTATTCAAAAAATAAAAAATAAAAAAATCATATAACTCTTCTCTTTATTTCCACGTTCCAGAATTTTAGATTTAGTGTGATCTTATGGGAATTGCCTATTTTACATATGCCACGGAATGGAATGAATCCCATGCAAGTAAGTTGGTGTTGTTATTTTTTAGAATCTTCATCTAATATTCCTGGGAGTTGTCTTAAACATGAGTTATGGTGCAGTATATGCATACCTGGATTCAAAACAGCGTATCGTTACAGCATGAAGCTGCATAAATAGTCCAGTGCATGCTCAGGCCAAACAACTATGTTATTATCAAGCATAACCTTAACACCCTTGATTATTTATCGAACTTTATATGCTGTTTGTGTGGGAAGCTTGGGGCTTATTGTGTAGTAACATTAGCATTTTCAATTAGAGAAGGGATCAATATCATTTTGGCTTTGTTTTAACTGAAAACCTCCATTGTAAAGATGAATAACTTTCTTTTAAGGTTGCAGAAACTCCACAGGAAAGTGTGGAAGAGATAAAAAGCTATGCACAACACAAGTATCCAAAATATGTATAAAACTAATGGTTGACTATTTCAGTCACTTTCCACTGCTGATTCAACTTTCCGCAGCCGGTTCAACTTTCCGCAGCTGTTTTGTTAAACTCTAGGTTGCAGATGTCATCAAGCAAAACAAGCCACATGGGTAGTTGGGGGAATGTTAGTACGTGGATGGTGTTCTATTCATTTAATCCAATTTGATGAAAAAAACCTCGGTCAAAGGGAAGTCAAATTGTGTGTTATCACCAAGTTGCCACACTAAGTCGCTGCATGTCAAGAAAAAATAATAATTATAAATCAATGAAATGAATAAGTTATTCGCTCACTTTTCTGAAGATATTAATTAATTTTGGACTGATGATGAAAGATGAATGGCTAACTTTGTATTCAAGATTTTTAACTACAGAACCGTGCACATTCCGCAGTTAAAGTCCAATTCCGCAACAAAAAAAAAAAAAAAACTTCATTGTTCAAATGAGTCTAACTTTCTCATCCAAAATCAGATTTTGATGATTCAAGTACCGTTGGAAAGATCTCAACAATATCTACACAATGAGAAATCCATCATTAGAGTTCGAAATTGAAAACAATGAAATAAATTACTCAAAGGAAACAACATTCAACTTGGGGCACCAATTTCAAAGCAGATATAAATTCTTTTCATTTTTCCTTTGAGAACTTGTTTCATTAATATAAATTTTTTGTTTTGTGTGTAAATATCATAATTAGAGAGATTGATCACCTCTTTCCTTTGATAATCTTACACTCCATTGTAGAAATATTAGTTTTCTTTGCAGGTTCCAGGAGGAAGGACAAATGACTACAAGAGAATGGTGTCTCTCTAAGAGACCAATATGTTTCATAAAAGGATGATTAGTAACAAAGAGGAAATATGCTGATGCAAAATCAGATCCAAACACTTGAAAAACTTTCAGATACTATTGTCTCCATCACATCCATACTTCATAATAAACCATTCACCTCATTTCACTCCATATTTTCTATTTACATTCACATACACTTTCCATCTCTTTTTCTCCATTCATAATCCACAAATAAAAGCAAGAGGCTCTCTCACATGCTTATTGCCCATTACCATTTCTGTTCTCCACTGCCATCTTTCATTTTCATCTTCCATTTCTTGTCATTTTCATTTTCGCAAATAAGCCCAGCTTCAATGCAAATTATTGAGTCCATAGTCCTTTGAGTCTAAGTTTTTTGTAAAAACACCTTGAGGCTTGCATGCCTTACTGGCAAGTCCTCACGCTGACAAACAATGGGAATATATTAATGTCCCTTGTTTGTTAGATCTTCTAAGTGACTCAACATTGGAAAATTCATTCGTCCCTAGCAAGATGTGTTTGGGCATCTTGACTCTCATTGCCATCAATGGTGAGAATTCTCGTATTGACTAGTGGCATCCATTAATGGCCACTAAGCCAACAATTTCCTGCTATGTTCGACATTAGAACATCTTTTCACATAGTAGGAATTGTGCCAATAAGTTTTGAAGACATGAAGACTATTATTTTCAGCATTTTGGAGCAGATTCAAGAAGTTTTAATAGAAGCAATAAAACGTCATCTTATCTCTCTATCCATGACTCCTCTTGTTCAACCACTTGAAGAAGAATATGATTAGAAATTTTCAGCCACCACACATACAACTCGCCCATTCCAAGGGTAAGTGAAGGTATGTCATTTTCAAACGTTTGACCATAGAATTCCATAAAAAGCTAGAATGATAATTGTTGGAAAAACATTTCTCTTCCTCATTTCATAAAATCGTCAATACCATTAGTTGGGGGGGAATACATTCATATTCATATCTTGCCATGTCCATACTCATGAGCCCACATACTTTCAACATATATTAACTATTACATTGTTATTATGAGCATACAATTGCTTTTGAAAAAGAACTTAAAGGATAAATTGGATACAAACAAAATCATGGTTGTCACACAAGAACCAACCATCATGCAATCCAATAAAGATATACTTTGTAACAATAATCAAAATATCATTATGCAAAGTTCAAAGATCAAAATGGAATGCAACAACAACAACAAAAAATTGGTTGTAACACAAGAACCAACCATGTTGCACTTCAAGTAAAACACTTTGCAAAAATATGAAGTTATCAAATGATAGCATGCAAATTTAAGCCAAAGCTCAAGGATCAGAAGAGTTAATGTAATATATATTGCATGAGGACATGCAATAGCTTCAGTTGGGGGGTATGTTGAGTCTTGAAAATGTCATTCATTTCCATTACACTTTCACTATTATATCTATTATATCACCTCCATTCCACTACTATGTCATCACATTCATCCCACTTTTATTATCATTGGGCCACATTTATGTTTTTCCAATCTTTATTAATTTTAAGCCTTTTAAGTGAATTTGTGGTTAAAAAATAGAAAATAATGTGCATATGCTTATACCTAACAAGTGGGTTGAGATTGTTGGCATGTGTAGGTTGAAAGGAGGCTTCTAGAAAACCCTTATATGGCACTCTAAGGCCAAATTCGAATTTGAATGGAAAGAATCATGGGATCATGAGAATATGTGTCATATCTCCTAATTGTATTGTAACTCTAAGAAGACATGTGTCTTATCAGTTCCTATTTTGATTAGGACTCTACAGGTAGAGGGAGAAATTCATGGACTCTCATTAATGAGATGGCTTCTCATCTTTTTGTATAAATAGGAGATCTCTCTCTTTCATTTATTAGCTTGTTAGCTTAGAGCTTAGAGTTTAGTTCTTTAGCTTGGAGTTTGTAGCTCTCCCTTGATGGCTTTTGAAAGCTTTGGAGAACTTTGTTGTACTTTGGAATTTTGAAGAATTTGACTAAAGCTTTGATGTTCTCAACATGGAAGGAGATGTGAAGTAGATGTCATAGAGCACATTAGAATGTAAGGTAGAGTAGATTTCATTTTCTAATTTTGCTTTGATTTCATTATGTCATTTGATTTCTTTCAAGTTTGATAGATTAGATTTTCCATTTATGCAATATTAATTTATGTAAGTGTGTTCAACCGGTTGATTGTAGATTAGTTTTCTTTACATGTTTTTGCATCAAATAGTGACATGAGATTTGCTTCTCTGCTGACTTTGTTTTTTTAGCTTTTCAATTTCAGTTATGCTTTTATTTCAGTCTTGTTCATTTGCTTTGTTAAGCTAGTTTAGAAATCAACTCACTCATGTCATTGACGGTTACCTCCGAAAGTCGTAGCGAGACTAATGGCGAGGGATTGAAATATGAATGCTGTGATTTGGTTTTAGTTTACCTTTCTGCAAATTAGATATTAAATTACTCATGTCATTTTCAGTTACCTCTGAAAGCCATAGCGAGACTAATGGCAAGGGATTAAAGTATGAATGTGTAATTTGATATTAGTTTACCTTTCTGCAAATTATATATCAGTTGCTCAAGTTGTTTATGATTACCTCCGAAAGCCATAGCGAGACTAATGGCGAGGGGTCAAAATATGAGTTGATGTAATTTGATTTTAGCTTTACTTTACTTGCAATTTTTGGATTTCTTTGCGTGCAGTAGCTTAATTCATTTCTCTTGTATTTAAACAGCAACAGGGATAGTGATTTCATGATCAGTATTTCATCTTTTGATTGATTAAAGTAGCTGCATACTTACACTTTTGTTTAGGTACTAATTCCATCAATAACATGTTTGAGGATCTTTCGAAGTGCTAAGTTTTAGAAGTTACCATTAGGGACATAAACCTTGTCTTGAAATCTACATCCATACTTGACCTTTAGAAGTATTCTTAAGACCTTAGAATAGAATTTCCATTTGCATTAGACACTTTAGGAGATCAACAAGAACAAAATCCCAAAAACAACATAAACTATAAAACAACGAAGTAAGAAAAAGGTTAACTAAGAAGATATGGTGCACCACACTTCATCAGTTTATGATACCCAGATTGATAATTTATGTAGAGCAATTTAAGACGTTAAATTGAGTAGACATTTTTGGCGACGCTTCTGGGAAAATGTAATTAAGAGACATTATTTTTTACATCTAAAAAAAAAATTAATGATTCTTGAGTATGCGCTCCTCCTGCACTTTGTGTGATTTGGAGGATCAGAAAAAGAATTGTTATGTTTAAAATAAAAAGAGACAAAATACACTTCATCATTTTAATTGATTCAAAAAAAAAAACAAGAAACCCAACTGCTTTGATAGGTTCAAATTGTCCAAAATTGACTGGTTATGGTTTGAAGTGGTCCTCAAAATAGTGTATCTTGTTTTAATAAGGTTCTGCAACTTAGCTGCGGAATGTGGCCTGATTCTGTAGCTAGTTGAGAATTTCGTAGTTGTTTCAAGGTTTAGCAGGTTACAAGCATCCAATAAAAAACGACCACATGGGCATCTCCAGAATTGTCCCGACATGGATCCTATCCTAGTCACCCAGCTCAGATCGATGAAAAACCAACCTAAAACTTCAGTCAAATTCTTGTTTTTAGCATGTTTTTCTTGAAGTCTTTACTGTTTGAAATTGAAAATCATTAATCCTTATTATAAAAAATTACAATTTCGGAGAAAAAAAAATAAATAAATAAAATAATCTATGGCTATCTTGAATCCTAGCTTTCACTATGGCTTCAACAAGAAAATATGCCTCCCTGTTCAAGCTTTGGCCTGAAACAAACCTGCAACAGAAATCAAAAAATGCACTGTATATGCGAAAAAAAACCAAAGGTTCGAATGTTAAACGATTAGGTAACAATGAGGAGGTGAATGCAAGTTTGTAGAATCCATGTTAACTCCATCGAGGGGCCTCGGCATTTCCTTCTAGAGGTTGAAATTTATTATTGTTCAGGTGGATTGAGCTCCTTGTTTGAGGACTGAATTGTGCATTTTTGGAGGTTGATTCCTATAGGAGGAATTCATCATTTAATGGCAGATTTCTGGAGTTGATTTCACCTTTGGATAGCTTTATTATCAGTCAAAAACAAAGGGTTGAATTCTTGAAGGTAGCTTCTGGTGATCCATTAAATTATTGAGGGTCGAGTAGTCATTTTTCTCCAAGGGTGAGAGCATGTAAGCTGATTACATTTGCTGACAGAAGGACATTTCTTAATATTAACTAAACATGAGGATAATAGATCAACGATTGACTCATTCTTCTGTTTTCAGATAACAAACTTGTGACTATTAGTTGCCCCAATTCTTCAACTCTGTCATTGTGCCTGTATAATACACATTACAAAAAAAATACATAATAGCTTAAAAACGTCAAATTTAAAACGCGCGGTTTGGACAAAAAGACATGAATCTGAAAAAAATAAAGCATGGGTTTTTTCGCTAGCAGGGTCAATTAGATAACTCAGAAACCATTTTAGGAGATCCGTGGCAGTTTGGGAGAAGTCCTCGGTTCTTTGGAGCGCATTTTTGCCTACCGCGAGAGGAAAAACGGAATTTCAATTGATGAACTGATAGTTAAATGTTTGATTTAATTCGGTTATTTGGGGTAGGCAATTCCAATTTGGGTATCAAATGTACGATGGTATTCAACTCCTTGCTACACGCCTCCATCCTTAATGAAATCATACTTCATCAAACGCATGTTAACAATAGTTCCAATTTAAGACGGCTCTCCATTACGTGAACTGGTTAGATACGGCTCTTCACAGCCAATTGAAAGATGTGGCATGGAGTAGCATTCAATCTTGCTTTTAATGTATAACGACTTCTATCCTGACTCGTACTTCAGTTATGGCGAATAATATGTATTCAAAAAATAAAAAATAAAAAAATCACATAACTTTTCTCTTTATTTCCACGTTCCGGAATTTTAGATTTAGTGTGATCTTATGGGAGTTGGATATTTTAGATATGCCACGGAATGGAATGAATCCCATGCAGGTAAGTTGGTGTTGTTATTTTTCAGAATCGTCATCTAATATTCCTGGGAGTTGTCTTAAACATGAGTTATGGTGCAGTATATGCATACCTGGATTCAAAACAACGTATCATTACAGCATGAAGTTGCATAAATAGTCTAGTGTGTGCTCAGGCCAAACAACTATTTTATTATCAAGAATAACCTTAGCATCTTTGATGGGAAACCCGGGGCTTATTGTGTAGTAAAGTTGGCATTTTCAGTTAGAAAAGGGATCAATATCATTTTGGTTTTGTTTCAACTGAAAAGCAGCATTGTAAATATGAATCACTTTCTTTTAAGGTTGCAGAAACTCCATAGGAAGGTGCAGAAGAGATAAAAAGCTATGCACAACAAAAGTATCCAAAATATGCATAAAAGTGATGGTTGATTGTTTCAGCCACTTTTCAGAGTTGATTCAACTTTCCGCTGCTGGTTCAACTTTCTGCAGCTGTTTTATTAAACTCTAGGTTGCAGGTGTCATCAAGAAAAACAAGCCACATGGGTAGCTGGGGGAATGTCATTACATGGATAGTGTCATATTCATTTGATCCAACTCGATGAAAAAGACCCAGGTCAAAGGGAAGTCAAATTGTGTGTTATCACTAAGTCGCCACACTAAGTCACTGCATGTCAAGAAAAAATAATAATTTTGAATCAATGAAATGAATAAGTTATTCGCTCACTTTTCTGAAGGTATTGATTAATTTTGGACTAATGATGAAAGATGAATGGCTAACTTTGTATTCAAGATTTTTAGCTACAGAACCATGCACATTCCGTAGCTAAAGTCCAATTTCGCAGCTCAAAAAAAACCTTATTGTTCAAATCAGTCTAACTTTCTCATGCAAAATCAAATTTTGATGATTCAAGTACCGTTGGAAATATCTCAACAAGATCTACACAATGAGAAATTCATCATTAGAGTTTGAAATGGAAAATAATGAAATAAATTGCTAAAAGGAAGCAACATTCAACTTGGGGCATCAATTCTAAAGCAGGTATAAATTCTTTTGATTTTTTCTTTGAGAACTTGTTTCATTAATACAAATTCTTTGTTTTGTGTGTAAATATCATAACTAGAGAGATTTATCACCTCTCTCCTTTGATAATCTTACACTCCATTGCAGAAGAAGTATTAGTTTTTTTGCAGGTTCTAGGAAGAAGGACAAATGACTACAAGAAAATGGTGCCTCTCTCAGAGACCAATTTGTTTCATAAAAGGATGATCAGCAACAAAGAGGAAATATGCTGATGCAAAATCAGATCCAAACACTTGAAAAACTTTCAGATACTATTGTCTCCATCACATCCATACTTCATAATAAACCATTCACATCATTTCACTCCATATTTTCCATTTACATTCACACATTTTCCATCTCTTTTTCTCCATTCATAATCCACAAATAAACGCAAGAGGCTCTCTCACATGCTTATTGCCCATTACCATTTCTGCTCTCCACTGCCATCTTTCATTTTCATCTTCCATTTCTTGTCATTTTCATTTTCTCAAATAAAACATGCTTCAATGCAAATTATTGAGTCCATAGTCCTTTGAGTCTAAGTTCTTTGTAAAAACACCTTGAGGCTTGCATGCCTTAATGGTAAGTCCTCACGCTGACAAACAATGGGAATACATTAATGTCCCTTGTTCGTTAGATCTTCTAGGTGACTCGACATCAGAAAATTCATTCATACCTAGCAAGATGTGTTTGGGCATCTTGACTCTCATTGTCATCAATGGTGAAAATTCTCGTGTTGACTAATGGCATTCATTAATGGCCACTGAGCCAACAATTTCCTGCTATGTTCGACATTACAACATCTTTTCACATAGTAGGAATTGTGCCAATAAGTTTTGAAGACAGAAAAACTATTATTTTCAGCATTTTGGAGCAGATTCAAGTAATTTTAGTAGAAGCAATAAAAAGTCATCTTATCTCTCTATCCATGACTCCTCTTGTTCATCCACTTGAAGAAGAATATGATCAGAATTTTTCAGCCACCACAAATATAACTCATCCGTTCTAAGGGTAAGTGAAGGTACATCATTTTCTAAGTTTTGACCATAGAATTCCATAAAAAGCTAGAATGATAATTGTTGGAAAAACATTTCTCTTCCTCATTTCATAAAATTGTCAATACCATCAGTTGGGGGGGAATACATTCATATTCATATCTGGCCATGTCCATACTCATGAGTCCACATACTTCTAACATATATTAACTATTACATTGTTATTATGAGCATACAATGGCATTTCAAAAAGTGCTTAAAAGATAAATTGGATACAAACAAAATCATGGTTGTCACACAAGAACCAACCATCATGCAATCCAATAAAGATATACTTTGCAACAATAATCAAAATATCATTATGCAAAGTTAAAATATCAAAATAGAATGCAACAACAAAAACAAAAAAATAGTTGTAACACAAGAACCAACCATGTTGCACTTCAAGTAAAACACTTTGCAAAAATATGAAGTTATCAAATGATAGCATGCAATTTAAGCCAAAGCTTAAGGATCAAAAGAGTTAATGTAATATATATTGCATGAGGACATGTAATAGCTTCAGTTGGGGGGTATGTTGAGTCTTGAAAATGTCATTCATTTCCATTACACTTTCACTATTATGTCCATTATATTACCTCCATTTCACCTCCATTCCACTACTATGTCAACACATTCATCCCACTTTCATTATCGTTAGGCCACATTTATGTTTTTCCAATCTTTATTAATTTTAAGCCTTTTAAGTGAATTTGTGGATAAAAAATAGAAAATAATGTGCATATGCTTATACCTAACAAGTGGGTTGATATTGTTGACATGTGTAGGTTGAAAGGAGGCTTCTAGAAGACCCTTATGTGGCACTCTAAGGCCAAATTCGAATTTGAGTGGAAAGAATCATGGGATCATGAGGATATGTGTCATATCTCCTAATTGTATTGTAACTCTTAGAAGACATGTGTCTTATCAGTGCCTATTTTGATTAGGACTCTAGAGGTAGAGGGAGAGATTCATGGACTCTCATTAATGAGATGGCTTCTCATCTTTTTGTATAAATAGGAGATCTCTCTCCTTCATTTGTTAACTTGTTAGCTTAGAGCTTAGAGTTTAGTTCTTTAGCTTGGAGTTTGTAGTTCTTCCTTGATGGCTTTTGAAAGCTTTGGAGAACTTTGTTGTACTTTGTAATTTTGAAGAATTTGAATAAAGCTTTGATGTTCTCAACATGGAAAGAGATGTGAAGTAGATGTCATGGAGCACATTAGAATGTAAGGTAGAGTAGATTTCATTTTATAATTTTGCTTTGATTTCATTATATCATTTGATTTCTTTCAAGTTTGGTAGATTAGATTTTCCATTCATGCAATCTTAATTCATATAAGTGTGTTCAACCGGTTGATTGTAGATTAGTTTTTCTTTACATATTTTTGCATCAAATAGTGACATGAGATTTGCTTCTCTGCTAACTTTGTTTTTTTAGCTTTTCAATATCAGTTATGCTTTTATTTCAGTCTTGTTCATTTGCTTTGTTAAGCTAGTTTAGAAATCAACTCACTCATGTCATTGACAGTTACCTCCAAAAGCTGTAGCGAGACTAATAGCGAGGGATTGAAATATGAAGGCTGTGATTTGGTTTTAGTTTACCTTTCTGCAAATTAGATATTAAATTACTCATGTCATTTTCAGTTACCTCTGAAAGCCATAGCGACACTAATGGTGAGGGATTGAAGTATGAATGCGTAATTTGATATTAGTTTACCTTTCTGCAAATTAGATATCAGATTGCTCAAGTTGTTTATGATTAACTCCGAAATCCGTAGCGAGACTAATGGCGAAGGGTCAAAATATGAGTTGATGTAATTTGATTTTAGCTTTACTTTACTTGCAATTTTTGGATTTCTGTAAGTGCAGTAGCTTAATTCATTTCTCTTGTATTTAAACAGCAACAGGGATAGTGATTTCATGATCAGTATTTCATCCTTTGATTGATTAAAGTAGCTGCATACTTACACTTTTGTTTAAGTACTAATCCCATCAATAACATGTTTGAGGATCTTTCAAAGTGCTAAGTTTTGGAAGTTACCATTAGGGACATAAACCTTGTCTTGAAATCTACATCCATATTTGACATTTAGAAGTATTCTTAAGACCTTAGAATAGAATTTCCATTTGCATTAGACACTTAGGAGATTAACAAGAATAAAATCCCAAAAAAAACATAAACTATAATAAAACGAAGTAAGAAAAAGGTTAACTAAGAAGATATGGTGCACCACACTTCATCAGTTTATGATACCCAGATTGATAATATATGTAGAGCAATTCAAGACGTTAAATTGACTAGACATTTTTGGCGACGCTTCTAGGGAAATGTAATTAAGAGACCTTATTTTTTACATCTAAAAAAAAAATTAATGATTCTTGAGTATGCGCTCCTCCTGCACTTTGTGCGATTTGGAGGATCAGAAAAAGAATTATTATGTTTAAAAAAAAAGAGACAAAATACACTTCATCATTTCAATTGATTCAAAAAAAAAAACAAGAAACCCAACTTCTTTGATAGGTTCAAATCGTCCAAAATTGACTGGTTATAGTTTGAAGTGGTTATCAAAATAGTGTATCTTGTTTTAATAAGGTTCTGCAACTTAGCCGCGGAATGTGGCCTGATTCTGCAGCTAGTTGAGAATTCCGCAGCTGTTTCAAGGTTCAGCAGGTTACAAGCATCCAATAAAAAAAACGACCACATGGGCATCTCCAGAATTGTCCCGACATGGATCCTATCCTAGTCCCCCAGTTCAGATCGATGAAAAATCAGCCTAAAACCTCAGTCAAAGTCCTGTTTTTAACATGTTTTTCTTGAAGTTTTTGCTGTTTGAAATTGAAAATCACTAATCCTTATTATAAAAAATTACAATTTCAAGAAAAAAAAAAAAAGAGAAGAAAAATAATCTATGGCTATCTTGAATCCTAGCTTTCACTGTGGCTTAACCAAGAAAATCTACCTCCCTGTTCAAGCTTTAGCCTTAAACAAACCTGCAACATAAATAAAAAATGCACTGTATATGCAAAAAAAACCAAGGGTTCGAATGTTAAACGATTAGGTAATAATGAAGAGGTGAATGCAAATTTGTAGAATCCAAGTTAACTCCATCAAGGGGGCTCGGCATTTCCTTTTAGAGGCTAAAATTTATTATTGTTTAGGTGGATTGAGCTCCTTGTTTGAGGACTGAATCATGCATTTTTGGAGGTTGATTCCTGTAGGAGGAATTCATCATTTAGTGGCAAATTTCTGGAATTGATTTCACCTTTGGATAGCTATATTATCAGTCAGAAATAGAGGGTTGAATTCTTGAAGGTAGCTTCTGGTGATCCATTAAGTTATTGAGGATCGAGTAGTCATTTTTCTCCAAGGGCGAGAGCATGTAAGCTGATTACATTTGTTGACAGAAGGACATTTCTTAATATTAAATAAACATGAGGATAATAGATCAATGATTGGCTTATTCTTCTGTTTTCAGATAACAAACCTGTGACTATTAGTTGCCCCAATTCTTCAACTATGTCATTACGCCTGTATAATAGAAATTACAAAAAAAAAAAAATATGTAATAACTGAAAAATGTCAAATTTAAAACGCATGATTTGGCCAAACAGAGATGAATCTGAAAAAAATAAAGCATGGATTTTTTCGCTAGCAGGGTCACTTAAATAACCCAGAAACCGTTTTAGGAGATCTGTGGCAGTTTGGGAGAAATCCTCGGTTCTTTGGAGCACATTTTTGCCTACCGCAAGAGGAAAAAACGGAATTTCAATTGATGAACTGATAGTTAAATCTTTGATTTAATTTGGTTATTTAGGGTAGGCAATTCCAATTTGGGTATCAAATGTACAGTGGTATTAATCTACTAGCTACACGCCTCCATCCTTAATGAAATCATACTTCATCAAACACCTGTTAACAATAGTTCCAATTTAAGACGGCTCTCCATTACGTGAACTGGTTAGATACGGTTCTTCACAGCCAATTGATAGACGTGGCATGGAGTAGCATTCAATCTTGATTTTAATGTATAACGGCTTCTCTCCTGACTCGTACTTCAGTTATGGCTGATAATATGTATTCAAAAAATAAAAAATAAAAAAAATCACATAACTCTTCTCTTTATTTCCACCTTCCAGAATTTTAGATTTAGTGTGATCTTATGGGAGTTGGATATTTTGCATATGCCATGGAATGGAATGAATCCCATGCAGGTAAGTTGGTGTTGTTATTTTTCAGAATCGTCATCTAATATTCCTGGGAGTTGTCTTAAACATGAGTTATGGTGCAGTATATGCATACCTGGATTCAAAACAACGTATCGTTACAGAATGAAGCTGCATAAATAGTCTAGTGTGTGGTCAGGCCAAACAACTATTTTATTATCAAGAATAACCTTAGCATCCTTGATTTCATATCGAACTTTATCTGCTGTTTGTATGGGAAACCCGGGGCTTATTATGTAGTAACGTTGGCATTTTCAGTTAGAAAAGGGATCAATATCATTTTGGTTTTGTTTCAACTGAAAAGCAGCATTGTAAAGATGAATCACTTTCTTTTAAGGTTGTAGAAACTCCATAGGAAGGTGCAGAAGAGATAAAAAGCTATGCACAACACAAGTATCCAAAATATGCGTAAAAGTGATGTTTGACTGTTTCAACCACTTTTCAGAGCTGATTCAACTTTTCACAGCTGGTACAACTTTCTGCAGCTGTTTTGTTAAACTTTAGGTTGCAGGTGTCATCAAGCAAAACAAGCCACATGGGTAACTGAAGGAATGTCATTACATCGATGGTTTCCTATTCATTTGATCCAACTCGATGAAAAATACCCCGGTCAAAGGGAAGTCAAATTGTGTGTTATCACTAAGTCGCCACACTAAGTCACTGCATGTCAAGGAAAAATAATAATTTTGAATCAATGAAATGAATAATTTATTCACTCACTTTTCTGAAGGTATTGATTAATTTTGGACTAATGATGAAAGATGAATAGCTAACTTTGTATTCAAGATTTTTAGCTACAGAACCATGCACATTCCGCAGCTAAAGTCCAATTTTGCAGCTGAAAAAAACCTCATTGTTCAAATCAGTCTAACTTTCTCATCAAAAATCAAATTTTGCTGATTAAAGTACCGTTGGAAATATCTCAACAAGATCTACACAATGATAAATTCATCATTAGAGTTTGAAATGGCAAATAATGAAATAAATTGCTGAAAGGAAGCAACATTCAACTTGGGGCACCAATTCTAAAGCAGGTATAAATTCTTTTGATTTTTCCTTTGAGAACTTGTTTCATTAATATAAATTCTTTGTTTTGTGTGTAAATATCATAACTAGAGAGATTGATCACCTCTCTCCTTTGATAATCTTACACTCCATTGCAGAAGAAGTATTAGTTTTTTTGCAGGTTCTAGGAAGAACGACAAATGACTACAAGAGAATGGTGTCTCTCTAAGAGACCAATTTGTTTCATAAAAGGATGATCAACAACAAAAAGGAAATATGTTGATGCAAAATCAGATCCAAACACTTGAAAAACTTTCAGATATTATTGTCTCCATCACATCCATACTTCATAATAAACCATTCACCTCATTTCACTCCATATTTTCCATTTACATTCACACACTTTCCATCTCTTTTTCTCCAGTCATAATCCACAAATAAAAGCAAGAGGCTCTCTCACATGCTTATTGCCCATTACCATTTCTGCTCTCCACTGCCATCTTTCATTTTCATCTTCCATTTCTTGTCATTTTCATTTTCTCAGATAAAACCTGCTTCAATGCAAATTATTGAGTCCATAGTCCTTTGAGTCTAAGTTCTTTGTAAAAACACCTTGAGGCTTGCATGCCTTAATGATAAGTCCTCATGCTGACAAACAATGGGAATACATTAATGTCCTTTGTTCGTTAGATCTTCTAGGTGACTCGACATCGGCAAATTCATTCATACCTAGCAAGATGTGTTTGGGCATCTTGACTCTCATTGTCATCAATAGTGAAAGTTCTCGTGTTGACTAGTGGCATCCATTAATGGCCACTAAGCCAACAATTCCCTGCTATGTTTGACATCAGAACATATTTTCACATAGTAGGAATTTTTCCAATAAGTTTTGAAGATAGAAAAACTATTATTTTCAGCATTTTGGAGCAGATTCAAGTAGTTTTAGTAGAAGCAATAAAAAGTCATCTTATCTCTCTATCCATGACTCCTCTTGTTCAGCCATTTGAAGAAGAATATGATCAGAATTTTTCAGCCACCACACATACAACTCATTCATTCCAAGGGTAAGTGAAGGTACGTAATTTTCTAACTTTTGACCATAGAATTCCATAAAAATCTAGAATGATAATTGTTGGAAAAACATTTCTCTTCCTCATTTCATAAAATTGTCAATACCATCAGTTGGGGGGAATACATTCATATTCATATCTTGCCATGTCCATACTCATGAGCCCACATACTTCCAACATATATTAACTATTACATTGTTATTATGAGCATACAATGGCATTTCAAAAAGTGCTTAAAGGATAAATTGGATACAAACAAAATCATGGTTGTCTCACAAGAACCAACCATCATGCAATCCAATAAAGATATAATTTGCAACAATAATCAAAATATCATTATGCAAAGTTAAAAGATTAAAATAGAATGCAACAACAACAACAACAAAAAATTGTTGTAACACAAGAACCAACCATGTTTCATTTCAAGTAAAACACTTTGCAAAAATATGAAGTTATCAAATGATAGCATGCAAAGTTAAGCCAAAGCTCAAGGATCAAAAGAGTTAATGTAATATATATTGCATGAGGACGTGCAATAGCTTCAGTTGAGGGGTATGTTGAGTCTTGAAAATGTCATTCATTTACATTACACTTTCACTATTATGTCCATTATATCACCTCCATTTCACTACTATGTCACCACATTCATCCCACTTTCATTATCATTGGGCCACATTTATGTTTTTCCAATCTTTATTAATTTTAAGCCTTTTAAGTGAATTTGTGGTTAAAAATTAGAAAATAATGTGCATATGCTTAGACCTAACAAGTGGGTTGAGATTTTTGACATGTGTAGGTTGAAAGGAGGCTTCTAGAAGACCCTTATGTGGCACTCTAAGGCCAAATTCGAATTTGAATGGAAAGAATCATGGGATCATGAGGATATGTGTCACATCTCCTAATTGTATTGTAACTGTAAGAAGACATGTCTTATCAGTTCCTACTTTGATTAGGACTTTAGAGGTAGAGGGAGAGATTCATGGACTCTCATTAATGAGATGGCTTCTCATCGTTTTGTATGAATAGGATATCTCTCTCCTTCATTTGTTAGCTTGTTAGCTTAGAGTTTAGTTCTTTAGCTTGGAGTTTGTAGTTCTTCCTTGATGGCTTTTGAAAGCTTTAGATAACTTTTTTGTACTTTGTAATTTTGGAAAATTTGTATAAAGCTTTGATGTTCTCAACATGGAAGGAGATGTGAAATAGATGTCATGGAGCACATTAGAATGTAAAATAGAGTAGATTTCATTTTGTAATTTTGTTTTGATTTCATTATGTAATTTGATTTCTTTCAAGTTTGATATATTAGATTTTCCATTCATGCAATCTTAATTCATGTAAGTGTGTTCAACCGATTGATTGTAGATTAGTTTTTCTTTATATGTTTTTGCATCAAATAGTGACATGAGATTTGCCTCTCTGCTGACTTTGTTTTTTTAGCTTTTCAATTTTAGTTATGCTTTGATTTCAGTCTTGTTCATTTGCTTTGTTAAGCTAGTTTAGAAATCAACTCACTCATGTCATTGACGGTTACCTCCGAGAGCCATAGCGAGACTAATGGCGAGGGATTGAAATATGAATATTGTGATTTGGTTTTAGTTTACCTTTCTGCAAATTAGATATTAAATTGCTCATGTTATTTTCAGTTACCTCTTAAAGCCATAGTAAGACTAATGGCGAGGGATTGAAGTATGAATGTGTAATTTGATATTAGTTTAGCTTTCTACAAATTAGATATCAGATTGCTCAAGTTATTTCTGATTGCCTTCGAAAGCCATAGCGAGAATAATGGCGAGGGGTCAAAATATGAGTTCATTTAATTTGATTTTAGCTTTACTTTACTTGCAATTTTTGGATTTCTTTGAGCGCAGTAGCTTAATTCATTTCTCTTGTATTTAGACGGCAGCAGGGATAGTGATTTCATGATCAGTATTTCATCTTTTGCTTGATTAAAGTAGTTTCATACTTAAACTTTTGTTTAAATACTAATTTCATCAATAACATGTTTTAAGATTTTTCGAAGTGCTAAGTTGTGAAAGTTACCACTAGGGACATAGACCTTGTCTTGAAATCTACATCCATACTTGACCTTTAAAAGTATTCTTAAGACCTTAGAATAGGATTTCCATTTGCATTAGACACTTTAGGAGATCAACAAGAACAAAACCCCCAAAACAACATAAACTATAAAACAACAAAGTAAGAAAAAGGTTAACTAAGCACATATGGTGCACCACACTTCATCAGTTTATGATACCCGGATTGATAATTTATGTAGAGAAATTTAAGACGTTAAATTGACTAGACATTTTTGGCGCCGTTATCGGGGAAGTGTAATTAGGAGACCTTATTTCTTACATCTAAAAAAAAATTTAATGATTCTTGAGTATGCTCTCCTCCTGCACTTTGTGTGATCTGGAGGATCAGAAAAAGAATTGTTATGTTTAAGAAAAAAAAGGGAGACAAAATAAACTTCATCATTTCGATTGATTCAAAAAAAAAAAATGAAACCCAACTTCTTTGATAGGTTCAAATTGTCCAAAATTGACTAGTTATGGTTTGAAGTGGTCCTCAAAACATTATATTATATTTTAATAAGGTTTTGCAACTTAGTTGCGGAATGTGGCCTGATTCCGCAACTAGTTGAGAAATCTGTAGTTGTTTCAAGGTTTAGCAGGTTACAAGCATCTAATAAAAAAACCGTCCACATGGGCATCTCCAGAATTGTCCCGACATGGACCCTATCCTAGTCACCCAGCTCAGATCGATGAAAAACCAGCCTAAGACCTCAGTCAAAGTCCTGTTTTTAACATGTTTTTCTTAAAGTCTTTGTTGTCTGAAATTGAAAATCATTAATCCTTATTATAAAAATTTACAATTTCAGAGAAAAAAAGAAGAAAAATAATATATGGATATCTTGAATCCTAGCTTTCACTATGGCTTCAACAAGAAAATCTACCTCCCTGTTCAAGCTTTGGCTTGAAACAAACCTGCAACATAAATT
This sequence comes from Pinus tabuliformis, assembly GCA_031772625.1. Taxonomy (NCBI): domain Eukaryota; kingdom Viridiplantae; phylum Streptophyta; class Pinopsida; order Pinales; family Pinaceae; genus Pinus; species Pinus tabuliformis. Next base: position 318,412,475 of record CM062816.1, on the reverse strand, counting down.
AAAAAATGCACTGTATATGTGAAAAAAAAACCAAGGGTTCGAATGTTTAACGATTAGGTAACAATGAGGAGGTGAATGCAAATTTGTAGAATCCATGTTAATTCCATCAAGAGGGCTCGACATTTCTTTTTAGAGGCTGAAATTTATTATTGTTCAGGTGGATTGAGCTCCTTGTTTGAGGACCGAATCGTGCATTTTTGGAGGTTGATTCCTGTAGGAGGCATTCATTATTTAGTGGCATATTTCTGGAGTTGATTTCACCTTTGGATAGCTACATTATCAGTCAAAAACAAAGGGTTGAATTCTTGAAGGTAGCTTCTGGTGATCCATTAAATTATTGAGGGTCGAGTAGTCATTTTTCTCCAAGGGCGGGAGCATGTAAGCTGATTACATTTGCTGATAGAAGGACATTTCTAAATATTGACTAAACATGAGGATAATAGATCAACGATTGGTTCATTCATATGTTTTCAGATAACAAACATGTGACTATTAGTCCCCCCAATTCTTCAACTCTAAAACTGCACCTGTATAATACACATTACAAAAAAAAAATGCGTAATAGCGGAAAAACGTCAAATTTCAAACGTGTGATTTGGCCAAACAGAGATGAATCTAAAAAAAAAAAACATGGGTTTTTTCGCCAGCAGGGTCAACTAGATAACTCAAAAACCGTTTTAGGAGATTCGTGGCAGTTTGAAAGAAATCCTCGATTCTTTGGAGCGCATTTTTTCCTGCCGCGAGAAGAAAAAACAAAATCTCAATTGATGAACTGATAGTTAAATGTTTGATTTAATTCGGTTATCTGGGGTAGGCAATTCCAATTTGGGTATCAACTGTGCGGTGGTATTCAACTCCTGGTTACACGCCTCCATCCTTAATGAAATCATACTTCATCACACGCCTGTTAACAATAGTTCCAATTTAAGTCGGCTATCCATTACGTGAACTGGTTAGATACGGCTCTTCACAGCCGATTGATAGACGTGGCATGGAGTAGCATTCAATCTTGATTTTAATGTATAATGGCTTCTCTCCTAACTCGTATTTCAGTTATGGCTGATAATATGTATTCAAAAAATAAAAAATAAAAAAATCACATAACTCCTCTTTATTTCCACATTCTAGAATTTTAGATTTAGTGTGATCTTATGGGAGTTGGCTATTTTACATATGCCATGGAATGGAATGAATCCCATGCAGGTAAGTTGGTGTTGTTATTTTTCAGAATCGTCATCTAATATTCCTGGGAGTTGTCTTAAACATGAGTTATGGTGCAGTATATGCATACCTGGATTCAAAACAGCGTATCGTTACAGCGTGAAGCTGCATAAATAGTCCAGTGCGTGCTCAGGCCAAACAACTATGTTATTATCAAGCATAGCCTTAGCATCCTTGATTATTTATCGAACTTTATATGCTGTTTGTATGGGAAGCCCGGGGTGTATTGTGTAGTAACATTGGCATTTTCAGTTAGAGAAGGGATCAATATCATTTTGGTTTTGTTTCAACTGAAAACCTCCATTGTAAAGATGAATCACTTTCTTTTAAAGTTGCAGAAACTCCACAGGAAAGTGCGGAAGAGATAAAAAGCTATGCACAACACAAGTATCCAAAATATACGTAAAATTGATGGTTGACTGTTTCAACCACTTTCCGCAACTGATTCAACTTTCCGCAGTTGGTTCAACTTTCCACATCTGTTTTGTTAAACTCTAGGTTGCAGGTGTCATCAAGCAAAACAATCCATATGGGTAACTGGGGGGATGTCAGTACATGGATGATCCAATTCGATGAAAAAGACCCCGGTCAAAGGGAAGTCAAATTGTGTGTTATCACTAAGTCGCCACACTAAGTAGCTGCATGTCAAGAAAAACTAATAATTTTGAATCAATAAAATGAATAAGTTATTCGCTCACTAAGAACTGTGCACATTCCGCAGCTAAAGTCCAATTCCGCAGCTAAAAAAAAAAACCATTGTTCAAATCAGCCTAACTTTCTCATCCAAAATCAGATTTTGATGATTCAAGTACCGTTGGAAAGATCTCAACAAGATCTACACAATGAGAAATCCATTGTTAGAGTTTGAAATGTAAAATAATTAAATAAATTGCTGAAATGAAGCAACATTCAACTTGGGGCACCAATTCCAAAGCAGGTATAAATTCTTTTGATTTTTCCTTTGATAACTTGTTTCATTAATACAAATTCTTTGTTTTGTGTGTAAATATCATAACTAAAGAGATTGATCACCTCTCTCCTTTGATAATCTTACACTTCATTGTAGAAGAAGTATTAGTTTTTTTGCAGGTTCCAGGAGGAAGGACAAATGACTACAAGAGAATGGTGTCTCTCTAAGAGACCAATTTGTTTCATAAAAGGATGATCAGCAACAAAGAGGAAATATGTTAATGCAAAATTAGATCCAAACACTTGAAAATCTTTCAGATACTATTGTCTCCATCACATCCATACTTCATAATAAACCATTCACCTCATTTCACTCCATATTTTCCATTTACATTCATATACACTTTCCATCTCTTTTTCTCCATTCATAATCCACAAATAAAAGCAAGAGGCTCTCTCACATGCTTATTGCCCATTACCATTTATGCTCTCCACTGCCATCTTTCATTTTCATTTTCCATTTCTTGTCATTTTAATTTTCGCAAATAATCTCTGCTTTAATGAAAATTATTGAGTCCATAGTCCTTTGAGTCTAAGTTCTTTGTAAAAACACTTTGAGGCTTGCATGCCTTGATGGTAAGTCCTCATGCTGACAAACAATGGGAATATATTAATGTCCCTTGTTCGTTAGATCTTCTAGGTGACTCGACATCGGAAAATTCATAAATACCTAGCAAGATGTGTTTGGGCATCTTGACTCTCATTGTCATCAATGGTGAGAGTTCTCGTGTTGACTAGTGGCTTCCATTAATGACCACTAAGCCAACAATTTCCTGCTATGTTTGACATCAGAACATCTTTTCACATAGTAGGAATTGTGTCAATAAGTTTTGAAGACATGAAGACTATTATTTTCAGCATTTTGGAGCAGATTCAACAAGTTTTAGTATAAGCAATAAAAAGTCATCTTATCTCTCTATCCATGACTCCTCTTGTTCAACCACTTGAAGAAGAATATGATCCGAATTTTTCAGCCACCACACATACAACTCATCCATTCCAAGGGTAAGTGAAGATACGTCATTTTCTAACTTTTGACCAAAGAATTCCATAAAAAGTTAGAATGACAATTGTTGGAAAAACATTTCACTTCCTCATTTCATAAAATTGTCAATACCATCAGTTGGGTGGGGGGGAGGAGGGAATACATTCATATTCATATGTTGCCATGTCCATACTCATGAGCCCACATACTTCCAACATATATTAACTCTTACATTGTTATTATGAGCATACAATGGCTTTTCAAAAAGTGCTTAAAGGATAAATTAGATACAAACAAAATCATAGTTGTCACACAAGAACCAACCATCATGCAATCCAATAAAGATATACTTTGCAACAATAATCAAAATATCATTATGCAAAGTTCAAAGACATAGAATGCAACAACAACAAAAAAAAATTGGTTGTAACACAAGAAACAACCATGTTGCACTTCAAATAAAACACTTTGCAAAAATATGAAGTTATCAAATGATAGCATGCAAAGTTAAGCCAAAGCTCAAGAATCAAATGAGTTAATATAATATATATTGCATGAGGATATGCAATAGCTTCAGTTGGGGGGTATGTTGAGTCTTGGAAATGTCATTCATTTCCATTACACTTTCACTATTATGTCCATTATATCACTTCTATTTCACCTCCATTTCACTACTATGTTACCACATTCATCCCACTTTCATTATCATTGGGCCACATTTATGTTTTTCCAATCTTTATTAATTCTAAGACTTTTAAGTGAATTTGTGGTTAAAAATTAGAAAATAATGTGCATATGCTTATACCTAACAAGTGGGTTGAGATTGTTGACATGTGTAGGTTGAAAGGAGGCTTCTAGGAGACCCTTATGTGGAACTCTAAGGCCAAATTCGAATCTGAGTGGAAAGAATCATAGGATCATGAGGATATGTGTCACATCTCCTAATTGTATTGTAACTCTAAGAAGACATGTGTCTTATCAGTTCCTATTTTGATTAGGACTCTAGAGGTAGAGGGAGAGATTCATCGACTCTCATTAATTAGATGGCTTCTCATCTTTTTGTATAAATAGGAAATCTCTCTCCTTCATTTGTTAGCTTGTTAGCTTAGAGCCTAGAGTTTAGTTCTTTAGCCTGTAGTTTGTAGTTCTTCCTTGATGGCTTTTGAAAGCTTTGGAGAACTTTGTTGTACTTTGTAATTTTGAAGAATTTGAATAAATATTTGATGTTCTCAACATGGAAGGAGATGTGAAGTAGATGTCATGGAGCACATAGAATGTAAGGTACAGTAGATTTCATTTTGTAATGTTGCTTTGATTTCATTATGTCATTTGATTTCTTTCAAGTTTGATAGATTAGATTTTCCATTCAAAGCAATCTTAGATCATGTAAGTGTGTTCAACTGGTTGATTGTAGATTAGTTTTTCTTTATATGTTTTTGCATCAAATAGTGACATGAGATTTGCCTCTCTGCTGACTTTGTTTTCTTAGCTTTTCAATTTCAGTTATGCTTTGATTTCAGTCTTGTTCATTTGCTTTGCTAACCTAGTTTAGAAATCAACTCACTCATGTCATTGACGGTTACCTCCGAAAGCCATAGTGAGACTAATGGCGAGGGATTGAAATATGAATGTTGTGATTTGGTTTTAGTTTACCTTTCTGCAAATTAGATATTAAATTGCTCATGTCATTTTCAGTTACCTCCGAAAGCCATAGTGAGACTAATAGCAAGGAGTCAGAATATGAGTTGATGTAATTTGATTTTAGCTTTACTTTACTTGCAATTTTTGGATTTCTTTGAGTGTAGTAGCTTAATTCATTTCTCTTGTATTTAGACAGCAGCAGGGATAGTGATTTGATGATCATTATTTCAGCTTTTTCTTGATTAAAGTAGTTGCATACTTACACTTGTGTTTAAGTACTAATTCCATCAATAACATGTTTTAAGATCTTTCAAAGTGCTAAGTTTTGGAAGTTACCATTAGGAACATAGACTTTGTCTTGAAATCTACGTCCATACTTGACCTTTAAAAGTATTCTTAAGACCTTAGAATAGGATTTCCACTTGCATTAGACACTTTAGGAGATCAACAAGAACAAAACCCCAAAAACAACATAAACTATAAACAACGAAGTAAGAAAAAGGTTAACTAAGCACATACGGTGTGCCACACTTCATCAGTTTACGATACCCGAATTGATAATTTATGTAGAACAATTTAAGATGTTAAATTGACTAGACAGTAACTCTAATAATTTATTAGTTTGAGCCATTTCCTTAACAACTTAATATCAACAAATAAGAGTTGTCTACTTCTACCAAAAAATGCACCTGTTTACATGCAATTCAACTAGGAAACTTACAAAAAAATATTTGCAACTTATCATTATCCTTGATTTTGGAAGAAAATCTATATTCGAGGAGACCACTGTTTGACTTTGTATTCAATATTTTCTCATACATGCTCTTGGCATCTATGATCACCACACCAAAAAGTTTCTTCCCACATAGAAGAAAAAAACTCACACTCTCAATGTAATAACCTAGTAGAATAACAATTGACAAATGTTCTCATGTGCAATCTATACCACCAAGTACTAGGGATGCAGTCACATGGCTTTGTTGACTATAAAATTGTGAATTTGAGATAAGGACATGTTTGGTAGAAATGAAAGTACAGAAAATAAAACAAGGGGATGTTTTGGTTGAACTGCAAGAAGTGTTCAATATGTGATATTTTTTGCATGAGTTATATGCACAATGAATAAAGGGGGGCTTGTTCAGTTCCCATGCACAGAGTAGCAACCCATCTTTTTTTGGAATTTTTTTGCATATGTGTATTGGCAGCTTTTTGCCCACAATTTTGCTAAAATCAATTTTGTGGCCCATGTTGGTTTTTCCCATGGTTTTGTATTTTTTGTTATGGAACTATATTTTAATGGGAGGTTCAAATTCTATAAGATGATTATTTAATTACAATACTATATAGACAATATAATGAAATAACTCTTGTTGGTTTTCCCAAGTTTGGGTTTCCAACATAAAATTTCAATGTAAATTTAAGTGTTTTCCATTGTATATTTTCTATTTTTATTAAGAATCTATTTGTGGTGAAAAATTGTATAGGGTTAAAACCTACATTTGGAATCAAATCATTTTTGGGTTCAAGGGCACACCTTTGTGGCTAATGGGTTTGGCTTGGGCCTATGCTAGGCCCTATTACAATGGGAGATCTGCAAGAGTGATTCATGTGGTGAAAAGAAATGATGAGAAATTAAAAAATAGAGATAATGAAAGTCAATGGGCAAAATTTTGAATTGTGGATGCTCAAAATGGAAGACTTGTTGGTGGACGAAAATCAATGGATTGATGTGGATCCATTTACAATACCAACATGGATGTCAACAGAAGACTAGACAAAGTTTGATAGGAAGGAAAAGAACATAATACGATTGTGATTCTTAGATTCAATGTTACTAAATGTCTCGAGAGTTCTGCAGGAATGAATTTGAATAGACCAATAAAAGGTGTGGTATAACATGGCACAAGACTACCTCATACACACCTCAATAGAATGGAGTTACAGAAAGGATGAACATGACATTGATGGAAAAACCAATTAGCATGCTCAATGGTGTTGGGTTAGGACAAGAATTTTGGTTAGAGGTGTAGAAATTCTCATTGTAGATTAATCTAATTATGCAATGTACTAAAGAAAAATACTTAATCTAATTCTACAATCAAACTTGCAGAAGCTTAATCGATTTGAGCAAGATCAAATAGAACACATATAACTGAGAAGAAGAATCAATCACACATGAAACACAGAAGAATACTCTGGGGAAAACCATAGCTAAAAACCCCAATATTTGTATTATCATACAATGGAAATATCTTAGAGATTACATGCAACTTTAGCTCTCACACAGCTATCTATCTCTCAGTACAATCCCTTACTGCTCATAAACAGACCAGAAAACTCATATGCCTTTCCCTCTGTCCTCCAAGCCTCCTAATTCCTTGCGCATTTTTCCCTGGGTGCTTCAGTTGTAAACTTGTGTGACACTGATCTCACACACTGTAAAATTGTGCAAATCTCAAGGAATGAATTCCTTTTGCATGCAAGAGATTTTATTATAGGAGAATTCTTGCAACTGATAGTACATTATCCCTGCCTTTAATCTCAACTGGGCCTTTGTCAGAACTAACATGCATGAGTTATTTATGAGAGAATATTTAGTTATCTAGAGAACACTAGTTGCATGCATGCATGCATTAACTGACTAAACTCACAATTAGTTCTTCCAATTGTTTGGAACTAATTCAACTAGACTTAACTCAGTTAACTGAGCTAACTAATTAAAACTTAAATACAACTCATCATTATCTCCTTAACTAAGGGTAACTTCCTTAATTCAAGGGATAACTATTGCATGACTTTACAAAGACTTCATGTTTGAATTTCTCCAACTAATTAACTCAAGATGAATTAATTAATTATTTTTCAAATAGCTGGTGAGACTAAATTCAAATTTTAATTCTCAATTTTAATTCAAGGACAAATTAAAATTGGAATATTCTTATTTCACATTTCAACACTCCCTCTCAACAAGAAAGGGATTATCATCCACCCCGATACTGTCTCTATGGAACTCGAATTTGTATTTTGACAATGCTTTAGTCAAAATATCAGCGTCTTGCTCCTCGATCGAAACATATTGCAACAACATGATCCTCCTCGCTACACAGTCTCAAAGATGATGATACTAGATATCGATGTGCTTGGACCTATCATGAAATACTGGATTCTCAAACAGTTTGATACAACTCTGATTATCACAATAGATCACAGTTGGATCCATCCTCTAATCAAACAAACCAACTAAAATTTTCCACATCCAGATGGCCTCACATGCTACCTAACTTGCAGCCATGTATTCGGCCTCTGCCATGCTAAGTGCAACTGACCTTTGTTTCCTATTGTACCAAGAAACTGTCGCTAACCCAAGATTGAAAATTCCACATGATGTGCTCTTCCGATCTGATTGACTCCTTGTGCAATCTGCATCAATGAAGCCCTCTAGCTTCACTCCCTCTGTCTATCTATACCATAATCCATACTAAGATGTGCCTCTAAGGTATCTAAATACATGCTTTGCCTCTTTCCAAAAAATCTTGGTAGGGCGAACCATAGCTTGACTCTTTTGGTTCACCGCAAAACATAAACCTGGTCATGTGTTCACTAAGTACATAAGTGAACCCACAAGTTGCCTGTACGCAATAGCTTCTACTACTTCTCCTGAAGTAGCATCCTCCTTCCTCCAGTTACCTGCTAGAGGAGTCAGCATGGGCTTGCACTTCTCCATGTGGAATCTCTTGAGTATCTCATTGGCATACTTGCCTTGAGACAAACAATTCCCCATTCTTCTACCACACTTCCATGAATAGAAAGTAGTGCATGAGACCCTTGTCTTTCATCTTGAATTCTCTTGCAAGGTCCTCCTTGCAAGACATGATCAACTGATCATGACCTATCAATATGAGATCATCAACATAAAAAACAACGATCAATTTCTTACCTTTTAACATGATGTGGTACAGGTTCACATCTACTTCAGTCTTTGTGAAGCCCAACCCGGTGAAGTAGTTGTCGATCCTGGTGTACCAAGCACAAGGTGCTTGCTTCAGCCCGTACAAAGCTCTCTTGAGTCGGCACACATGTGACTCAGGATCAAAGGTCTCAAAACCTTCTCGTTTCTCTATGTAGACCTCTTCCTCAATCTTGCCATTGAGGAATGCAATCTTCACATCCATCTGATGGATCTTCCAACCCATATGTGCTGATAGTGCCAATATCGATCTGATAGATGAATACCTTGCTGCAGGAGCAAAATTCTCATCATAGTCAATCCCCTCGACCTGTGAGAAACCACAGGCAACAAATCTTTCCTTGTGTTTCTCAACACTACCATCAGCAGCATGCTTTACCTTGTAAAGCCAATGGGAACTCGCAACTGACTTGTTCTCCAATCTTGGAACTACATCCCAAACACTGTTTTGAACTATGGAGTCATACTCCTCCACCATAGCATCAACCCAAATCGGTTGTTGCACTGCTTCCTCAAAGGAAGATGACTTAGACTCAACACATTCCCCAACAAGGGCCATGTATCTAGTGTACCTATCAGGTGAACTCCTCTGTCTGCGCTGAGAGGATGGTTCTCCCACATTCTCTCTCGCATCTGACACCAATTTGTCAGCTTCTCTAGTTCGCTTCCATCCCTCTTTGGAAGACTTTGCATGAGTGGATGTCCCCACTACTGGAACCTCTACATGTGGCTACTCCGCGTCAGTCTGAGGCTCCTCCTCCTTAGGAACCAAAAGCTCCTCCATAGCTTGTAGTTGGAGCTCCCTCTCAAGGGAAACTCGCATGGCCTTCTAGTCATCAAACTTAAGATCTATGTGAATCACTATCCTCTGACTGGTCGTCAAGTACACCCAATAGTTGTGGGGTGTATTAGTGTACCCCACAAGTATCCCCAACTCAGCTGTTGGCTCAAGTTTCTTCCAGGAATCCTTAGTCACATGGCAATAATCCGATGAGCCAAAGATCCTGAAGTGACTCACATCTGGTCTCTTCCTGGAAAAAGCTTCCTCTGGTGTCTTCATCCCAAGTATGCGATGTGGGCTTCTATTCTACAAATAGACCACTATGTTGCATGCCTCAGCCCACAAATGAAGTGGTAGGCCTTGGTCATGCAGCATCGCCCGAGCTACCCCCACAATCGTTTTGTTCTCCCTCTAGGCAACCCCATTTTGTTGTGGGTTATGAAGTGTCGTCAACTCCCGTTTAATTCCTTCTACTACATAGAAGTCCTTAAACTCTTGAGAGACATACTCTCCACCATTGTCATTTCTCAAGGCTTTAATTTTCTTCCCAGACTCTTTCTCAACCAAAGCTTTGAAATCACAAAACTTTGAGAAGGTTTGATCCTTCTTCTGCATGAAATAGATCCAGCATCTACGAGAAAAATCATCAATGAAAATCACGTAGTACCTTTGTTTAGCGGAGGATACTGTCGAGAATGGTCCACACACAATTATATGAACTCGATCCACGATTGCTTCTACTTGACTGTCTCGATCATTAAAGGAATACTTGGCATACTTTTCCAAGGTAGAACCTTTGCATGTATCAACTTGCTCAACTTTACCTTTGGGAAGTCCTGTAGAAATTTGTTGCATTATCTTCAAGGCCCCATGATGCAAGTGGCCCAACCGCTTGTGCCATAACTTGCCAATATCTTGGCTTTGCACCAATTCTACTCTCAAACTCAATGCACCACAGTTATCTACCTCCAACTTGTAGAGATTCTTCACTCGAATCCCAATCCTCTTGGTCTAACCCATGGCTATGTGTCTCAGGAACACCTTTCCTCTACTGAAGACTACATCATAGCCTTTGTCTTCCAACATTGCTACCGAAAGCAAGTTCTTCATTAGTCTAGGCACATACTTTACACTAGTCGGGGTGAGAGGAGCTCCATGCTTCCTTTGAAAAACAATCGTTCCTTCACCTGAAACATAGTACTTTCCATCATCACCCATTTCTATGTGCATCTTGAGGTCTTTCTCCTCCAGGGTACTGAATAAAATTTTGTCTCTGGTAATGTGAAAAGAGGCTCCACTATCCATATACCAAACACAACCCACCATCAATGAAACCATACATGTGATGAGGGTAAAATCCAATTCAAACTGAGAGGCCAGTGCCTCACCTTCTGATCCTTTCGAGGATGCCTTCTTGGATTTCTTCAATGGGAAATTAGTTGCATAACGACCCACCTCATGACAATTAAAGCATCTCACTTTAGATTTGTCAATCTTCTTCCCACCATGAGAAGAACTCGATTAGGAATGAGAAGCCTTCCCTTTCCCTTTCCTTTCCTTACTTGCTTTGATGAAGAACCATCTCTTGTGCTCCTTCTGATCTCCTCATGCATTAGATCCAAATATAATCGTTCCCAATCCAGTAGTTTCTCTCTTCCATTCACTGAGTCCTGGTAGCTATTCCAGCTCTTTGGAAGACTGAGGAGAGCAAGGCTCACCATGTCATCTCTGTAGGTGGTGAGCTTGTTCAGATATGTAGAAATATTGTCACCCTTTTCCATCTTGATTTTCCGAAGCTTATCTTTGAGCACCAGCTTCCTCTGGTCACTACTGTTCTGATATAGGTCCTTCAATGTCTTCCACATTGAAAATGGAGTCTCCTTCCCATGGAGACTCAAGACAATATGGTCCCGAACTCCCTCCAAGAGAATCCTTCTTGCCTTCACCACACACTTCTTCCATTCATCCAATTCTTGGGCATTAGTAGTAGCTGGCTTGGGGATTTTTTGATCAATGAAATCCTTCAAACCATTGTCTTCTAATACCACTTCCATGCAATGCTTCCATGTTATGTAATTCAAGCTGCCATCTAGGGGATACTCGATTCTCAAGCCATTGGACGCCATTGATGAACTTTGAGGTGTGATAAGAAATCGATTTTGTACCTTCAATCAAGAACTTCAAAATTCAAACTTTTACCTTCTCAATATGCTATTCACATCTCTGATCACCTTTTCTCTAATACCATGTAGAAATTCTCACTGTAGATTAATCTGATTATGCAATGTACTAAAGCAAAATACTTAATCTAGTTCTACAATCAAACTTGCGAATCTTAATCGATTTGAGCAAGATCAAACAGAATACATATAACTGAGAAGAAGAATCAACCACACAAGAAACACAAAAGAATACTCTAGGGAAAGCCTCAACTAAAAACCCTGCTATCTATATTATCATACAATGGAAATATCTCAGAGATTACACATAGCTTTAGCTCTCACACAGCTATCCAGCTCTCAATACAATCCCTTACTTCCCACAGACAGACAAGACAACTCATATGCCTTTCCCTCTATCCTCCAAGCCTCCTAATTCCTTGCGCAGTTTTCCTTGGGTGCTCCAGTTGTATTCTTGTGTGACACTGATCTCACACACTACTCCAACACACTGTAAAACTGTGCAAATCTCAAGGAATGAATTCATTCTGCATGCAAGAGATTTTCTTATAGGAAAATTTTTGCAACTAATAGTACATTGTCCCTTCCTTTAATCTCAACTGGGCCTTTGCCTTAACTAACATGCATGAGTTATTTATGAGAGAATATTCAGTTATCTGGAGAACACTAGTTGCATGCATACATGTATTAACTGACTGAACTCACAATTAGTTCCTCCAACTGTTTGGAACTAATTTAATTGGAATTAACTCAGTTAACTGAGCTAACTAATTGCAACTCAAATACAACTCATCCTTAACTAAGGGATAACTTCCTTAATTCAAGGGATAACTATTGCATGACTTCACAAAGACTTCATGTTTGAATTTCTCCAACTAATTAAGTCAAGATGAATTAATTAATTATTTTTCAAATAGCTGGTGAGACTAAATTCGAATTTTAATTCTCAATTTTAATTCAAGGACAAATTAAAATTGGAATATTCTTGTTGAACATTTCAACAAGAGGTAGTGGACACTGCTTGTTACTTGGTAAAGAGATCACCCTCATCAACTATGGATGATAAGAATCCACATGAGGTATGTACTAGTAAGGAACCATCTCTCACACATCTCAGTGTTATAGACATTTTTGTGCCTTGCATCACTGAGCATGAAATGTCAATAATCTAAGGGATTCAAAGTCCCTAAACATGTTGTTCCTACTCCTAGAGGAACAAGGCCAACAAACCACAGCAATTCACAGAAGTTCTCCACCTGAAAACACTCAAAAACAAGCCAATTCTGGATCATGTCAACTGCTCCACTGTCTACCTGCGTTGAATGTCAACTGCAACAAAGGCTACCTGCGCTGAGCGTAACTGGACAAGTGGCAGGCTCATTTCTCAATGTGTCAATGCTCAGGAAGCTTCCAAAATGACACTTTCATCAAGGAATTCGACTGGTGATGAGTAAGAGGTTCCAAATCTCCAAGTGGAAGCAAGAACCTCCAAGTGGACTCAAGAACTGAGAGAGGGAGAGGACACTAGTCAGATCTCAGGCTGACTCATCCTCTCTCCAAAGCATCTATATATGGATCTCTCCTCCATGAGATCTAGAGGCTGGAATTTTGTTATTGCAAAGAATTGCTGTTGGTTTGAGACTAGATACATTGGGTGCTTAATGCTTTGAAGGGAGCTGAAGAAGGAATTCCATTCTGCTGGGAAGGAGATGCTGGGTTGGAGCCCTATGGGTTGTATCTCTTCCTGAACCTTGTTATCAATCAATAAAGCTATCTTGGTTCTTTCCTATATGCTGGTGTACTTTGTATGATTTGCATTAGTATATTTGATTTACTTCTAATCCTGAATCATTTATGAATATGTATATTTGCCTTTGTGTTGTGTTCTTCTCTTGTCGCAAGTAGTTGTTCTCTTGTCACAGGTAGCTGTTCTCTTGTGATCTCGTGGGAATCAAGTAGCTGTTCTCTTGAGCAAGCGAGGAGGCAAGTAGTTGTGGACACCCAAAGAGAAGAGGATCTAGATCGAGGGACAACCGGAAGACAACGGTAAGTCTACCAATCTCCCCTCTTTCACATTTCATAAAGGAAGAAACCGAAGTAGCTGTATCTGTTTGTTGCTAAGGTACTGTCACACCTTAGGTGGATAGGATCGTCCTGCATAGGCATTTTTCCCCACAACACTCAGGGTATTGGTTGTGATGCATATGTACATGCTCTGAAGGAAAACAAAACCACGTTGGATAACAAATATGAAAGGTGCATCTTTATTGGTTGTAAAGATGGTTTAAAAGGTTATAACATTTGGAACCTATGACTAAAGATGTTGTGTACAGTGGAGATGTGGTATTTAGAGAAGTGAAAGATGTTATCAAACAAGAAGTCCTACCACGGGAGAAAGAACCAGAGAGGATATATTTTGAACTAAGGGATGATGATATAGAATCTATAGAAGAACATGAATCAAAAGAAGAAGAACCACATACTCCGGATTTGAGGATATCGGTTCAAGAAAGAAGACAACCAGAAAGGTATACTCCACCTTATTTCCATTCAATTTTTTATTTGTTTATTATTGATGATGATTTTAGAAATGTTAGGGAGGAAGTGGATTCAAATGATGGAAAACTCTGGAAAAGGGCCACAGTTGAAGAAATGGTAGCCTTGCACAAGAGTGAGGCTTGGCATCTAGTGGAGTTTCCATCTGGAAGAAAACCAATTGGTAGAAAATGGGTGTTTAAGAAGAATTTGAATGCAGAAGGAAATGTGGAGAAATATAAATCTCAGTTAGTAGCAAAAGGTTATTCCCAAGTGCAGGGAATTGATTTTTGTGATATTTTTTTCTCTTGTTGCAAAGTTAGTTTCCATTAGATTTATTTTATCTATTGCTACTGCTTTTGATTTTGAAGTAGAATAGGTAAATGTGAAGACAATGTTCCTACATGGGGATCTGGAAAAAGATATATACATGAAGAAACCATAAGGATTTGTAGTGAGGGATAAAAAAGAGTTGGTATTGAGGTTGAAAACAGATTCCTTGTATGGGTTGAAGAAATCCCCAAGGATGTGGTATCAAAAAAATGATACAAGTATATATGGATTTGGATTTATAGGGAAAAAATCAGATCATTGTGCGTATTTTAAATTAGTTGGTGATCGTCTTATTTATTTGGTATTATATGTATATGATATGATGTTAATTGAAAATGACAAGGAAATAATTCACTATGTGAAAACTAAAATGTCCTCAAAATTTGAGATGAAGGATATTCATGTTGTAAGTTTCATTTTAAGCATGGAAATTAAAATAGATTGAGCAAAGATAAAAGTTTGGTTAAATTAAAGGAAGTATATCAAGACAATATTGTAGAGGTTTAATATGCAAGAAAGTAAAATGATGAAGGTCCCTATTCTTGTAGCTGTAAAGTTATATACAGATCAATGTCCCAAGACACATGAAGAGGAAGAGGACATGTCTCGTATTCGATATGCTAATGTGGTTGGAAGTTTGATGTACACAATGGTATGTACAAAACTAGAAATTGCACATGTAGTGGGAGTACTAAGAAAGTATATGTCAATACTAGGGAAGCAGCCTTAGAGCATAGTAAAGCGGGTTTTTAGGTATCCGCGTGGCAAAAATAATTATGGACTGTGTTACCAAGGAAGACTAGGATTGGACAGAGAATTGTACATACATGGAATTGTTGATGTAGACTGAGTTGGAGATCTAGATTGTAGAATATCTACAAGTGGGTATATGTTTAATCTATTTGGAGGGGTTATCAGTTAAATGAACAAGAGACAATCAGTAGTGGAACTTTCAAATACAAAAGTTGAATACATGGAAACCACTCATGCAAGAAAGGAAGGAGTTTGGTTACAAATATTATGCTTAGGTATGGGGTTTGTACAACAAGCTATAAGGATACATCGTGACAGCTAAAGTGCAAACCGTGCTTATCATTCGAAGGCAAAGCATATCGATTTTCAGTATAAGTTTGTGAGCGATATGATTA
This sequence comes from Pinus tabuliformis, assembly GCA_031772625.1. Classification (NCBI taxonomy): domain Eukaryota; kingdom Viridiplantae; phylum Streptophyta; class Pinopsida; order Pinales; family Pinaceae; genus Pinus; species Pinus tabuliformis. The sequence continues at coordinate 318,396,715 of CM062816.1, read as the reverse complement.
AATAAGAGAAGATGTTGCTACTATAGGTGGGCACTTTGAAGAATGTTGCAGATGCATTAAAAAAAAATGTAAGCACTAATACATTCTCTTGGTGTAGATAAATAATAGGCATCACTGACCTGAATTGTTGATTGTGTACTCCCATTTGCACTTGTATGCAAAGAAAATAGTAAGTGGGAAAATGTTGGGTATTTGTTATATTCTTTGCACAATTTATATGCACCATGAACAAAGGGGAGTCCTAAATGGTGTTGTTAATCCCCCCTTGCTTGTTTGGCTCACTTGCATGGGCTTTGGGGCAACACCTTGAATATTTTTGGGGGTAGTTTTTTCATATGTTTTTTGGCTTCTCTTGGCCTAGATTTTGTTAAAAGTGATTTTTTGAAATATGGTGGTTTTCTAGTTTCATTTATGGAACTAAGGTTTGACTAGAAGTTCATATGCCACGAGATGTATATTGTATTGTAACGCTGCACATAAAATATAATGAAAAGAAGATTATTGGTTTTCATGGATTTGGGTTTCTAGGATAAAACCTCTGTGTAAATTTTGGGAACTAAAAATATTGGACTAGTGAGAAACCAAGGCTCGAGACTCACATGCATAGATACCAAAGCTATGAGAGAGAGGGGTCACAATGTTTCTTGCCAAAGAAAAGAGATTGAGTCTCCAGGATCTAGTTATGATAAAATAAAAACCAGAAATTGAATTTCCAAAAAATTATAAAATTACATATACACTTGTCTTGGGGTCATTCCTCAAGCGTGTTCCACTACATCTTCATGGTGCATTCATGGGGCCCCAACATGATCCATTGAACACCACAACATTCAGTTATAGTTGGGCTAGTGATATTTGAATATGTAAGGACACGTTGAATTGATGTCAATATTGTGCAAAGAAGGTGACAGAGAATCATGGATGATGTTCATGCACATAATTCCTTCATGATATATGGTAAGATGGAAAAAATCAGTAGGCAACTCCTGAGTAAAATTTTCACCAAAAAATATTCTCAAGCTAAAATTGCATTGCTTCTCAAGAAAAAAACACATGAAAAATTGCACAATATCATATCATCATGATATCACTATAGACAACACTAATATTTAAGCTTTAAATTACATGACAATTTTCACAATATCATATCATCATGATATCACTACAAACAACACTAACATTTAAGCTTCAAATAACTAATCTTTGGGAGTGTTGATTCAAATTGGATGAAGATCTCATCAAAGTAGTGAGAATTAAAATTGACTACACATGAAATAGGATGCATAATTATGAACCCATTGTCCTTCTAAAAATGGTCTCCAATGATGAGGTTTATCATGCTCTTGATAAAGATATAGCAAACGAGAAATCTAAATAGACTATGTCTAGGAAGTAGAAATTGCTAGTTGAGGAAAATATGATGCAAATGATTGGGCATACAAAGGAAATAATTGGTCCATGGGAGGAGCACGTAGGTCGAGCAGACAAATGGTAGAAACCCCGGAAAGGAAAATATGTTAGTTGAGGAAACGCCAAAACAAAGAAGCATAGATTTGATATAGTTAGAATGGAAAAAAATTTAAAGAGAACTTGGGTGAAGGGAGACTTTAAAATTTTGGTTTAGAAACAATTAAGTAGGGAAGGAATATGGCTACACATTGTTAAAATCTTAGGAAGAGAAGACTTGACTAAGATAAACATGAGATATATTTCTCATTCATATCTTACACATTAAGGTAACATTTTGTGACCTTTAGTTTCATTTTTCAAGAGGTCTTTTGGTCTCCTAACAACTTTTTAGCTTCACTTGAATCTTTTTTCCTTCCACCCAAGTGAATATTCTAAGTTTATATAATCCAAGAGGATTATGTTTCCAACACCATTCTTCATGTTCATTAGAGTTTGAGAATTAGAATTGGAAAATGTGGTGAAGAAATTGATATTGATCAGAAGCATAACATATAATATGTCAAATCAATGCCCCAAAAGTTCTCTTTCTAATGGCATTGGTTTGGTGGAAATTTGAGCACCCTATCAAAATATATCTACTTTGCAATGCACATCACTCTCATAGAAAAATCTTAAAACAAATGATTTCAAATCAACGATTACTTCACTTTGTGAACTCTAACATGGACATTGTTTTTTCTTTCTCCTTTTTTTAATTTGGGTGTTTTTTTAGAGGAATTTATGTATATAACTAGTTTCTCCAAATTATACTATTTTTTTGAGAGGTTGATCCAAATATCATGAACATATTTTTTCCATTGTAAGTTACTTGCAAAGTAGCAAATTTTTTCTTTTTCTTTTTGGTGCAAAAATGAGCTCTAATACCATTTTTTATGTACTTGAGATTTAAAAATCTATCACAAACAAGATATATAATAATAAAATAGAGAATCTCCTTTACTTGATTATATAAAAATACCTTCGAGGCAAGGTAACACCTTACAATTTATCATTTTAGGAAAGGAATCCACTTTTGTTCACTTACCTGATGAGGGGGAAACCTCTTGATGAGGTGAGTTCCAATTACAACACTCTTCCACAACTCATTCATAAGGATGACACCATATATAACAAGTGAATCCTAATCATAAAAACATCGAAACTACTTAATGGACATTCTTTTTTGAGGCCCCAATATGTTTGCTCAATATTAACTACCATGGTGGGATGTTTTTAAATAATAACAAGGATATTATACCTACTCCAACTTAAATTGAATGTACTCCACTATTATTACTCTATATGGTCCCTTCACTCCTCATTATAGCCCTAGGGAGGATCCCACCAATTACATGAAATTTTGACTAAATGGTATCTTGGTGTAAAAATTGGCCAATGAGTTCGATTTGAAGGATATTGGTCTATTGCATGATTTTTTGGGACTAGAGGTTCGACATATTGGAAATGAAATCTACTTTGGATAAGGGAAGTATATTGTGGATATTTTGAAGAGATTTCAAATGTTGGAAAACGAATCCATGCCTACCCTTATGGTTCTAAATTTGAAGTTAACTCGCGATGATGATTTAGATTTGTTTGATTCTATGTTATAGAAATTTTGATTGGGACTTTGATGAACCTTGTGAATATTGAGTTAGATATATGCAATGTGAGTAATACATCGAGTCAGTGTATAGTTGACCCCTCCTCAATAGTTTCAATGGGACACTGTAAGCATATGCTTTGATACTTGAAGAGCATGATGCATTATGGCATGTGGTATGTAGTAGATGGTTGGTTTCTTCTCCATTTACCTCTTTATTAGACTACATAGGAGATATAGGCACACCATGATCTATGTGGATATTGGTGGCCTCCCACCTATTCCACCTAGATCTCCAGTTGATTTCACTTGTTTTCTTGATTATAGCAGCATTTACTACTTTTAACAGTTTTTTGGTACCTGAACTTCCAGAGCTGTTTTGAACCCCTAAATGAAGTTTTTTGAGGTCCATAGCAAGAAATTTCCTATGGAAAATCCTATAGTACTCATAGAGATCTTTCCAATGAGGTATCGTACGCACCAAAAAAAGATCATGTGACCAAGTTACAACCTCGGGAAGTTCCCAACTAACCCCAACAAGGAACACAAACTCTTGGCATTCCATCTCCTTGGGTTAGGGTTTGGGGTGTTTGGTGTTTTCCCTTATTGTTCAATAATAAAAAAGCCCTTGAGCCTCATTGTAACACAATTCAGAGGCATGTAGTTGCCACCTCTTCTCAGAGATAAGCTACCATCGCCAGAGCTAGTTTATTTCCATTTTGTATGTAAGCATATTCTAGTTCTTTGATATTAATGAAAGGAACTTTTATTTCTGCTACATCTCTATGTTTATGTTTGTATATGTATTTTGTTGCATTCATATATAAGTCTGGATCAATTGTATCAGAGCGTTCTTCTCTTCTCTATTTTTCTTTGCATGTCCCCAACGCAGTCAGATTATAAGGATTTAGGGCTCGGACTGGTTGAACGTTTGCAAGACCAACCCTCAAAACCTCGATGACCTCCCACGACAGAAGAAAAGAAAGATGAGGGAGCACTAGATCCTTTCAAAATGTTGCTCAAAGAATCCCTCAAGTGACAAAGGAATGCGATAATGGATAACTTTTCCTGGATCCTTCAATGACTACCCATAGTCAATGCATCTTCATCCAAAATCTAGCCACTCCCTTTAAGGTCCAAATCAACTTTGAAATTCCCATATTTGAAGACTAGATAGATACAAACACTATAGATAGATGGTTAAATATATAGAAGGATATTTCTTGGTTCATGAATTTTCCAATCGAGAAAATATTACATTTTCACTTCTCAAAGTCGCCCCCATGTCAAGGACTGGTGGGAAACCTATCGTGAATAAAATGACAAGAGGTAAACTTCACTATTTTTAGCTCACTCGCTTGGAATTATTTTTGAGACACCATTAAGGAAAATATTACCTTGTCGGGAGCTATGAAAATAAATACATAAAGTGGAACACGTTGCGGTGGGGAAGGGGCCAAAACATGTTGGAGTTCACAAATATTTTTCATATCCTTTGCACAAAGTTGGGTATCAAGGTTTTTGAGAGACATTTGGTACTCAAGTACTGCGGCTATCAACAAAAGTACATCCAAGATGAGATGGAGTTCAGGGACATCTCCTTGCTTGGCTCCACCTATTGATACGTTGTCAAGATCGAGCATAAATTTAAATAAAAGAAGCGAGACTTTGGATCGGCGAATACGATGCAAGGGAAAGGCACCCCCAAACTACAGAATAAAGGACAAAGCCAAGGTGGGGAAACCAAGGACAACCCACCGAACCCACAAAAAAATAACAACACCAATAAGACCAAGAAGGACACAGGGAAATGGTGTGAGTTGCATAAGAGCCACACTCACAACACAAGTGAGGGTCAATCCAAGTATTCGTTGGTGGCCGAGCTAAAGGCTTCCAAATCAGATGCATGCTCTAACTTTGAGTCATAACTCGATAAGGGGAATGACAAAGGGAAACAAATTATTGATGCGGAGCCCAATGTCATTGTTTCCACCAAGAAGATTGAGCATAGAGATCGAGAGGAGGGAGAACGACTCTTCTACTCACAGATGTGGGTGAAAGGTTATCTATTTTAGTTCATTGTTGTCAATGGAAGCCAAAATAACTTCATTTCAGTAGAGGTCATCAAGCAGTTGTGCTTACCAACCACACTATACTTGTAGTCGTACACCATATGGTGTCTTCACCAAGAACGAGATCTCCGCATCAACCAGCAGTGTTGCCTTTCCTACAACATCAAGCCTTTCACAGATGAGGTACTATGTGATGTTGCTCCTCTTCAATTTTGTGATGTATTATTAGGCCATCCATACTTGTGGAAGTTTCATGTTGTGTATGAATCTACACCTCACATTGTTATTATTTCTTTGGGCAATAAGTTATACAAGATACCAAAGGTAGCACCGCCTACCACCATCTCTTTGATATTTGTGAAGCAATTCAGTAAGATCATTTCCCAGAATGGGAAATTTGTCTTCCTTGTAATTCACCTTGAAGGCAAGAAGAATATTTTGGCCACATCCATGAAGTCCACACAGGGCTCCTCCACACAGCAATAATAGATGCACAAGGTCGTGGCGGAGTACAGGGACATCTTCACGTCACCTACAGATGTACCCCTACATTTTCAGGTCAAGCACTCCATCAACTTGACCTCGATTGCATTGTTTCCCACTCACAGAAGTGGGTGAAAGGTTCTCTGTTGTAGTTCGTTGTTGATAATGGAAGCCAAAATAACCTCATTTCAGTAGAGGTTGTGAAGCCGTTGTTCTTACCATCAATGCCATACCTGTAGTCGTACACCATATGGTGGCTTCACCAAGGACGATATCTCTGCATCGAATAGTAGTGTTTCCTTTCCTACAACATCGAGCCCTTCACGGATGAGGTACTATGTGATGTTTCTCCTCTTGAATTTTGTGATGTATTATTAGGCCATCCATACTTGTGGAAGTGTTATGTTGTATATGAATCTAGGCCTCACATTGTTATTATTTCTTTGGGCAATAAGTTATACAAGATACCAGAGGTAGCACCGCCTACCACCATCTCTTTGATATTTGTGAAGCAATTCAGTAAGATCATTCCCTAGATTGGGAAATTTGTCTTCCTTGTAATTCACCTTAAGGGCAAGAAGAAGATTGTGGCCACGGCCATGACATCCAAATAGGGCTCCTCCACATGGCAATAATAGATGGACAAGGTCATGGCAGAGTACAGGGACATATTCACCTCACCTACAGAGGTACCCCAACATTGTCAGGTCAAGCACTCCATCAACCTGACCCCAACCACGCTACTGCCCACTCACAGAGGTGGGTGAAAGGTTCTCCGTTGTAGTTCATTGTCAAAAATGGAAGCCACAATAACCTCATTTCAGTAGAGGTCATGAAGCAGTTGTGCTTACCAACCATGCCATACATGTAGTCGTACACCATATGGTGGCTTCACAAAGGACGATATCTCTGCATGAACCAGTAGTGTTGTCTTTCCGACAACATCAAGCCCTTTATGGATGAGGTACTATGTGATGTTGCTCCTCTTGAAGTTTTTGATGTATTATTAGACCATCCATACTTGTGGAAGTGTCATGTTGTGTATGAATCTTGGCCTCACACTGTTATTATTTCTTTGGGAAATAAGTTATACAAGATACTGGAGGTAGCACCACTTTCCACCATCTCTTTGATATTTGTGAAGCAATTTAGTAATATTATTTCCCAGATTGGGAAATTTTTCTTCCTTGTAATTCACCTTCAGGGCAAGAAGAAAATTGTGGCCACATCCATGACATCTAGATAGGGCTCCTCCACATGGAAATAATAGATGGAAAAGGTCATGGCGGAGTACAGGGACATCTTCCCCTCACCTACAGAGGTACCCCTAGATTTTCATGTCAAGTACTCCATTGACTTGACCCTAACCGCGCTGCTTCCCACTCATAGATGTGGGTGAAAGGTTCTCCGTTGTAGTTCATTGTCGATAATGGAAGCCAAATTAACCTCATTTCAGTAGAGGTCAAGAAGCAGTTGTTCTTACCAACCACACCATACCTCTAGTCGTACACCATAGGTGGCTTTGCCAAGGACGAGATCTCCACATCAACCAATAGTGTTGCCTTTCCTACAACATCAAGCCCTTCACAAATGAGGTACTATGTGATGTTGCTCCTCTTGAATTTTGTGATGTATTATTAGGCCATCCATACTTGTGGAAGTGTCATGTTGTGTATGAATCTAGGCCTCGCATTGTTATTATTTCTTTGGGTAATAACTTATACCAGATACCGAAGGTTGTTGGAAATTCTAAGTCTGACATGTTAGAAGCCCTTCATGCACTTTACTAATTTATTCCTACCTACTTGTTTTTTTAATTAACAAGTTATTTACCATGTAAATACTGAAAATAAATTCAAGTACATGCTCAACACATTACAAATCATCAACTGAAGGAAACAAAACAAGCACACAAGTGACATCATTGTTTTTGGATGAATGTCCCCGAGAAAAACCCAATGTGGGAAAACCGGTGCAGCTATCTGAGGGTTTTATTATTATGCAATTTTTTAATACAATCTGGGTGTCAAAACTAGCTCACCCAACAGAGAAAAATCTTGGCAGTAGTACCTCACCTTCAGAGACAGATACTTCAGCTGAAACCCTAGATAAACACTCCAACAACTCCTCAACTCTAATCTGCCCCACGAAAATCCCAGCGTCATCCCTTTCTGGCCCACAGTCTGCTTTCTCGACAGTTCCAGATGTTCCCAACAATTCTGGCTTCTGCCCTCTACGTCAACTTTCCCGATTTTTACGGCAGTTTCGGCTTATGACCTTTGTGTCAGCTTTCCTAGCTGTTCCAGTTGTTCTTGATAGTTCCGACTTTTTCCCTCTGTGTCATCTTTCCTAGTTGTTCTAGCAGTTCTGGTTGTTCCTCCTGGTACTATCTCTTCCTCTATGCTTCTGTATTCATTTCCCCTCAGCTACAATTCTAATCACTCTCTCGACTTCCTTAGTAAACCCTACCCCAGAAAGTCGAAATCTTGATCAACTCGGTGTCTTCTCCAAGTGACCCTCAAGCCTCCTCTTATACTTTTCTCATTGACAAATCAACAGTCGAGATTAAGTCCCTAATCAATGACTAATATTAGATTTGGCTTCATCCATGTCTTTTGGATCATTATAACATAGTTTTATATTAATACACATTAATATTTTATTTCCCTAAGTTTAGACTTAGGGACTCCATTAAAAATATTACTTATTTTAATATCTCCCAAATTGTTTAGAATTTTCCCAAACCCTTTTTGGGTATTGGAGATCGCATGTGCCGTAGCCTCTCCACCAATTTTTGTGGCTAGAGCACATTTGATGCTACCCCAAATCAATACTTCCTCTTAGCGAGGATTATGCTCTAGTAATACTCTTCACTGAGCATCACTCTCATCATCCGACATCAATCCAGTCCCTGTGCTCATGCTAGGCCTACTGCCCAACATCCTCTGCAATGTTTCATCCTGTACTACTACCCATGGCCTTGCCACTGCCACTGTTGCATCTGTACTGCAACTTCCTCTACATCTTTGTTATTGCCCATGGCCCTGCCACTGCCACTACTGCGTTTGCACTGCATCTCCTCTCATCATTCTGCATCATGTTTCCCATAGCACTACCACTACTAGCTACTGCCTGCAACTTAGTTACTGAGAAGTAAGTAAATGATCTCTCAACTCTGACCTCTCTATTAGGCTAGAGTACTCCTGATGCTAAAGCTCCCTCTATCACTCACAAGTGCTCCCTCTCTGACCTCTGCATTACTGCAACAACTCCTGCATCTCGCACCATTGCTATCCTCTCTATGCCATCCTGCATTGGTGCAACACTCCCGTGCCTCTCACACTGTTACATCCTGCTAGCCTTGCGCTGTCCTAGGAATCCTGCACTGTAGCTCCCTCAGTCGCTCCATCCGCATCTATCTCTACTGACATCGCCAATACTGCTACTCTTCTTCGGGGCTCTTGTAAAAAGGTCTAATCCAAGAGGTTAGGTACCTCGAGGATCCTGCCCCTTATTGCCTGTATTCTACCTGACAACAACTAGATGTCTCCCCACTTCTTCTTAAGTGGCACATGAGTACTTATGGCACAATCGTCATCGCTCAAGGTGAAGGCCTTGATACGATGTTTATCTAGAATGGAAAAGATCCTAGCCTTCTGTTATAACTCAGGTTATTCCCTTTGACTCCTAAGGGAATACGACCGAGGTAACCACTAACGAATCTTTTAGATGCAGGTCCTAGCCTACCTGCAGCCAGAGAGGGCTCTCTTTTTAAAATTTAGCTTTGTTTTGGTGAAATTTTAGGCTAGTTATGAAGTGCAGATGTTTGTTTGGTGTTTGGATGGTGTCATTCAATGGAGTAGGGTGCAAATCTAAGAAGTTCAGTCCATTGGGCTAATGGAGTCTATGAAGATGAACTGTTGGATACGGTTTCTTTGACAGAAGGAGGTACTACAGAGCAGGGTAATCAGCCATGGAACAATCTGTAAGCTGAAGTCAGATGGAATGGGGTCAGGGAATGAAAGGCAATTAAGAATCTTTGATTATGCTAACAGAGGGAAAATGAATGAATATTACTAAGGAGCAGCTAAGAATTCCTTAATTATATTCAGAGTGCAAGAACTAGGAAGACAAGAGCAATAAAGAATTCTTGCCTATGCTAGTCCTGAAGAAAACATAAAAATAACAGAGATCGAACACAGAGTACCGTTAAGTAAATTCTGGGATATTCATTTTCCCTGTTATTCAGATTATGATATTTAGATGATATAGTAAATATAGAAACTGAAAACACAAGTAAGAAAGACTTATTGATCCACAAAATGATTCAAGAATTTTGTAACATAGTCCTCTGTCATCAATTCCACATCCAGAGTTCAGTAACAATGCATTCCACGGCCTTTTATTCAGAATATTTTCAGAGTTACAGCGCAGTCTCAGAAATGAATCACAACCAACCAACCCTTAATACATCGCTTGGGGAGGTATTTATAAGACAAAATATGTACAAACAATAACTCATAAAAGATCTGAGATAATATCTAAGTTTAACCTAACGTAATTTACAAGCAAGGTAAAAATATCTAGCTTATGCTATGCTAGAGGCAGGTCCTTCAAAATTTAGCTTATAGGCGTCCTTTGTAGCTTTGTGCCAACTGCCTGTAATAACTGCTCCTTGACATCTGATCTACTCCTCTTAGTCGGTTCTGATGTGCATTAATTCTGATTTGATTTAGCCTTTAATTCTCCACTGATACTCTTTGACTTGCTTGGATCCTCATTAATGTTCCTCTGATACGCTTTTCACTGAACCGCCCTTGCTTACCACTGTATGGTAGAATAGGACTGTTGTCATGTCCTATTTGTTTCTTTTTCTATGGGCTAGGAAGTCTTTCGGCGCTGGCATCGAACAATATCAAAAGGAGGAGGAGGACTGTACAATGGCAACTTCAGTTGAGGCTGCGAGCTCGTTGTCCAGAGCTTTCTGGTCTGAGGCGGTCGAAATGGCTGAAGAAGCAATCATGGTTACTTTGCACCTGGAGCGCGCGCGAGCGCTGAGTGAAAATATAACAAATTAACTCTTTTACCCCTTTAATAGGCAAAAGTGACTTTAGGGGGGGATTCATGATTTGAAGGATGGGAGCGATTAATGTGGATGAAATAGAAATGGATGTATGAGGGTCGTTGGATCATGCAAGGGCGGACCGGACGGCTGAGGAGAAATCAAAATATCGCATCGGCGAAGGGCAAGGGGTTAGGAAAAGTGATAGGTGATACTGCGATATGCGATAGCGATATCGCATCAGGGGATCGCATCGGGGGATGATAAGGGACAAAAGCTTTAATGGTTGCGATATGCGATAGCGATATGGGCCATTGGATGCGCGGGAGTTAATCGGATGATGGATGAGCGATTGCAATATCGCGTCGGCGAAGGACAAGGGATTGGAGCCTTTACCTATATGTGATATGCGATAAGCGACAATGCGATGATGCGATTGCGATATCGCATCGGGGGATCGGATCGGGGAATTTCATCGGGGAAACAAAATAGAGGGGCAGGTCCATACTGCGATTTGCGATTTCGATATCGCATCAGGGGAGGTCAAATGGTGTGATATCGCATTAGAGGAGGTCAAAAGGACTCGGGGAGGGCTCTTACTAAATTTCAAATAAACTTAGTAATTCCCAAAAAGCACACTTATGGTTATATTTCAACCAAGGCGGGGATACATATTTATATGGGGATTTTTATTATATTTTTAATACGGGGAGGAAAATAAAGTGGGATTTATATAATAAAGTTAAAAGTTAATATGAATTTCGACTGAAAGCGCCAAGTTTAATGTTAGGAAACTTAGGCTTTAAAGGGAAAAAGCATTTATACAAGAAATATCAAATGTTATGGAATGCGATTAGTGATACAGTGATATCAAGCAGATCTTAATATCTCTTGGGAAATTAGTAAATGATTGGGGGAAAAGTTAGGGGAATTAGTCATGCCTCGCTTGAGTAGCTCCAAGGGAATCTGTTTTGCACCTGTGATGGGAGTAATTTTAACCTTTTGACAAAATTTGTCACAAGACTTATTCTGCAACATCAAAACTGCCTACCTTGCCTACTTTGCCTAACATTTTTTCTTCTTTCTTCTTGGGTGCATTTGGACTAGCAAACCCTGATTTTCTTCTTTTCTTTTCGCTTTCCTCCATCTAAATCTATATTTATCTCTTCCAGGGGCTCAAATTAAGCAGTTGAGCACCCTTGTTTCTCTACCTATCTAGTAATCTGCCAAGATTAAACAGTTTAGACAGATTTTTATTCTCTATTTCTAAAACAAGAAATTTAAACCTAAAGAGGCCAAGATTAAGCTGTTTGGCCTTCCCTTAACTGTGACAAAATTACTGATTGCCTGATTTGAAATTCTTCAAAAATGGAATAGTAGTGGCATTTGAGCTAGCACACTTTCCTGGCCTTTTGATTGGGGTTCATTTCTTTTATTTTTCTCTTGGCCAATTCATTCTTATTTTTTCCCTTTGATTTTTCTTTTAGGGCATACCCTCTTTACATTTTTTAATTTTCTTTGTCCGTGTACAAAATATGGAACCTTTGCAGCATAAAAAGATGAACATATTTGGCACTTCCCTAGTCAATCATGAAAAATGACACCTATTGGTATAGGAACCTAACAGTGGCTCCACTTGGGGATGGCTTTTCCTGGTGAAAAGCCAAGAACAGCAGGTTAGATGGCCTTCTGTACAATTCTTGCTACGTTTTGAAATCTTCCCTTTTGTTGGTTGCTTTATTTGCATACATGACAGCATACTTGAGGAGCTTAGGGCCTTCTCTTCGGGCTTCAACTGCAGCAAGTTACTATCCAACCAAAAAACCGAAATCCTACCTACTTACCCTAATCAGCTTTCTGTTTGCTGGTTAGGTAAAATGAAATAGCCAGTGCAACCACTTAAGCATTATATACATCAGTGACCTTTGTTGCTTGTGCTTGTTGGTGTTTAAAATTGAGATCTTGCAATCAGATATAGCTGTGTTAACCTGCGAGAAGATAAGGAAATTCCTGATCTCCTTCGCTGAATCTAGAAACTGTACAAAAGGGTCCTGCAAAATATATACACAATTCTTGAGCCGAATCAAACAATTGTACAAATGTTTTGGATAGCTTTCATGCCTTGGAATCGGGAAATCACTTTTGTCTTTATCACCACATATGTTTTCAACTATTCTTTGTGGTGATATTTCTACCGATTGTAATGCATGTTTTGTGAAATCATTTCCATCTTGATCTTGACCCTTATAGCCTATTAATGGAGAAGAATTCTTATTTCTTCCATCATTCAATCTATCAGCTGATGGATTATACAGAACTTGGAATGATTCTTGCAATTTATTACATACAGGGTCAGATGGAATTTTACAGATTTGTACACGTTGCTCCTCCTTTTCTTTAAATAATTCAGATGATTCAAAACAAAGCGGCAGGGAATCAACTTGGATTTTTTGATCATATGTTGCTGCTTCCAAGTCTTCCTCTGCAATCTGATATTCAGTGGCATTTTGGGGCTGCAAATCTAGAGGTGATGAATTTTGAGCAAAGATTTGATTATCCTCTAGATGGTCAATATCAAAACTTGTTGACATTTGATTCTAATTGCATGATAGTTATCTCTGATAAACTAAAAAGAATCAAAACAAAATGGTAAAGTTCCTTCACTGGTTTCAAAATTTTTTGCACTTTCCTCCTCCTCTTCATAGCTGAAATGAACAAGTTGATCATTGGATTCAAGCTGTTGAACCTGAACTTTCCTTTTTCCCAAAATAGTTTCTGATTCCTCTGTAAGGTTAATTTGGATTTGAGGAACATAATCATCATCATATTGATCATATTTGGGTAGATTACTGAAAGAAGAAATGTTATCATATTCACACAGTAGATCAGGAGATTTCTCCTCCACATATTGCTCTATGAATTTGTCATTTGATTTGTGGTAGATTGAGTTGGTAGAAATTTGTTCGTGACTATCAATTTTTTTCCTTTTGTAAAACAGATGTGTCCTGGTGATCTAGACATTCATCTTTCATTTTGATCTTCTATATCATTTCCTCTGATTTCTTTATCAAACTATCAAGTTTTTCCTCTTTCTCTGTTTTCAGCTTTTCCCCCCTCATTTTCAGATTAACCTCTACATCCACTGCCATGTTCTGCATCTGTTCCATAGTGGATGGGTTTCTTTCTCTCAGATGAAATTCAATCTCTGAATCAAATGCTCTTGGATAATGCAGTAGAGCTGAATTTGGGGGAGGTTTTATATTTAATGGTATTGAATCATAGATTTGATTGAATCTGTTTGAAAATTGTTGCACTGTTTCATCTAGATGTCTTTTTAACTGATTATATTCTTCTACGATCATGAGGAGATTGACTTTGATTATCCATCTATCAAGGAAGAGTTTGAGAAACTACTCAAGATTTGAGATGCTTGTCTCAGGCAAGGTTTTGAACCAAGTCCTAACTTTGCCTTGCAAAGAAAGAGTGAAAAGCCTAATACTAACATCCTCATCATCTACTTCAAATAAGTTAAGATAATCTTAAAAAACTTGGATATGCTTTTGGGCAGTGGCACCATTCTCTCCATCCAATCTTGGGAGATACTTGGGATAATCGTTAGGGAAAGGATAGAGTGTGGGAGGCAAAATGAGTGGCTTATGTCTATCAGGAACTTTATGAGGTACGGGAATATGTTCAGGGATTGGATGATTGGTCTTGATTTTTGGGTTATCCTTGGCTGTATGATGATCTTCAAAAGAATTAGAAGACTGTTGTTCCAATGTGGAAGGAGACTTTTCATCAACATTTTTCAAAGGAAAATTATAAAAATTTAATCTAAAATCATCTCTAAAATACAATACACATTGAAAAATCTTATGAATGAGAAAGAACATAATGTCTTGGATAATAAGCTAGGTCAAAAGCCTGATCTTTTCATACAGTTCTTTTAGGTTCATTTCTCCAGTGGAATCTTGATTGTGAAAATGATGTGGAGCCGCCAGGTGGATAATTTTAACCTTGGTGTGTATGATCCCTGTCCACCATCACAGATCAGATCTAAAGATGTAAAATAATTCTGAAGAAAAAGATTCAGTGTCTCCAGCAGACTGAATCTTTTTTGAGTTTTTATGATTATTTTGATTTTTTATGATTTTTCAAAACAACTTTTATGATTTCTTTAAAAGGTTTTTAGATACGAGATTTATACTTTCTTAAAGCCTTTATTTGAGACAAGGAACTAATCAAGTATTTAGATTTGCAGTAATAAACAAATTATTCAAGTCCCCAGTGGAGTCGCAAATGATGTTATCACTCAGGTTGTTCCCTTTGACTCCTAAGGGAATACGGCAGAGGTAACCACTAACGAATCTTTTAGATGCAGGTCCTAGCCTACCTGCAGCCAGAGAGGGCTCTCTCTTTAAAATTTAGCTTTGTTTTGGTGAAATTTTAGGCTAGTTATGAAGTGCAGATGTTTGTTTGGTGTTTGGATGGTGTCATTCAATGGAGTAGGGTGCAAATCTAAGAAGTTCAGTCCATTGGGCTAATGGAGTCTATGAGGATGAACTGTTGGATACGGTTTCTTTGACAGAAGGAGGTACTACAGAGCAGGGTAATCAGCCATGGAACAATCTGTAACCTGAAGTCAAATGGAATGGGGTCAGGGAATGAAAGGCAATTAAGAATCTTTCATTATGCTAACAGAGGGAAAATGAATGAATATTATTAAGGAGCAGCTAATAATTCCTTAATTATATTCAGAGTGAAAGAACTAGGAAGACAAGAGCAATAAAGAATTCTTGCTTATGCTAGTCTTGAAGAAAACATAAAAATAACAGAGATCGAACACAGAGTACCGTTAAGTAAATTCTGGGATATTCATTTTCCCTGTTATTCAGATTATGATATTTAGATGATATAGTAAATATAGAAACTGAAAACACAAGTAAGAAAGACTTAATGATCCACAAAATGATTCAAGAATTTTGTAACATAGTCCTCTGTCATCAATTCCACATCCAGAGTTCAGTAACAATGAATTCCACGGCCTTTTATTCAAAATATTTTCAGAGTTACAGCGCAGTCTCAGAAATGAATCACAACCAACCTACCCTTAATACATCGCTTGGGGAGGTATTTATAAGACAAAAAATGTACAAACAATATCTCATAAAAGATCTGAGATAATATCTAAGTTTAACCTAACGTAATTTACAAGCAAGGTAAAAATATCTAGTTTATGCTGTGCTAGAGGCAGGTCCTTCAAAATTTAGCTTATAGGCATCCTTTGTAGCTTTGTGCCGACTGTCTGTAATAATTGCTCCTTGACATCTGATCTGCTCCTCTTAGTCAGTTCTGATGTGCATTAATTCTGATTTGATTTAGCTTTTAATTCTCCACTGATACTCTTTGACTTGTTTGGATCCTCATTAATGTTCCTCTGATACCCTTTTTGCTGAACCGCCCTTGCTTACCACTGTATGGTAGAATAGGACTGCTGTCGTGTCCTCTTTGTTTCTTTTTTTGTGGGCTAGGAAGTCTTTCGGCGCTGGCATCGAACAATATCAAAAGGAGGAGGAGGACTGTACAATGGCAACTTCAGTTGAGGCTACGAGCTCGTTGTCTGGAGCTTTCTGGTCTAAGGCGGTCGAAATGGCTGAAGAAGCGATCATGGTTCCTTTGCACCTGGAGCGCGCGCGAGCGCTGAGTGAAAATATAACAAATTAACTCTTTTACCCCTTTAATAGGCAAAAGTGACTTTAGGGTGGGATTCATGATTTGAAGGATGGGAGCGATTAATGTGGATGAAATAGAAATGGATGGATGAGGGTCGTTGGATCATGCAAGGGCGGACCGGACGGCTGAGGAGAAATCGAAATATCACATCGGCGAAGGGCAAGGGGTTAGGAAAAGTGATAGGTGATACTGCGATATGCGATAGCGATATCGCATCAGGGGATCGCATTGGGGGATGATAAGGGACAAAGGCTTTAATGGTTGCGATATGCGATAGCGATATGGGCCATTGGATGCGCAGGAGTTAATCGGACGATGAACGAACAATTGCAATATCGCGTCGGCGAAGGACAAGGGATTGGAGCCTTTACCTATATGTGATATGCGATAAGCGACAATGCGATGATGCGATTCCGATATCGCATCGGGGGATCGGATCGGGGAATTTCATCGGGGAAACAAAATAGAGGGGCAGGTCCATACTACGATTTGCGATTGCGATATCGCATCAGGGGAGGTCAAATGGTGCGATATCGCATCACAGGAGGTCAAAAGGACTCGGGGAGGGCTCTTACTAAATTTCAAATAAACTTAGTAATTCCCAAAAAGCACACTTATGGTTATATTTCAACCAAGGCAGGGATACATATATATATATATATGGGATTTTTGTTATATTTTTAATACGGGGAGGAAAATAAAGTGGGATTTATATAATAAAGTTAGAAGTTAATATGAATTTCGACCGAAAGCGCTAAGTTTAATGTTAGGAAACTTAGGCTTTAAAGGGAAAAAGAATTTATACAAGAAATATCAAATGTTATGGAATGCGATTAGCGATACAGTGATATCAAGCAGATCTTAATATCTCTGGGGAAATTAGTAAATGATTTGGGGAAAGGTTAGGGGAATTAGTCATGCCTCGCTTGAGCCGCTCCAAGGGAATCTGTTTTGCACCTGTGATGGGAGTAATTTTAACCTTTTGACAAAATTTGTCACAAGTCTTATTCTGCAACATCAAAACTGCCTACCCTGCCTACTTTGCCTAACATTTTTTCTTCTTTCTTCTTGGGTGCATTTGGACTAGCAAACCCTGATTTTCTTCTTTTCTTTTGGCTGTCCTCCTATCTAAATCTATCCTTATCTCTTCCAGGGGCTCAGATTAAGCAGTTGAGCACCCTTGTTTCTCTACCTATCTAGTAATCTGCCAAGATTAAACTGTTTAGACAGATTTTTATTCTCTATCTCTAAAACAAGAAATTTAAACCTAGAGAGGCCAAGATTACGCTGTTTGGCCTTCCCTTAACTGTGACAAAATTACTGATTGCCTGATTTGAAATTCTTCAAAAATGGAATAGTAGTGGCATTTGAGCTAGCACACTTTCCTGGCCTTTTGATTGGGGTTCATTTCTTTTATTTTTCTCTTGGCCAATTCATTCTTATTTTTTCCCTTTGATTTTTCTTTTAGGGCATACCCTCTTTACATTTTTTAATTTTCTTTGTCCGTGTACAAAATATGGAACCTTTGCAGCATAAAAAGATGAACATATTTGGCACTTCCCTAGTCAATCGTGAAAAATGACACCTATTGGTATAGGAACCTAACAGTGGCTCCACTTGGGGATGGCTTTTCCTGGTGAAAAGCCAAGAACAGCAGGTTACATGGCCTTCTGTACAATTCTTGCTACGTTTTGAAATCTTCCCTTTTGCTGATTGCTTTATTTGCATACATGACAGCATACTTGAGGAGCTTAGGGCCTTCTCTTCGGGCTTCAACTCTAGCAAGTTACTATCCAACCAAAAAACCGAAATCCTACCTACTTACCCTAATCATCTTTCTGTTTGCTGGTTAGGTAAAATGAAATAGCCAGTGCAGCCACTTAAGCATTATATACATCAGTGACCTTTGTTGCTTGTGCTTGTTGGTGTTTAAAATTGAGATCTTGCAATCAGATATAGCTGTGTTAACCTGCGAGAAGATAAGGAAATTCCTGATCTCCTTCACTAAATCTAGAAACTGTACAAAAGGGTCCTGCAAAATATATACACAATTCTTGAGCCGAATCAAACAATTGTACAAATGTTTTGGATAGCTTTCATGCCTTGGAATCGGGAAATCACTTTTGTCTTTATCACCACATATGTTTTGCAACTGTTCTTTGTGGTGATATTTCTACCGATTGTAATGCATGTTTTTTGAAATCATTACCATCTTGATCTTGACCCTTATAGCCTATTAATCGAGAAGAATTCTTATTTCTTCCATCATTCAATCTATCAGCTGATGGATTATACAGAACTTGGAATGATTCTTGCAATTTATTACATACAGGGTCAGATGGAATTTTACAGATTTGTACACGCTGCTCCTCCTTTTCTTTAAATAATTCAGATGATTCAAAACAAAGCGGCAGGGAATCAACTTGGATGTTTTGATCATATGTTGCTGCTTCCAAGTCTTCCTCTGCGATCTAATATTCAGTGGCATTTTGGAGCTGCAAATCTAGAGGTGATGAATTTTGAGCAAAGATTTGATTATCCTCTAGATGGTCAATATCAAAACTTGTTGACATTTGATTTCTAATTGCATGATAGTTATCTCTGATAAACTAAAAAGAATCAAAACAAAATGGTAAATTTCCTTCACTGGTTTCAAAAATTTTTGCACTTTCCTCCTCCTCTTCATAGCTGAAATGAACAAGCTGATCACTGGATTCAAGCTGTTGAACCTGAACTTTCCTTTTTCCCAAAATAGTTTATGATTCCTCTGTAAGGTTAATTTGGATTTGAGGAACATAATCATCATCATATTGATCATATTTGGGTAGATTACTGAAAGAAGAAATGTTATCATATTCACATAGTAGATCAGGAGATTTCTCCTCCACATATTGCTCTATGAATTTGTCATCTGATTTTTGGTAGATTGAGTTGGTAGAAATTTGTTCGTGACTATCAATTTTTTTCCTTTTGTAAAACAGATGTGTCCTGGTGATCTAGACATTCATCTTTCATTTTGATCTTCTATATCATTTCCTCTGATTTCTTTATCAAACTATCAAGTTTTTCCTCTTTCTCTGTTTTCAGCTTTTCCCCCCTCATTTTCAGATTAACCTCTACATCCACTGCCATGTTCTGTATCTGTTCCATAGTGGATGGGTTTCTTTCTCTCAGATGAAATTCAATCTCTGAATCAAATGCTCTTGGATAATGCAGTAGAGCTGAATTCGGGGGAGGTTTTATATTTAATGGTATTGAATCATAGATTTGATTGAATCTGTTTGAAAATTGTTGCACTGTTTCATCTGGATGTCTTTTTAACTGATTATATTCTTCTATGATCATGAGGAGATTGACTTTGATTATCCATCTATCAAGGAAGAGTTTGAGAAACTGCTCAAGATTTGAGATGCTTGTCTCAGGAAAGGTTTTGAACTAAGTCCTAACTTTGCCTTGCAAAGAAAGAGCGAAAAGCCTAATACTAACATCCTCATCATCTACTTCAAATAAGTTAAGATAATCTTAAAAAACTTGGATATGCTTTTGGGCAGTGGCACCATTCTCTCCATCCAATCTTGGGAGATACTTGGGATAATCGTTAGGGAAAGGATAGAGTGTGGGAGGCAAAATGAGTGGCTTATATCTATCAGGAACTTTATGAGGTACGGGAATATGTTCAGGGATTGGATGATTGGTCTTGATTTTTGGGTTCTCCTTGGCTGTATGATGATCTTCAAAAGAATTAGAAGACTGCTGTTCCAATGTGGAAGGAGACTTTTCATCAACATTTTTCAAAGGAAAATTATAAAAATTTAATCTAAAATCATCTCTAAAATACAATACACATTGAAAAATCTTATGAATGAGAAAGAACATAATGTCTTGGATAATAAGCCAAGTCAAAAGCCTGATCTTTTCATACAGTTCTTTTAGGTTCATTTCTCCAGTGGAATCTTGATTGTGAAAATGATGTGGAGTCGCCAGGTGGATAATTTTAACCTTGGTGTGTGTGATCCCTATCCACCATCACAGATCAGATCTAAAGATGTAAAATAATTCTGAAGAAAAAGATTCAGTGTCTCCAGCAGACTGAATCTTTTTTGATTTTTTATGATTATTTTGATTTTTTAAGATTTTTCAAAACAAATTTTATGATTTCTTTAAAAGGTTTTTAGATACGAGATTTATACTTTCTTAAAGCCTTTATTTGAGACAAGGAACTAATCAAGTATTTATATTTGCAGTAATAAACAAATTATTCAAGTCCCCAGTGGAGTCGCCAATGATGTTATCACTCAGGTTGTTCCCTTTGACTCCTAAGGGAATACGGCCGAGGTAACCACTAACGAATCTTTTAGATGCAGGTCCTAGCCTACCTGCAGCCAAAGAGGGCTCTCTCTTTAAAATTTAGCTTTGCTTTGGTGAAATTTTAGGCTAGTTATGAAGTGCAGATGTTTGTTTGGTGTTTGGATGGTTTCATTCAATGGAGTAGGGTGCAAATCTAAGAAGTTCAGTCCATTGGGCTAATGGAGTCTATGAGGATGAACTGTTGGATACGGTTTCTTTGGCAGAAGGAGGTACTACAGAGCAGGGTAATCAGCCTTTGGAACAATCTGTAACCTGAATTCAAATGGAATGGGGTCAGGGAATGAAAGGCAATTAAGAATCTTTCATTATGCTAACAGAGGGAAAATGAATGAATATTATTAAGGAGCAGCTAAGAATTCCTTAATTATATTCAGAGTGCAAGAAATAGGAAGACAAGAGAAATAAAGAATTATTGCCTATGCTAGTCCTGAAGAAAACATAAAAATAACAGAGATTGAACGCAAAGTATCGTTAAGTAAATTCTGGGCTATTCATTTTCCCTGTTATTCAGATTATGATATTTAGATGATATAGTAAATATAGAAACTGAAAACACAAGTAAGAAAGACTTATTGATCCACAAAATGATTCAAGAATTCTGTAACATAGTCCTCTGTCATCAATTCCACATCCAGAGTTCAGTAACAATGCATTCGAGCAGCCTTTTATTCAGAATATTTTGAGAGTTACAGCGCAGTCTCAGAAATGAATCACAACCAACCAACCCTTAATACATCGCTTGGGGAGGTATTTATAAGACAAAATATATACAAACAATATCTCATAAAAGATCTGAGGTAATATCTAAGTTTAACCTAACGTAATTTACAAGCAAGGTAAAAATATCTAGCTTATGCTGTGCTAGAGGCAGGTCCTTCAAAATTTAGCTTACAGGCGTCCTTTGTAGCTTTGTGCCGACTGTCTGTAATAACTGCTCCTTGACATCTGGTCTGCTCCTCTTAGTCGGTTCCGATGTGCATTGATTCTGATTTGATTTAGCCTTTAATTCTCCACTGATACTCTTTGACTTGCTTAGATCCTCATTAATGTTACTCTGATACGCTTTTCACTGAACCGCCCTTGCTTACCACTGTATGGTAGAATAGGACTGTTGTCGTGTCCTCTTTGTTTCTTTTTCTGTGGGCTAGGAAGTCTTTCGGTGCTGGCATCGAACAGTATCAAAAGGAGTAGGAGGATTGTACAATGGCAAATTCAGTTGAGGCTGCGAGCTCGTTGTCCGGAGCTTTCTGGTTTGAGGCGGTCGAAATGGCTAAAGAAGCGATCATGGTTCCTTTGCACCTGGAGCGCGCGCGAGCGCTGATTGAAAATATAACAAATTAACTCTTTTACCCCTTTAATAGGCAAAAGTGACTTTAGGGGGGGATTCATGATTTGAAGGATGGAAGCGATTAATGTGGATGAAATAGAAATGGATGGATGAGGGCCGTTGGATCATGCAAGGGTGGATCGGATGGCTGAGAAGGAATCGCAATATCGCATCGGCGAAGGGCAAGGGGTTAGGAAAAGTGATAAGTGATACTGCAATATGCGATAGCGATATCGCATCAGGGGATCGCATCGGGGGATGATAAGGGACGAAGGCTTTAATGATTGTGATATGCAATAGCAATATGGGCCGTTGGATGTGTGGGGGTTAATCATACGGCGGACGGGCGATCGCAATATCGCATCGGTGAAGGACAAGGGATTGGAGCCTTTACCTATATGTGATATGCGATAAGCGACAATGCGATGATGTGATTGCGATATCGCATCGGGGGATCGGATCGGGGAATTTCATCAGGGAAACAAAACAGAGGGGCAAGTCCATACTATGATTTGCGATTGCAATATCGCATCGAGGGAGGTCAAATGGTGCGATATCGCATCGGAGAAGGTAAAAAGGACTTGGGGGTGGCTCTTCCCAAAAAACACACTTCTGGTTATATTTCAACCAAGGCAGGGATACATATATATATGGGATTTTTATTATATTTTTAATACGGGGAAGAAAATAAAGTGGAATTTATATAATAAAGTTAGAAGTTAATATGAATTTCGACTGAAAGCGCTAAGTTTAAATGTTAGGAAACTTAGGCTTTAAAGGGAAAAAGCATTTATACAAGAAATATCAAATGTTATGGATTGCGATTAGTGATACAGTGATATCAAGCAAATCTTAATATCTCTGGGGAAATTAGTAAATGATTGGGGGAAAAGTTAGGGGAATTGGTCATGCCTCGCTTGAGCAGCTCTAAGGGAATCTGTTTTGCACCTGTGATGGGAGTAATTTTAACCTTTTGACTAACATTTTTTCTTCTTTCTTCTTGGGTGCATTTGGACTAGCAAACCCTGATTTTCTTCTTTTCTTTTGGCTGTCCTCCTATCTAAATCTATCCTTATCTCTTCCAGGGGCTCAGATTAAGCAGTTGAGCACCCTTGTTTCTCTACCTATCTAGTAATCTGCCAAGATTAAACAGTTTGGACAGATTTTTATTCTCTATCTCTAAAACAAGAAATTTAAACCTAGAGAGGCCAAGATTAATCTGTTTGGCCTTCCCTTAACTGTGACAAAATTACTGATTACTTGATTTGAAATTCTTCAAAAATGGAATAGTAGTGGCATTTGAGCTAGCACACTTTCCTGGCCTTTTGATTGGGGTTCATTTCTTTTATTTTTCTCTTGGCCAATTCATTCTTCTTTTTGCCCTTCGATTTTTCTTTTAGGGCATACCCTCTTTACATTTTTTAATTTTCTTTGTCCGTGTACAAAATATGGAACCTTTGCAGCATAAAAAGATGAACATATTTGGCACTTCCCTAGTCAATCATGAAAAATGACACCTATTGGTATAGGAACCTAACACCTTCCAAACGAAAAAGTTGGACACTTTGTCCAGCCTAGCCTGATCCCTCATCCCATTCACGACCATCTCTCTACTCTTCTTTGTCGACTCCTCTAAGTCTCTCTACTTCTCGCCTGGAAGTTCTCGATTTGACTCCTACTGAGTCTCTCTACTTCCCCTTTGGAATTTCTCAGTTAGACTCCTCTGAGTCTCTCTAATTCCTATCTATAATTTCTCTTCTGGACTCCCTATGAATTCTGATTTCCCTCCTGGAAATCCTTCTTCCAACCATCAAGCTGCCCCTCTTCGATCGTTTGTGCAACTGCACCACTGATCTGGATTCCTTGGCTAGAAATTTGCCTCAGCAACAACTCCCTCCCCTTGGTTTTGCCTTGTTAGGTACTATTCTGACTAAAATACCCCACCAACTTCACTCTGCAGCTTACCCACAGCCTCCTAAGCCCCAACAAACTGAAGGTTAGAGCTTCTAGGCTTTGCGCAATCTTGGCACCAGCAAAATTCGCACCTCCTGACCATGGGCATCAATCCTTCCTGACTGAGAAAGATGACCAGGCACTGAATAGGTTGAGTCGGCTCCCCTCTACCACTGCACTAATCATCTTCTCAACTCAAACATAATGATTCAGACACTATGTCACCCCTTCCTTACTGCTACTCCATTAGTCCTAACAACTTCTGTCACTCAGGACAGTTGTTTTATGTTGTTGCTGCTCTGTTTGGCCGATGTCCTTAGTTCTCCTGTGATTTGCAACCACGCTCTGATACCATGTTGGAATTTCTAAGTCTGACATGTTAGAAGCCCTTCATGCACTTTACTGATTTATTCCTACCTACTTGTTATGTTAATTAACAAGTTATTTACCATGTAAATACTAAAAATAAATACAAGTACATGCTCAGCGCATTACAGATCATCAACTAAAGGAAACAAAACAAGCACACAAGTGACATCATTATTTTTGGACCAATGTCCCCCAAAAAAACCCAATGTGGGAAAACTGGTGTAGCTATCTGAGGGTTTTATTGTTATGCAGTTTCTGAATACAATCTGGGTGCCAAAATTGGCTCACCCAACAGAGAAAAATCTTGGCAATAGTACCTCTCCTTCGGAGACAAATATTCCGGTTGAAACCCTGAATAAACACTTTGACATCTCCTCATCTCTAATCTGCCCCACAAAAATCCCAGTGTCAGCCTTTTCTGGCCTAGCGTCTACTTTCCCGGCAATTCTCGACAGTTCCAGTTGTTCCCGGCAGTTCTGGCTTCTGCCCTTTGTCCCATCTTTCCCAGTTTTTGTGACAATTCCCGAAAATTCCATCTACTCCCGATAGTTCCAGCTTCTGCCCTCTGCATTAGCTTTCCCAGTTGTTCCGGTTGTTCCCGGTAGTTCCGCCTTTTTCCCTCTGTATTAACTTTCCCAGATGTTTCAGCAATTCCAACTATTCCTCCTGGTACTATCTCTACCTCTCTACTTTTGTATTCACTACCCCTCAGTTGCAACTCTGATCACTCTCTCGACTTCCTTAGCAAACCCTGCCCCAGAAAGTTGAAATCTTGATCAACTTAGTGTGTTCTCCAAGTGGCCCTCAAACCTCCTCTTATACTTTTCTCCTTCACAAATCAACAGTCGCGATTAAGTCCCTAATCAATGACTAAGATTAGATCTGTCTTGATTCATGCATTTTGGACCATTCTAACACAATTTTATATTAATACACATTAATATTTTATTTTCCCTAAGTTCAGACTTAGGGACTCCATTAAAAATATTAATTATTTTAATATCTCCCAAACTGTTTAGAATCCGCCCAAACTCTTTTTGGGTATTGGAGATATCATGTGCCTTAGCCTCTCCACCAATTTTCGTGGCTAGAGCACATCTGATGCTACCCCAAATCAACAGAGGTAGTGCCGCCTACCACCATCTCTTTGATATTTGTGAAGCAATTTAGTAAGATCATTTCGCAAATTGGGAAATTTGTCTTCCTTGTAATTCACCTTTAAGGCAAGAAGAAGATTGTGGTCACATCCATGACGTACAGACAAGGCTACTCCACATGGAAATAATAGATGGACAAGGTCGTGGCAGAGTACAGGGACATATTCACCTCACCTATAGAGATACCCCTACATTGTCAAGTCAAGCACTCCATCGACCTAACCTCGACCGTGTTGCTTCCCACTCATATATGTTGGTGAAAGGTTCTCTGTTGTAGTTCATTGTCAACAATGGAAGCCAAAATAACCTCATTTCAGTAGAGGTTGTCAAGCAGTTGTGCTTACCAACCACACCATACCTATAGTCGTACACCATATGGTGGCTTCACCAAGGACGAGATCTTTGCATCAACCAACAGTGTTGCCTTTCCTACAACATCATGCCCTTCATAGATGAGGTACTATGTGATGTTGCTCCTCTTCAATTTTGTGATGTATTATTAGGCCATCCATACCTGTGGAAGTGTCATCTTATGTATGAATCTAGGCCTCACACTGTTATTATTTATTTGGGCAATAAGTTATGCAGGATACCGAAAGTAGCACCGCCCACCACCATCTCTTTTATATCTGTGAATCAATTCAGTGAGATCATTTCCCATATTGGGAAATTTGTCTTCCTTGTAATTCACCTTCAGGGAAAGAAGAAGATTATGGCCACATCCATGACATCCATACAGGGCTCCTCCACATGGCAATAATATATGGACAAGGTCGTGTCAGAGTACAGGTACATCTTCACCTCACCTACATAGGTACCCCAACATTGTCAAGTCAAGCACTCCATCGACCTGACCCTAACCGCATTGCTGCCTAATGGTCCATGGACCAATTTATTGATGCTCTATTATGGAGAATGATGAAATCAAGAGGCAAATTCAAGAGCTATTCTAGAAAGGGCACATTAGGCCAAGTTCATCACCCTATGGGAGCCTGGCCATGTTGGTACAAAAGAAGGACGAGACCTAGAGACTCGGTATTAACTACCAAGAGCTGAATAAGATCATTGTCCAGAATAGGTATCCAATCCCACAGATTGATGACCTCCTGGACTAGCTCAAGCGGGCCAATTATTTCATCAAGATTGACTTGATGTCTAGTTATCACCAGGTACCAATCAAACCCTCTGATATGTGGAAGAGTTCCTTCACATCCAAGGAGGGCCTTTTCGAATGGTTGGTCATGCCTTTTGGGTTGATGAATGCCCCCGTGACCTTCATGAGACTGATGGACAACATATTGTGTCCCTTCACCAACTCATTCATGGTAGTGTATTTGGATGACATCCTAATCTTTAACTAGATTTCATAAGAGAATCTCCACCATATTCGACTGCTACTCCAAACTCTACAACAAAATAAATTGTGTGCCAATTTGGAGAAATGCACTTTTGGTATGACCCAGGTTCAATATATGGGGTACATCATTGATAAGAGGGGTGTGCATGTGGACCCATCCAAGATACGAGCTATTTGGGATTGACCAGCCCCAACCACTCTAACATAGTTCAACAACTTTATAGGTCTTGCCAACTTCTACCACAAATTCGTGTTGAGGTTCTCTCATATCACTTGGCCTTTGAGTCAAGTCACCAAGGGTGGAGTGAAAAAAAACTTCTTTTCTTCTAAATCTCAACAGAAGGAATTTTTTGGGGTTAAGCATCGCCTCTACTCTGCACCAGTGCTCACATTACCAGACCCGCCACAACAATTTGAGATTGACACAAGTGCCTATAAATATGCTATCGGTGTAATTATTACTCAGTAGGGGCATCTAGTGGCATATCACAGTGAGACACTTTCAGAGACAGTCTGAAAGTATCCCACCTATGATAAAGAGATGTATTCAATTGTGCAGGCTTGCTGACAATGGAAGCATTACATTATGGGGAAGGAAATGGTCATCCACATGGACCATCAGCCACTACAGTTCATACAAACACAAGGAAAGTTACAGAATTATCACCATTAGAAATAGTCCACATACTTGCAACAGTTCCATTTGAACATTAAGTACAAAAAGGGTGGCACCAATAATGTTATAGACTTCCTCACCCGACCGCTGGTCATGGCACTGACCGCTGTGTTCGACTCTTGTGGACACAAGACTTCGGGGTGGCCGCATCTTTACAAGAGCAATCAAAAATTCAACAACACATACTAGATGCTCTTGGAAGGAAAGCAAGTCCCTGATTTTCACCTCCATGGTGCACTGTTATGCCACTTGGGACACCTCTGTTTTCCTTCAAGTGAGTGCGCCAAGATGATTTGGGAGGCGCATTATGGTTGATTCCCTGGGCATTTCAGAGTAGATAAAATAATGGCAGTGCTACAACAATATTTTTATTGTTTGAACCTTCAACAAGATGTTGGGAAGTACATCAAATCCTAAACTGCCAGTGCCATTTCCAAACCAACCATCAAGAAGTAAGGCTTATATACTACTCTTCCTACTCCTAGTCAGCCTTGGGAATCCATCTCCATGGATTACATGTCAAGACTTCTTTCTACTAAGCATGGAAATGACCATCTTTTCATGGTCGTCAACAGATTCTCTAAGATCGCCATTATGGCATCCTGCAAGAAGAGTATCACAGCAGAAGCCATTGCTAAGCTCTTCTTTGAAAGAGTGTGGGTACATTTTGGGATCCCGCATTCCATTATCTGAGATCATGACAATAGGTTCCTAAGTACATTTTGGCCAAGCATCTAGTTGATGTTGGATACCAAGCTCACTAAGTACATGACCTTCCACCCCCAAACTGATGTCCAAACAAAGGTCATCAACAGGATGATCGTGCACATTCTATGCATGTACAACTCGAAGAATCCATGCACAAGGGATGGAAATATCCCCTATGTCCAACATAGTTACAACAAAGCTCTCCATAGCTCAACTTGCCACAAGCCCTTTAAGGTGGGGTTGGGATTCCAACCACTATGTCCCATTGATGTGGTCATACCACTTGAAATTACTCAGACATATTCGGCTCACGTCCAGGTCAAAGCTGACAGGGCTAACAACTTTATTGAGCGCATTCAACACATCCACCAATAGGTCCATGACATATTGGACAGAGTCATTGCTAAGTACAAGAGACGTCAAGATCAAGATTGGGTGCCACACAAGTTCCAAGTGGGTGACAAAGTGTGGTTACATCTATAGAAGAAGCACCTTGTTGGGCCCCACCGCAAACTTCACCTACTCTAATATGGGTCGTACATCATCATGAAGGTTTTAGGGGACAATGCCTTTGAGTTCAACGTTCCACCATTGCTTGGGTTGCACCTAGTGTTCAATGTGGACTGACTGTGACCATACTTTCTCCTACTGTTGGACACCTCCAACGTTGTTGAGTCACTGACACCAACAAAGCTCAACCCAAGCTGCATCGAACAAGCCACAAATGACAAGATCATGGAAACATAGATCAATAACACTCACCAACAGAGGATCCAACTATATCAAGTTGTCAAAGCATGCCAAGTCCTTCACCAAGGCAAGTGGTTCACCACAGACGAGGTTCAACAAAACTTTACTCACCTCATGGAGGCTCTACACACAATGAGGTCCATTGCTTCTTAGGGTGGGAGGACTAATATAGGTGAATATTGGTGTCCACTCACCTATTCCACCTAGACCTCTAGTCAGTTTCATAATTTTCCTTGATTATAGCAACATTTACTATTTTTAGCAGTTTTTTGGGTCTTGAACTTCCGAAGTTAATTTGACCCCCTAAACAATGTTTTTTTGAGGTCCATAATAGGCCCACAGCCATAGGAAAGGGCAATGGAAAATCCTTTAGTACTCATAGACATATTTCCAACAAGGTATCATACACGCCAAAAAGAGATCATATGACCAAGTTACGACCCCAGGAAGTTGGTTGCCCAACTAACCCCAATAGGGCCCACAAACTCTTGCCATTCCATCTCCTGGGGTTAGGGTTTTGGTCATTTATGGTTTTACCTTATTGTTCAATAATAAAAATTCCCTTGAGCCTCATTGTAACACAGTTCAAAGGCATATATCTACCACATCTCTTCTTAGAGATAAGCTATCATTGTCAGAGCTAGTTTATTTCCATTCTGTATATAAGCATATTTCAGTTCTTTGATATTAATGAAAGGAAGTTTTATTTCTGTTGCATATTTGTGTTTATGTTTGTATCAATATTATGTCGCATTCCTGTATAAGACCGAATCACACCAAAGAGCAGATTTGGCCTATTGTTTTAACTTTTGCACATGATAATTTCTTTATTTAACAAGAAGTAGGCAAGAATTGCCCCTGATTCAATGGAAGTGGAGTAGATGTAAATGTCTTCAACTAGTTGGGAATTTGGTTGGCTTCAAAATTTGGTAGTAGAGTTCATTGACGAGAAGCTAGAGCCCATTTTTATTTTCATTGATATTTAAAGTTGTAATGAACTATCTAATAATTCAAAAATGATCACTCTAAGCACATTGATATCCAATATTTGATTTCTTAGGAGACATAGTGTAGAAAGAAATATTTGTCTTAAAGTACATTCCTAATTATCTATAAGTGACTACCATTTCACCTCTATTAAAGGGAAAATTTTAGATGTTGTAAGAGAAATTGTTGCACATTGTGTTGTCATTGATGACAACAAGAGGTCAATGATGTCAAAGGAATCTCTGAGACAATAACAGTATAATTTTTACAAGGCAGTATGACAGTAGAACATCTTACATACCCTCATCAAGTGAAGTCCAAGGAAGCCTAAATTTATTTGAGTTTTTGATGTAGTTAATATTCACATTATTATGTAGGCCTCGTGGATACCTTTCAACCAATATATTTATTTGAAAAAATCCTCTTAGATGAGAAGTTATGGCCATTTGTATTCAATAAATCTTTTTCTTTGATCAGTTCTTTGTCTTATGTTTGTGTTTATAGGTACTTCTCAAGCGTGTTAAGTACAGATAAATACTAATTTTGGAGAATTTGGTATCTACGGATAAATACTAATTCCCTATATAAGTAGCCATATCTAGAACAACAATTTAAAGCACTTTAGCCTTTTCCTATAAGAAATAGATAAAACAAATAAGATGAGAAGACCTACTTGTAGTTATGCTTTCCTCTTGTCTCCTTTGTATCGATCTTGTCACTCCTCATACTTAACATGCTTGATAAATGCCTATAAACACAAACAAAAGACAAAGAACCGATCAAAGAAAAAGATCTATTGAATACAAGTAAATGGAATCAGATACATTCACACATATAAGCATCATATAACAAGATAAGCATATGGGAAAAAGGTTCAAATACTTTATTGAATAGAAGAATGATTTACAACCATCAAGTCTGATTCGAAGTCACTCCTCCAGCTTTGATCCCATCCACATCACATCAAATTCATGACAAACTTGTAGCATAACAATACTTGTTTCAAAGTCAATTCTCATAGCAACATTATCTCCTTACAATTCAACATAGTCCAGCCCTTGATCACTTAGATGAGTACTCAATTTATAGGAAGATGAAGGAGGTTATGTCATAAATGGGGGTATTGAATGAACTTCCATACTTAGAACTAGTTCCGTGAAGGAAGGGATGAGAGGATAGGATGCATCTTAACTCATTCGTCATCCATATTCAAGCTCCTAGGAGTTGATAAGTGAGGGAAACTTCTAGAAGACTCCAAGAGATAAGAATATTCCCCAAACCATATGTGAATTTTGTTCAATCTCACGCAACACAAGTCAAAGAGGGCCTAAGTGTTGAAAATGGCAACAAGAAATTCTAAAAACAGAAATGCTAAAAATAGCATTACTATAAATAGCAGTTCAGGTGCTAGTGTTGAACATAGCAAGAAGGAATGAAAAAATGGAAGTGCTAAAAATAGCATTTCTATAAATAGCATTTTAGGATTGATTCCTATTTTAGTTAGTCCCTAAACTAAAATTGAGAAGTAAAATTTGAATTTGATCTTAGCAGTTGTTTGAAAAAGAATTAATTAATTCATCTTGAGTTAATTAATTGAGGAAAATCATAATTAGTTGAGGAAAATCAAACATGAAGTCTATGTGAACACATACAACAGTTTCTCCATTGATTGAGGAATTTATCCCTTAGTTAAGGAGATGAGGATTGTTGTACTTTGAGTTGTAATTAGTTAGTTCAGTTTAACTGAGTTAAGTCCAGTTAGATTAGTTCCAACAGTTGGAGGAACTAATTCTTAGTTCAGCTAGTTAATGCTTTCATGCACGTAACTATTGCACTTCAGTTAACTGAATATTCTCTCATAATTAACCAATGCATGTCAGTTCAGTCAGAGACTCAGTTGAGATCAGATGGTGGGACAGTCTACTATCAGTTGTAGGAATTTTCCTTGGAGGATATCTCTTGCATGCAGAAGGAATTCTTTCCTTGAGGATTGCGCAGTTCAAACTAAGTTTAATGTTTTGTGTGATGAGGCCAATTCACACAGGTGGTAGCATTGGACCCCAGTCAAAACTGCGCAAGGAAATAGGAGGCTTGGAGGGCTGAGGATAGGCATATCTCTTGTCTATTCAGTCTGTGAGTTGTATTCTTTGATTGTACTAAGAGCTAGATAGTTTTATGAGCTAAGGCTCTTATGTAATCTGAGATATTTCCACTTGTATGATAATACAAAGATTGGGGTTTTAGGTTGAGGCTTTCCCCAGAGTTATCTTCTGTGTTCATGTGTGATTGCTTTCTCTTCATCTATTATATGTGTTCCATTTTATCTTGCTCATATTCGATTAAGCTTCCACAAAGTTTGTTGTAGAAGTAGATCTAGTATTTTGCTCTAGGATATTGCATTATCATTTGATCTACAAGTGAAATTTCTACATGGTATTAGAGCATAGGGGAATTGAATAACAATATACAAGAAGGGAGAATCTAGAAGTTTGAAGTTCCTGGATATAGATATCGAGTTCTTATCACATCTCTAATTTCATCAATGGCGATAAACGGTTTGAGACTTGAGTGTGCCCTTGATAGCAGCTCAATTATATAGCCTAGAAGGATCACATGGAAGCGATACTAGAGGAAAATGGTTTAAAGGACTTCATTGATCAAGAAGTCCCCAAGCCTACAGCAACTAGTGCCCAAGAATTGGCGGAATGGAAGAAATGTGTGGCTAAAGCAAGGAGAATCCTCCTGGAGGGAGTTTGAGACCACATTGTCTTGAGCCTCCATGGGAAGGAGACACCGTTTTCGATGTGGAAAATATTGAAAGTTTTATACCAAAACAACAGCGATCAGAGGAAGCTGGCACAAAAAGACAAGCTTCGGAAAATCAAGTGTGAAAAGGGCGACACAATCTCTACCTTCCTAAACAAGCTCACCACCTACAGGGATGAGCTTGGTAGTGTAGGGATCATGACTTCTGAAAATGACATGGTGAGTCTTGCACTCCTCGGCCTTCCTAAGAGCTGACCTAGTTACCAAGACTTGGTAAATGGAAGAGAGAAACTGCTAGGTTGGGAACAACTTTGGTTAGATCTGATACAGGAGGAGATAAGAAGAAGCACCAGAGATGGATCTTCATCAAAACAAGATAATGAAGAAAATCTAGCCTTAGATATGAAGGCTAGGAAAGGGAAAGGGAAGGCGTCACAATCCAAATCTTCCCATGGTGGGAAGAAGTTTGAAAAATCAAAAGTGTGATTCTTTCATTGTCATGAGGTGGGCCATTTCGCAACAAATTGTCCACAAAAGAAATCCAAGAAGGGATCCTCGTAGGGATCAGATGGTGAGGCTCTTGCCTCATAGTTTGAATTGGATTTCTCTCTTATCACATATATGGTTTCATCCATGGTGGGATGTGTTTGGTACCTAGGCAGTGGAACTTCATTCCACATGTCAGGTGACAAGAATATTTTCAGTATCCTGGAGGAGAAGGATCTCTAGATACGAATTGAAATGGGTGATGATGGAAAGTACCATGTCTCAGGTGAAGGTATGGTCGTGTCTAAGAGGGAGCATGGAGCTCCTCTCACCCTAACTGATGTCAAGTATGTACTAGGTCTGAAAAATAATCTTGTGTCTGTTATTATGCTAGAAGATAAAGGCTATGATGTAGTCTTTAGTAAAGGAAAAGTATTCCTGAGGCATATCGACACCGGGCAAACCAAGCGAATTGGGATTCAAGTAAAGAATCTCTACAAGTTGGAGGTAGACGACTATGATGCATAGAGTTCCAAAGCAGAGGTGGTGCAAAGCCAAGATGTCGGTGAGCTATGGCATAGAAGATTGGGCCACTTGCACCACGGGGCCTTGAAGATCATGCAGTGAATTTCTACCGGACTACCCAAGGGGAAACTGGAGCAAACGTATACATGCAAAGGATGTACCTTGGGTAAGTATGCGAAAGCTTCCTTTCAGGATCGAGATAGTAGAGCTGGAGCAATCCTGGAGCAAGTTCACTCAGATGTATGTGGACCATTCTCTATAGCCTCCACCACTAAACAAAAGTACTATGTTATTTTTATTGATGATTTTTCTCGTATATGTTGGATCTACTTTATGCAAAAGAAGGATCAGACCTTCTTGAGGTTTTTTGAATTTAAAGCCTTGGCAAAGAAAGAATCTGGGAAGAAAATAAGGGCCTTGCGTAGTGATAATGGTGGAGAGTATGTCTCCTAGTAGTTTAAGTACTTCTGCTTTGCAAAACAAATTAAACGGGAGCTGACGGCACCCCATAACCCACAACAGAATGGGGTGGCCGAAAGGAAGAACCGATCTATTATGGGAGCAACTCGAGCAATGTTGCATGACCAAAGCTTACCACTTCATTTTTGGGCTGAGGCATGCAATATAGCAGTATACTTGCAAAACATAAGTCCTTACTGTATAGTGGATATGAAGACACCAATGGAGGCCTTTCCAGGGAAGCGACAAGATGTGAGTCATTTTCGTATCTTTGGATCATCGTTTTACTACCATGTGACCAAAGATGCCCAGAAGAAGCTAGATCCAACTGCTGAGTTGGGGATACTTGTGGGGTACACAGATACACCCCATAACTATCAGGTGTTTCTGCCTATTGGTCAGAGGACAGTAGTGCGCAGGGATCTGAAGTTCGACGAGCAGAAATCCATGCGAGTATCATTTGAGAGGGATCTCAAGTTGCATGAATAGGAGGAACTTTTGGTTCCAAAGGAGGAGAAGCCTCCTAATGATGTGTAGTAGCCGCATGCAAAGGAGCCGGTGGATCCGGGAGTGGAGACATCCACTCATGGAGAGTCTTCTAGAGACGGGTAGAAACGCTCGAGGGAAGCTGACAGGTTGATGCTAGATGTGCGAGAGAATGTGGGGCAGCCATCCTCTCAGCGCAGACAGAGGAGATCTCCTAAACGATACACTAGTTACATGGCCCTGGTTGGGGAGTGTGTAGTGACCAAACCTTCTTCTTTTGAGGAAGCATTGCAGCAACCAGTCTGGGTTGATGCCATGGTAGAGGATTACGACTCTATCATTCGAAACAGTGTGTGGGATGTTGTCCCAAGACCTGGGGACAAGTCAGTGGTTAGGTCCTGATGGCTTTACAAGGTAAAGCAAGCAACTGATGGCAGTGTTGAGAAACACAAGGCAAAGTTCATTGCCCATGGTTTCTCACAGGTCGAAGGGATCACATGTAGCCATACCCCCAGGTGTGAGGTGGGGCGATGTGAAGAGATAGTCTCATGAAGGCTGAAACAAGAAGCCCTGAGGTACCCAGCCTCTTGGATTAGACCTTGCTATAGGAGCCTCGATGAGGAGTAGCAAGACTGGCTTAGTGGGTAGAGATAGATGTGGATGGAGCGACAAAGGGAGCTTCAGCATTAGAGTATGTTTCTAGCCCAACAAAGAGGTCAGTTGGGAGTTTTTTTTATTTCTAGAGTTGTTGGAGCAATAACACTTGGGAAGAGTGTTGCATGCAGAACATTCCAAAGGTTCAAGATCGAGTTCGAGTTGAATGCCTTTCTTGTTGAGAGGGAGTGTTGAAAATGGCAACAAGAAATGCTAAAAATAGAAATTCTAAAAGTAGCATTGTTATAAATAGAAGTTCAGGCCCCAGTGTTGAACATAGCAAGAAGGAATGAGAAAATGGAAGTGCTAAAAATAGCATTGCTATAAATATAATTTCAGGATTGATTCCTAGTTAGTCCCTAAACTAAAATTGAGAAGTAAAATTTGAATTTGATCTTAGCAGCTATTTGAAAAAAAATTAATTAATTCATCTTGAGTTAATTATTTGAGGAAAATCAAACATGAATTCTATGTGAACACATGCAATATTTTCTCCATTGATTGAGGAATTTATCCCTTAGTTAAGGAGATGAGGATTGTTGTACTTTGAGTTGTAATTAGTTAGCTCAATTTAACTGAGTTAAGTCCAGTTAGATTAGTTCCAACAGTTGGATGATCCGGATTTAAACAGGAACGCAATAAAACGCAGAGATAACCATAAACATAGATATGCAGCGGAAATAATACTTCACTTCATTAATGTAAAATATTGAAATATGCTTACAAACAGTAGTGGAAAATAAACCAGCTAGAACGATGGTAGCTTATCTCTGAGAAGAGATGTGGTGACTACATGCCTCTGAACTATCTTACAATGAGGCTCGAAGGCCTATTTATTGTTGAGAAACAGTGGAAAACCCTTAACATTCCAAAACCTAACCCTAGAAGATGAAACGCCAAACTATGGGCCCCGTTTGGGGTAAATTGGTACATCAATTTCCCGGGGTCGTAACTTTGGCATATGATCTCCGTTTGACGCATACAATAGCTCGTTAGAAAGATCTATCCGAGCACTACCACTTTTGGGACGGGCAACATCGGTCCATTCCATGGACCCATGTTGCCCCCAGATTCCCCAAAAAACATCGTTTAGGGCCTCAAAACGGCTCCGGAAGTTCAGGACCCAAAAAACTGCTAAAAATAGTAAGTTGTGCTACAATTAAGGAAACTGCAAATGCTGAGAAAAACAATGGTGGGGGTCCAGGTGGACTTGGCAGGTGGCCACCAAGATCCACCTGGATCATTCCTCCCCCCTTAGGAAGCAATGGTCCCCATTGCGTTGAGTTCCTTCATGAGATGAGGAAACTTTTGCTGAACTTGGTCCCTGGTGAGCCACTTGCCCTGGTGAAGGAATTGACCTGCTTTGACAACTCGATATAGTTGGATATTCTGTTGGCGAGTGTTCTTGATCTGTGTGTCCATGATCCGATCGGTTGCAACCTATTCCACGCAGTCTGGGTTTAATTCTGTGGGTGTGAGCTGTTCTGCAATGTCGGATGTGTCTAGCAATGGTGGAAAGTATGGCCGAAGGCGGTCCACATTGAACACTGGGTGTAGGCCAAGGAATGGGGGAATGTTGAGCTCAAATGAATTGTCCCCCACAGCCTTAGTAATGGTGTAAGGACCATATCGGAGTGGTCTCAGTTTCCGATAGGCTCCAGTAAGGCGTTCCTTTTGCAGATGCAACCAGACTTTGTCGCCCACCTGAAACTTGTGGGGCACCCGATGTTGATCATGTCGCTGCTTGTACTTGGCATTTGATTTCTCCAGAATGTCATGGACCTGCTGGCGAATATGTTGGATGTGCTCAATGAAGCTGGTTGCCTCATCTGTTTCGGATTGGATATGAGCTGAAGCTGTGTGAGTTGCGGCAAGTGGCAGGGCCACATCAATGGAGCATAGCGGCTGGAATCCCAAGCCCACCTGAAAGGGGCTGTGGCCAGTCGAGCTGTGAAGAGCTCGGTTGTAGCTGTGCTGAACATAGTGGAGGCTCTCGTCCCATGTGCGTGGATGCTTTGAGTTGTACATGCGCAGAATGTGTACAATCATCCGATTGACAACCTCGGTCTGGCCATCAGTTTGAGGATGGAAGGTTGTGGACTTAGTGAGTTTGGTGTCCAGCATTGACCAGAGACTGGACCAAAATGTACTGAGGAACCGACTGTCCCGATCTAATATGATATACTGTGGGATCCCAAAGTGCACCCACACTTGTTCAAAGAAGAGTTTAGCAGTGGCTTCTGCTGTGATATTCTTCTTGCAAGCCGCCATAATGGCCATCTTCGAGAACCTATCGACAACCACAAAAACACAATCATTTCCATGCTTAGTGGAAGGAAGCCCTGACATGTAATCCATGGAGATGGATTCCCAAGGTCGACTAGGGGTAGGCAACGGGGTATAGAGGCCTTGCTTCTTGATGGTTGGTTTGGCAATGGCACAGGCAATACATGATATGATGTACTTCCCGACATCCTGTCGAAGATTTGGCCAATAGAAATGCTTTTGTAGTACTGCCACTGTTTTCTCAACCCCGAAATGCCCAGCAGCCCGACTGTAGTGTGCTTCCCAAATCATCTTGGCACGCTCGCTTGAAGGAACACAAAGGTGACCCAGGTGGCATAACAGTGCACCTTGGAGGTGAAAATCTGGAACATGCTGACCCCCCAAGAGTGTCTGGTATGTGTGGCCAAATTCTAGGTCACTTTTGTAGAGAAGTGGCCAATCAGAAGTCTCGTGCCCACAAGAGTTGAGTACAGTGGTTAACGCCATGATTGGTGGTCGACTGAGGCAATCTGCAACATTATTGGTGCTACCCTTCTTATACTTGATATTCAGATGGAACTGTTGCAGATATGTAGACCACTTCTGATGGCGATCATTCTGCAATTTCCCTTGGGTCTGTATGAACTACAGGGGTCGGTGGTCTGTGTGGATGACTGTTTCCTTCCCCAAAATGTAATGCTTCCATTGTCGGCAGGCCTGCACAATGGAATACATCTCTTTATCATAAGTGGGATACTTCCGGACTGTGTCTGAAAGTGTTTCACTGTGATATGCCACTGGATGCCCGTGTTGAGTAAGGACTACCCCAATAGCATAGTCAGAGGCATCTGTCTCGACCTCAAATGTTTGTTGTAAATCTGGTAACGCGAGCACTGGTGCCGTGCAGAGGCGATCTTTCAACTCTATGAATGCCTTCTGTTGAGATTCAGACCAAAAGAATTTCGTTTTCGCTCCTCCCTTGGTGACTTGACTCAAGGGCCAAGTGATATGAGAAAACCCCAACACGAACCTGCGATAGAAGTTGGCAAGGCCTAGAAAGCTGTGGAGCTCTGTCAGAGTGGTCGGAGATGGCCAATCCCGAATGACTTGGTTCTTGGCCAGATCCACATGCACCCCCTGTTCATCAATAATGTATCCCAGATACTGAACCTGGGTCATGCCAAAAGTGCATTTCTCCAAATTGGCACACAGCTTGTGTTGCCGCAGTGTTTGAAGAACCTGTCGGATTTGGTGGAGGTGCTCTTCCCAACTTTGGCTGAAGATCAGAATGTCATCCAAGTATACCACTACAAATGAGTTGGTGAATGGCCGCAAGATGTCATCCATTAGCCTCATGAAGGTTGCAGGAGCATTCATCAATCCGAAAGGCATGACCAACCATTCAAAGAGGCCCTCCTTGGCTTTGAAGGCAGTCTTCCACACATCAGAGGGTTCGATTGGTACCTGGTGATATCCTGATTTCAGATCGATCTTGCTGAAATACTTTGCCCCCTTTAGTTGGTCCAAGAGGTCATCAATCCGTGGGATCGGGTACCTATTACGGACAGTGATCTTGTTCAGCACCCGATAGTCAATACAGAGTCTCCAAGTCCCATCCTTCTTCTGTACCAACACGATCGGGCTTCCACAAGGCGATGAACTTGGACGAATGTGACCTTTCTGCAGCAGCTCCTGAATCTACCTCTTGATTTCATCGTTCTCTAGAACAGAACGCCGATAAATTGGTCCATTGGGTAGTGACGCACCTGGGGTTAGATCGATGGAGTGTTTGACCTGACAGTGCAGAGGAACCCCTGCAGGGGAGGTGAAGATGTCCTCGTACTCCTTCACAACCTTATCCATCTGTAGTTGACGTGCGGAGGGGTCCTGTCTAGAGGTCGTGGCCACCATTTTCTTCTTTCCTTGAGTTCGTATCATCAGGAAAACAAATTTCCCAGTCTTGGAAATGAGCTTACTACATTGTTTTGCAGTAATCAAAGAGATGGCGGTAGGCAGTGCTACCTCTGGTATCCTGTACAACTTATTCCCCAATGTAACAATAACAGCCTGGGGCCTTGATTCATACACAGCATGTCGCTTCCACAAGTATGGTTGTCCTAATAATACATCACAAACTTCAAGGGGAGAAATGTCACACAATACCTCATCCGTGAAGGGCTTGATGTTGTACGGAAGGCGACATTGCTGGCTCACGCGAAGATCCCGTCCTTGGTGAAGCCACCCGATGGTGTATGGTTGTGGATGTGCTGTGGTCGGTAAGCCCAATCGCTTCACAACCTCTGCCGAAATGAGGTTCTTTTGGCTCCCGCTATCGACAATGAACTGTAGCGGGGAGCCCTTTACCCACATCTGGGAGTGGAAGAGACGCTCCTCCTCCTCTGGATCTTCGGGTTCATTTTTCTGGATCTTGGCGGTAGCAACAGTGGCATTGGGATCCACGTCAATGATCTGCTTCCCTTTTTCATTCCTCTTGTCGGGTTCTGACTCAAAGTCGGAACATGCATCTGATTCTGGAACCTTTAGCTCGGCCACCAGTGACTGCTTGGCCCGACACTCACTGGTGTTGTGAGTGGAGCTCTTATGGAACTCACACCATTTTCCCGTGTCCTTTTTCGTCTTCGCAGCGTTGTTCTTTGCCTGCAGCTTTGGCGGGTTGTCTTGGGCTGCCCCGCCTTGGCTTTTTCCTTTGTTCTGTGTTTTAGGGGCACCTTTCCCTTGCTTCAGATTCGCAGATCCAAAGTCTCACTTCTTTTGTTTAAACTTCTGCTCGACCTTGATGGCATATCGATATGCTGTGCCGAGCGAGAAGATGTTCAGGAATTGTATTTCTTCCTGGATGTACTTGTGCAGGCAGCCGCGGTATTTGAGTATCAAATGCTGCTCCGTATCCTTGATACCCAACTTTGTGCGAAGGGTATGGAAAAGATTGGTGAACTCCGGCACGTCTTGGTCCCTTCCCTGCCTCAGCGTGGTCCATTTTATGTATTCATCCTCATAGCTTCCGATAGGGTAGTACTGCTCCTTGATGGCATCACGGAATGAATTCCAGGTGGGTGCGGCTAAAAATAGTGAGCCAGTATTTTCATCCTTCTGCTCGCAGTAGGTTTCCCACCAGTGCTTGACGTGGGGGGCTGCTTTGAGAAGAGCAAAAACAATCTTTTCCCGA
Source organism: Pinus tabuliformis (assembly GCA_031772625.1). Lineage (NCBI taxonomy): Eukaryota > Viridiplantae > Streptophyta > Pinopsida > Pinales > Pinaceae > Pinus > Pinus tabuliformis. Next base: position 318,355,833 of record CM062816.1, on the reverse strand, counting down.
CTTGAAAATTCATGAACAGAAAAATAACCCTCCAGTAGATTTAACCATTTATCTACGGCATCTACGTCTATTTGACCCTCAAATATGGGGATATCAAAATTAACTTGTACCTTAAAGGGCGTGGCGTTTCCAGAGTAACTGCTGGAAGCCGATGCGTCGCTTCTGGGTAGCCGCTGAAGGATTTGGGCAAAACTATCCATCATCACGTTCCATTGTCACTCGAGGGCTTCTTCGAGCAAGATTTTGATAGGATCTCCTACCCCCTCGTCTTTCTTCTCATCCGCCATAGGAGGCCGTCGGGATTTGCGAGGCTGGTCTTGCAAAGGTTCAACCAGTTCAAGCCCTAACTCCTTATATCCCGACCTCGTTGGAGACATGCAAAGAAAAACAGAGACAAAGCAGACCGCTCTGATACCACTGATCCGGATTTAAACAGGAACGCAATAAAACGCAGAGATAACCATAAACATAGATATGCAGCGGAAATAATACTTCACTTCATTAATGTAAAATACTGAAATATGCTTACAAACAGTAGTGGAAAATAAACTAGCTAGAGCGATGGTAGCTTATCTCTGAGAAGAGATGTGGTGGCTACATGCCTCTGAACTGTCTTACAATGAGGCTCCAAGGCCTATTTATTGTTGAGAAACAGTGGAAAACCCTTAGCATTCCAAAACCTAACCCTAGAAGATGAAACACCAAACTATGGGCCCCATTTGGGGTAAATTGGTACATCAATTTCCCGGGGTCGTAACTTTGGCATACGATCTCCGTTTGACGCATATAATAGCTCGTTAGAAAGATCTATCTGAGCACTACCACTTTTGGGACGAGAAACATCGGTCCATGGAATGGACCGATGTTGCCCCCAGATTCCCCAAAAAACGTCGTTTAGGGCCTCAAAAGGCTCCGGAAGTTCAGGACCTGAAAAACTGCTAAAAATAGTAAGTTGTGCTACAATTAAGGAAACTGCAAATGCTGAGAAAAACAATGGTGGGGGTCCAGGTGGACTTGGAAGGTGGCCACTAAGATCCACCTGGATCATTGGAGGAACTAATTGTTAATTCAGTTACTTAATTCTTGCATGCATGTAACTACTGCACTTCAGTTAACTGAATATTCTCTCATAATTAACCAATGCATGTCAGTTCAGTCAGAGACCCAGTTGAAATCAGATGGTGGGATAGTGTACTCTCAGTTGCAGGAATTTTCCTTGGAGGATATCCCTTGCATGCAGAAGGAATTCTTTCCTTGAGGATTGCGTAGTTCAAACTGAGTTTAATTTATTGTGTGATGAGGCCAATTCACATGGGTGGCAGCATTGGACCCTAGTAAAAAATGCACAAATAAATAGGAGGCTTGGAGAGCTGAGGAAAGGCATATCTCTCGTCTATTCAGTCTGTGAGATGTATTCTTTGATTATACTGAGAGCTGGATAGTTTTTTGAGCTAAGGCTCTTGTGTAATCTAAGATATTTCCACTTGTATGATAATACAAAGATTGGGGTTTTAGGTTGAGGCTTTCCCCAGAGTTATCTTCTATGTTCTTATGTGATTGCTTTCTCTTCGTCTGTTATATGTGTTCCATTTGATCTTGTTCATATTTGATTAAGCTTCCACAAAGTTTGTTGTAGAAGTAGATCTAGTATTTTGCTCTAGTATATTGCATTATTAGTTGATTTACAAGAGAAATTTCTACACTAAGTGCTCTGCAGAGCACCCTGGCATGGAATCAACTGCTCTACAGTGCACCCTTATATGGGCCTACCTGCGCTAGTCCCTTTAGAGATCATTTCAGGATGTCTTCAAGTCATGAAAGTGTCTAGGAAGGAGGCATTCAAATGGGTGACTTGTTTAGGGCATGTAGAAACTAAAATTAGGGTTTGATGAGCCCTAAAACACTTATCTGGATGATGGGATTGATGTGCCCAAATGGATATGTAACATCTTAATGAAAGGAAGTTTTATTTCTGCTTCATCTTTGTGTTTATGTTTGTATATGTATTATGTTGCATTCCTGTATAAGTTTGGATCACACCAAAGAGAAAATTTGGCCTATTCTTTTAGCTTTTGCACATAATAATTTCTTTGTTTAACAAGAAGTAGGCAACAATTTCCCCTAATTCAATGGAAGTGGAGCAAATGTCAATGTCTTCAACTAGTTGGGAAGTTGGTTGGCTTTAAAATTTGGTAGTAGAGTACGTTGATGAGAAGCTAGAGCCCATTTTTATTTTCATTGATACTTAAAGTTGTAACGAACTCTCTAGGAATTCAAATATGATCACTCCAAGCACATTGATATCCAATATTTGATTTCATGGGAGACATAGTGTAGAAAGAAGTATTTTCCTTAGAGTACATTCCTAATTATCTATAAGTGACTTCCATTTCACCTCTAGTAAAGGGAAAATTTTAGATGTTGTAAGAGAAATTGTTGCACATTGTGTTGTCATTGATGACAACAAGAGGTCATTGATGTCAAAGGGAATGTCAGAGACAATAACAGTATAATTTGTAGGAGGCAGTATGACAGCAGGACATCTTACATACCCTCATCACTTGAAGTCCACGGAAGTCTGAATTTATTCGAGTTTTTGTTGTAGTTAATATTCCCTAATGATATTATAAACAACATTATTACGTAGGCCTCGTTGAGACCTTTCAACCAATATATTTATTTAAAAAATTCCTCTCAGATTAGAAGTTATGGCCATTTGAAAATCAACATTAGTTGGAGGCCCAAAATATAGGGAAAAAACCTAAAATATTGATGCATTAAAGAATGCACACCTTTCAAGCACATCCATGGTCCATTAACTTGGTAAACAATGGATCTATGTAGAACATGCATGACATTTAACATTATTAAAGGTCACACAAATTTAATTGATCAAATGGATTTGATAGTCAAATGAAGAGATAGAATGTTGGATGATATCAAGAGTTGCATGGTATTTAACTAGTGCTATTGACCCAATCAAGTGATGAACCATGACAACATTTCATAGGACATGACGTGGCCCCCTTGATGACATCAAAACAATGATGTGGTGCCACTAGGAAATTCCACATGGCAGAAACAAATGGCACATCCTAGTTGGTAGAAAGTCCAAATATGGGTGACACATGGCAACCCTACAAGCTATCACATGGCATGATGACATCATGCTAAAATCATCATGAAAATGACCAAGGACCCCTAGGGACTTGGTCATATGGATAAGTTCATATAGATTTAAAATTATGGGCATTAAGGTCTATACATCGACTAGGCATATGATGTATTCACATGGTCCAACAAGGCATGTCTACATTGGGTCATCAGTCATATGGATGTCAGATGGTCAAGTGCGGGCCTCGATTGGATTCATGTTTTATGGTTAGACCACAAGAAACCCTAAGAACACATGGTATATTATAAATACTACTATTGTGACTCCATTAAATCATTAATTCGAAAATGTGTGAGTTCAAGTTTTGAAGTTGTCCATAGTTTCTTTGTTTTGGTTCATGGTTGGTGGTTTTGTGGTTACATTTCAGTCGTTACGATGTTCTTGGACGAGGGATTGGAGTTTTTGGCTATAACTAGTTTCACTATAGAACATTTAAGAATGGTTATAACCACTAGAAGCCCAAGCATTAATTCGAAAATGTGTGAGTCCAAGTTTTGAAGTTGTCCATAGTTTCTTTGTTTTGGTTCATGGTTGGTGGTTTTGTGGTTACATTTCAGTCGTTACGATGTTCTTAGACGAGGGATTGGAGTTTTTGGCTATAACTAGTTTCACTGCAGAACATTTAACAATGGTTATAACCACTAGAATCCCAAGCTTATTTTGACAAACATATGGTATATTACTTTTGGCAAAGAGTTTGAACTCTAGTAACATATAGAAACATAAGTGAAGGCCAACCTTATATATATATATATATATATATATATATATATATATATATATATATATATATATATATATATATATATATATATATATATATATATATATATTTATTGTGGTATGGTCAACACTAGTCCAGATTTATGTTTTTCTATGAACACACTGAACTAGTTCATGTTGGAGCTAAGACATGTTCATTGGGTGGCAACAAAGCATGTGTTGCAGTACTTGTGTGGTACAATAGACTTTGGACTGAGGTATGTTAGAGCTTATAGAGTGGAGTTGTAGGGGTACACAAATTCCGATTGGGCAGGGAGTGTAGTTGATAGAAAATCCACATATGGATGTTGTTTCACCTTGCAATGAACCATGATCTCATGGTTCAACAAGAAGAAACAATCATTGCCATTTAGTTCAGCAGAAAGCAGAGTACGTGGCAGCAAGTATGGTGAGTTGTGAGGTAGTGTGGCTTCACAAGATGCTTGCAGGACTATTTGATCTGAAGATGGGGCCAACAATGATTCACTGTGATAATCAAAGTTGCATTAAGCTATCTGAGAATCCTATGTTTCATGATCGGTATAAGCATATTGAGATCATATACCATTTCATGATAGACAGGGTCCAGAGGGGTGCTATGAGATTGTAGTACATTTATACAAAGGACTAAGTGACAGGTGTTCTCACTAAACCTATAGTGAAAGGGAAGTTTGTGAAGTACCAAGATAAGATGGGGGTGGTGGAGAATCCCTTCCTTGCTAGGAAGGAGTGTTGAAGTTAATGGTAGATTCGTAAGGTCTTCTACACAGGCTTGGTGTCTTAGCGTGTGGAAGACATTATTTGCCTCTTTTAAGTTCTTTCTTGGTGGAGTAAGTGATTTATGTCTTCTTTCTTAAGTCTAACTTAGCAAAAGTATGTTAGGTCCATATCATACTAATGAATTCCCCTTATTGTTATTATTAGTATATCCCCCTATTGTTATTGTTGTTCCCATGTATCTTCCATGTTGTTATTGTTGGCCCCATAGAATTCCACTATTGTTATTGTTGTGACCTTACATTATTATTGTTACGTAGGTTATGATTTTATTGTGACCCCTTAGACTCCTATATATACCAAGGAGGTCCTATCATTTGTATCATCCAAGAATTATTCATTTATCTAATGTAAAGTAGGTTGCCCCCTCAAAGAGGCTATTTCTCAAGTCGTTGATCTATCTTTTCTTCTAGTTTTTGGGTTGGTTACATAAAATTTGGTATTAGAGCATACCAAATATTGGTACCATGGCATACAAATTGGAGTTGCATGCATCTTCCCAAGTACACCCAGTTTTCCATGTTTCATGCTTAAAGAAGGTTATCGGTGACAAGCTCCTAGTTCAAATAATGTTGCCATAACTTGACGGAGAAGAAAAAATCATATTTAAACCTGAAGCAGTCATAGAAACAAGAACCCAAAAACTACAGATTCGATTAATTTTAGAATATCTCATTAAGTGGAAGAAGTTACCCACTGAATATTCCACATGGGAGGATGAAAATTTTATACACAAGCATCTGGAACTACTCAAGCACTGAGGACAACACTTTTTTGAAGGAGAGGGGTATGTTAGGTCCCTATAATACTAGTGCATTCCCCTTATTTTTATTGTTAGTGTAGACCCCTATGGTTATTGTTGTGTCCATGTATCCCCCATGTTGTTATTGTTGCGCCCCATTGAAGCCCACTATTGTTATTGTTGTGTCCTTACATTATTATTGTTATGTAGGCTCTGATTATATTGTGACCCCTTAGACTCCTATATATACCAAGGAGGTCTTATCATTTGTGTCATCCAAGAATTATTCATTTATGTGATTTAAACTAGGTTTACCCCTCAAAGAGGCAATTTATCAAGTCATTGATCTATCTTTTCTTCTATTTTATGAGTTGGTTGCATAACAAAGTACAATACTTAAAGTCAAATAATTATTGTGGACTATTAAGTCACTTTTTAAGGATAAATGATTTAATTATTTAAGTGCCATAGAATTAATCTCAACCATTGATCTCCAAAATGATTCTATAAGGGAGATTAGGGATAGGGATTTGGACTTATGAAGATTATAAAGGGCTCCTAGTGACGAGGTGAAGACATAAGTGTATGATTGAGTCATCATTTAGAGAAAATGATTTATCTAAGTGCAAGTGGCTATATGGACTAGGTGCACAGAGAAGTAGAACTGTGAGTGAATTTGGGTGAATCCAGGAGGTCGAGTAGGAGGTGATTGCAGGGCCAAGTTGCTAGAGGAATATTGATATTTTATCTAGATGAGATCAAGTTGATGGAGGGACAAGTTTTCTCTAGTGCACATTAGTGGCATGCAAGGAGGGTACAGGTTGATTTGTTGTTTGAATATTCAAGCCGAGTTCTCCAAGTCAATTTCATTTAGAGGTTGATTTCCTAGAGACCGAGTTCCTTGGGCTGAATTCATTTTGAGGGAGCCACATTATAGGTTATGGTTCTATATTTTTCCTTGTATCTTGGGTCGAAAATCCCATATTTTCATGATAATTAAATGATGGAGAATTATTTTGGGTGTGTGATTGATATCTTTGGTTTATTTCCCCCGCATATATACCAGTTATTTTATTTTTCGGTGATTCAATATTTATTTATGCAAATAAATAAATTATTGGGGATAAAATAAATTATCGTCAAAAAATAAATCTGGAGGGTATTAGAAATCTAACATGGTATAATAGCTATCTAGAAGACTCTGAGAGATAGATATGAGATGATGAGGGTTTGCAACAACAAGTTTTATTTTTGTGGAAGCATAATTATTTCTTAAATTTTGCAATTGGATTTGTGGGATCGTGGTCGATTTGTGGATATGGCATCATTCAACAGTTTGAGATGTGAAGATAGGTCAGACAGGGTATTAAATTTCAGTCCTTGGAAGAAGCAAATTACCATGGTTCTGAAGATGAATGGTCTCCGGGATTTAGTAAGCATAAAGGTGTAGGTTCCTTCATCTTAGAACCTTGCAGTGAAGCATAAGCTCAAAGACATTAAATAAAGATGCATAATTTTGGATGGTGTGAGGGATGATATTGTTGAAATATGTAACTAGGTTTGGTCTTGATAATGACATATGTAATCATGATTTTATGTATTTGATGTAATAAGAAAAATAATTTTACTAGTGTTGTTCTTGAGGCATGGGTTTCATGCTCAAGGAAATTTATTTTTAGGTCAAGCTCCCATTGTGAGCTCCTAGGGCTTGTCAATGAGTCTATAAGTCATTAAGTCCATGTAAAGTATGAAAGACCCATTTTGGGCTTGTTACATATTATGAAAGAAATTAAAATAAAGTTAAATAACCCTCCAAGACCTCATCAAGTGCTAGCAATAAAGTCATCTTAACTAGAAGATGATGTCGGCCAACAAAGATGGACATGAATCCTATATATAGAAGAGCTCAATCTCTTTTGAAGGAGCATCAATCCAACATCAAGGGTAAGAAAGAAGTGTGAATAAGAAGGAATAATAAGCCTCTTAGTACAACGAAAAAAAGGAGAAAGAAGGCTGAAAATTTTGGATCTATTTTTGGGCTAAAGTAACTCACACGTGCGAGGAGTATTAGGGCTCTCACTGCAGCAAGAAGATCGAAAATTACAGTCACTCTAAAGGACCAAATTTTGGTGGAAAAAGGATCATATCGTAGGCCAAATTGTTGAGGAAGAAGTAATTTACCAAGAGAATAACAAATGAGTACTATTTCTCCATATTCTTACTCACATGTGTGGCCTAGGGTTTTTGTAGTAAGGTCGAGTTGCAGTCAAGAATTTGGAGGTTCGAAAAAGAGTTTGAAGGAGAAGTTGTTGCTACTAGAAAATGAGTTTGACTAAAGTTGACTTTGTGAAAGAGAAGCTCATCAAGGAGAGGCATTGACTTGGTCTTGGAAGGGTTTGTGTCTAGGGTCTAGATATTTGAATTCATCAATTGAAGATTCTATATGAAAAAGAATTCTTGTGGTTTGTCCTCTCAAATATGAGAGCTTTTGGCCCCGGCTGATCGCCTATATCATGTGTCCTTTTTCTCATTGTTCTTTATGTATTGGTAGCTATTTGATGAAGAAAATACTAATAATAACAAGTGAAAGAAGAAGCTAATTAAGTGAAGTAAAAATACACCACAAACAGTTATCAAATCAGGAGAAATCATCCTATGTTGTTACCCCTAGATTTATCAACATGGTTTCAGAGATAAGGTGACAAGTCAAGGAGGGGTAGCTTAAAGAAGGACACTCAAGGGCTGAAGCACTAGAAGATAATCAAGAGCAGCATTCATCAAGAAGGACCACTTATCTCAAAAGGACAAGGATTACATCATCATATTGAAGGAAACCACTAAAGAAGACCCCAAAAACCGTAGTTCGTTCAAAGGACTCTACACTTAAGGCATTCTTGGGAACCACAAACAAGCACCACCTCGAAAAATGAGATCTCAAAGGACCCTACCTCTACTCAAATAAAGAAAGGACTACATATCGAAGCATCTTGAAGCCTCTACATCAAAGAAAATAAAGAAGAAAGGTGTTGTCATCATCATCAAAGATTCAAAGTGATCTCCCTCTCCTTGAGTCAAGAATCACTTTTGAAGGAAGACATATTCATTAAAGAAGTCATCTTCCACTATCAATATCCTCATCAAAATCAAGAAGGAAGAATGTTGAAGATATTGTCATCAAGGAGTATATTCACAACTATCTTTATGTCCACATATGAATTTATCAAAATATATTTTTGCAAGGAAAGCAACAAGTTGGTTGGGTCATCAAAATTTCTTGCATGGAAGAAGAGGACATATTTGATCCTCACAGAAAATGAAGTAGTGGAACATGTTAAGGGATCAATCACTAAACCTCCAAAGGAAGAAGCTCAAGCTCTTGCAAAGTACTTGAAAGGGGAAGTAAGGGCTCAAAGGATTCTCATAGAATCTATCAAAGATCCTCCCATACCCTATGTATCAAAGTTGGAGTCATCAAAATAAATATACGATAAACTTGTAGAATTGTTCTCTATAAGTACTCCAAGAGAAGTGATATCATTAAGACAAGAACTCTACAAGACAAAGATATCAAAAGAAGAAAGAATAACCTCATACTTTATGAGGGTGTAAAAAATTAGAGACCAACTACAAGAGTTATAAGAAATAATGTATGATAAGGAAATGACTAGTGCCATAGTGCTCAATGCACTACCAGAAGAATGGGGAAATTTTACATCAAGCATCTATGGAAAGAAAGAAGCAACTCCATTCAATGAGATTTGGTCACTATGAAATATTAAAGAAACTAGGTTGAAGGAAAAAATCAATGTAGGATCAAAAGAGAAAGAAAAAAAAATTGCTTCCATGTCTAAGAGAAAAGAGAAGTTTGGGAAGTTTAATCCACATAAAAAGAACAAGAAGAATATGTCAAAGATTCAATGTTATGGTTGTTATGAATATGGGCACTACAAGAGAGATTGTCCAAAACTCAAAAATGACAACAACAAAAGAGGAAGGGAATAAGCCCATATCACCAAAGAAGTGGAAGAAGTTGAAAAGAGGGAATCAAAGAAGGACGAAGTAAAAGATCTCTACTATGATTGAGATAATCTTCACCACCAAGTTTTTGTAAAGTATAGTTATCATGGTAGGAAACATTATGTAGTGCCCCGCTCTAGTGGAATAACAGTGATATGACATTAACATTTATTTAGCCCTAAGTCTCACACATGATTCTTTGAGGGCCTCAGGTTGAGGATCCGAACACGACTCTATTATCAGTGGTTTTGATATTAGTAGTTATGATGTTTAGGTACATTCTCCACTGATATTATGATGAAAATATCATTAATGGTTATGTATGTTATCTATTGGTATTATGATGATTGTAGCATTAATGGTTATGCATGTTCTCTATTGATATTATGATAATTGTAACATAAATGGTTATGTTTGGTCTCTATTGAATTTATGATGATGATAGCAATAAAGGATATGTATTCTCTCTATTGATATCATGACGATGATAGCTTTGATGGATAGGTATGTTTTCTATTGATATTACGATGTTGATATCTTTGAAGTGTATGTATTATGATGATGATAGCCATGATGGATGTGTCCCCTATGTTACCTAATTGCATTAGTTTTGGTTCACAATGAACAATCATGTGAATGACTAGGTGATGTTGATGATGCTATTATGATAATGACTAATACTAATAAACCTTGTTACTGATCATTATTGAGTATGGCAGGAAACCCCCCGAGGCACTTGCATATGACGAGTTGATGACACTTGGTTTGATGAAAATTTATATTTTTTCTTTGAAATTCTAAGTCAATTTTGAAACCTTCTATATATATGTTTATCTATATTCTGATGATATGTTAGTGGTTGTAGGCACATATTAGTTGCTTGGTTGAATGCCTCACATATGGGTGATGGGGTTGTACAATTGGATGGAACTGCATGGGAGGGGTGGGACAGTGTCCCTAATCTCACCCACTAGCACTCCCGCCATGACTTGGGCTGGAAATGTCGAAACACCTTCGTCTTGAAGATCACAATGTCATGAGGGCAACTCCCAAAGTTGGGTTGCTCATGAGGATTTTACCAGGGGGCATGCATCAAGGCGAATTCCTTGATTCCCGACACCATTAGTCTCACTATAGCAGGCGACATAAGAGATGATAGTTCTCTCTGTCATTACACCTATACTTTCCCCTCGTAGCCACTAAATGCTTGAAGGGAAAGTGGTGTGGCACCCTTGGAACTTCAAGGGAATTTCTTGAAGGGCACAACCAACTTGGCACCCTTGGCATCACAAATAAATTGTTAAGAGTGGCACCCTTAGAATTTCAAGGGAAGTTCTTGAAGGGCACGACCAAACTTGGCATTCTTGGAATCATTAAAAATAAATAAATTAATAAATATAATCAAGGTATGAAAAACCAGGTAAATTCACATCAAGAGTAAATGATGTTAGAAACCAAAGTAATTAAATGAAAAATAAATCTTGGGTTAAGAGGATCATAGGAAGAAATAAAATATTTTACCTTAAAAACTCTACCCTTCCCATGTTGGAAAATATTAAGTAGATAATGTAATTTAATTGGGTAAAAAGGGGAAAGAGGGACATAAATGTAAGGATAAATATTAATTCTAAAATAGTTAAACCTAATTAAGAGAAGAGGATGGTGAATTAAAATAATATTTACAAAATAAATTTTAGAGAAATTTAAAGAACTTCCATGTGGCAACAACCAACATAAGAATATCCATCTAAGAGATAACTTGAGTTAAATTAGGGAGTAGATAGGGGATCAAACCTTGACTTATCAATTGACTTTAGTAATGAACACAAATTAAAGAGTAAAAGGGCGATTAAGAGACAACTAGGAGAAGAAATATGAATCTTGTTGAGGTGAGGAAAAATATTATTTTTAAATTAGAATCTAAGTAAATAATTTTGGAGATCCATGATGAGAGAGTGACACATGGGTGGGTGAATATCAAACTATTTGATTATCAAAAATAATTAATTATGCATGAAATGCCAAGTGTCACCTATAAGGACTCTTATAAAAGAAGGGGCAGACCATGGGAGAAGGGAATTTTCTTTACCCTATTGTTGGATGGATAAGACTATGTCAGAGTAGTGACTATGAGCTATAGTGAGTTTGATGAGGTAGAGGACTGTAGAGAGGGGACTCTTAAGCCCAAGAGTTCTCTATACATTTCCTCCATTATACAATTTTGTTGCATCTCGGGGGTCCTCGGAGAAGGAAAGTACTCAAGGAGTACGCTGGGAGGTCAACCGATGGGTCATTACATTTAGATTAAGCACGTTGACATTCACATTTGGAGGCGACCAACAACAAAGGAGGAAAAATAGGGGAAAATCAAGTTTGAATCTCGTATCCTAGTGAACGGTACCTATGTTGTTATAATATTCTTTTGTATGACTTCATTTTGGTTTTAGTTAATAACATGTAAATTAGATGATATGTTCAATAAAGTGAAATTCATGAAAGTTTTTATATAATTCTTAATAATTTTTGAGTTCCCAATGCTATTTTCTTATGGTTGTATTTTTAGTATTTAAAAATATATATATATATAGGGTTGGTCCCTACACATTAGAAGCATGATAGGATGCATCATTTAAGGAAGAGGGCATCATGAAAGCATACAACTGAAGCAGGATCTCATGACATCATCATAAGAAGCTTGAAAGATAGCTAAAGTAGAAGTCTATGACAATCATCATTAGAAGGAAGAAGCTCTAGGTAACTTCATTTGAGGCATAAGCAATACTTATGGATAGAAGAGAGTCGTCTAGTGTAGAAATCATCATATATCATTGGGAAGGAGCATTTGCAAGATGAGGATAATTAGGATCCTCTATTGAAATCTTCATTTGAAGGTTCATGTCTTGAAAGAAGCAAGTGTATCGCAAGACTTCCACCTTGGATGGGATTCATTGTTTGGAAGAATGATGGTATGATGACAAAGGAATGCAACATGTCAAGATGATTTAAGTACTTTCAATCAAGGAAAGGAGGCTGCTAAAGGAAGCCTAGATGACCAAAATAAGAAAAGAGGTATATATGCATATGTTTGATAAATTAATTCATGTCATCATATAGTTGTTGATAGCATGGATAAGTTCTCTACCTCATGAGTATGATCAAAGGAAAAGGATCTCTTTCGATGAAAATATGCAAGAAGGCATGGTTCACATATATGAAATCAACAAAATATGTCCTCATCTGGAATGTGAGGTGGTTGACAAATATGAAATAACTATGGATGGAAGTTCCTAGGGAGAAATATGTGAAGAAACAAAGAAGAAATCATGGAAGATGAAACTATGATCACATAGAAAAAGGAAATCAACATTCAATAACTAAAAGTATTGACAATGATATCTCCATGGGAATGGTATGAATACTTTGGTAAAGTATGAAAAGAAAGAAGACCCTTGACATTAAATATCTTGGAGAAGTGTCAATATTTATGCAGGATGTTGATGTTGCTACAAGAAAATGTCACGATGAAGATCCATCACAAAAGGTAATTTTGATTTAATGTTCACTTTTTGTTTTCAAACAATATTTGGGTGGGCTAATACAAGGCTACCGAAAGAAAGTTGTGGATGTCATCTACAAATAGTACTCATGTGGATGGATGGAAGATCATGAAGGATACATGATGTGGAAAAGGTAGTTGTATGAATAAAAGCCAAATATGAAGTAACAAGATCACTTTCTGATGAAAGGAAGTATGACATGACTAACATGGTACATGAAGGAAAGTGATGGATGGTCGATGCCCTACAAGATGAAGGCTCCATAAAGATGAGTATGAAATTCATGACATCAAATGGAGAAGCTCTACAAGCAGTTGAAGGTACCATGATCTCCACCAAAGAAGAGATAGTTGCCGCTAGAAATAGGTCTCTAGTTAAGAGGGAGCTTGGAAGAAATTTTTTGGTTAAAAATGAGCTAGGACAAGTCCCTAGGTAAGAGGGAGCTTGGGTACATTCCTTTTATAGGAATAGGTACATTCCTTCATAGGAATGGGTATATCCTCCCTAGTTGAGAGGGAGAGATATGCACATCATTCTTGTCTTCACTTGGGAAGAAAGAATGGAGGATTGGGTAAGAATATAACATCTGATACTCTTTGAGGATGTGGTAGGGAATCCAAGATAAGAGTAGTCATAGAGGACCAATATCCTTTGAGGATTGGGAATCCAAGATAATAATAGTCCTGGAAGGACATACCTTGTGAAAACTCGGGTGGATTATGTTCCTTGAGGGACAATGATGAAGGTGTCTACAAACCATTGGTCTCGCAAGCATTGTGATCCGACCTTGTGGAGAGATAGAGATGTTAGTCAAGGCCCTGCTATGTGACAATGTTGGATGATATGATGTTAAACAAATGGATTAACAATCTGACTCTTCTTATGAGAATTCTTCAGTTTGAGAATGTCCAAGTACCTTGTATGGATTATGAATACCTCCCTAGTTAAGAGGGAGCATTGAAATATGTAACTAGGTCTGGTCTTCATAATGACATATGTAATCATGATTTTATGTATTCGACGTAATGAGAAAAATAAATTTATTATTGTTGTTCTTGAGGCATGGGTTTCATGCTGAAGTAAATTTATTTTTAGATCAAGCTCCCATTTTGAGCTCCTAGAGCTTGTCATTGAGTCTACAAATCATTAATTCATTGCCATGTATGAAAGACCCATTTGGGGCATTTTACATATTGTAAAATAAATTATTTGAGTCAAAATAAATTCAAATAACCCTCCAAGACCTCTTTAAGTGCTAACAATCAAGTCAGCCTATCTAGAAGACGAAGTCAGCCTAGAGATAGTGACAAGTCGACCTACAAAGATGGACATGAAGCTTATATATTGAAGAGCTTGAACTCATTTGAAGGAGCATCGATCCAGCATCAAGAGAAAGCAAGAAGTGTGAATAAGAAGGAATAAGAAGCCTCTTAGTACAATGAAGAAGAAAGATGATAGGAAAATTTTGGGCTAAATGATCCAGGTGGCTCTAGAGACACACACAGGACAAAGAGGGCCTATGGAAGCTCAAAAATCAAAATGATCAGAATGATTTCGAACCAGGAACAGAGCGTAGATCTGGTCATCCTGATCGCGATGGTATGAATGGTTCATCAAACTGAGTCCATATGCGGAAGTTAGGAGCAGTCAAAGTTCAGGTTGACTTGGGTGACTGGGCAGGCTTAAGGAGGCTGCAATTTGGACAAAATACGGCCACTGGATTCCACCAACCTAGGCAAGATTCCAGGAAAATTTGTGGCCTGTTTAATTTGTTTCCTTCGATCATTTTTCGAATTTTCAAAAATGGCCAATTTTTGTTAAACAAATATATATATATATATATATATATATATATATATATAGATGAGGTGGCAGGCCACCACCCCCACCGGTCCTCCTACAACCTTAAACAACATTTTAAATTTAAATGGTTGAGCAGCCATTACCCCGTTGAGCCCTCCACATAATCCATTGCATATCATATATATTGGGCAGTGGGTGGGCCACCTCTAGTGGACCCGGCCCACACCCCTTTAAAACACTTACCATACATGTTAATGGGCAGGCAAGAATCGAACCTGCCCAGCCACGTGGCCAGCCCGCACCACGGGTGGCCCAACCACTAAACACTAAAACTAATGCGCCACTACATGTCCCAATAACCCCCATTAAATGCGCCAACAAAACAAATAGCGCCCATTCAAGGAGTTACGAAGGGATAAGGGGCGGGCCACCCAATGCGGACCTGACCCCAAAATTATTAATTCGATTTAAAAGGTGTATTAAAATGGAGGGGTCGGGTTTTGACCACCCAACCTCCTTATTCAAATTCCTAACCAATTTGCCAAATAACTTCATTGGTTTATCTGCCCTCAAATGTATATAAACCTTCATTTTTCCCAGTGCACCAAGCATGGGGCAGCAGGAGCACGCATGGAAATCGAGATGATATATTTTAATTAATTTATTGCAAGTGGAACCATGATTGGGCAAAATTCCCAGGAGGGTGAAATTTTTGCAGTGTCCAAATTGGACAAACTTTATGTCAATCTTACACCTCTCGGCGACACGAACCCGATGGTGCAATCATTTTCCTGACCTGAGCAGCAGATTTGCAGAGGACCCAGAGGAGGGAATCTTTGAGGAATATAGGGGGAATCTAAAAGATTCTTTAAGCCCCACATGTCCACTTTCTTAGAATTCAGAAAGTTGAAAGTCATTTTTGCATTATTCAATGCCACAAATCTGATGGTGTGTTCAGATTTTCCTTTTTCTCATTTCATTTTTCATCCACTTTTCTAAGTGGAATGCAGGAGTCAAAATTAAGAGTGCAAGCAATCATTCCATGAGATTCGGTGCCACGAGGTTGATGTTACGGCCAGCTTCAGCAGTTTAACATCCACTTCTTCAGATGACCTAGATGTGAGGTATATGCAGTATGTTCATGTACTTCTTCTTTCTATGTACTTTTTGCATAGATCCCTATTTGATGTTTGATGTGAGATCTTGTTTTCTCACTTGCTTCATGATTCCTTCTTGATGTGAGGCGGAATCATTTGTGGGATGTACTTGTTGTCATGACTCGTCATGTTGTGTTTTGAGATCCCTTTTTTGTATGTTGATGGGATACTCATGTGTCGCCATGTATGATTGCATTGAAATCCATTTTATGCCATGTCAACAGGATGCTTATGATCATCATACATGAGTTTATGTCATACTAATAGGAGTCCTTTTTGACTGAGAGTTCCTATAGCGGAACATCTCTTGGAGCCACTCTTGCGTAAGGTAATTTTCCTTATATGATAGTGACATCACCTTTTATGTACATCATCACTATTGACAACACTTAATGCAATGGCCTACACCATCTTGACACTGGGGCTCGGAGACGTAGTCCCTCTTGGAAAAACTCTGTTATCAACGGCTTATGTTTTCATGTGCTGATGATTGTCATGTTCCTATTCTTTACAGTATGCAGATGTATTCATTTATGTTCTTTTAAAAATGTAATTTAACACATCACAAAAGTAAAAGGTCTTGGAAGGGTCCTTTGTCACACCCGGACCTAGATCAAGTGGTATCAAAGCAGTCTTTGCGTGGATGTGAATTGCAAGCATAAACAATGGAACGTACAACGACAGAGGATGAAAAAGCGATGTACAAGACCATGCTCAAAATTTCCAAAAGGGTGGAAATAATGTATGAAACTCTATAGAAAGAGACAGAGGAAAAGGAGTGATTGCAGCTTCAGTTGCAAGCCACGGAAGAGGCCTTGGAAGAATTGAAGAAAAATAACCAAAACCTTCAAACAGAGAATGTTGAATTGAAGATGCGTCTACATGAAGAGAGAGGAAAAACAAAGTTTGCTACGACATCTGCAAGCTAAGGACGAGGCCTTGGAAAAGCTGCAGCGTGACCCATGTGAGAGAAAAAGTAGTTCTCCATCTTCATGTATGTTTCCTGATGAAGACTTTGTTGTTTTTGAAAATCATACCATAGGAATTGGCTCTAATCTGTTGAAGAGAATGGGGTATGAAGGAAAAGGCTTGGGCATTAATGGCCAAGCCATTGTCAACCCCATCAAAGTAGAAGAATTACCCCGTCAGGCAAGACTTGGGTATGTTAGAAAAGAAGTTGGGGAATTCGCTGAGACAGTTAGCGAACCACTAACAATAGATGATGGGAGGCCCTCATCACTTCTTTCCAAATCGACAGAGGAGGTAAAAGATGTTGATTTCCTTTCAGTTTCATTGTCACATAGTATGATTTCTATTGGAGATGTGGAGATCCCAATTACAGAGACGAACATGAGGCTCCTTACCAAGACAACGCACGAGGAGGAAAAAGAACTTGGTGTTAAGAACCAATGCATAACTCCACCATTGGAGGTTGTGTAGAGACCTCAAGTTTCAAGCTTGAGATACACCAAGGGAGAATGCTCGAGGGTGTCATATGCTTCCGATACATTGTCGAAATCATTGAGGAAAGAAAATGATGGGAACACATCCCCATCATCCCATGGCAGGGAAAGAGTTGAGGCAAGCTCTCATCGCCATACTTACACCAGAGACAGCAAGGAAAGGTATA
This sequence comes from Pinus tabuliformis, assembly GCA_031772625.1. NCBI lineage: Eukaryota > Viridiplantae > Streptophyta > Pinopsida > Pinales > Pinaceae > Pinus > Pinus tabuliformis. Next base: position 318,338,213 of record CM062816.1, on the reverse strand, counting down.
AGCACTCTCGATATTCGAATGTTCATTTCAGTTATAATCAAGTTGTTAAAGATGAACGTAAAACATGGCATTGAAAAACATGTACCTTTTATGGATTACATAACCATACATTTTCTAAGTGTTGGAAAAGAATAGCAACACTCAAAAGGAGAAGGTATGAAAGATTCTCTCAATAGCAGGGAAAGAGACATGTTAAGTAGATCTAGAGGAAGAAGATGTATTGTATTCATTGCAACAAAGGTGGCCATCAAAGAGCCACTTGTTGGAGGCTCCATCTAGAGCAGTGCCTTAAAGACAAAGTGTCAGTGCATGAACCAGAAGAAACGATTGTTTGACAAGCAAAACCACCATAAGGAGGCGACCCATTCACAGCGATAAGTGAAAAATGGTTTCTAGATATGTTAGCTTCTCATGGTCATGCTTTTGTAAATCATTTGTTGCATTTTAAAATGCAAAAGCGATGATGTGTTTTCCATCACTTGTTAAAAAACAATGATGTCTGGTCTTGTTTTATGTTGCATGATAAACTATGAAAGTGATGTAGTGTTTCCATCACTTGTCGACGCAAAAACAGTGCTTGACCTTATTTTTTGTAAATCATGTGTTGCAGTGATGATGTGTTTTCCATCATTTGTTGAAGCAACAATGATATGTTGGCCTTGTTTTCGTAGCTAGGGTATTATTTCCATCTTGATGTAAACTTGACCACCAATTATGTGTTATGAACCTGTGGCAAGTGTGGGACACTTGGGTCATTAGTTGGTCATGAAAGTCAAGCATGTAATTTGCAAGACAATGTATTACAGGTTGTAGGTGGTAGCTCATCGCTTAAGGCTCCAAAGAAAAAAAGTTATGGAGATGGAAGCGAGACCTTTTAGGACACTTGTGATGTAGCCAAGGTACAAAGAAGTTACAAATTATTTTCATGCTTTTGGAGGACAAAAAGCTCCTTAGTGGGGAGGATTGATCTAGGTGGCGCCAGAGACACACACAGGACAAAGAGGACTTATGGAAGCTCAAAAATCAAAATGATCATAATGATTACAAACTAGGACCAGAGCGTAGATCTCATCGTCCTGATCACGATGGTATGAACGGTTCGTCAAACTGAGTTCGTATGCGGAAGTTAGGAGCAGTCAAAGTTCAGGTTGACTTGGGTGACTGGGCAGGCTTAAGGAGGCCACAGTTTGGACAAAATCCAACCACCAGATTACAGCCAACGTGGGCCAGATTCCAGGCGAATTTGTGGCCTATTTAATTTGTCTCCTTCGGTCATTTTTTGAATTTTCAAATATGGCCAATTTGTGTTAAATAAAACAAAAAATATATATATGAGGTGGCGGGCCACCTCCCCGCCACCCCAAAACTACATAACATAAAAATTAATTAAAATCAGGCCGACAAGCTATGACCCCCGTCGGCCCTCCCGCAACCTTAAACAGCATTTTAAATTTAAATGGCTCTGCGACCATTACCCCATCGAGCCCTCCACATAATCCACTGCATATCATATATTGGGTAGTGAGTGGGCCACATTCGGTGGACCCAACCCACGCCCCTTTAAAACACTTACCATACATGTTAATGGGCCGGCAGGAATCGAAACCACCCAGCCATGTGGCCAGCCTGCACCACGAGTGGCCCAACCACGAAACACTAAAACTAATGCTCCACTGCATGTACCAACAGCCCCCATTAAATGCACCAACAAAACAAACAACACCCATTGAAGGAGTTATGAAGGGTTAAGGGGCGAGCCGCCCAATGCAGACCTGACCCCAAAATTATTAATTCGATTTAAAAGGTGTATTAAAATGGAGGGGTCGGGGTTTGACCACCCGACCTCCTCCTCCTTATTCGAATTCCTAACCAATTTGCCAAACAACTTCATTGGTTTATCCGCCCTCAAATGTATATACACCTTCATTTTTCCCAGTGTGCGATGCATGGGGGAGTAGGAACACACACGGAAATCGAGGCAATATATTTTAATTAATTTATTGCAGGTGGAACCATGATTGGGCAAAATTCTCATGAAGGTGAAATTTTTGTAGTGTCCAAATTGGACAAACTTTATGTCGATCTTACACCTCTCAGCGACATGAACTCGATGGCGCAGTCAATTTCCTGATCTCAGCAGCAAATTTGCAGAGGACCCGGAGGAGGGAATCTTTGAGGAATCTAAGGGGAATCTAAAAGATTTTTTAAGCCCCAGATTTCCACTTTCTCATAATTCAGAAATTTGACAGCCAATTTTGCATTATTCAATGCCACAAATCTGATGGTGTGTTCATATTTTCCTTTTTCTCATTTCATTTTTTTGCCACTTTTATAAGTGGAATGCAGGTGTCAACATTCAACATGCGACCAGTCATTCCATGAGATTCAATACTACAAGCTTGATGGTACGACCAACTTCAGCAGTTTGACATCCTCTTCTTCAAATGGCCTGGATGTGAGGTATATGCAGTATGTTCATGTACTTCTTTTTGCTATGCATTGTGCTGCACAGATCCCTGTTTGTTGTTTGATGTGGGATCTTGTTTTCTCACTTGCTTCATGATTCCTGCTTGATGTGAGGTGGAATCATTTTTGGGATGTATTTGTTGTCATGATTCGTCATGTTGAGTTTTGAAATCCCTTTGTTGTATGTTGATGGGATGCTCATGTGTCGCCATATATGATTGCATTGAAATCCCTTTTATGCCATGTTGGCGGGATGCTCATGATCATCATGCATGAGTTAATGTCATATTAATAGGATTCCTTTTTTACTGGGAGTTCCTATAGTGGAACATCTCTTGGAGCCATTCATGTGTAAGGGCATTTTCCTTGTATGATAGTGTCATCACCTCTTATGTGCATCATCACTATTGACAGTGTTATGCCTCTATACCAATAGGTGTCATATATCATGATTGACTTGGTCTAACTCTGAAATATGTTCATACATTTACTTGTTGCAAGGATTTTTCATATTTGTAAAAAATAAAAAAATTAAAATTAAAATTTTAAAGAGGGTATACCCTAAAAGAAAAATCAAAGGGTGAAAAGAATAAAAAGAGGTCAAAAAAATGAAATGAACCCCAACAAAAAGAAAGACCAAGAAAGTGTGCAAGTATAAATGCCACTACTTTTTACTTTTGTATAATAAACAATTGTGTGCAGCTTATCACTCATGCCATAATTCATGTATAATCAAATAGTTTACGCTTGACTAGTTCATATTTGAATTTCATGTTGTAAAAATAGAGAATAAAGATCTAACCAAACAGCGTAATCTTGGAAAATAAGTAAACAGAAAAAAGAGCTCAACAGTTTAAACTGAGCCCTTGGATGTAATAAATCTAAACTTAGATAGGCATCACCATGTAAAGGAAAAGAAAGTTTGATAAGAGTTTGCCATTATAAGTGCACCTTAATAAAGAAGTAAAAATGCTAAGTTAAGTAGGTAGGGTAAGTAGATGATGGTTGCAACAGAATAATATATGGTGAATGGTAAGTCTAAATGTGTAAATCTTTTACTTTCATCACAAGGCAAAGGCATGTATCACATGGAAGACACATCAAGCAAGCAAAGTCAAAATAATTAACTTCCCTACTCATTTTCCCTAAATTTTCACTAATTTCTCCTAAGTGCCAAGGTATTTATCAAGTTAGAGGGGCTCAGAGAATTTCTCTGACTTTTGGAGGGACGGAACCCTCGGCCAAATAATTTATAATGCCTAAGTACTTAAACCCCTTCACCAATAATCACCCCTCTTCATAATCCATTCATTTCCCTAAAAAATCTTTTCCTAAGTAAAAAATCATATTTTACTTAGGAAAATTAAAAACATTCTATCTACATAAAACCTTCATATTTGTTTAGCCTAAGTTGTAAATGTTATATGATGAAATACACTTTCGAAAACGTTTTATCTTAGCACGCATTTCACAAAATCACATTGACTACTAATTCGTATTACTATATAATTCCCTATATAAACATTACCCATTCCTGTATTTTTATAAATATACAAAAACCCCAAAATTTTACATATCCCGCCCCTCGGTTAAATATAAGCATAATAACATCGATAATTGGGATTAATTAGTCAAATCGTAACTAATTAAGAACCTTGACCCTGCGATTTTAATCGAGGATTAATTAGTCACCAAGATTAATTAATAACTCGGTAACCAATCACATCACCCCCAATGTAAGTATAAACCTTTAATTATGTCGGACCCACCCTCCATTAAACTTCTGCCACCTCACCTCGCCGATAGTCGTCCAATCGAGCCCCGCAGATCCGATGGTTGTCGCGCATATCGCACAGTCCTCCGCGACCAAACTTTAGCGAGCGATGGCGAGTGGTTTTGCAAACAGTGCCATCGCTATGTGTCAAGCATTGTATGGAATCGTGCGGTCACGCCCAAATACCACCTCCCCTCCATTAGCAATGCGATAAAATCCGCTTATTGCCTCCCGCTAACGACAAAACATGAAATATTTATCCTGCTAACACCACATGTCCAAATCCCGAACCCACCAAAAGTTGACTTTGCATAAAAATCTAAGGAAGAACTAGGAGGGAAACCTAAAGAAGCTATTAGGTTAATAAACTTTTTGAATAGCAGAAACAGGCATCAATTGGAACAGCTAAATATTAAGGATAGGACTGGAACCATCATTGAAATCAAGAAAGTCTTGACCAAAATGACTTTAATGCAGAACCTGGAAAGATAATGTCAGAATATGCAAGAGGATATAGATGAATTTATGGAAAAAATTGGCATCTTACAGAGCAAAGGACTTCCAAGTCCTTTAGTTATCAATGATAAGTTAATGAGGCATGAGGATTATATCGACAAATTGGGTCAGTATGCAAATAACCAAGCCAGTTCATCTGCACCTAAAGCATTACCTACAGGCAGAGTTCTCTATGATAGTATGGAGAACCTTTTTTATGTTGAGTATGAATTGAAACATTTGTTTCTAGTACAGCCAAATTTTGTAAAATACATAGAGACTGATGAAATATATAGAAAAGTAACAAGGACCAGGATACCAAGGGTTGACTGGTGGACAAATATGACAGACATTTTATGATTTACCTTGGTAAAAAGTAAACTGAATTATTTACCATAGTCAATTTTGGTAAAAGAAGATGAATGAAGATAAAGCAGGTAAAGAGTATCAGAACAGGTAAAAGAGTATCAGTAAAAAGATGAAAATAATCAGCCAACACAGAGTTACGAGCAAGATAGCAAGATGCATAATCATAGGGCCTGCCTCCAGCTCTTTCAACAAAAACAAGGACAGCAAGCCAGCAGCTCACTTTTAGTTTCTATCTTCCAAACCATCTATCTCTATATTCATGTAAAATATAGTTAGTTTTCCCAAAATATATCTCTCTCAGTTATGAGATATTTTATTGTAAATTTTGTATAAGTACTTCCTCATTCGAAGCACTGGAGGTGGATTCTTAGGCATTTCTGTAGACTCTCTATTTTGGAATAAAGTGTTGTTGAACAACTATTGTATGGCTGGCTGGAAGAAGTAATGGAGCAAAGGACTTTTACAGGATTCATGTGTCAAATGATGGACAAATAAGTATTCTATATCTTATGTTTTTACTATTTTCTAGTTTAAATACTTCACATGTGTTTTCATATCTGATTAACAGGTAGGGAATTCTTAATTTCTCCCTACTTCTTAGTTTATCATTGTGGCCATTTAACAGGGAATTCTTAATTTCTTTTTGTTAACGATCACCCACTTTCCCTCCTTTTGAAATTTTTTGAAGGATTCTTAACTGCCCTTCCTCCCTTTCAAGACCATTCCACCCTTTCAAGTTACCATTTGTCTCTTGTTTAGCTATCTTTTCCTGTGAATCCCTCCTTTGTTGAATCAACTTGATCCAGTTAAGTCATCCTCAGTTGACTCCATAGCCCAATGGCCTAAGATATTCTGTTCTATCCATTTGCTCCTAAATTCCACCACCAAACAAAATCAAAACCCACAAGTTTTCATAACTAGCCTAATAACTTATAAAAAAAGCTAAATCATAAAAAGAGAGCCCTCTCTGAGTACAGATTGGCTATCCTCTATACTTAAAAGTTGGTTTGTGGTTACCTCAGACTCCTTTCCTTCTTCTAACAACTTCAAGGAAAATCTTAGTGATAACAGACAACACTTAATGCAGCGGCCTCCACCATCTTGACACCGGGTCCCAGAGACGTAGTCCCTCCTGGACGAACTCCGTTATCAACGGCTTATGTTTTCATGTGCTGAGGATTGTCATGTTACTCTTCTTTATAGTATGCAGATGTATTCATTGATGTTCTTTTAAAAATACAATTTAACACATCACGAAAATAAAAGGTCTTAGAAGGGTCCTTTGTCACACCTGGACCCAAATCACTAAAGTAACTCACACGTGCGAGGAGTATTAGGGCTCTCACTATAGAAAGAATATTGAAAATTACAATCACTCTAGAGGACCAAATTTGGGTTGGAAAATGGATCATATTGCAAGCCAAATTATTGAGGAGGAAGTAACTTACCAAGCGAAGAAGAAAGGAGGAAAATTTCTCCATATTCTCACTCACACTTGCGGCCTAGGGTTTTTGCAGTAAGGCCGAGATGTAGTCAAGAATTTGCAAGGCCAAAAAAGAGTTTGAAGGAGAAGCCACTGCTACTAGAAAGCGATTTTGATTGAAGTTAACTTTGTGAAAGAGAAGGTCATCAAGGAGAGGCATTGACTTGGTATTGGAGGGATTTGTGTCAATGATCTAGGTATTCGAATTCGTCAATTGAAGATTCTATAAGAAGACGAATTCTTGTGGGTTTTCCTCTTAGATAAGAGAGATTTTGGCCTTGTCTAATCACCTATATCGTGTGCCCTTTGTCTCATTTTTCTTATTAGTAGTTGTTTGATGAAGAAAACACTAATAATAACAAGAGAAAGAAAAAGCTAATTAAGTGAAGTAAAAATACACCACAAATAGTTATCAAAGCAAGAGAAATCATCCTATGTTTCTTCCCCTAGATTTCTCAACACATATAATTCTTCACATATCAAGGAATGAGATCAGAAGATAGATGTGGGTAGCTCTGACCAATCTTTATCAAAGTACAAATAAGAATAGAAAAATGGTGTTGCAGGTGAAATTAAACATCATTAAAATGGATAGATTTGAGGTTGTGACATATTATCTAATGAGGGTCCAATAGGCTCATGATGAGCTTGCAACTGTTGGGTAAACTACACATGATTCAAATCTAGTCAAAGTTTCTCTAAAGGTGTGCATAAAGCACTAGTCCACTTTTCTGGATGGGATTTTTGCTCGTCAAAAACTTCCCAATTGGAGCTAGTTATGGGATGACTTAACTTAGAAGGAGATTTGGGAAAACTCATTGACCAAGGGATAGCAAAAGGGTGGTGAAGAGAAAGATGAGCTTTCTCTTGCTTTAGAAGCGAAAAAGGAAAAGGTGAAGGCTAAGAAAAACTAGGGTAGAGTAGGATCTTCACAGAATAAGAAGAAAAATGACATGAGAAAAGTGAAGTTCTTTTCTTGTCATACGTTTAGACATTTTTCCAGTCAATGTACAAACAAAAGGAAAGGCAAGGGAAAGACTAGTACAACAACTACTATGCAGATGGAGAAAATTTCCAAGAAATTTTAGAAAAACTTCACCTTAGTATCTTGCCTTTCTAGAACCTTCACGAGAGATGTTTGGTTTGTGGATAGTGGATCATCTTGTCACATGAAGGGATCTCGAGACTTATTCACCAACATGACTAGAGGACCCAAAAATGTACATGTGGAGCTTAGTGATAAGGAAAAGTATGCAATAGAAGGTACTGGGAGTATTGAGTTTAAGATGGAATCATTTGGCATTATGGAGGTGAACGAGGTAATGTAAGTATCGAGTTTGGAGAAAAATATCCTTTCAGTTTCGGCCATAAAGGAAAGAGGATTGGAGGTCAAATTTATGGTAGGTGAAGTGGTTGTTGGGCCAAAAGGGACTAAAATAAAAAAGAAGTGGGTGATTGGTAGAAGGGTGAGGGATCTCTATCTATTGAGAGGACAACTAGTGAAGGCTCTCAGACATGAGAGTGACAACCAGAGTGAGATTTGGCATAAGAGGATGGAGCACCTACATTACAAAGCTCTTCCTATGGTGAAAAGGATGGTCACTAGGTTTCCGAAAACTAGGTTGGAGTAGAATGGAGTGTGTAAAGGGTGTACACTTGGAAATCAGGGCAAAATGGAATTTCCTCACAATGATATTGGGTCCAATGGAGTGCTAGATGTTAGGTTCCTATACCAATAGGATTCATAATTTATGAATGGTTGAGATTTAAACCTGTAATATGTACATAACTTCGCTTTCAGCAAATGTTTTCCATATCCAAAAAATAAAATTAGAAAATTTAAAGAGGGTATGTCCTAAAAAAAAATCAAAAGACAAAAAAAATGAAAAAGGTCAAAAAGATGAAAAAATGAATCCCAAAAAGAAAAGACCATGAAAGTGTGCAAACCCAAATGCCACTACCATTTACTTTTTATGCATAATAATGATTGTGTGCAACTTTCTATTTAAGTCACAATCCATAGTAATCAAATAGTTTAATCTTGGTTATTCCATGTTTTGAATTTCATGTTGATAGATAGAGAATAAACATCTAACCAAACAGTGTAATCTTGGCAGATAAGTAGATCGGTAGCGTGAATAAAAGGAGCTCAATTGTTTAATCTAAGCCCTTGGATGTAATAAGGATAGACTTAGATACATTTCTGTTGTAAAATAAAAGAAAAATGTTTGATAAGGGTTTGCCAATTTAAGTGCACCCTAATAAAGAATAGAAAAAATGGTAGGATGAGTAGATGGGTAAGTAGTTGAATGGTTGCAGAATTATGATGAATGATTAGTTAAAAATCATATCATATGCTTCATCATCAAGTTATTAAAGCATGGATGATAATTGAGCAGTTACAAAAAGTCAAATGGTTAATTTCCCCATTCATTTCACCCTTAATTTACTAATTTCTCATAAGTAAAGACAAAACTACCTAAAACCTTAAGTTAAAGGGGCTCAGAGCATTTCTCTGACTTCTGGAGGGACCAGACCCTCGGCCCAATAACTTATAGAATCTAAGTACTAAAGTCCCCTTACCCATATTCACCCCTCCATAATTAATTCATTTCATTTGGAAAATCCATTTTGCTAAGGTTAAATCACCATTTACTTAGGGAAAGTTATCACCCCTACACAAAACCCCTTGTTCCACAAAAACCCACAAAAATCATTTAACCTAAGTTATAATGTGCAAAGTGCAAACATGTAAAACAAATGTTAAACACATTATACTTAGTGCAAAAATCACTTTTCCGCTTTCATTTCATATTAACCTTTACTTTAACTATAGTTATTAATCCTTGAAAATAAAAACCCTTCCCGTATATTTTAATAAATCCCATATCATAAATATCCCGCCCCTGAGGTTTGAAACATAAGCCTTATTAATAAATTAATTAAATGGATTAATTAGTCGATTAGCAAATAATTAAGAGCCATAACCCTCCGCCAAATAAAAAGAGTAATTAGTCAGTTAGTGATTAATTAAATCTGTCCCCGCCAACCAAATCACCCCTGACATCATTAACCCTCCTTAATCTGCGCTTAATTAACCTTTCCGCTCATTCAAACCCCGTCGGGCCCCTCCATTAAACCTCTGATCAAATTATTCCCCGATCACCTTACGATCTGACCCCTTCAGATCCGACAGCTAACACTCATATCAGGCGGCCTTTGAAGTCGAACATTACTCACCCGATGTGAGCGGTTTCACTGTTCACCCCACTGCTACGTGGCGCCCAATGAATGGCATCGGGTGGCCTCCGCCCAAAACCACTTTTTCCCAAAATCATTGCGATAGATTCCGCTTACTGCCTCCGCTACATGACAAGGAATCACATCCCCCGATTGGCGCCAACTGTTGCTTTCCTAATGTACCCACCAAAGTCATTGACTTTACAAATAAGACCAAAAACATATAGTTTTTTCATTTTATCACGTAAAAATAAACTTCTGACTTCCATGCAAAGCACAGAGTACGTTCAAACCGTCAACTTGCTACCAACCGTCAATCTATCACAATTGTTGCGCTCCCTGCAAATAGTGCACAATCACCAATACTCCATTCAACAGTCGAAAACCAGGTATTTACCCCAATTTCACCCAAAAACCCTATTTTCTTGCCAAGCCTGAACCAAATTGCTTTGAATACTAAGTAATTTAGTTAAATAAGTTGTCTGGTGACTCTCAAAACACCCTGAAACAAACCAGTTCATCCCAAATTCGTTGTAAATCCTTTGCCCCCTTCCTTGAATCTACAAGAACCAATGATGGATGCTACAATTGCATTAAATATCATACCCATTATGACCCCTCATAGAGATTTAGACCATCTCCAACTTGCAGATAAATACTTCTAGATTAAAGATACTTCTGTCTCTGAATCCCCTTTGAAACTCTATTGTAAGTACCGGGACCAATTCCTCAACCATGAAAACCACATAGGGCTTTGGGAATCATGACTACCCCAATATCAATTCCTAAGGGTCCACATCTTCCCAGAGATTGTACATTACTGCCACATGAACTATGATCCAATCCAAAGGGCAGTAAGAACCCCTGACCAGTCTGTCCTATTTACCCTAATTGCTCAATCAATAAACGAAATGCTGCAATTACGACCAAGTCAAGACCTGACTCCTCTTTCCATTGGAGATATGCTAAATAGATACCCTACCCTTTCTTCAATCAGACTTGCTCGGTTGTACCAAACCTTCATCAAAGAAGAACAGTACATCCCAAAGGATTCTCCCGCTTATATATGGACTATATTCTCTGACCTTGGCAGAGACATCATAGACATGATCTCCAATGTGTTAGGTTATACCACAAGTGAGTTTGTTGATGAAATCATTATAGCCTTCATGTCCCTCTACTCTCCTGGCCAACCACTAGCTATCATGTTTGATTATGCCAAGTTCATTGCTGATAAAATGCATGATCAATTCATGAGATTAGAAAATGAAAGATTGTTTAAGTATTCCTCAATTCTATATCATTTATTCTTATATTATCAAGCTGATAGATTTCCAATTGACCTCCAAAATCTTGATACCAGAGGCAACTCCAGGGCAGTGCTATTCTGGACTTCATTAATCCATCAGTTTGATTCTTAGTACTCTTATAATGACTTCATAGACCTCTTTGTACATCCAGTAGCAACCACGTTGCTAGGAAGCCCTTCACCCAGAATCAGTGCAGACATCAGGAGGGTCCTACAGTTGTCTAAGTAGTACAAAGTGATGGATTGGTACTTGTACCAAAACCGCACTGAGATAAGGATCTATGGATGTGAGCTACCTCCATATAAATTGCCCAGATACCTCCCTATCAGATTATTTGCTCTGGAGTACTACAAACAAATTATCAACTCAGATGAGGTACACTTTGTCAAAGCCAAGAAGAAAGCACAGCTCAAAATAAAGGATCAACTTGGCCCATTCATTTGTAATAATAGGGAAGCAGCAAAAGTAGCAGAAGAGATTCTCCAAAGACTGAGATTAAAACAGAGTTTCATTTGGATATATGATCCCTGTGATTTCATTTGTAATAGGAGACAGAAGAATAAACTATCTCCTTACATCCACCATAGAATCCCTGAAATTGAACAATATGCAAATCAATTTGAATGGAGGGAAAATACTTTGGTAGACCGGGATACCATAAAGACTGTTGTAAATAATGTTTTGATTGATTTAGATAGAATACTTGATGAGGATTCATTTGTACAGGTTCCAGAAGCAAGTCAATCACAAATACACAATGAACATACAGCAGAACAACCAGGGCCCTCGAAGCACACAGGTCCATCAGAGCAACCTTCAGAACAACTAGAGCTTTCATAACAGCAAGAAGAATTAGAACAACTTGAAATTTCAAAAGAGCTTGCTCCACCTGAGAAAATCATGAGCAATCCTCCCGTTTTGCAGACTCCTCTAAATGATGAGAGAAACCTTAAAATAAATCGAGAGGAGGCCACTCCTTCTAGCATGCATATTTCCCAAACCTATGCTAAGAGGCAAAGGTTAAATCCATTTTCAGATCAGGAATACATAGAGGAGACATAAGCAACTTCAGGAGCAGAAAGGACAGAAAGCAGACATACCACTCCTTCAGGAGGGACACAAGAACCTTCCACCTCTCAAGATCAAATTTTGGAAAGACAACAGAGTGTGGAAGTATCCTCCTTTAGGGCTCCTACTAGACAGAGTCAAGAAATCAAGGAAAAATACAAGGAAATCAAAGCAAGGAATGAAAGGATAAAGGTGCAAAGTTATGCACATTATCTGAAGATGGCTCCAACAAACCAAACAAGGCTAATGTCAGCCTTTGACATTAAAGAAGGAAAAATGCAGATGAGCTTTCTAAAGCCAATGATACAGCAACCTAAATCGATGACAGATTACCTTAAAACAGATTTTGAGCTATTGACAAAGGATATTCATCCTATTGACCAAATAGACCTTCATAAACAAACTGGTGAAATGGTCTTGTTGACGCACAAATTGTCACGACAACGCTCAGACCGGGGGCTGTCACCCTGATCCCCGATCTTTCCATTTAAGCCTATCTCCCGCGGCTAAGGGGGTAGACCCTGTGAGATGATGAAGACCAACTGTAGACCAGTTGGGTTGGGAGACACGAAGAAACAAGCACTAAAATGATTTTGTTAAGTTAGAAGACCAGTGCCTTATAAAATAAATGATTAAACGATTATTTATCAAATGCTGCAGAGATATGAACTCATTAACAATCGTTTTATTATCAAACAACAGAGATTAACTTTAACCACATGCGAGATAATCAATAAATGCTTAATGACTTAATGATACTCCAGCAATTGAAATTTCGAAAGATAAAGTGCTTCAACCACGTAAAAAGCTAACCAGAGATCACATTCATGTAGTTAATTATTAAAGCATGTTTAAACATTAATTCCCATATCAAAATTTTAGCCTCAGCAGAAAAAATGAAACCTAAGAAATTCCCGAAGCCAAGACTCAAACGGGCAAAAAAATTTCAAAAAATATTTTTTTATATATTTTTCAAAGAAAACTAAAGACTAAATAAAACTTTGAATCAAAAAATCTAAATAAAACTAAACTAAAAGAAACATTTCTGTTTTTATTTATTTATTTATTATTATTATTATTATTATTATTATTTTCTTTTTAATCAAACAACTAACTAAATCTAAAATCCAAACTCTAAACTAAAAAAGGAAACTTTTTTATGTCTTTTTATATTTTATAATTTTTTATGATATTAAAATTCTAAATTTAAAACTAAACTAAAATCTAAACTATAGAACAAAATTTTAACTCTTTTTTTTTTAAATCTAAATACAAAACAAGACTAAAATCCTAAAGTCTAATAAAAACAAAAATAAAAGAACTTCTATCTTTTATGATTTATTTTATTTTATTTTTATTTGATTATATATATATATATATAGACAAACTAAACAAGGCTTAATTCTAATTCTAAACCTAACTAAAATTTAAAACTAAACAATAATAAAAGAAATCGAAATAAAATAAACCAAATCCAAAACTGTTTTTTTTTTATATTTTTATATTTTATGAATTTTTTATCATTAAAATCTAACAAAATTAAATCTATTCTAAACTAAAAAAAATGAGAAGGCACCTTTTTTTTTTTAATTTTTTTTTTTAACTATTTGATCCTAAAACTAAAATTCAAATTTGAAACTAGAGCCTAACAAATAAAAAAATAAAAAGGAATAAACCTATTCAAGCTTAAATCAAAATGAAACTCAAAAAATCGAAAATCAAATAGTGCGTGACTTTAACATCTTACCCATGCATACGGTTCACAGCTTTTGTGTGTGCAGGTGAGCAACCAGCTAGCTGAGCGTGGAATCAGCGTAGAGATAGCAGCGTGAGAAGGTTAGGCTGGAGGCAGAGATTTTTCTTGTGGGACGATGTAGTTTTGGCACGTTCAAGGGACAGTATGCTAGGGAAAGAAATCCGTGGGAATGGCAGCTGCAATGCTATAGGTGAGGGACGGCCAGGTTTGCTGTTGATGATGCTTCAATGGCAACGGTAGCGTACGTGTGTGACTGCATGGGAGAAAGACAAAAAGGGTGCAGGTGATGAAACTGTGTTTGCTGGCAAAATAGCTGGACTAGGGCAGCGAGGGGTCACATTTCGCTTTTTTTTTCCCTTTTTTTTTTGGCTTGCAGTTTCAGGAGAAGAGGACGCAGGCAGAGCGGCTCTGGAGAGTGCAGTGATATAGCCGACAAAGGACGGCAGAATGCTGGAGCAAGGCAGAAATGTGACAGGGATATGGATTGTGGATTTTTTGCAGGTAAGGGAGCAGAAAAGGAGCAAATTTGTTAAGCTAGGCAACGATAGGTTTAATGTAATGTGGAGAGATGGGGTCTGATGACTGTATGGAATGTGATGGCAAAGAGGTGTAATAACATACAAGAAAATGGACGTAGATCGATGAACGAGGGCAGCACGCTGCTACGGATTTAAGGCTTTCTAGCAGCATTAAAGGAGTATGGCAAACAGTGTTTTCTAGCCTGCTTAAAAAAAATCGAAAATTTTTTCCTACTGAAACCCTGAGTAACAGAGAAACTGAAATTGCAAATTCTCCAGTAAATCGTAAATCACCCTGCTTCAGATTTGCTTAATGAAAACCCAAAAAAAAATTCGAAACCTGTACCATCAACCTGCAATAACAGAAAACCCAGAAATAAAATATGCCAGAGACAAAACCTAAAAAAAAAAAACCTAAAACCAATTAAGTAATTACAATAATTACATCTTAAAGGCTCTAAAATAGCCAAATTTGTCAATAATCCACAGTAATATATTTCATAATTTTAATTTAATGTGAGATACTTCGGAAAACCCTACATGCATTCATAAAAAATTTCAAATGATAAGCCTGGGATCAAGAACTGGCTGGGCTCTTTCAGAAAATACAACCTAAGAGTTGGCTAGTTTAGCCGAGAACTTCCCCTAAAGCCCGGTAATCTGAAAAAAAGATTTCCTGCACAGCTTAAAATCAACCGTCAACATAGAAGGAGAAAAAATAGTGAAACCCCGATCAAATGGAGATACCTGCCATTATATTTCAGAATCTAAACTATCATTCAAACCCCAAAGATCAGATAAGATACTTGTGCCTAGAACAATCTTCATCAAGCTAAAATTAATGGCTGAAAATAAAATTATACGAAAACATAAATCATCTTACAGCACTTTCAGAAGAGTAACACCAGCAAGATTTTTAACCCCAAAGTCTTTTTTATTGCACAAAAAATGACTACAAGAGAGCTTTCTTTAGCACCAGACTCTCAGATCAAATCCAATCTCAAATGACCCCTAGCACCCTATTTAAAGGAAAAATTCCCAACAACTAGTTCGAGTGATCCATGTCAAAGTGATCTCGACCGTCGATGAGGATCAAGACATCTCTTAATCTCATCCGTCGAATTTTTTAATGCATTAAAAATTGAAATTCTACATTTATTTACTCAAAAATATTATTATTTTATTATTTTTAGGTTTTTACTTTATTTTTTATCTTTTTATTTTTTTATTTTTATTTATTTTTTAATTTATTTTATAAATTTTATTTTTATTTTTTTTTATTTTTTTTTTCAGTTATTTTTTTAATTTTTTAATTTATTTTTAAATGGATCCTCGAACTTAGCCTTTGGAAAAATCACCTAAGACCTAGGACTTAGGACTTATGAGGGGATTAAAACATTTTCTAACCCTCAAGACACTTTACATCATGACTTTTACAACTTTACATCTCAAGGGGGAGAACCCATTTGATATAGACCCTCATAAACCACCCAGTTCTGCGACATAACTATAATCTAGCAGATTAACACACTAGGATTCTCCTAAGATTCTAATGAAAAAATCCATTCTGGCTTTGGGGTTAGGCTGAAGGAAAACTCTGCCGATCATAGATCGGTGAGACAAAAAACCTTCCGGAACGTAGATTATCACTAGGAAATTAGGTCCACCTAGGCAATTTACATACATGACTCATATCTGCTAAAATTATTTACAATTCACACATGCAGACTGGGTTTACAACATAATATGATCAAGTCGACGATGACTGTCGAATGGCATGGACATGTCGATCAAGCGCTATCCCTTTTTGCGAAGAAAAATGGGTGTACTACTATGGGTAGTTGACACGTAGTGGTCAACATATGGCTCTACTTGGGGACACGTTGCTACGCTGCAGGAATGTGAGAATCCAGAATCTGCATCCATGCAACACACAACAAAACATAAGTAGCGTCCATCCAAAAATCATGATATAACGTTAAGCACAGGAAAGATATAAGCTCTTCATTTATTAACTATCTAGTAACATGAAAAGTAAATCTAATCCTAAAACATAAATGAAAATGCTGAAAAAGCAAGGAGTAAGGTTAGAAATACAATACAAATGATGCCCCATGGCATCAGATGTGTTCAATATAGTGTATACTAAGCATTTGTCTGCTTTCAGGCAAATCTGTCGGTTGCTTGTCGGATGTGCCATGTCCAATTCTACATATGGTAGGACTTTTTCTTATCCAAAAATCAAGCTACTCGCGGTCGTCTGATGCATCCAATCTTCTTCTCATTTTCTTCCTCTTGCGTCTTTTCTTCCTGGTAGGCTGTATTATTAATGACGTAGAACTTTCTGTTTCAAAGCTCTTAGATGAAGTATGTAAGATATGCGTGACATGTCTTTCTTCATCCTGCATCTGATCTTTATCGTTTTTAATTTTATCTGGATCACCTTCAATTAACCACCTTTCAATCGAACCAATGACCTCCTCATAATAAGATGGAGCTTGTTGCAGCAAATGAGAAGGCTCCTGATCTGTTGATGTTTCCTGGTTTCTTTCATCCTTAATCCGTTGTTGAAATTTATGTACCTGTATTGTAATGGCATTTATCTTGCTAGAATGTTCAACTTTCATAGCATTGATTTCCCTGGCATGATCTTCTTCCATGGTCAATAACTTTTTTTGAAGACATATCTGATTAGCTTCCATGTCTTTTATTACTTTATCGTATTTTTCCTTTATGGTCATTAAGAAATGTTGCATATAGTTTATCTCTTTATTATGATTTGCTTGCATGGTCACCATATTTTCCTCTAAGCCTGACATCTTGCTTTGCATAAAACTAATTTATGTGTCATGATTAGTCTTCATGGCCTCAATTTCCTTAGTATGCTGATTTTGCATGATCTCCATCTCCCTATTACGTTTTTCCAGGTGGGTGCATAAAGTTCTCACATCATTGGCATAATTAGTTTGATTGATCTCCCTATTTTTTACTAGCAACATTAGTTCTTGTATTATTTGCTTATGATCTTCCTTTTCATTGTCAACACTGTTTTTACAATTTGTCCCTGCTTTCCACTATGATCTGCAATGGTACAAGTGGATGGCAAATTCTGATATGAAGCATTGTCTTGAAATCTTTCATCGACAGCGGAACCTTTTATAAGATTACTTTCATTCAGTTGCACAATTTTAGGGGCACAAGGCGAATTATCTGGATCACCATATCGATCTTTAAAAGCATCGACAATGTCTTGTAAAGAAGTGAAGGAATCTTCAGGACAACTATTAAACCAATTCAAAGCATCATCTTCTAAAGAAAGGACAAATAGACACATTTTGACATCTTCATGATTATACTGAGGAGATCTACAATACATGATCATTATACGAGTAAACCAGCCTAGATGCTTTTTAACAGCGACTGAATCACCACCCGAGAACACAGGTAATTTAGAAATGGCCACCTCCGGAATATCATGGTGAACACCAGTAAAATGACATGGTTTAAACGAATAATCCATGATGAATAGTAAGGGATCAAATGGATGATAGAAAGAGATCTCTGCTCAAGAAAATTAATAAATGAAACTAGTGGAGTCGCCACTTGAACAATGAATCTAATTCTAGGATCCAAAAAGCAACCAATAAGTAGATATGATGGAGGCTTCTTGTCTGGGAAAATAAGAAAATGGAGTTTTCACCCAAACAAGAAACGAACTGAAGAGAAGCTGCTGATATGACGAAAGATAAGGTGATGAAATGATGCCAAAAAATGCTGGCCATTTGACAGGCTAATGAATGGCGTAAAAGATGAGATGATGCTAAAAATTTTTGACTCTGCCAGCACAAATGAAAAATAAGAAAGAAGAAATAATGATGAATGTCGAATAAACCAAGGACAGAGAAAACTTTGTCCCCAGCGACGACGCTAAAAAATGTTGGCGTTGCCGGTTCAAACGAATGATAGAAAGATGAACGATGAATGATAAAAAGTCTTTGAAACACCGAGAATAAAGTATCTCCGGCAACGGCGCCAAAAAATGCTGTCGCACAGATTGTCACGACAATGCTCAGACCGGGGGCTGTCACCCTGATCCCCAATCTCTTCGTTTAAGCTTGTTTCCCGCAGCTAATGGGGGTAGACCTTATGAGATGATGAAGACCAACTGTGGACCAGTTGGGTTGGGAGACACGAAGAAACAAGCACTAAAATGATTTTGTTAAGTTAGAAGACCAGTGCCTTATAAAATAAATGATTAAACGATTATTTATCAAATGCTGCAGAGATATGAACTCATTAACAATCGTTCTATCATCAAACAACAGAGATTAACTTTAACCACATGCGAGATAATGAATAAATGCTTAATGACTTAATGATACTCCAGCAATTGAAATTTCGAAAGATAAAGTGCTTCAACCACGTAAAAAGCTAACCAGAGATCACATTCATGTAGTTAATCAGTAAAGCATGTTTAAACATTAATTCCCATATCAAAATTTTAGCCTCAGCAGAAAGTGAAACCTAAGAAATTCCCGAAGCTGTCAAAAGAATTTCAATATATATATATATATATATATATATATATATATATATATATTTCAAAGAAAATTAAAGACTAAATGAAACTTTGAATCAAAAAAACTAAATAAAACTAAACTAAAAGAAACATTTTTATTTTTATTTTATTATTATTATTATTTTATTTTATTTTTTTCGTTTTTTTTCTTTTTAATCAAACAACTAACTAAATCTAAAATCCAAACTCTAAACTAAAAAATGAAACTTTTTTATGTCTTTTTATATTTTATAATTTTTTATGATCTTAAAATTCTAAATTTAAAACTAAACTAAAATCTAAACTATAGAACAAAATTCTAATTTTTTTATTTTTCTTTTTTTTAGAATCTAAGCATAAAACAAGACTAAAATCCTAAAGTTTAATAAAAATATTTAAAAAAAAAGGGAACTTTTATTTTTTATGATTTATTTTATTTTATTTTTATTTTCTAATAAAACTAAAAGACAAACTAAAACAAGGCTTAATTCTAATTCTAAACCTAACTAAAATTTAAAACTAAACAACAATCAAAGAAATCGAAATAAAATAAACCAAATCCAAAACTGCCTTTTTTTTATATTTTTACATTTTATGAATTTTTTATCATTAAAATCTAACAAAATTAAATCTATTCTAAACTAAAAAAAATGAAAAGGCACCTTTATTTTTATTTTTTTAACTATTTGATCCTAAAACTAAAATTCGAATTTGAAACTAGAGCCTAACAAATTAATAAAAAAAGGAATAAACCTATTCAAGCTTAAATCAATACGAAACCCAAAAAATCAAAAATCAAACAGTGCGTGACCTCACCCACGCATATGGTTCACAGCGTTTGTGTGTGCAGGTGAGCAACCAGCGAGCTGAGCATGGAATCAGCGCAGAGATAGCAGCGTGAGAAGCTTAGGCTGGAGGTACAGATTTTTCTTGGTGGGACGCTGCAGTTTTGGCACATTCTAGGGACAGTATGCCAAGGAAAGAAATCCGTGGGAATGGCAGCTGCAATGCTGTAGGTGAGGGATGACCAGGTTTGCTACTGATGATGCTTCAATGGCAACGGTAGCGTACGTGTGTGACTGCATGGGAGAAAGACAGCAAGGGTGCAGGTGATGAAGTTGCGTTTGCTGGCAAAATCGCTGGACTGGGGCAGCGAGGGGCCAGGTTTCTCTTTTTTTTTGTTGGCTTGCAGTTTCAGGAGAAGAGGACGCAGGCAGAGCGGCTATGGAGAGTGCAGCGATATAGCCGACAAAGGAGGGCAGAACACTGGAGCAAGGCAGAAATGGGACGCAGGGATATGGATTGTGGATTTTTTGCAGGTAAGGGAGCAGAAAGGAGCAGATTTGTTAAGCTGGGCAGTGATAGGTTTAATGCAACGTGGAGAGATGGGGTCTGACGGCTGTATGGAATGTGATGGCAAAGAGGTGTAGCAACATACAAGAAAATGGACGTAGATCGATGAACGAGGGCAGCACGCTGCTACGGATTTAAGGCTTTCTGGCAGCGTTAAAGGAGTATGGCCAACAGTGTTTTCTAGCCTGCTTAAAAAAAATCGAAAATTTTTTCCTGTTGAAACCGTGAGTAACAGAGAAACTGAAACTGCAAATTCTCCAGTAAATCGTAAATCACCCTGCTTTGGATTTGCTTAATGAAAAACCCAAAAAAATTTCAAAACCTGTACCATCAACCTGCAATAACAAAAAACCCAGAAATAAAATATGCTAGAGACAAAACCTAAAAAAAAAACCTAAAACCAATTAAGTAATTACAATAATTAAAGCTTAAAGGATCTAAAATAGCCAGATTTTTCAATAATCCACAGAAATATATTTCAGAATTCTAATTTAATGTGAGATACTTCGAAAAACACTACATGCATTCATAAAAAATTTCAAATGATAAGCCTGGGATCAAAAACTGGCTAGACTCTCTCAGAAAATACAACCCGGGAGTTGGCTAGTTCAGCCGAGAACTTCCCCTAACGCCCGGTAATCTGAAAAAAAAAGATTTCCTGCACAGCTTAAAATCAACTATCAACATAGAAGGAGAAAACAATAGTGAAACCCCGATCAAATGGAGATACATTCCATTATATTTCAGAATCTAAACTATCATTCAAACCCCAAAGATCAGACAAGATACATGTGCCTAGATCAATCTTCATCAAGCTAAAATCAATGGCTGAAAATAAAATTATACAGAAACATAAATCATCTTACAGCGCTTTCAGAAGAGTAACACCAGCAAGATTTTTAACCCCAAAGTCTTCTTTATTGCACAAAAAATGACTACAAGAGAGCTTTCTTTAGCACCAGACTCTCAGATCAAATCCAATCTCAAATGACCCCTAGCACCCTATTTAAAGGAAAAATTCCCAACAGCTAGTTTGAGTGATCCATGTCAAAATGATCTCGACCGTCGATGAAGATAAAGACATCTCTTAATCTCATCCGTCGAATTTTTTAATGCATTAAAAATTTAAATTTTGCATTTATTTACTCAAAAATATTATTATTTTATTATTTTTAGGTTTTTACTTTATTTTATTATCTTTTTATTTTTATTTATTTTATTTATTTTATAAATTTTATTATTTATTTTTTTTTTAAATTTTTTTTTTTCAGTTATTTTTTTAATTTATTTTTAAATGGATCCTCGAACTTAGCCTTTGGAAAAATCACGTAGGACCTAGGACTTAGGACTTATGAGGGGATTAAAACATTTTCTAACCCTCAAGACACTTTACATCATGACTTTTACAACTTTACATCTCAAGGGTGAAAACCCATTTGATATAGACCCTCATAAACCACCCAATTCTGCAACACAACTATAATCTAGCAGATTAACACACTAGGATTCTCCTAAGATTCTAATGGCAAAATCCATTCCGGCTTTGGGATTAGACTGAAGGAAAACTCTGTCGATCATAGATCGGTGAGACAAAGAACCTTCCGGAACGTAGATTATTACTAGGAAATTAAGTCCACCTAGGCAATTTACATACATGACTCATATCTGCTAAGATTATTTATAATTCACACATGCAGACTAGGTTTACAACATAATATGATCAAGTCGACGATGACTGTCGAATGGCACAGACATGTCGATCAAGCGCTATCCCTTTTTGCGAAGAAAATGGAGTGTACTGCTATGGGTAGTTGACACGTAGTGGTCAACAGGTCTATTCTACATTGACCAACAAAGCAATCACAGCTCACTAGCTCCAAAACTCATTAAGCAACATATCAGCACAGTTTCAATTGGAGAAGGCCTCCTAATAGGCCAAAGACACCAGAATAAAGTCCTTGGAGGACTTGGTCATAGAGCTGGGACATGATCCCAAGGATGTGAAAGCAGCAAAGAGGCTTATAAAGAAGAAAAATGATGATATCGCTGCACTGAAGAAGCAGCTCAAGATTCCTCCACTACATCACCCTCAAACAGCTGTAGTGCTAGAAACACAGAAAGAGGAAGAGCTCATGGATTTAGTCCTAAAGCTTAATGATCAGTTGAGAGAAACTGAAAATGAGCTAGATAACCTGATACAATCTAAGCAGAGTGAATTGGCCACCACTCCTCAGACTGTAATTCCTACAGTCTCCACAGTAGTGCCCTCCACCTTGGTAGCTTCCTTGGCACCTTCACCTCCACCAACTATAGCATTTCCAGTAATAGGTACTTCAGCAGGCACCTCTACATCAGCAGGAATAGGGACTTCAATAGAGAAAACAACGGAACTTGTAAAAGCCATGGAAGAAATGAGTATCCATGCCACTGAGCTCAAGGAACTCAAAGAACAAGTGTCAAGTTTAGAAACCAATTGTAAACTTGCACAAATACAACAGAAAGAAGAAACTCATAGGAACCTAAGGATGGAAAACAGAATAAAAGCCCTTGAAAAGGACTTAACATTACAAGAACCTTTGGGAGACATGAAAGAAATCCTTTGGGCCAACATCATTGATTCCATCAATGAGGTTTGGCCTTCTATTCAGATTATTTTTGAACAAACTGAATTAGTCAAAATGGCTACTGAAGCAATCCACAAGACAGTGGAAGAATTGGGGAATAAAACTAAGGAAGCTAATCAGTTAATCACATTTTTTAACAGTAAAAATAGATATCATCTTGATGAACTAGAGATAGAAGACAGAATAGCCACCATCATTGAAATCAAAAAGGTTCTCACCAAAAGGAGCCTACTACTTAATCTAGAGAAAATATGTCAGAGCATCCAAGCAGACATTGACAGCTTTATGCTAAAGCATGGCATCTTAAGAGAAAAAGGACTTCCCAGCCCTATGGTTATAATGATAAGTTGATGACCCAGGAAGACTATAATGAAAGATTAAACAAGCTGGCTAAAAGCTAAGCTAGTACTTCAAGGGTGAAATCTTTTCCCACTGGAAAGGTGTTATATGATGGTCTTGAGACTCTATTCTATATAGAGCATGAATTCAAGCATTTGTTCACAAGAAAACCCAATTTTTCCAAGTACACAAAGGCTGATGAAATTTACAGGAAAATGATAAGGATGAAATTACCTGACAGTGAATGGTGGACAAATTGCACTGATTTACTATAAGTTATTGCAGTAAATCTACTTGGTAAAACATTGTTGTCAGGTAAAATAGGTAACATAGAGTCAAAGCAGAACAGGTAAAGAGTATCAGTAGGTAGAAGATAGAAAATGATTCCAGCACACAACTACAAAGCAACTGAAAGAGCCAAATCTGAGTTGCAATAGCCAACACAGTCACAATAAAAGGGTCAGCAAGAAGACAATTCTCCATCTGTCTCTATCTTCTTGCAAAATATCTTCTCATTCCCTCGAATAATTCTCATGTAGTTATGAGATAATTTTGTAAACATTTTTTGTATAAATACTTCACAAAACGAAGTAATTAGGGTGGATTATAATACATTTCGGTAGACATTTCATTTTTGAGCCAAGGAGTTATTGTAATTAAGACTGGACTGATTTTGCTAGATATGAAATAAAGTTGAGGACATTTCACAGGATTCTTGTGCACAGTTGGAACAAATAAGTATCATCTCTTATTTTTAAACATTGTTTTCTCTTCATGTTATGAATATTCATATGTATCTCTTATAAACTCTTAAAAGTAAACAAGGAATAATATCTCAGAATTAGCTTAAGTACTTTCTATTTTAACTGTTTACTTTCTATATGTTTTCAACTAAACTATCTTGGTCTGGGAATTCTTAATTGCTCCCTTACTTTTGTAGTTTACCCCCCCTTTTGGTCCATAGTAAAGGATTCTTCGTTTCCCTTTGCTACTGATCATCATTCATTTCTTCATCTTAATCTCAGTTAAGGATTCTTCATTGCCCTTTGCCCTGGTTAGGACTACATCCTCCACTTGAAACCAGAAGATTTGCTTTTTGTTGTGCTAGCCTGCCCTGTGAACTCTTACCTTAGTAATAGATCAGATCCAGTTAGACCATTCTTTATTGACTTCATAGCCCAATGGCCTAAATACTTGCTCTGCCCATCTTTTTTCTTAATTCCACCACTCAATCAAAACAAAACACTTTGAGCCTTAAGAACTAGCCTAAAATCCCACTCAAAATAAAGTTAAATTATAAAGAGAGAGCCCTCTCTAGACTTGGGTTGGCTAGAACTTGAGCCTAAAAGATTTGGATTGTGGTTACCTCTGACCATTCCTTCTTCAATAACTTCTAGGGAAAATCTGAGTGATAACACTAGACTCAATGCACTCAGATATTTATGGTCCTATGTCTGTGACATTGATCACTGGGTCCTTAAATTTGCAACGTTCATAGATGATTATTCTAGGAAAACTTGGATCTACCTCCTGAAGACCAAGGATGGGGTATTTGATTAGTTTTAGGAGTTCAAAACTCTTACGAAGAACCAAACTGGGAGGAATATTAAGGAGTTGTGATCGAATAATGGGGGCAAGTATACCTCCAATGAGTTCTAGGATTTTTGCAAGGAAGAAAGAATTAAGAAGGAGCTCACAATGCTTTACAACCCTCGTCAGAATGGGGTTGCTAAGAGGAAAAATAGGATCGTCAAGGAGGCAGCGAGGGAAATTATCTATGATAAGGAGTTGCCTATGTTTTCATAGGTGAAGGCTTGCAATACAACTACGTACATGTAGAACAAGAGTCCTCACAATGTGTTGGATGAAGCGACTCAACAAGAGTTGCTTACAAAAGTAAAATCATATGTGAGTCACTTTCGCATATTTAGTAGTCCACTTTATGTCCATGTTCCTACAAATAAAAAGGACTAAATTGGATCCCTTGTTTGAGAGGGGCGTATTTGTGGGTTATAGTGAGGTATCAAAGGCCTACCGAGTCTACATTCTAGGATAGAGGAAGGTGATATTGATTCAATATTTCAAATTTGATGAGGGAAGAACCCTCAAGAGATCTCATGAGAAGGAGCCAACAACGATAGTGGATTGCGAGTGAGAGGCTCCTAAGGTTAAGCAAGGACTAGTAGCACTAGTAATAGATACACAGTGGATAGATTTGGCGGCATTGGATATTCGTTCGAGTTATACCAGGAAGAGGCTGAGATGGGACGAGCAAACCTTGAGGGATGTTGAGGAGCATGTGGAGGCTAATAGTAGCATCTTTAGGCAGAGCAGACCACCGATGAGATTTTTTTTAGTTATTTGGCACTAAAGAGCAACATCAACAAATATGAGCCTTCCACTTTTTAGGAGGTTATAAATGAGAAGGTCTAAAGATATGCAATGATAGAGGAGAATAGATCCACCATGAGAAATGATGTATGGGACATCATGTCGAGATCAAAGGGAAAGTCTATTGTCACTTCTCAATGGATCTATAAGATCAAACATACAACTAATGGTAGTATCGAGAAGTATAAAGTGAGGTTTGTGGTGATAGGGTTCTCCCAGAAGGAGGTAGCGAAATATGAGAAGACATTCGCACCTATTTCTAGATATACATCCAGTAGAGCAGTTATGTCCATTGCTTCAGAGATGGGGCAGAGGACACATCAGATGGATGTGAAGACTACTTTCCTCAGTGGGGTAATCGAGGAGGAGTTGTATATTGAGCAACCTCATGGCTTTGAGGTGTAGGGAAGAGATTGCCATGTATGAAAGTTGAATAAGGTCCTTTATGAGCTAAAGCAGGCTCCATGCACATGGTATGCTAGGATCGATGGATATCTTCTTGGTTTGGGTGTCACCAAGAGTGAAGTGGATCCCAACTTATACTATGTACTTGTTAAGGGTGGACCACTCATCTTGGTATTATATGTGGATTATCTCTTTTGACAATATCCGAGAAACTCATAGAGATGTGCAAGGAGGATCTTGCTTCATAGTTTGACTTCAAGGACATCGGATTGATGCACTACTTTTTGGGATTGGAGGTGTTAAAACAACCAAGAGAGATTTTCCCTGGGCAGGGAAAGTATGCAATTGAAATCTTGAAGAGGTTCAATATGGAGGATTATAGGCCTGTGCCTACACTAATGATCACTAACCTGAAGAAATTGAGCACTTCTAAAGGTGAATTAGTGGATGCCACACTATATAGGCAATTGATAAGTTCCTTGATGTATCTGATCAACACTAGGCCGAATATATGTTTTGTTGTGAACACACACCCAGTTCATCATGGAGCTAAGACAAGTTCATTAGGTGGTAGAAAATCATGTGTTGAGGTACCTGCATGATATAGTAGACTTTGGGGTGAGGTATGTCAGGGCTGGTGGAGTGGAGATTTTCCGACAGTTTTGGCTTTTCCAGCAGTTCCAGCTTTTCCAGGTTTTCCGGCAATTTTGACTTTTCCAACTTTTCCTTAGGATCTCTCCTCCTACTAAAACCCAAAGACAAGTAGAGAGAGGAAGAGATCCAAGTGTGTGTGTGTGTGTCTCAATCCATGAGAGATTGTTCCCCGAAGATATCTCAGAGGATTCATAGCACCAATCCAGTGAGGCTCAACCAAATATGAGCTCACCATGCTAACTGCAAAACATATGTCTGAACGAAAGTTCACCAAGAACATCAACGTGATTGAGTTTATGAAACTCAGAGGCATTTCCCAAATCTGGTCTGACATCACTACCATATAACTTCTGAAAGTTAATATCCTCGAGGTAGTCACAGGCTTGCAGTTTATCATTCCACATTCGAAATCTAACTCCCTCTTACTTCTGCAAATGAGAAGGTATGCACCTATCAAAAATAGGTCGTCCTTATGAGGTGCCAGTATGAGAGGTCTATCATCCACAACCTTCGGGTAATGGTTTGGATCGGTTTCACTCCTAGTGAATCTCAACTTCATCAAACAGCGATCAATCCTCTCATACTACGCCTGAGTGTTTTGCTTCAAGCCATAGACAGGCTTTCTTCCACCTGTATACATGAGATTCTCGTTCATGAATCTCAAACTCCATGGGTTGTTCCAAACATGTGGACCTGTTACATGAGGGGAATGGTCCCCTTGTAAGATTTTCCTTCAGTACATCTCAGACATGTACCTTCATGCTCCTTTTGAATTCAGGCATCCCGGTCACCATCTGACTCACAGACCTCCAATGTTGAGTCAATGGACATGGTCCCTAGTGGACTTGATACAACTCTTAACTCTAAAACATCTTTGAAAAATCTATTTTCAAACACGTACCTTTCCATCGATGAGTGCCACCTTGAAACCTTAAACTTCCATTTCTGAGATCGGCACCAGGTTCTTCTTGCGATCAGGTACATAAAAAAGATTTTGGGGTTCCTTGCTTTCTTTGAAGAGTCGACCATTTCCTTGATGACCTACATTACTTACCATTCCTCTAATCATTGAAGATGTCCCTGGAATGATTGTTATCTTCATCAAGAGATGTGTCTCTACTATTCGAACACTGCTTTGCATGATGGCCGAACTTATTACAACCAAGGCATCTGCCTTTCCTTCCACCCTTAGATTTGAACTTCCCAATGAAGTGATCTTCCGCTTTGCCATTCTGATAATATTCTCTGCTTCCACTTCACCCTTAGCGAACTTAGAAGAGAGATGTGGAATTCATTGATCCTTTTGTCTTGTCCCTATTGTCTTTGGTGATTTCTCTTTCACTCTTGCTTGGGCATTGTCTGCACCTCAACTCTGATTCCATGTTAATTTTAGGTATGTTCTATGCTAGAGCAATTTATTTCAGTATACTTTATGCTGATGTGATTGCTAATGTGGAAAAGAAATTGAAATAAATTTCTCTAGAATAGAACATACCTAAAATTAACAACATGGTATGATAGGATCGATGGATATCTTCTTGGTTTGGGCGTCACCAAGAGTGAAGCAGATCCCAACTTATACTATGTACTTATTGAGGGTGGACCACTCATCTTGGTATTATATGTTGATGATCTCTTTTGACAATATCCGAGAAGCTCATAGAGATGTGCAAGGAGGATATTGCTTCATAGTTCAACTTCAAGGACACTAGATTGATGCACTACGTTTTGGAATTGGAGGTGTGAAAACAACTAAGAGAGATTTTCCCTAGGCAGGGAAAGTGTGCAATTGAAATCTTGAAGAGTTTCAATATGGAGGATTTTCGGCCTATGTCTACACTAATGATCACTAACCTGAATAAATTGAGCACTTCTAAAGGTGAATTAGTGGATGCCACACTATATAGGCAACTGATAAGTTCCTTGATATATCTGATCAACACTAGGCCGAATATATGTTTTGTTGTGAACACACAACCAGTTCATGATGGAGCTAAGACAAGTTCATTAGGTGGTAGAAAATCATGTTTTGAGGTACCTGCATGATATAGTAGACTTTGGGGTGAGGTATGTCAGTGCTGGTGGAGTGGAGCTACAGGGGTACAAAGAATATGATTGGGCAGGGAGTGTAGTGGACAAAAACTCCACTTCTGGATGTTGTTTCAGCTTGGGATCAACCATGATCTCATGGTTCAGTAGGACATAGTAGTCAGTGATACTCATTTTAGCAGAGGCAGAGTACATGGAAGTGAGTATGGTGAGTTGTGAGGTAGTATGGTTTCAAAAGATGCTTGCAAGAATATTTGATATGCAAATGGGGCGAACAATATTTCATTGTGATAGTTAGAGTTACAATAAGCTCTCTGAGAAAACTATGTTTCATGACTGGTCCAAGCATATTGAGATTATATATCACTTCATTAGAGACATGGGCCAGAGAGGTGTTGTGATATTACAATACATTTCTATAGAGGAGAAGGTGTTAGATGTTTTCACTAAGCCTCTAGTTAAAGGGAAGTTTGTGAAGTGTTGAGATAAGCTAGGGGTGTTGGAGAATCCATTCCTTGCTAGAAGGGAGTGTTGAAGTTAGTAGTAGCTTTATAAGGTCTTCTACATAGTTTGTGTCTTAGTACTTGGATGACATTATTTTCCGCTTCTAAGTGCTTGCTTGGTGAATTAAGTGATTTATGTCTTCTTTCCTAAATATAACTTAGGAAAAGTACAATAATGAAATTCAAGTAATTATTGTGGACTATTAAGTCATTTTATAAGGACAAATAGTTTAATTATTTAAGTGACTTAAAAATAATCTCAATCGTTGATCTCTGAGATGATTCTAGAAGTGAGATTAGGGTTAGGGATTTGGACTTAATGAATATTATAAAGGGAGCCTAACGAGGAGGTGAAGAAAAAAGCATATGATCAAGTCATCTTTTAGAGAAAGCAATATTATGTAAGTGCAAGTGGCTCTATGGATCATGAGCACAAAGAAGAAGTGTGAGTGGATTTGGCCGAATCTAGGAGGCAGAGTAGCAGGAGATTACAAAGCCAACTTCTCATAGGGAGATTGAGTTTATCTGGAGGAGGCCCAGTTTTCCCTAGTGTGCATCAGTGACATGCAAGGAGAGCACAGGTCAAGTTGTTGGCTGAGTATTCAGGCTGATTTCATCTAGAGGTTGATTTCCAAGAGGTCAAGTTCCTTGGGTTGAATTCATTTTGAGGGAGTCATGTCATAGGTTTCAGTTTTGTATTTTTCCTTATATCTTTATAAGTTGTAAAACCCATATTTTCCATATAATTAAATGACAGAGAAATTGTATGGGTGAATTACCTTGCAATGTGCGATTGATCTCTCTTGTTTAATTCCGTTGCATATATTTAATTCTAGAAGTTAAAAATACCAGTGATTTTACTTTTCAGTGATTCAATATTTATTTGGGAAAATAAATAAATTGTTGGGGATAAAATAAATTGTCGTGAGAAATAAATTTCGTTGGTATTAGAAATCTAACAACATGCACATTTACTTAAGTGGTGAATGTAGACAATCTCAAACTCTTTGAGCCTTCCATTCTAGACTAGGAAGAGGAATAAGTCCTCCCTTCTATAGAGGATTTGGCACCATATGCTTAGGCAGAGTTGACATAAGATACAATTTTGCAAAAGAGGTCCAGAACTACAAGACAAGGGCAACATGACTTTTGGCAGATTGGGATGAAAGGACAATTTCCAAGCAAAGCTAAATGCTATGCCCGATAGGTGGTGTAGGAATTTTTTTTGGCCTCATTCAATAATAGCTTTTGGGGATCAAAAGCCCCAAAAAATGGGGAAGTGTGATCCAGATTTGATTATTATATTTTTTCATCCATCTTAATGCTTTTAGAGTGGGAAAAGTGGAGGAATCAACTAAAATAACATTTTTTACCTATGGGACCTAGTTTGACAAATTGAGTTGTGAAACATTCTAGGAGTAGCTTAAGGCATCAAATAGTGTTTTTTGGGAGGTAAAGCTTTTTTTCCCTATTTCTAGAACTTGTACATGCTACTTTACACACAAAGGCATTTCCAATGGGGCAAAAATCACTTCAAACGAAGTTTGTATGTAAAAGTTATGCCACTCGAAAGTTGACCTTCCTGTTTTGATAACCATAATTCAAGAGGATGCTACATCAGACACCATTATTCATGGAAAAGGGGCTAGCTGCATGATCATGATGAAGAAGACTCTAAAATAGTCCATATTGTAACTCTAGTTAAGAGTTGAAAGAGTCAAACCTAACCACTAGTAGGCTATCAGGTCGTGTTATAACCACCAGGAGAAACAATGGTCCCTCTCTATTTGATGCATTTTGTTCCATATATGAGTAGAGTAGTTGCAAGTGGATAAAAAGCAAACAAAGAGGATTTGTGCAATGTAGTAGCCCACATGCCATAGGCCTCACTTCTTTGTACTTGCATCCATTTTCCATTTGAAGATAGAGAGAGCTAAGCAACCTAGTCTTCTAACTAGGCTTTCGCCGAAAAGGGTTTCCTAGGGTATACCTTGTGTTCTTACGGTTGTGAGTGATTTTAGTTTTGGCCACTCTCTATTTTCCACATTTCAAATATCTTATGCATGAAACCGTAACTTCATAAATCCAAAAGTCTAAGGAAAAATAATCTGCATGGTATACATTTTCAGATTTTTAAGTATAATTTTATCAGATCTATTGTGACAAATTGTTCAATGGAATATCCACGATAGTTTATGGGTCACATGCATACTTGCATAAAGTATTGATTATGTGAGTATCATTACAATGAAAAAGGAAAAAAGCAGTCAAGGAAGAGACCTCAGATAATATACACTGAAAGAAAGAAAAAGAAAAAAATATGATGACACAAGAATGAATGAAGTAACTGAATGGATAATGATAAGATTTGTACAACAATCTTTAGCATGTGACCTTAAAGTCTAGAAGGTAGAAAAATGGTGAGTAAATAGAACAAAAAAATAAAGCGTTCACATTAGCAAGACTACCAACCCTGATGTGAGTGTTATGTAGGCATAAGATGAGCACAAGACATGCCACTCACCACCCTAGAGGTACCAAAAAGACCATGGTGCAATAAGAGGATGAAGAGGACCATTATTAGGTGAGAGCATGATATGTTTTAACAATGGGTTCATTCATTTTTCTGTTATTTGTAACAATGGTGTAATAATAGAATATAGAGGACCATTATTAGGTGAGAGCATGATATGTTTTAACAATGGGTTCATTCAATGTTCAGTTATTTGTAAGCTTATTAATAAATAAGAGTTCAGATTTCAGATTTAGGATTTCAAATATAAGCAACGTTATAGAGTTCACGATTCATGAATAAGTCAGTCTATCTTAAAAATATGGATCCAAATTTTTTAATCTAGTTGAAACCTGGATTCTTTAACCCTTCCCTAGTTGCCTTCAATCAATTTCATTTTCATTAGGATTTCAAAGTATGGTCTAAATACCATAAGAAGGAACCTTGAATCGTCAAAGTATATCTGAAATGTAACGTATGAGGTCCATATCCAGTATCTTTCTCAATCATCAATACTCTTAGTTAATTATATATTTTATATTTTTTGTCATCTTATTGAATGAGTTTTTTAGGTTTTTACAAGTTCACATTTAAAAAAATCAGTGATCATGGCCTGGATGCAAATCTAACAAATTGTGCATGCTGGACACTGTTATGTCTGCAAAGAGTAAAGGTCCTTTAATCTGTTGTGCAGATAATTTTTGCTCGTTGTACTTTACTAATATTTACATAGGTGACCAGATAACTAATATATACATAGCTGACCAGATTTTAATATAGAGATTAGATAGTATCAAGGAAAAAAATTGAATCTATTTTTGTCTTAGTCTTCGTAGACCTTTGCCTCAATAGACAAGTATCAACCAATTCTGTTCATCTGAAATTGCCATGTTTATTGGTGAGGCATCCAGCATGGAAGTAGTAGACAATTAGTGATAATGGAGATTATTAGGAAGGATTACATGAAGAGAGTGTTCCACAGTCAAAGTCTGCATGATTCAAAAAAAATTGGGACAACCTGCTAGACAAAACCTTATCTCGCAAGAATCTTGTTATAAAACCCCCAGATCCTTGTTGCAATAATCCTGTTATATATGCTCCACTTATCAGCCAAAATGCTCTCCATCTCCTTTGCTCCACATATTTCTTCAATGCTTCTTCAATTATTTTCTCTTCTTCTGGACCATTCATGATTGCCATTGCTTCTCCCAAGCACCTTCCAAGAACCACTGCATCCTCAAGTGAAGAACAACCACCTTGTCCTAAGTCTGGAGTCATAGGATGCATTGCATCCCCTGCAACACACACATTACCCTTACATAGTTTTCCAAATAACACTGCCCATGGCCATCTCAAGCTGAGTGGAGTTAATGTTAAAGTGTCCATTTGAGTTTTGTTTACTACGTCCAAAACCTCCTCTGGATAATCTCCAAGTATTTCCAATGCTTTTTCCAATATACCCTTTGGATCACGTCCAATATCTGAATCTGTAACGCATCCAATTAGTTATGTATTATATTTTTGTCATTTGTTTTCAAATAGTTCACATGGTTTGTGACTGCTATTTGATGATGACCATGTCAAGCTAATCAATTCAAAGGCAATGTAGTTGCTCAAAATTATATGAAAGGAATATAATAGAAGCTTTCAATAACTTTTAAGAATCTACTTTTAAGGTTGGTGATTATATCAAATGTTGATGGAGTATTATACCACAAGGAAGTGAAGTCCCGGCTATGAACCAGTAAACATCCTCCTCATCACACGGAACAACACCTGCCCGCAAATGTTCTCCCATAAATTGCAGCATCTTTGGCCCAAACTTATGTCCTTCAGGGTACGTTGCCAATCCCCTAATGGCAGATCTCCCAGAGAGACTAGGGGCTTGAAGCCCCAGCGAATGAGCCACTACGGAATGTACTCCATCACAACCTATCAGTACCTGTGAGTAGAAACACATTCCAAATGGTTGAGGCCAACATCACACCATAGAAGATAGATTTAATGATCGAACTTGAATGAACGGAACCCCGTAGTTTTGTCACAAATACAAAATGAAGTGCTTCTGCGTGAGAAAACCCACTGCAGAGGTTCCCATCTGATAGAAACCAATGCACATGGGTTATTAAAATTACCTTTGTTTAGCAAGGGGAGATTCAATTTAGCATTGCATATACACCAAGTTCCATTACAATTAATGGGGATTAGAAGTTTGGATTTCAGAATCTACCTTAGCTCTGATAAGTGCTCCTTCTTCCAGGTTTACTGTAGTTAAAGAAGAGTTTGTAGATTGTTGAACGGAAACAACTTTAGCGTTGAATCTGATTGTTCCTGGAGCCAATTCTTTTGCAAGGGTTTCAAGAAGCAAACGCCTTTTCACACACCGAACTTCATGATTCCCTCTGGCAGATAGGAAAAGTACTCAAGAAAAACTCCTTAGCATCACAAAGCATGTGAAAGAATGAAGAAATTATATCGATGTCCACAAATGACCGAAATAGATAATGGAAATATAAAGTACCTCATGTCATAGTGGCAATGAGGGAGTGCAGGATTGCAGATTCTGGGACTATTCTGGCATCTGACAAACATGAGTGAGGTCAAACAATTTACTTTGCTCATGTTTGTAAGATTCTGAAATATTCCCAGAATCTGCAATGGAGTTAAGTCCAGCTAAGAGTGCCGAAAGAATCTCCTAAATGCAAAAATGAGTAGGAACAAAAATAAAGAATAAAAACAGGTAAACAAGTAAATATTAGGCAAAGAGGCAACAGGATAAGCATTAATCTGAACCAGAGAAGCAAGGGCATTAATCTGAAAGAACCAACAACACTAACTTGAGAGACATTTAAGATGAGAAGGAGCGGGTAACAAAATGCACAAATCAGGAAAAACATCCAATATAATTGGGAATATTTTCGTTTTTCAAAAGTAGAAGCTTGAGGTACTGTCTAGGGGGGAAATAAAAAACTACCTGATATCAGTCTAGAACTGAGAGTATTTTTCTCCTGTCCTAGCATGCTGTTTTTGGGTACCAGGTTTCACAGATCTAACTGTGATTGCAAAGGATGTTAAGAATATTGTGCCCAATAACAAGGGGCTTCTTATGAATCTGAATTTTTGGTTGGACTTAGGGTTCAGACAAGCATATGACACTGATAGGTGTCCATATTCTAGCAGAGCATCAACTTTTTGCTATGGCAGGCTCCTCTAGTTTTCCGTACTGGTCATTTTGATCTTGAAAATATTGAAATGCAGATGGACATTTTTCTACCTATCCACTGGTTGCACCTATATCAACCCTCTGTAAAAGGTAGAACTAGAAACCCATTATTCTAAACTCTGCATGCAACGAGATCAGTCGTGTTTTGGGAATTGTGGTCTTAATGTTTCAACGATCAAATCCTGAATCCAGGAGGGCAGAAACAACAAGATGACGTGCTTTTACAATTGTTGTATCTATGTTTTCTATGGTCTTGAATTCTTTTTGAGAAATTTATCAGCCAAGAGTTATGTTGGCATACTTACAATTTACCAGAGCCAGTGTATGAGAGCTGCTTGGTAAATCCTGAAGGGAAGGAAGTCACTTGTGCCCTGCAAGTTGGCAGACAAGAAGCTAAATTATTGTTGGAAGGGCTGTTGGAGGTAAAGTACAGAGGATCAAGTTGAGTGATGTTATGGCCATACCCCTGTATCTGTAGATGCTTCAGGCGGAGAGAATCTGCAACACCGAGAACATCGAGGGCCCTCCAAGCATTGGTCATTAGAGCCAATGCAGTGCCTGTGGTTCGTAAAGAGTCTGCTCGCTCTAACACCAAGCTCTTCAAACCAACTCTGCACAAGGTCATTACAAATGTGACAAATCAGCAATCATATGAATGAGGACCCCTAATGAAGACGCAATGTTTGGCAGTCAATATGACCACAATAAGTACTAGTTCAAACAATTTTCAGAATCCTGCTTTTGAAATATTAACCAAACAGGAGCCGGAAAAATTAACCTTCACCTAACGGGATAGTTGGATATGCAGAGGCATGGAACAATAATGAAGTTGAAATTTAACAAACGAAAGAAAAAAAACACTCTGTTACACTATCTCGTTCATTCAAAACCAAAGTTACTATTACCAGGCTTAGCAATGTCCAAGGGTAAGCCGTGATTTCTGAGTGGCAGTTGTCTTGAGGGTGTGTGTGTCTATATATATAGATGAGAGAGAGAGAGAAAATCTATGAATATGAAAACTGTCTTGAGGGTGTGTGTCTATATATATATATAGATAAGAGAGAGAAAATCTATGAATATGAAAACCTACAATATCAATATAAATGCAAATTTTCAATATTAATTGATTTCAAAGTACATGATGGTACTGCATACTGCAAAATTCCACAAGACTTTGGACATTTGACAAGTCTGCTATTTGTCTGCTGCGAAATCTGGCCAGGAAAACAGGCAAAATAAATGTTTTTCGTTTGTTTTTTCTGTGTGTTTTATAGGCATGATGCTTCGTTGAGTCGACCTGATTCACTTGTGTTGGTCTTGCAAGTCTGAACAATATTTCCGAGTCAAATTGCAACTATGACTTGGATGAGCTGATTTGGCTTGGTTTTCTGAAAGAACAGAGATGAACTCCGGTGTTAACAAAGAAACTAAGAAACCAGTAACACCGATCGAACTGTTTCTAAAAGATTTATATGCAAAACTGTCACTCAGACCTCTCAAGCCACAGCGAACACATGGAGCTCAACCTATTTGCAAATATGGATCTTAACCGAAACTTGGATGGTCAGCAAGGTATCCAGGTCACTGACTATTTATTCCTATGTGGAGATGGAGCTGTTGCAATCAAGAAAAACTTCTGAAGAAGATAAAATTCATAGGCATGGATTTTTAACCAAAACACCAAGCTGGAGAACACCTGAGTGCTTGGAACCCATAACCTTTTATCTGTAGATATAAATTGTTAACAAAAATATCAGAACAGGGTATTCTGCAAGAAACCCACCTTATTCGCTATTCATTCATGTATATGGAATTATCAAAATCAATAAAGATAGCTTGGTATTAAGTTTAAATAATGAGCTTTGCCATCTGAAAAACTAAATTATGAATGGAAAGTGGAATAGGTATTTCACGTCAATTATATCAAGGATTTACAAACTCTGATAGTAATATCAGAGATTTTAAACGCAAGAGCATTACTGATTATTTTCATGAAGCCATTGACCTATACCAGCTAAATGGATACAAAGTTGCAGGGAAATGAACACTAAATTATGAATGGAAAGTGGAATAGTTATTTCACATCAATTATATCAAGGATTTAGGAACTCTATAGTAATATCAGAGATTTTAAAGGAAAAAACATTACTGATTATTTTCATGAAGCCATTGACCTATACCAGCTAAATGGATACAAAGTTGCAGGGAAATGAACAGAAGAAGAAATTAAGTACCTCTGAAGGGCAACTGCAGTGGCAAGCCCTGCAATTCCACCACCCACAATTACTATGCCTTCACATTGCTCATTGCTAATGCTGCTGCTGCTCATCTTCCTACCTCCTCAAACTTCAATCCAGTAGGGTGTTTGAAAGGTGGGTATGAGTAGGGCTCAGGGAGTGGTGTGATGTACTATATAAGAAATAAATCAGGCTTCAAGCTATCATATGACAAGTTACTGTTAAGGAATAAAAGCAGACAGAAAATGGGTTTGCAAAAATTCAGTGATCTACAACTGGATTTGAATCACAGGAAGAAGTAGCAAAAGTAATAAGTAATGATCTGGTAGAATATAA
Source organism: Pinus tabuliformis (assembly GCA_031772625.1). Taxonomy (NCBI): domain Eukaryota; kingdom Viridiplantae; phylum Streptophyta; class Pinopsida; order Pinales; family Pinaceae; genus Pinus; species Pinus tabuliformis. The sequence goes on along the minus strand of CM062816.1, from coordinate 318,300,550 downwards.
AGGAAGTGAAATTTTGTTTGTTCAGAGTATCCTTTGATGACTTTAAGTCAAGACACGGTCTTTTAAAGTCTAAGCACCGCCTTGGTTTTGTTTATGGGTTCCAATGCATTTATATAGAATTGCATTCATACGGAGTAGTCTAGGGAAAACTATATATATATATAAAAGTGGATACATTTTACATATATTTTTAATTTAAATTTATGAATTATATATTTTTAATTATTAAAATAATAATAATTTAATTTTTGACATAATTAAAAAATATGTATTTTTAATCATTAAATTTATTATAAAATAATATATTATTTAAAAAATATAAATATAAAATGTTTAGATAAGTTTTGGATAGACTATGATCTGGGGTTTTGTTAAAGAATTCTTTGAAGTGAAGTGTTCAGTTCGATTCTGGGTGTATATTGGAATGATGAAGATGTGTGTTGTCAAGCTTACCAAAAAAAATACAAATATAAAATAATAAAATATTTCATAAAAAATATATTTAATTATATTCAATCAAAACAATATATTTTCATCCCGACCAGGGTGTGAGCCGTCATAATGGCATCTTTGGGATTAGTACCATGATTATTGCCACGAAAGGTAGGGTTGGAGGGTGGCCTTGTTACAACCCTCGCACATTCGAACCATATCGCAATCTGGCATCGCGCATGCAACTAATTAATGTCTCAAGGGAAGGTCGAAGGGACGCCTCTGCATCAGGGTTTTATGATGGTAGCTTTCGATTCTCAGGTGGAAGTAATCTTGTTTTGGTAGCTAGAATGGTTACAGGGTTCTCGATAAGCCTGAGGCAGAATGTGAAGGAGTTTCACACAGTCTGCCACCCTGGTGTAGACGACTCCCTTCTTCCTTTGGTTAATGACAACGACTATGTTATTCTTCTAAGTCTCCCTTATATTCCTTCCCTTGTAAGCCAAATTCATTTGATTTATCGATGGGGAAGTGTTTATAATGCAATGCCTGGAGTCAATTGGAATTTCATCTGTGAATTTTGGAAGGAAAAAGTTGGTTCTTATGATGGGTTGTCTGAATATTGTACCATTGTTTCTGTCTATTTTGGAATCTTGTTATCTCGCATGGAGATGTACTTGAGTTTTCTGGTCTGGAATTCAATATATATCTCATGCATGGCTGACTGGGTTTATTGCTTTACTTGTTCGTTGTTTTTGCTAGTTGTTAATAATCGGGGTCTACTGGGTAAGATCCCTCCTTATTTGACTCAATATCTTTCCTTAAGATGGTTTGGGGAGCCTTTGGATTGATGTTTTCAACCTCTTGTGACAGACCCAAAACATTTCTAGGGGAAATTGATGGGTTTGTAGCCCTAATACTTAATGTTATATGGATTTATGTTGTGGTGTCCTTATAGGTTTACTTTACAGTGTGTGTACCGAGACCTTAAGGTTGTTATCCGTTGCGAGCTCAAGGTCTTGGCTCCCTAGCTTAGGGTTTCATATCATTACGGTGTTTGTTTAAATAGCAATATAGTTCGCCCCTCCTCTGACAAAGGCTCCTCGACTAGTGGAGGTTGTGGGCACGGTAGAAACGCTGGACAACGCCGTGGTGGTAGCCAACCCCAACCTTGCCAAGCTAGGGATAGGGGCCACAAATCCACTTCGAGACTCAACTTAGTCATTCCAGACATGCACTATGCATTTTCGTCAGTTAATATCGGGTTGCGAAGCAAAATTAAATCAACAGGGAGCAGGGGCAGAGATAGATATGGAAGAATGGCATGAATTGGCGCCGACCCTGGTCACTCCAGAGGCAGGACCTCCTAACATAAGCAGACTGTCTACCTTTATTGGCTAATGAAGAATATTGTGGCCAAAGCCTTGACGAACTCTCCAGCTAGCTCTTCCAAGATTGATCATGGACTACATGAAATTCATAAGGAATTTCAACTTATTCAGTTCCAGATCTAGCAGCAGAATGCCCGCCTCAGTCGCATTGAGAAACATATTCCCTGTCTCCCTTAGATAGAATTACTTGGTTCAAGTTTGAAGGAATCATTTTCCAGTGGACTCATCCGATGACTAGAAGTTTGCTTGGATTAGTTCTTGCTTTAAATTTTGTTATAGATGAAGAATTTGCAAACTATGCTATCTTGTTTTAGTTATTTAGATTTTAGAGGGCTTAAAGATACCATGGCATATACAGCTTTGCTAGACAATCTTAAACTTTTATGTTTTTGGATGGCTTATAATACAGTCAGGTGGTCAACAGATCTGGTTTCCCTTTGGGCAGGTTGAGATCACCTAACCATTTGAATTCTGGTTGTAACCTACTTTTTTGAAGAAAAAGAATAAAAAAGTCATGCCAAACTTTAAAAACATGATATATTTTCATGAAATTAAAAATTACAAAATAACAATTTGATACATCATCAACCCAAAAAATAATATATCAAATAAAATTGCATTCAAATAAAATAATATATCATCATAAAATAAAAAATAGAAAATAACTTTAAAAAATTACAAATTGGCAATGTAGTATATCATCATACAAGATACAAAATAACAAAATGTTAAGTCATATGGTAGAAAAATTTACAAAATAGCAATATAAAATATTATTAAAAAAATATAAAATGATATGGTAGGAGAAAAAATGATACAAAATAACTTTAAAAAAAATAAAGATTGACCATGTAGTATATCAAATACAATAGTATACTATCATACAAGAAAAAGATACAAAATAACAAAATATTAGGTCATACAAGATGACAAGATGAAATATTATTAAGAAAATATAAAACGATATGATGGAGAAAAAATATGCAAAATAACTTTAAAAATGTAAAGATGGACAAGGTAGTATATCAAATAAAATAGTATATCATTATACAAGAAAAATATACAAAATAACAAAATGTTAGATCATACAAAATGACAATATGAAATATTATTAAAAAAATATAAAATGATAGGATAAGAAAAAAAATATAAAAATAACTTAAAAAAATTAAAGATGGACAAGGTAGTATATCATCATACAAGAAAAAGATACAAAATAACAAAATGTTAGGTCATGTAGTAGAAAAAATTACATATGGATAATATGAAATATTATTAAAAAAATATAAAATGATAGGAGAGGAGAAAAAATGATAAAATAATATATTATCAAAAAATTATAAATTAATAATAATATATTATGGAAAAAGGAATATATATATATATATATATATATATATATATATAATATATTATCAAAAAATTATAAATTAATAATAATATATTATGGAAAAAGGAATATATATATATATATATATATATATATATATATATATATATATATATATATATATATATAAAATAATTTTTTACATATAATTATTTATAAGTATTATAAAAGTTGTTTTTATTATATCAAGCATGGTATTCAGTTTTGTTTTAATTATTTATTAGTTTGTTTTTACCAAAAATTTATGTCACTTACTTATACTTTAACATTGGAAATTCATTTTTTGTTATTTATTATTATTATTTAAATTTATTTATTTGTAAGAAGATTGGTTGAGGTGGGATCTTTAGTAGCTTCTATTTCTCTTAGTTGCTGAATTTTTGTTTTTAGTTTTATTTCCTTTATATTTAGCGTTTTTTTTTTTTTTTCATTTTTCTATTCAAAAAGTCTCAAGACAACTCTTTTTGATTTTGTCTCCATATTTTCAATTTAAAATGACTTATTATTATATTAAAAAACACACACAGAGATATATGAAAGTTTATATGTGTTAATATAAACAATATTAGTTAATCATATTTTTTATTTTGTTGTGATGATATTTAACAATACAACATTTTATTAATTGTTTTATTTTTGTCATAAAATATGTGTCTTTATTATTTTTTAGTTTAATTAAGTTATATTTAAGCTAAGCAGTGAATACTAGCTACTATGTAGCCCTTGTTATATACATACCTAAATGCCTTAGATGTGATCGCTTTTAAGAACATGCGGGAATAAATATAACGTACACTTTTGATGTTTAGACAACCTAATCTTATTTGAAAACGAAAACGAAATATCTCGTTATAATTTGGATTAAAACGTATTTATAAATTAGTTCAGATAAGGGTTATAATAATTAAAAAAAAAAAAAATAGTTGTAGTTTAATTAATAAAGAAATTGGTGTTTTTCACAATTAGATCATTTTGGTATTATAATTTTTTTATTTATCTTAGTTACTAAATTTTTGTTTTTAGTTTTATTTCATTTTTGTTTGATATTTTTTTATTTTGATTTTTTTTTATTTTTCTATTATTTTGATTTTGTCTTCATCTTTTCAATTTAAAATGACTTATTATTATATTAAATACCAACACACATATATTAAAGTTTATATGTGTTAATATAAACAATATTAGTTAATCATATTTTTTATTTTTTTGTGATGGCATTTAACAATACAACATTTTATTAATTGTTTTATTTTTTAAACAAAGTCTTTCGGTAGAAATCAGTGATGAAATATGTGTCTTTATTATTTTTTAGTGTAATTAAGCTATATTTAAGCTAAACAATTGGTACTAACTACTATATAACCCTTGTTATATATCGACCTAAATGCCTTAGATATGGTTGCTTTTAAGCTAACGATAAAATCATGCGAGAATAAATATAACTTAATAAATATAACGTAATTTTTGATGTCTTGACGACCTAGTCTTATTTGAAAACGAAAACAAAATATCTCGTTATAATTTGGATTCAAACCTATTTATAAATTAGTTAGGAAAAGGGTTACAATAAAATTAAAAAAGAAACATTAGTTGCAGTTTAACTAATAAATAAATTGGTGTTTTTCACAAATCTAATTTTGGTATTGTAATTTTTTAAAAATATATAAATAAATGGATTTAGTTTCTTCCAAAAAAAATTGATTATGCTCATTAAAGTGTTTAAATTTTAAGTTTTTGAAAATATTCGGTTAAAATTAATAAAAGATTATTTTTTTTATTAATTAAATTTAATATTATAGCGGTAGTCTAATTAGTTGGAGGAATTGCTCGGAAAAGTTATGGAAATTCCGGTAAAGAAAATACGATAAAGATTTTTGTAATGTAAATCCAAGTTATAGTTGTTAAACTTCAAAATTTTAGGTGTCCTACACGTTTTTGATGGTGCGGAATTCTACCATAAAAAAACACAAGATTTTTGGAAATTTTTTGCCCGAATTCCAGCCACTTTTGGTAGTCTAAGCAATTTCTTTGCCTCTCAAATATTGCAATATTTTTTATATAAGCTATAAATAAAACATTTAGTGACGTAAAAATAATTTATAAAATAATAATTATTATAAAACTATATATAAATTATATTTTATTTTATGATATAGGTAAATAAAAATTAAATTTATTATTTATTATTAAAATATATTAAATACTATTTATAAAAGGTGTAGTCTAACTTAATGAAATGACATTTTTCACAATTATTTCTCTGGTTAATCAAAATCGTACATAGATTTTTTAAAACTTGAGTTTAAATTGTTTAATTCATAATTCGAGGTGTTTTTGAGGAGCTGAATCCATTTATACATTCAAAAATATATTTTAAACAACAAAAAATCTTGAAATTATATTCCCATATTTGGTGAATTCCGGTGAAAAAGGTTATTTCATCTATAAGTTGGACTAAGCCTTTATAAAATAATAATTATTGATAAAACCATATTTTGTTTTATAGTATATGTAAATAATTTATTTATTTGTTATCAAAATATCACTATTAGGGGTGGTGGGAGCACCAAGGGGTATTATGGTGTCTTGGCATACAACAAAATCTAACTTACTCCTGGACATTAGGAAAGGTAAGTCTTTTCTCTCTTTCAAGGTGTTCTATAGGCATTATCCCTACATATTCATAAATTGATCATAGAGGGAGACTCAAAAGTCATTGTTTGACATTTTTTGATTCATCACCCTCTAACCTGAAACTTAAAGCAATTTTTATAAGGATTTTCCAGCTTGGACAATGGCTTGGAGTTCAATGTGAAACATGTCATATGGTTCAATAATGCCCTCGCAGACTTTGTGGAAAATTTAGAAACTCAAAGGGAAGTAGGGGTGCTGGGCTATTTTATTATCACAAAGAAATCCTTCACATGCCAATATGTGATGTAATCTTGCGAGTTGTAAGCACAATATATGCAGACAATGAAATGAAAACTATTCTACTTAGCAATTATCTTACAATGTATTTTGAGAAAGAATTTTGAACTTGTTATAAAACTAGTAAAACTTTGTAGTGTTCTAACTAGAGAAATATAATGAAATATCAAAACATAAACCAGCTACAAAAAACAAATAAACATGCATTTTTAAAACTCCAGAAGAACAACAAGTTTAGAATATTATTGAGCAGAAATAATAGAGTTGAGCCATTTTATTAAATATCTAATGAGAAGCTGAGTAAAAAATATAGTGGAATGTGTGCACCTGGGCTTGCTTAAGCAAACACACAAAACCCAAGTGAGAATGAAGAAAACTCCACGCTGAAATGGCTCACTGGCTACACACTACCCAAAATTTGTTGTTGTTGTTGGTAGAGGCAAACTGATATTTGAGGCCTCAAATCTACTCCAAAATTTTTGAAAAATTAGGACAGTGATCTCCAACCCGAGAGCAACAAAAACCATAAATATTTTGGGCTAATTCAAACCTCCCAAATTACCCAAAAATCAACTAAAATTACCCACTTTCCAGCTCTCTGTCCCACCAAAAAAACTATAGATGCTCCACCAAAAGTTCTCCACAAAAATAACTGAGAAATCACTGAAAGATAGCACTAAAAAGATAGAGTGAAATTCCAGCGATTTTCCTGTTACAAGATTGCAACAACTACTCCAAAAAAAAACAACCTACTTGTTGTAGAGATGAAATTGCTCACAAAATGTAGGAAAATAAATCCAATCAGCTCCAAGTTTTCTCTCGTAGGATGACACTCTAAGTTCGCTAAAAGAATGTATGGATTCTTCGCTTGGAAATCCCTATGCTTAACAACATTGGTTGACTTAGCTCAACATATTAAGAAAACCTCACTCCAATCTAGAAAGGAAATGCCAAAACCACAATGATCAAAATTAGACCCCAACCTTCCTTTTATCTTTTGCTTTCACTTCCTCATACAATGGTTCGATTTTCTCATACCATGGTTTGATCCTTCCCATGGTTCGATTTCCATGCTTGGTAACTCCACAACTTAACTTCAATTTTTCTTCTTTTCCTAATTCTCAACCATTGTCTTTTCTCCAAAATTTATTAAATATCTCTACAACTTATTTCTCCTAATTTTATTTAGCTATATATATATATATATATATATATATATATATATATTGCCAAAATTGTAAAAATTGGGAATTTCCATGTCAAAATTTTAATTGGGGATATGACAATCCTCCCCTCCTAAATGTTGTTTTTCCTTAAGCAATTGTAGCGTTGGATGCTACAAAAACTTTTCTCCTTCCCAAGTGGCGTTTCTTCGGGAAAATCCTTCCACTTGACAGGGAATTCTCTAATGGTCCCGCTCCTCAGCTTTCTTTCCCTCTCAAGTAATATGGCCTTTGGTGTCAAAATCAAATGCTCCTCATCATCTAATGGTGGTAACTCAGTGGAAGTCTTCATTTGTTCTCTCAAGGCCTTTTTCAAGAAAGAGACATGGAATACATTATGCACCTTGCTTCTTGGTGGAAGCTCAAACTCATAAACTACCTCTCCCACTCATTGGATCACCCTGTATGGCCCATTAAAACGAGGCTAAAACTTTTCATCTCCCTTATGCTTTAGTGTGGATTGCTTGTATGGATGCAATCTCAAGAAAACCAAATTTCTCACCTCAAAATGTCACTCTATTATACCTCTGTCTACATATAACTTCTGCCAGTTTTATGCCATCTGCAAGTTATCCTTGAGTTCTCTAAGGATATATCAGCTCTCCTGTATCCAATATTTGGCCCCTGGAGCTCTACTATCTCCAAAAACCATATCAGAAAAAGTTAGTTAATCATAACCATATAAAGCACGAAAGGATGTCATACCTATGGACATATGATATGTGGTGTTGTAGCAATACTACCCAAGGTACAACCACTTCACCCATGCTCTTTGTTGTCCAGTCACATAGTTATGCAGATATCCCTCTAGCCACTTATTTACTATCTTTGTCTGTCCATCTATTTGAGGGTGGTAGCTACTGTTGGGAGTTCATTCTATGACAACATGGAGAAATAACTCCTTCCAAAATCCTCCCATAAATCTGGCATCCCTATCACTGAAAATTGTCTTAGGTAGCCCGTGCAACCTAAAAGACTCATGGAAAAACAAATTGGCCACCTGTGATGATGGATATCAAGTTGGGATAAAAAGTGTGCAAAATTCATCAGCCTATCAACAACCACATAGATGCAATCTCTCCCCTGTACTGCCGACAATCCTATAATAAGGTCCATCGATATACCCTCCCACTTCCTCTTAGGAATAGGAAGAGGTTGTAGTAACCCAAAGGGATGTGTGTGCTCTCCCTTGTTCCTTTGGCATGCATCACACTCCATGACATGCCTCAGAACAAGGGAGAGCACACACATGCCTCAGAACAAGGGAGAACTACGATGTGTCCTGGTATTCTTTGATAATCCCTGTAGTCTATGCACATGTGAAGGGTCACATCCTTCTTCTTCGAAGCGAAAGGAATCGAGCTGGGCCTAATATGCCCCAACCTCAACAACTCTTGTATAGCCCTCTAAATCTTATCCCGATATGCCTTGGGATGTCTATAGGGAGTGGTGATGACTGTGTGAACCCCCTCCTTCATCTCAAGGTGTGCTTGAACCCTCTATCAGGTGTCCTGCCTGGTGAAATCTCTCTGAATACCACCTGATGCCTCTCTAAGAGAGCCAATATGTCTGGATGTGTTTGTTTCTTCAACCCCTCAAAATTTGAGATCCTCAATTCTACAACCAACTCTATGTTACCATGCCTCAAATCAGCCTCCATCTTGTGTGCATACACTTCTTTTGGTGGATATGAATGCATACCCCTCAAAACTACTAGCTTTACAACTGACCCTATGGACTTCATCTCCAATTTCCTCCAATCAGTAGTAACACGCCCAAGAGAATACAACCACTAAACACCCATCACCACATTGGTGTCAAGAACATCCACCACAAATAAATGGTCTATCACCGAATAGTTCCCCATGGTCACTGTCATGCTGGGAACATACCAGGTACACTACATAGTCCTATCTCCTGGTACCAGTACTAAAAATCCCTCGAAATCCTTTGTTTGAATGCCACTACGCTCCACCAAGTATGCATCGATAAAATTGTGGGTTGCCCCATTGTCTACCGCCATAGATACACGTTGTCCCTACACAGTGCCTTTGATCCTCAGTGTCAAATTCTTTGGAACTCCCCAAAGTGAAGCAATAAATCCATCAGTGGGTAAGAAAGCTCCTCCACTAGGTGAGGGTGGTGGGCCACCTCCTCCGGAGCTTTGAGATCCACCCTCACCTACATATACCTCATGTTCTGCATCCTCCTCCTCTAGCTCACTGCCTAAAAATACCTCTATGTAGTGGGCCTTGCCGTTAGTACACTGATGCCCTAGTGCCCATGGATTCTAACAAGTAAAGCATAATTTCCTTCGTCAAAGGTCCCTCCTAGTCTCATCATCAAGTTGTACCTTCCATGTCCACTCCTTCTGAGAATGTTTGATGTATTGTCAAATTTGAGGGAACGAGGGTATAGTAGGTGCTAAAACCCTCATCTATGGAACAACATCTAGCATGTCTCGTACTCGGCTAATGACATCCTGCAATGATACTAGCCTATGAGCTTGCACACAACCTCATAGAGGCTCAGCCTAACCCTCAATAAACAACATGATCAATCTTGCCTTGGAAATATTTGAAACTATCACCATAAGCCTCTGAAAATATATTGTGTACGCCTTTGCACTGCCTTTCTACTTCAGGCTAGACAACTCCCTGAAGTGCAGCTCCAAATATTCCTATCAAATCTCTCCACCAACCTGTGAGTGAAGTCACTATAGGATGTGATGGAAACATGACCAACAGTAACTAATCTGTGATACCACCACTCCTGCACATCACCCTCCAAATGCAATGTGGCAAACCTGATGACATCTTCCTCTGACATGGGATTCAAACTAAGGTAAGTGTCTAGTTTTTGAACCCATGATCTCACAAAATTCTTGGATGACCCATCAAACCCTAGAAATGTTACCTTCCCTACTAGCTTCTCATTATCCCAATTCTAATTCTACGATCTTCCTTGGAATGACGACCCAACTCCCCTATATTTGTCCTTTAGATGGCAATAATCTGCAAAGGAGAGTGTCCTTTTGATCTTGGGATCCAAGGCCTCATACTTGTCAATCCCATTAGTGAATGATCTAATTAACTTTGTAAATGCATCAACACCTCTCTCTTGCTCTGATTCCTCCATGAAGTGAGGCATTGTAGGCTTGGTAGTCTGACCATATGTGTGGGTTTTGAGTGGATGTAAATGGATCCCTTCTCCTATTCTAGAACCTCCTTCTTCTTCATTGATTCTTCCCCCACCACCTTGAGGTCCTCCCTGCATATTCTACAATTGTAAAGTTGACACCTGCCTCATCATCTCCATCATTTACTGGTTTGATCTTGCCAACTCCTCTAATAGTGGGTCACACCCACCTTGCCTAGGTTGATCTTCACCATTGTCCCCCATGTAGTCTCTGGTTTCTCAAACTTTGTATCAAAAATATGCTCAAGCTCTTCCTCTCTACCATGACCTCTTCCTCTCCCTCTGCCTCTACCTCTAAGATGATGAACAACTCCAGCAAATGGTCCAGTCATGTCACGCTCTAGAGCCCACAGCTGGCCAATAACATGCTCTGATAATAATGTAATGTTCTAACTAGATAAATACAATGAAATATCAAAACATAAACCATCTACAACAAACAAATAAACATGTTATTGAAAATAGCAACAAGAAATGATAAAAATAGCATTGCTATAAATAGCATTTCAAGATATATTCTAATTTTGATTTGTCCTTGAATCAAAATTGAGAATTGAAATTAGAATTTAGTCTCACCAGTTGTTTGAAAAAATAATTAATTAATTCTTCTTGAGTTAATTAGTAGAAGAAATTCAAACATGAATTCTTTGTGAAGATATGCAACAATTATCCCTTTGATTGAGGAATTTATCCCTTAGTTAAGGAGATAAGGATGAGTTGTATTTGAGTTGTAATTAGTTGGCTCAGTTAATTGAGTCAAGTCCAATTAAATTAGTTCCAAACAGTTGGAGGAACTAGTTGTGAGTTCAGTCAGTTAATGCATGCATGTATGAAACTAGTGTTCTTAAGATAATTGAGTATTCTCATATAAATAACTCATGCATGTTAGTTCATACAAAGGCCCAGTTGAGATTAAAGGAAGGGACAATGTACTATCAGTTGGAGGAATTTTCCTATAAAGGAAACTCATCCATGCAAAAGGAATTCATTCCTTCAGGATTGCATAGTTCAGACAGTGTGTTGGAGCTGTGTGTGAGATTAGTGTCACACAAGGTTATAGAAATAGCAGCCATGGAAAACTGTGCAAAGAAATAGGAGGCTTGGAGGACAAAGGGAAAGGCAAATGAGTTGTCTGGTTTGTCTATGAGTAGTGAGGGATTGTATTGAGAGCTAGATAGCAGTGTGAGAGCTAAGGCTGTGTGTAATATTTGAGATATTTCCATTCTATGATAATACATATAGCGGGGTTTTGAGATGAGGTTTTCCACAGAGTATTCTTCTGAGTTTCATGTGTGATTGAATCTTCTTCTCTATTATATGTGTTCTGTTTGATCTTTCTCAAATCGATTAATCTTCCGCAATTTTGATTATAGAAGTAGATTAAGTATTTTGCTTTAGTACATTACATAATCAGATTAATATATAGTGAGAATTTCTACATGGTATCAGAGCTATGAACAACATATTGAGAAGGGAGAAGTTTGAAGTTCTTGATTACAGGTACAATATCGATTTCTTATCACATCTCAAATTTCACCAATGGCATTCAATGGCTTGAGACTCTAGTATGCCCTGGATGGCAACTTGAATTACATAGCTTGGAAGGATCACATGGAAGCAGTAATAGAGGACAATGATTTCAAGGACTTCACTAATCAAGAAGTCCCTAAACCAACTGCAACTAATGCCCAAGAATTGGCAGAATGGAAGAAATGTGTGGCTAGAGCGAGAAGGATTCTTCTGGAGGGAGTTCAAGACCATATTGTCTCGAGTCTCCATGGGAAGGAGACTCTATATTCAATGTGGAAGACATTGAATGACCTATATCAAAATAGTAGTGACCAGAGGAAGCTGGAACTAAAGGAAAAGCTTCGAAAAATCAAAATGGAAAAGGGCGACAACATTTCTACATATCTGAACAAGCTCAGCACCTGCAATGATGAGCTTGGAAGTGTAGGAATCATGACAACCAATGATGATATGGTAAGCCTTGTTCTCCTTGATCTTCCTAAGCATTAGAATAGCTACCAAGACTCAATGAATGGAATAGAGAAACTACCAGATTGGAATGACTATGGTCGGATCTGATGTAGGAGGAGATTAGGAGGAGCGCCAAATATGGTTCTTCATCTAATCTTGATGATGAAGAAAATCTAGCCTTAGCTAGTAAGGCAAGGAAAGGGAAGGAGAAGGATTCTCATACCAAATAGAGTTCTTCTCATGGTGGGAAGAAGTTTGACAAATCTAAAGTGAGATGCTTTAATTGTCATGAGGTGGGTCATTATGCAACTAATTACCCATTGAAAAAATCCAAGAAGGGATCCTTGGAAGGATATGAAAGTGAGGCATTGGCCTCTCATTTCGAATTGGATTTTACCCTCATCATATGCATGGTTTCATCGATGAGGGGTTGTGGTTGGTTTCTTGACAGTGGAGCCTCATTCCACATGACCGGTGATAAGAGTTTGTTTAGTACCTTGGAGGAGAAAGACCTCCAGATGCGCATAGAGATGGGTAATGATGAAAAGTATGGTGTTTTAGGTGTAGGCAGTGTTACCTTTTAGAGGGAGCATGGAGCTCGCATTACCTTGACAGATGTGAAGTATGTGCGAGGACTGAATAAGAACTTGGTATCGATCACGATGCTGGAGGACAAAAGCTATGATTTAGTCTTCAGTAAGGGAAAGGTTTTCCTTAGACACATCACCATGAGACAAGTGAAACATATCGGTTCACGAGTCGAGAACCTATATGCTCTTGAGGTTCAAGATGCATGCAAAGCCTTGAGGAGCAAGGAAAATGTTAGAGACTTGGTGGTTGAGAGGGAGAGTAAATTACCTCTCAACATGCAGCCACAGAAGAAGTCTCAAACAATAGTGGAGGAGCCAAAATTGGAGAAGTAGCTTCAAGAAGCTGTGGAGCATCCACAATTAGAGAAGTTGAGAGGAGATCGAGTGGAGGCATCAACTTATGCAAAGACCTCCAGTAGGGGGAAATTTTGAGCCAAGTGGGTAGAAGGATCGCATGTAGCCATACCTCCAAGTGTGAGGTGGGGTGATGTGAAGAGATAGTCTCATGAAGGCTGAAATAGGGGTAGGATCCTCGAGGTACCCAGCCTCTTGGATTATACCTTGCTATGGGAGCCCCGACGAGGAGTAGCAAGACTGTCTGAGTGGGTAGAGACGGATGCAGATGGAGTGGCAGAGATAGCTACAGTACAGGAGTCCCAAGACAACATAAAGATAGCAGGATGTAGCAATGCGAGAGGCATAGGAGTGTTACACCAGTGCAGGATGGCACAAAGAGGTGTGAAATGGTGCGAGATGCATGGAGTGTTGCAGTAGTGCAAAGGTCAGAGAGGGAGCACATGTCAACGACAGAGGGAGCTTTAGCATCAGAGGGTGTTTCTAGCCCAACAGAGAGGTCAGTTGGGAGATCAGTTAATTACTTCTCATTAACTGAGTTGTAGTGCAGCATGATGCAACATGATGAGAGGAGGAATCAGTGGGATTGATGTAGTCAGAAATCAAAGTGACAGAGGCTAGAGCAGTAAGATACTGAAGAGCGTAGAGGCGCAGAGTTTTCAGTTGATAGAGGCATCATTCTGATTCAGGTTGGATATTTTTTTGTTTCTGTGTTGCTGGAGCAACAACACTTGAGAGAAGTGTTGCATACAGATCATTCCATAGGTTCAAGATCGAGATCGAGTTGAATTCCTTTCTTGTTGAGAGGGAGTGTTGAAAATAGCAACAAGAAATGATAAAAATAGAAATGCTAAAAATAGAACTTCACGATATATTCCAATTTTGATTTGTCCTTGAATCAAAATTAAGAATTAAAATTCGAATTTATTCTCACCAGCAGTTTGAAAAATAATTAATTAATTCATCTTGAGTTAATTAGTTGAAGAAATTCAAACATGAAGTCTTTGTGAAGACATGCAACAATTATCCCTTTGATTGAGGAATTTATCCCTTAGTTAAGGAGATAAGGATGAGTTGTATTTGAGTTGTAATTAGTTAGCTCAGTTAACTGAGTTAAGTCTAGTTAAATTAGTTCCAAACAGTTGGAGGAACTAATTGTGAGTTCAATCAGTTAATGCATCCATGCATGAAACTAATGTTCTCTAGATAACCGAATATTTTCTCATGAATAAATCATGCATGTCAGTTTAGAAAAAGGCCCAGTTGAGATTAAAGGAAGGGACAGTGTACTATCAGTTGGAGGAATCTTCCTATAAAGGAAACTCATCCATGCAGAAGGAATTCATTCCTTCAGGATTACGCGGTTCAGATAGTGTGTTGGAGTAGTGTGTGAGATCAATGTCACATAAGGTTATAGCAGGAGCACCCAGGGAAAATTGTGCAAGGAAATAGGAGGCTTGGAGGATAGAGGTGTAATGCCCCACTTAAACCTTATCCTACAAATTTTATGAATGTTTACATTACCTGAAAATATTGAGAAATATTGGTGAATACTTTCATTTTGGAAACTATAAATTTTTCCACTAATATAAAATTCATTATTTCTATTTTTCCCAACTTGCCTTCTCAAATTGAATCTTAGGTAGGATATGGTCTCCTTCCACTATTTCAAATTATATATATATATATATATATATATATATATATATATATATATATATATATATATATATATATATATATATATATATTCATCTCACATTCCCCAATGTACTCTCACATTTACTTGGGAGAAGACATCGTCCTCTCTAACTAATTATCAATATATATATATTCATCTCACATTCCCCAATGTACTCTCAAATTTACTTGGGAGAAGACATGGTCCTCTATAACTAATTATCAATATATATATTCATCTCACATTCCCCAATGTACTCTCACATTTACTTGGGAGAAAACATGGTCCTCTCCAACTAATTATCAATATATATATTCATCTCACATTCTCAAATGCACTCTCACATTTACTTGGGAGAAGACATGGTCCTCATCTCACATTCCCAAATGTACTCTCCCATTACTTACCCAATTTTACATTAATATCACATTTCCAAATGTACTCTCAGATTTACTTGGGAGAAGAGAAGTCAACTGTAAGGATGAAGGGGAAACTAATGACATTAATGAGAAGTGGATGAAGTGGAGAAGAGAGGAAGGGCATAAAAGGGAAGGAGGAAGGGGGAAAGGGAGGTTGGGTCTTGCTTGGGTCTTTGGGGGTTGGTTGTGATTTTTAGTTGGTTGAGAGTGATTTTGGAGACCTAAGGAATCTGTGGAGGTTTCTTGGGTTAGTTGAGAGGAGGGAAATATTGTTTACCTTGGTCTTGGACAAACACACTACATCTAGTTGGACTTGGGCTTGGAGGGCTAGGGAACCTGTGGAGGTTTCCTGGGCTAGGGATTTATTTCCTAGTTGGCTGGGAGGTAAATCTTGTTGGGTTAGTCAAGAGGAGCATTTTAGCAGGAGCAGCAACTCAAGGGCATCTCCACCAGCCACTGGTATAGGTATTCTTCTATGCATAGATTACTCAAGTAAATTATTAAAATGAAATGTTAACTATAAGTTATCAGGATTAGAATGTAAATGGTAAAATTTTTATTGTTAAAAGTCTTGTAAGAAAGTAAATGATTGCCTCTTATTGCATTTAAATTCCAGAGAAATTAGATCTATTAGAAGACCCTAGGATAGGGTCTTACACATGGTATCAGAGCTTTGGTTCAAAATCTGGACCCAAAGCCCACTAAACCCCAAATTCCGCTATAAAGAGCTTGTAACCCTCATAAGGACTTGTAATCCTAAAATATATTCATAAAACAAATTGTTTTTAGAATGAAAAAAAAGAGATACCCTCTTTATCGCCATAAAAAGCAATACGCTGACACTCTGCACCATGTCCATCCATGCGAAGGCCAATGCGTTCACTAAGAATATTTAACTCTATATAATAATTGTTGTTGCCAATTATCACATTATCAATTTTATAGCTTTTGATAATCCTTCCATTTCAATTACAGCATCGTGATTGATCAACTCTTGGATTATCTAATTGTCAGAAATATACACTCTGCAAAAGATTTTGAGGAATGCTACAGAATTTATTTTTAGAGCTTCTTCTTATTTCAAAAGTTGCATTCTTCCTATTATTAGTGCCGCTAATCCCAAATTCTTATTGAGTTTAATATATCGATTCGAGGGTATAATTCCCACATATGATACTAGAGAAACATCAAAGCTATGATTAAGAGCATATGCTAAGCATTAGAAAATTTAACCCTTAATCTATGGCTCACGTGATTTTTTGCATCATATAGACTCATGGAGAGTTTCTTTTGTCTATCTGCAATCGAGGTGGAAAAATTTGAACTGCCTTGCTCTTGGGATTTGCTTATGCTCAAGGCAACAGTTTTGTTACTCCAATGTTTTTGTAGCAATTATTAAGCAAAACAAGGAATCCATGAAACTATTCACTCTTATATTACATGGTTAATCGCCTGACATGAGTGTAGGCATGGTATAGAAGCCTCCAAAGCACTATATAAACTCTCTACACCTTCCATCACTACGACAAAGCCACAACAAGTTGTTGACTGGAGGCTGATACACAACGCTTTGCTTCAAAGGATAGGCAGAGGCACAATGAGATGTAGTGAAAGGAAATGCTCAAATTTAGAAGCCAACCTCATTAAGAATTATCCCCCAAAGCTTTGATGGTTCTCCGATGCCATGTTGCAGTCTCAGGGTCAAAGGTTAGTTCCCATGTAGGCTAGTAGTGTAGATCTTGCTTCAAAGTAAAAACACATGGATTTCCATTCAAATGTACAGTCCCGACATGATCAAAATCACCATGCTCCAGTTCTTGAAACACAAAATTAAGTTAGCAATGTAACATAAGTCACTAGAATAGATAACAGGTTGAAACAGTCCACAGAAACTCTACATAGGACCTTGATAAGTGGCACAAAGTAATGGTAGTAAAATTGGCATAAAAATAAACAACTCAACAAGCTATAATGGCATTTATGTTATATGCTACAAGTGAAGAAATTATGCAAGAAATGATGTGGTTTTCAAGGCCAAAACTTGATCTTGTTATAATTGCTCTGAGATTGGCCTTGTAATCTTTTATTGGTTCTTAAGGAAAGGGACTAGACTTAATGCTGCTGCTTGTATATTTGTTGAGGATTGGTTTCTAATATAGTTGGGTAGGAGGTGCTACGTTGATAATTCTTATACAAACATTGTCATTAGAATCATGGGGGCGACTAATGGCATGAATGGGTGGTGGTTGTTCATGGCTGTGTTGGGACTCTGTTCAGGTATGTCGTCATTTATGTCTATAGCGGAGGAGGTGTCAGTAGTGCAACTAATCTACCATAATGAGCCTCTACTGATTATGGATGATGAGAGGCCTAAAAGAGTTGAAGAATTTGATTTTTCGGAGGACGAGGATGAGGAGAGGCCTAAAAGAGCTAAATAGTTTGATTCTTCGGAGGATGAGGTTCCTTCTAGAAACACTATTGGAGATGTTCCCCTCTGTTGGTATAAATACGAACAACACATTGGCAATGATATTAAGGGTAAGAAGATCAAGAAGTAGCCTAAAAAGGACCAGATAGATTCATTCCTCGCTAGTACAGATGATTCCAGTGACTGGCGTAAGGTATATGACGAATATAATGATGAAGAGATTGAGCTAACAAAGGAGGAAATCAAGTTTATTAGCAGATTACATAAAGGAACAATACCTCATGCTGAAGTCAATCCATATGAGCCTTATGTTGATTGGTTTGACTAGAAAGATAAGGGTCATCCCTTGTCTAATGCCCTAGAACCCAAGCAGAGATTTATCCCATAAAAATGGGAAGCTAAAAAGGTTGTGAAGCTTGTGAGAGAAATTCGGAAAGGATGGATAACGTTTCATAAAGCTGAAGAAAAGCCTCGCTTCTATTTGATGTGGGGAGATGATCTCAAACCATCAGAAAAAATGGCAAACAGGCTGAGTTATATCCTAGCCCCAAAACCAAAGTTACCTGGGCATGAAGAATCATACAATCCTCCACCTGAGTATATTCCAACATAGGAGGAGATCAATTCATATTAGCTTATGTATGAGGAAGACCGTCCTAAATTCATCCCTAAAAGGTTCAACTCATTGAGAAATGTTCCAGCTTATGACAGATTCCTTTCCGAGATATTTGAGCGATGTTTAGACCTATACTTGTGTCCAAGAACTTGGAAAAAGAATATTAACATTGACCCTGAATCATTGATACCTAAGCTTCCTAAGCCTAAAGATCTACAGCCTTTTCCCTCTATTTTCTTCCTTGAATATAAAGGCCATACAGGCACTCAGTCTCTTTGCCATATGCATGGGTTGGAAATTCTGTAACACAATGCCCTGGTCAGTGCGCCTGGCCTTTCCACCAGCCTCTCTACGACCCTCAGACCATACCTCTGGTAGCCCCTAATGCCGATGTGGGCGTGGATGGTATGATCATAAACATTGCCACTGTGCTTGTGGGGACTGTTACAAATCCCTTCAATACTGGTTTTTTTTCCAAGGTGATGCTGCTCTGCCTCTAGAGGGTGTGTCTGCTTGCAGGGGAATGTATGGAAGAGGGGCATATCCCGGATATGCAGGCCAGCTCTTGGTAGATGAAACTACAGGAGCCAGCTTCAATGCGTGAGGGCTCAATGGCCGCATGTTCCTCCTTCCAGCCATGTGGGACCCTCTTACCAAATCGTGCAAGACCTTGGTTTAATTTCAACAGGTTTGTTCTACTTAGTCTACAACAACAGTTCTCCTCGAGCTTCTGTAGGGTACAATTTGTGTTGAAAGCTATTACAAATCCTTATCCTTTTTATAAGTTGGACCTTGTACCTAAAACTATTGCCTTCTATTGAATATGATACAAGGAATTGGGGCAGCTAGATCTCTATTCACTGTTTTGTTCCCAGAATGAAGTCACAACTGAAATATGCATTTTTCTTTTGTATGATTCCTCCAATATGTGTGAAATGGTCTGTCTGTGAACACCATAAGAGCTAATGCAGATCACTAGTTGAACTCGAATGGATTTGGAATTTCAAATAGACTTCAAGAGTAGGAAGAGGAGACCTTCTGATCTTTATTATCAGTCTTTGCATTACTGTTATGTCAGGGAAATGCTACTGTTATGTGAGCTAAAGGAACTCGCATTGTTGAAGGACTGTAGATTTGTATAAACCCTGCCTCAAGAATTCGGACCATCCACACTTGGATGCTTAACTTCAAGGCTTGCATTATATCTAAGAAGAGGACTCGTATAACCCAAAAGGATTTGCTTATGTTTATGTCAAAATTGCTTGCTTTAGTATTTATGTCTCTTTGTATCATTGTTATGCCCAAAAGGTAAATTCGCAACATCGTATTATAGGTATTACATATCTCTGTCCATGGATCGGTATTATAGTTGAAGCCAAGGAAGGAACAATACTATATGCATCACTAGATCACATCGCTGTCCAAGTAGAAGAGACTTCTCGTATGACTATCATGTCAAAATTTCATGTAAGGAGTAACTCGAATCATGGAACAACTTAGATTATAGTCTCATATTACAGTCATATCTCATGAGATGACTTGCTTTAAAGTTGATTTGGATCACCGGGCAAAGTAGGAATTCAGATCCCTGCTTCATAGGGTTGTTGCACTAAAAATTGTCACCTTGACATTCTGAAATTTGTGTGAGTCCATTACCACTCATACTTTCCTCTTGTGCAAGTTTAAAGCCTCAGTTCTTCATATCAAGCCTTGAAAGTAAGATAAAAGCCCTAAAAGTCTCTAAAACTCTAGTTCCGCACTTTCTCTTTGCATTACCTACGGTCCCGCACCTAACGGTCATGTCCCTTGTGCACCTAATCACTCTGTATCTATGTTATGGGTGCAGACCCCTGTAAAAGTTAAAAAGGCATGAGTGCATTCTAAAAAACTCACTTTCAGTCATTTCTAGAAGCTTCTGGAAGGAATCTTGAGGTGGCAAGTTCGCTCTCTTAAGGTTGATGCACCCCATACCTTAAGGAGCTAACTCCTTTATGTGAGGAGCTTATCCCTTTGAAGGAGGATTATATCCCTTCATAGATGAACCTGTAACCTACTCCTTTGCACTATAAAATGAAGCATTGGGCTAGTTACTGGGGAAGTTGGAAGCTGAATATTTTTGAGGTGAAATGCTACTGGAACTTAGTCTTCTTAAGTTGAGCTTTTATGAGGAGAGATTACATACCTCTAATATTTCATTTGGAAGAGTGCAAGGTTTGTCAAAGTAAAGGAAATTCCTATTTCAGACCCCATGAAGAGCTTGTTCAACATCAAGGTTGAAAAGGTTGTAAGGTTCTTCTACTTCAAAGTTAATACAAATAAGTTTGTTTTTCTCAATAAGTTGTTCATTAATGTTTATTTTATGGATTCCTTGATCAGCATAGTAGACATTATTTATGATATTTGCTATGTAGGTGCTATTTGATGTTTTCTTGTTTGTGATTGCAGCTCTTTAAAGATAACTCTTTCGGACGATCAAGGGATGACTACAACGAACAAGTGTTGGATCTAAGGTAGGATCTTAACACCTCTATAGTCTTTATTTGTAAATTGTATATGTCTAGAGAAAGATAGATTTGTTTGTCTATTTGTTGCTAGATTATCTTGTGATACTAGGGAGATAGGTCTTGTCCACAAGATTGATTTATCTGGCCAACAAATTGGTGACTCCGTTGGGGAATGAATTTGATTTTTGGTTTTCCTTTGTTTTGACTTGAGAAAATTGTTTTTGTTTTTGGTTTTTGATTGATGTATACTAGCTTGGGTAGTTTTTAAATCTGGGAGTATTTTTTGTTTTTTTCAGAAGTTTTTGGGGGACTGCACTTTCTCTTTACAGAAAGTGCGGGCATCTCCGCACTTTTCCTTTAGTAAACAGAGTGGAACCGCACCTGTTGCTTTTGGAGCCTATATACCTTGTAAACTTTTTTGAAAAACCTAAGATATCTTTTTCTAGTTAGGTTTAGGTTTGATTTAGAAGTTTTAGTGTCTACCCAGATCTATATTTTTCCTGTAAAAATTCTCTTGTGAGTGAGTTCCAATAGTACTTTTGTTTTAGATGATTTTCTAAAAGTTTTGCATGCTTGGTGTGGTTTTCACTTGGTCTCTGTAGTGACTCAAAGATCAAAAGCTTGAGAAACCTTATATTACCATGGTGTCTTTTTGTCTTCCTGATGAGTCTGACTTGCTTGTGAAATCTATCCTTTGTGAGAAATATATTTAGTTTTCTTGTTGCAAATCTTTGAACAAACTTTGTTATAAGTTTTGAATTTCATTTTTACAAAAGAAAACATATCTGGATGTTTTTTGATTGGTTTGTTATTCTGAACAAATGAATTCTTAGTTTACTGAATAACTAAGTAAAACGTCCTCAAAAAGAATTGAAGCTTTTATTTATTTAGATTTTAAAGTTTTTAGATCTCAAAATTAGTTTTGGTAGTTTTGAGTGCTTTTCTAGAACTTGCAGATCTCTTTTGAATCAAATTGTTTTTCTTGTAGTTTCAAGTTTTTAAAAAAGAAAGGGATTTATTGTGAGAATTAATTATTAGTCTCGTTTTTAGTTATTATTGAAAAAGACAAAACGATTTTCTTTTCATTCCCATGTTGAAAGAAAGATTTGTTTCTTAAAGAATTGCATTCTCGAACTCTTTCTTTTAGCTAGAATTTCATTGAAAGAAAAACGAATTGCTTCTCATTTTAGGTGCATTTTTTAGTGTTTGGAGTCGAGTCTTCACATCATCAAAGTTTCATTTCCATACCTATTGACTTAAGGAGCAACCCATAAAAGCAACGCTTAATTAAAATTGATCTAGTAATCTTTTTATTTCTAGGGCTCTTATCACCAATATAGCTTAGGCTAGTATCTTGGAGTAGGGAGTAATTAACTCTCCAAGATAGTTAAAACAAACAAGTAGATACATCTTACGGTGGGAAATAAATCCAATTGTATTTGATACATTCTGGGAAGCTTCTCTTAAAGGAGTCAATCACGAGATCGTGTTCGAACCTTTGAGACAATCAAGTCTGTTTCATTGGGAAAGATAGAAGAATTGCGCACATTATAAATGGTGAACCTTGGATCAACCATTGTCAAGGAGCCTGGGGTTACTTGTTGGTAAACCTCGGATTGATCATGTCGAGGAGCCTTCAAGGGGATTGAGCTTTGTTACTCTGCCCTTGCGCGTAGATCGGATCGTAGATTTTTTCCCCAGTTGTATTTGTTGTTGTTGGTAACCTTAGTGTCCATAAACTTAAGATTATTTCCTAAGGTGACGGTGAAGGACGGGTCTCACTGTACCTGGAGTAGACATCGAATAGACTCATTTGGACTCTGTGGGGGGTTCTCTTCACTTGAGATAATTTTGTGAAGAAACTTGTGCTAGTCTATTTCATTAAGTAGGTTGTCAGGTAACTGTTCCAACTGCCCTTTCTGTATTAAACTTCTACTAAGTTGGATTTCCTCACCAACTAATGTTTTTAGTATGGGAAGTTACTTTTTGTGTGTGGTTTGAACTCTTAGATTTTTTAGGCATGTGATTCAATTGTTTGTTTCTTTAAAGACTTTAGGTGGTTTTATTGAAATTTTCTTTGTTTGCGTGTGATTAATTAATATTTAATCGTAGCTGAATCACCGAGACAATCTCGTAGATTTTAGGGGAAACCTCCTGAGTATTCACCAAGCCAGCTTGAAGGGCTACGAGCTCTTGTATCACCTAGTGACAGTAGAGTTGGATCACCTGAAGCCAGAGAGTCATCTTTAATTGTTCATCCTGATTATCAAATACAAACAATAGAGTCTATTCAAGAACCAAATTCATTTTCCGAAGTTACTGGTAGTATTTCTCCTTCCAATGAATTAGTTGAAGAACCTGAAATTTCTGAGCCTGACACTGAACCTGCTATTACTCCAACTTAAGGATTTGCTTCTCCAACTTCTAGTAAACTTGGTTCACCTAGGGTAAGAAATATCATTACTCAAAATCTTCCTTCTGGCCTTATTTCTATTGAATAACTTATTAATCCAGAAGAAGACATAACTTTCCCTGAAAACCAACAGATTTTAAATCTTAGGGAGCGTGAATCAATATTCTACAGTCCTTTTAAGAGTGATGCTTGGTATGTTTCATTGACAGTTTTTTTAGAAAACCTGGGTCTTAGTTTTTCACCACCTCGAATTCCTTTTCATCCTACACTAAGAGGTTATTATCCATCATCGATTATGTCAAGAAAGTCATCCATTTTTTCCCAAACATCGGAAACATTTTTATCTGGCGGTCCTTTTGTTCCTTCAGGGTACTAGTCACTCTCTGGTACTTTTTCAGGAGCATCTCCTCGACCGATTGAACAAGTGTTATCATCTGGAAGTAATGGAACTCAAGCTTTGAACACAGAACAAATACTTATGATATCTGGTAGTATTCCAAATCCTCAACCTCAAGGTAGTCAGTTACTGCCTGGGGGGAAACCTCAAGGTAGTCAGTTATCACTGGGGGGGAACCCCAAGGTAGTCAGTTACCGCCTGGGGGGAAACCCCAAGGTAGTCAGTTATCGCTTGAAGGGCTTCCTCAAGTTTATCAATCTTCAGGACAATACATACCCCAAGGTCAACCTGAGATTCAGTACATACCCCAAGGTCAACCCCGGTTCCAGTACATACCAAAAGGTCAACCCCAGTTTCAGTGCGTGCCTCAGCATTATCAACCCCAAGGTTAGTACCCAACTCAAGGTTTCCAATCACCTTCTGGTCAACCATTTTTTCAAGGAGCTGGAAATGTACTGCCTAATTATCAGCTCTATGTTCAACTGGGTTATGGTCCTCCATATGCACAACCTTTTGTTGGTCCATACTCAGGAATGAACATGGTGTGGGATCCATCTCAATCTCAACAGACTTTGCATCCTAATGTGAAGTTTATTAATCAACATGGATAGCCTTTGCTTTCTTGTCCATCCTACTATTCAAACCCCTACACCTGGTATAGTTTAGTAGCCTGGGCCTAGTTCACCTCGTACTTTGCCCCAAACTGCTGCGACTACTGCAACCTCTATTCAACCTACAACACCTGTTTCTAGAGTATCAACAGCTCTGGTTTCTACTACCCCTACATCAATGCAAATTCCTCAAGTCTCTATGCCTCAGTCAGGACCTACGGTTCAGATTTCGATTCAGATGCCTGCGGGACAAGCTAGTACGATTACTACAATTTCCACAAGTCAACCACAATTCACGTATCAACCGTACCAGGGGCAATATCAATTTGGTCCTACTGTACAAAACCTAGTTTATCGGTATCAACTGTATCCTGGCTGTACTTATCAACAACCTCAACAACCCCAGTTTGATCCAGTCAATCCTGGTTTCCCAAGAGGTTATAACATTCCTAATGCAAATCCGATTCCAGGTTATCCTCCTCCTGGAACTGGTCTCACTACTCAAGTTTTTCGCGACCCTAACTGTTAGTTACCATTCATTGCAACTTTGGATTTACCTTATTTGTCACGCCTTATGAACGATCCAATTTACTATCTTCCATATTGGCCGCCAATGCCTAGTAAGTTGCCAAGTGATATCCCAAAATTCGAGGGTAAGTCAGGAGAGGATCCGTCAAATCATGTTATGACTTATCACCTCTGGTGTGCATCTAATTCCATTATTGATGATTCAATTCGATTGCGTCTTTTTCAATGAACTCTTATTGGTCTTGTCGCCAAATGGTACATTGAGTTACCATGAGCCTCTTTTTATAATTTCAATCAGTTAACCACTGCTTTCTTAACTCATTTTCAATTGCCTGTCAGATATGACAATGGCATGGAACTGTTAACTTCACTGAAACAATCCACGTCCACATATATTTCTGATCATATTCATGAATGGCAACGTAGAAGGCATTTAGTGAAAGTTTTCATTTTGGATCAAATTTTAGCGGAACGGTTCATTAAATCATTGTTACCTAAAATCACTAAAGATGTAGCTAAGGGAGGAGTTGTTACTGAAGAGCAAGTCATTGCTCAGGCCCAGTACCTTGACCTCGTCTACACACAGTTTGGTACTTTATATGAAAAAATCCTTGATCTTCCAAAACATGGTCAAATAATTGTAGCTCCTTTAGGATCTCATGTTGCTGATGGTATGATTGGTTCAATTATCACTAAAAGTAAGAAGAAATCTTCAAAGAATTCTTCTCCTATAATAACTTTACCTGATTCCTCGATAGGAGAGTCTTCCGCTGAAATTTCCGCTAACATCCATGTCGTAGAATCATCTACGACCAAATCAAAATCTGGTAGTAAAAAGAAGGGGAAGAAGAAAAATAAACAAAATTCAAAAGATAAAACAAATAAAAAGGAATCTACCAACAAAAAATGAAAACCTTGTTATCCTTGTTTCATTTGTGACGAGTATCATTTTACTAAAGACTTCCCACATCGAGTAGAGGTTTCAAAAATCGTTAAAGGTTCTCAAATGCCTGCTGTCTTGAAGGATCCTTTTCCTACTCAATATAGTAAGATGATTGGTTCTTCCTTGAATGCCTCAGAAGAACCCATTATGATGATGTCTCATGTCAGGATTGCAACACGATCACAAGATTATGGTAGTAAAAATCCTGTTGGTGGTAAAGAAGCATAATCTTCTAATTCAAACACATAAACTACACCTCCTCCTGGTTCCGGCCCACTATAGATTGAGAAACCTAACCTTGACATAGTAATCAAACTGCCTGCTAAAGGTATACTTCAGAAATCAGCTTTCAATCCACATGCGAAAGCTGCTCAGAATTATAACATTGTTGAAGACTTAGCTATTTCCCCTTCAGCAATGTCGGCTTTGGAAGTGCTGCAATCATGCCCAGCACAACGTAAATTACTATTTTCTACTATAGGAGTTGTCGAAATTCAGGATTCGAACCTAATAATGTTGGATTTAGAGAATAGTACACCCTGCCTCCCTCATCAAATGGCTTTCCAGATTCTAGTGTTAGTAAAAAACAGACCTTGCTTTCAGACTGTGATTGATGAAGGGGCTTCTACGCATATTATGCTGATCCGGTGTTGGAAATCACTTGGTTCTCCCACACTCAATCAGTCTTCGACAATTATAAAGGCTTTTGATGGCCTAGGGTTCCATCCTTTTGGTATTTTACAGGATTTACCTATAGGGGTTGAAGGCAAAACTATTAATCTAGATGTGGAAGTGGTTGATTCCCCTCTAGATTACAACCTTCTCCTGGGTTGCAGTTGGTCTTATGCTATGACTGCTATTGTTTCATCGGTATTTTGGCTTATCAAGTTTCTTCATAATAGAAATATCGTTACAATAGACCAGCTGACTTATTTCTCATCCGACCCAGCCTCTACAGATAGTATTTAGCACATCGGTAAAACGACTATCCCTTATAAGGATGTTGGCGTAGGTTTGATTAAAGATTCTAGTTTACTGGGAAATTTTTCCTTCCCTCCTCCTAACGTATCACCTTCTATTGCAACTATTCATATGATTTCATTGAATGTTGTTACTTTTGATGATCCTTGGATCATACCTTCCAATTCTGAGGTGGATTCATTTGGTGGCACAATGCCTCTGAGTCCCTTTGAAATTGCAGATCAGGCTGTATAGTCGTTTTCTGATGCCTATTCAACCGAAACTAATCCAATGAATGTGATCCATGGAGAGTCACTTTCAATATCAAACTCAGCTTCATCAACACTTTATGATCTTGTTCATTCTGATAAGTAGATTCGTGAACTATTGTCTATTGATAATTTACCATGGCAAGATCTACATCATCGATCTTCATTTTTACCTGAGCTTGATGATTTTGAAAATGATTTTTCTTCTACTTTTGCGACTGACTATGTCAAAGAACCGTAGAATCCATTGCAACATTCTTATTCTGAGTTAAATTTGGAAAATATTTCTCGAACGGTTCCTATTGACATTTCAGTTAATCCTGGAATTATTGAAAACATTCATATAGGTGCTTGTTGTACGGATGATGAAATCTAAACTTACAAAGTCCTATTTCAAGAATTCCATGAAGTGTTTGCCTAGTCATATGAAGAAATTCAAGGAATCGATCTGTCAATTGTTGTCCATGAAATTAAAACATACCCGAATGCTAAACCTGTCTGACAATGCTTACGTCGGATACATCCGTGAAAAGTTGCTGCTATCAAAGCCGGAATTGAGAAATTACTTCATGCAGGTTTCATTTATCTAATTCCTTTAACCGATTGGGTATCGAATATTGTTCTTGTCAACAAAAAGGAAGGAACGATGAGAGTATGTATCGACTATAGGGATATTAATCGAGCTTGTCCCAAAGACAATTATCCAACCCCCTATATCGATCAAATTATTGATGATTATGCCAGTAGTGAAATGTTCTCCTTTATGGATGGTTTTTCCAGTTACAATCAAATCAACATATTCCCCGCTGATCAAGCTAAAACAACTTTCATTTGTCCATGGGGGATATTTGCTTATTGCAAATTACCTTTTGGATTAAACAATGCTGGAGCAACTTTTCAAAGGGATATGTCTTATGCATTTCATGACATCAAGTACATTGTGTAGCCTTATCTCGATGATTTACTTGCCCACTCATTGCATAGAGCTGACCATCTCACTCATTTATGAGCGATCTTTATGAGATGTAAGCATTATCGAATTTGACTAAATCCACACAAATGTGTATTCTGTGTAGAAACAGGTTGCTTACTGGGATTTATAGTATCAAAGATAGGCATTCGTGTCGACCTCTCGAAGGTGGAAGCTATTGTCAATCTACCTCCTCCTTCGACTTTTCGCCAACTCGAAAGTTTGCAAGGGAAATCAAACTTTTTACGTCGTTTCATTCCTAACTATGTCGAGATAACGAAAGGTTTTACCGGGTTGTTAAAACAAAATATTCCATTCTTTTGGGATGAGATTGCTGATCAATCTTTTGATGCACTCAAACACACGTTGACCCATGCACCGTTACTGCATCCTCCCAATTACAACTAGGATTACTTTTTGTACCTCGCCACTTCTCATTCCACGTTGGGATGGTTTTAGTTTAGGAAGATGAATTCAATAGTGAACATGTGATTTACTATCTTAGTCGAACTCTGCATCCGACTGAGATTAAATATTTGCATGTGGAGAAATTGGCCTTGGAAGCTGTTCAAGCTGTCCAAAGATTTTGTCACTACATCTTATTATGCAAAACCATGATAATTTCTAACTATAACCATAGGATGTATATCTTGACCAAACAATTGCTAAGGGGATAAGTATTCCAAATGGATAGTTATCCTACAGGAATTTGACTTGGAATTTGAAAAATCCAGGGAAATAAATCTTTGGTTTTTACCGAACTGATGTGTGGCGGAAGAGCCCATTGCCGATGAATCCTTGTTTCTTATCAGTACTCTTGATCCATGGTATGGAGATATTATGTTTATCTCCAAACCTAATCTTTTCAGCCTGAAATCTCACGATCTCAGTGATGGAAAATATGTTTCCAATCCCAACAATACAATATTATTGGTGATACACTTTATCGTCATGGAGTGGATTCTATTTTCTGACGTTGTTTAACTCATGAAGAAGCTGAAAAGGTTCTAAATGACTATCAATCTAGAGCATGTGGCGGTCATATGTCTGGGTATGCCACAGCCCAAAAGATATTGCGCGCTAGTTATTTTTGGCCATCCTTATTCAAAATTTGTATCTATGCAGTCTGGAAATGCCACAATTGTCAAATCTTTGATCGTAAGATGTGCACTCCACCTGCTCCTCTTCACCCTATAATTTCTGTCGGTCCTTTCGCAAAGTGGGGTATTGACTTTATTACATGTAACCCTCACTCGGTCGGGGGGCATGCGTATATTATCCTAGCGGTAAATTATTTTACTAAGTGGGCCGAGGCGATGCCTACATTTTCGGCAGACGGCAAGACTGCCGCAAATTTCATATTCAATCATATAATTGCTAGATTCGGTGTTCCTCAAGCTATTATTACTGATCATGGAAGTCACTTTCAAAACATCATGATGACTGAACTGATCGATCAACTTGGCCTACGCAATGATATTTCTACTCCATATTACCCACAGGCTAATGATTTGGTTGAAGCTATCAATAAAGTTTTAGTCACTATGATTAGATGAATCATTGGTATTCATAAGTTGAATTGGCATACCATGCTATTTTCAGCACTTTGGGCATATCAGATGTCAGTAAAAACATCAACTAGTTTCACTCCATTTCAATTGGTCTATAGTTTGGAAGCAATGTTACCTATTGAATGTGAAATTCGGTCATTGCAATTAGCCATAGAATTACTCCCAACTACTTCTGAAGAAGAGAGATGTTTTTTGTACTTAGCTCAGCTAGATGAGAATCGACACATTGCTGCAATAGCAAATGAGACTCATGCGAAATGAATAAAAGCTCAGTACAACAAAAATGTTACACCTTGTAATTTTTCGGAAGGTGACCTAGTTTTACTATATGATCAAGCAAACGATAAGCTAGGGGCTGGAAAATTTATATGTATGTGGCATGGTCCTTATACTGTTAAGCGAAAGCTGGCAAAAGGGGCTTATGAATTGATAGATTTTGATGGTGTCTCTTTGGGTAAATCCAAAAATGGACTTTATCTGAAGAGATATAATGCTTAAATTCGGTGTGGAGATTTTTTGTTAGATTAGTTTCTTTACTGTTGGTGTGTTTTAGATTAGAAAAGTGTGCCTAGTTTAGAGAGTGCTCTTATCATTATTCCTGCTTATCTTGATTTTACTCTTGATATTGCAAG
This sequence comes from Pinus tabuliformis, assembly GCA_031772625.1. NCBI lineage: Eukaryota > Viridiplantae > Streptophyta > Pinopsida > Pinales > Pinaceae > Pinus > Pinus tabuliformis. Next base: position 318,270,119 of record CM062816.1, on the reverse strand, counting down.
TGTCGACGTCTCTTCAAACATACATTGGTTTTGCTGATGGTGCTTGTCATAATACATGGAACATTTCTTCTGCAGCTTGGGTTATCTATTCACCCTCTGATGAGTTAGTATCTATGCATGGGGTAAGCCTCGGTCAAATAACGAATAACATTGCAAAGTATACTGCAGTGATTGAGTTATTATCTAAATCCATCTCATTTGGGATTCAGACTATGATTGTTAGGTTGGATTCTGAACCCGTTGTATTACAGCTTAACATGGTTTATGCCATTAGAAATCGAGTGTTATTAAGGTTATTTTTTATAGTTCGTCTCTTGGAACGTGAATTTGACTACATTGAATATCAGCATATTCCAAGACATTTAAATACATTAGTAGATGCAGTTGCTTCTAGTATGATAAATAAAAATTTGCAATAATCAAAACAGTGAATTTAATAACATTCGATAACATGTTACACGAGATAGTAGGTAATAATGATATATCATAGCATAGAAGTAGTGTTTCAAAACATACATCGTCTTTGATCATAGGTTGAAAAACACCTTATGATCGACAAAAATGATAAATACAAAAGTCAAAAATGTCATGAGTCTACAAAATCGATCATCCTATCCCTGGCGATGATCATGATAAGAAACCACTGCTCGGGCCACCCTATATAGTAACCTTCTAAAATGCCTTGGGACCCCAATCACATATCTCTATAACCTAAGTGGAATATCATCTATATCCATCTCTAGAATATCTAGTGTCAAGCACTCTAGATGATGCTCCAAATCGGTCAGGATCTCTGCTGATTGGTCCTATGGGGCTGGTGCTACTGTAGCTATGTGTCTCCTCTTGAAATGTTGGAGAGCGGCTGGTTGTTGTGGACCCACATCTGCATTTAAACTTTTGATTATCAGTTTTGGACAATTTAAAATTAATAATTTTTTTATTTTTATTTATTTTTTTAACTTAGAAAGTCTTGAAAATGATTTTACCTTAATCATCCCATTGTTCTCCTGGTGGGAGAATCATGTCTGGGTCACCACGATAATCCATCCCAGTGTATGGAAAATCCTAAATCATAAAAAGTTGGTTGTTCAACCAACGAAAATACTCGGGTGGAAATCGAACAACCTCTGTACCCTCCTCAGGGTGGCGGGCCATCAAAGCAACCTAGCAAACTATCCTAGGCTCTCGAGGAAGACCAGCATCAAAAGGAATGTGCTGTGGGGCTAGCATGGGGATCCTCTCTAGAGAAAAGCTGACCACGATGAATCCATATCCAAAAATTTTCAGTTGTCCGTTCTTTGCTCTAGTTAGTTGGCCTTTCACATTTGCCAACACAGCCTCACACCAGTTGAATATGGCACCTCGGAAATGGTCTACTGCCATCTGCATCTGGGATCCAGTAGCCACATGCAATGCTGCACTCTTTCTTAGTCTGGTAACATTGAATGCAATAACCTTAAGCTCAAGACAGCTAATAGTTTTAATATCAATCCATTTGTCCTTTGTTTGATCATCGCAAAACTCTAATCAGATACTAGCGATAGATTGGCCACCTGGCCTAGTCCCGAAAAGAGATAATTGTTCAGCCCTCTTGTACAAACCAGTTAAAAAATATATGTCCTCCAGCTCGATTTCGAGCTGGTGGCCACCAATTACGAAACACTGGTCCTGTGTGTTACACCTATCTACCAACCATTGCAAGAGGTCTACTTGGGCCCTCATATCCTGTATGCCCTAGAACTTTAGCAATCTGCATGCTCTAAATGTCTGCATTGTGGGTATATGATTTAATGCGGAAAAATATACATCCTCATGCTCGCGTTCTCGTCAAATAAGCATTTGGAATGTCCTACAATGCATAAAAGACATATTAGAACAATTTTGTTCAGAAAATTTTGGGCAAAAATGGAGAAAAATCAATTTTAAAATTCATTTTCGCGGGGTCTACACCCACCACTTACAGACAATGTGTAGGTCCGCATGGGCTGTAAGCAACAGGTGCAGACCCACGACTTTTTTCTTTGTAGAAAAAAGTCGGGGTCCGTAGGGGCCGCATGTTGCACCTACGGACCCCCGCGAGCGAATTTCTAAACTAATTTTTCCCTTAAAAATTAAATCTAAAGTCTAAAATCAAAATGTAAACGGATGAAATGCAAGATAAGGAGGACGTGGATTACTTGGAGCTGACGGTTTTTTATTCTGACGGACGGATTTTCCAAAATCTTCACAGGAACTTTCTTACCCAAAAGCTCTCACTTTTCACTTTGAACTCAAATGGTAAAAATGAAGTGGGAAAAGCCCTTTTTATAAGTTTTTTTCGAATAAATGAATTTTTAATGTATTTATTTTTCACTTTAAAAAGGCAAATTTTAAATCATTTTTTTATTTATCTTAAACAAGTATGTGTAATGTTTTGATTTTTTGTGCAGAATATCAGATTTTTCGGGAAAATTTATCATTTTTCAACAAAGAGCACACTTTTATTACTTTTTCAAACTCTTTCAAAAATTTACGAAAAATGTGAAATATTGGAGTCCTCTTTAAGCTCTTTTTAGACTCTCGAAAATTGAAAAGATTTCCGAGCACTTGATTGTTCGAACTCGTTAAAATAAATGAATAACCGTCCCTTCAGTATAAGTTTACCCCTTTTACAAATTGAAATGGACTATTTACGAAAAAGGTACACGTTGACTAAATACAGTCAATAGAGTCCTCTTTAAACCCTTTTTAGACTCGTTAAATATGAAAATATTGTCGAGCGCTTATCTTGTTCAACTCGTTAAAGTATTGAAAAGTCATCCCTTTTGTATTATTTTATCCTTTTTCGGGCCTAAGGGATTATTTTTTGAAAAAGTACCCCCATGGAGTTTTCTTAAGCTTTTCTTCTGACTCCCTAAAATTGAAAAACACCGAGTTTTCTGTATACTAGACTTGTTGAAATTTAACAGTAAAGGACATGCTCAATTTCAAACAAGAATGAACCACTCCTTTTTAGGGTTCGAATTTTAAACTAAGTTGGACTCATCCGAAGGATGAGCTTATAAACAAGCAAATGTTATCCTCCTCAAGCTTGTCAAAAATAAAGAGGTACTTGCCAGAAATGGTGGGGGAAAAGAGAGAAAAATGAATCTATTTGTTACGCTTTGTTTTATAAAAACTCATCAGCCACTCTTGAACACAACACTTTTTGTCCACCTGGGTTGGGAAAATGCTTTTCCTAACAGTTAATCAAACCACATTGAAAGTCTTCAGCTGGTTTCTGGGTATTAGCTTTGGGTCAATTGTCACCAAACCATCTTCAGTGTCGTTATGTGTTCAAGGGATCAGTTCAAACAAACCATTCATTTTCAAAATATCTGTCATCCATTTTGACCATCCCTGAGTCAATCCTTGCAAATATATTTCTTCAAAACTTGATCTATGATTTCGCGTTGTGGGCTTGCCTACGACAGATCACTTTCTATCGACTTCAACTCATTATCTAGGGAGTTGATCTAGAAACCGTCAGTACCTTGAAAGCTGCATGCCCTAATGGCAGTTTTTTCGCTCTCGACGATAGGTTGCATCATTGACCTTCGATCAACTGATTCTATGATATGTTCGACTTCAACTCAATTATTCACATTTCATGGATTATACTAGGTATTTTGAGAGCCATTGACATTACTAGTGGTTTCTCTCACACTTGTTAATAGTTCACATCATTGACTGGTAATCAAATGGTTTCTACCATGTTTGACTTCGACACATTCATTCACATGGATAGAATCGTACTAGTTCCGGTAGCGGAAATCAATACCTTAGATCTAGTTTCTACCATCCAGGCTGTGAGGAATTTTGTTATTCATTATGCAGTGGACTATTCATAAACAGATGGCTGCATCCATACTGTGTCTACACATGTCTATACTCTTGATGTATTATAAAATCATTCCTGTATCAGAACAACTTAGTCAATTTTCTAGTCAGTTTTGATCTGAGTATGGGAATGCCTACCTCAGCGATGATATATATATATATATATATATATATATATATATATATATATAGATTGCATTGAATGTTTTTACAGGTTCTGATTGGGGTGTCCACAGGATGATCCTTGAAATGATAAAGTACTTGACTCTTCATACATGGAAGACTCCATCTTCATCTATTACAGACTTCACACTTTAGGGGGCAATTTGTTGTACTAAAAATTGTCATCTTAACATTCTGCAATCCGTGTGAGTCCATTACCACTCATACTTTCCTCCTTTCCAAGTCTAAAGCCTCATTTCTTCGTATCAAACCTTGAAAGTAAGAGAAAATCCCTAAAAGTCTCTAAAAATCTAGTTCCACACTTTCTCTTTGCATTACCTATGGTCCTGCACCTAATGGTCATGTCTCCTGCGCACCTGATCGCTTTGTATTTGTGTTATGGGTGCGGACCCCTATAAAATTAAAAAAGGTGTGAGTACATTCTAAAAAAATCACTTTCAGTCATTTCTAGAAGCTTCTGGAAGGAATATTGAGGTGGCAAGTTTGCTCTCTTAAGGTTCATGCACCCTATACCTTAAGGAGCTAAACCCTTGATGTGAGGAGCTTATCCCTTTAAAGGAGGATTTTATCCCTTCATAGATGGACCTGTAACCTCCTCCTCTACACTATAAAATGAAGCAATGGGCTGGTTACTGGGGAAGTTGGAAGTTGAATATTTTTGAGGTGAAATGCTGCTGGAACTTAGTCTTCTTAAGTTGAGATTTTATGAGGAGAGATTACATACCTCTAAGATTTCATTTGGAAGAGTGCAAGGCTTGTCAAAGTAAAGGAAATTCCTATTTCAAACCCCAGGAAGAGCTTGTTCAACATCAAGGCTGAAAAGGTTTTAAGGTTCTTCTACTTCAAAGTTAATACAAATAAGTTTGTTTTTCTCAATAAGTTGTTCATTAATGTTTATTTTATGGATTCCTTGATCACCATAATAGACATGATTTATGATATTTTCTATGTAGGTGCTATTTGATGTTTGCTTGTTTGTGATTGTAGGTCTTTAAAGATAACTCTTTCGGACGATCGCAAGATGACTACAACAAACAAGCATTGTATCTAAGGTAGGATCTTAACACCTCTATAGTCTTTATTTGTAAATTGCATATGTCTAGAGAAAGATAGATTTGTTTCTCTATTTGTTGCTAGATTATCTTGTGATACTAGGGAGATCGATCTTGTCTGCAAGGTCGATTTATTCGGCCAACAAGGGTTAACGTAAGTAATCAGTTATACTTTAGAGGAGAACCATGGTCTAGTTAAGTAGATGGATTTGCATCAATCTTTGCTACGAGAGGAGAATAACTTGTAACATGGTCCAAAGGACTTGCGTCTCTATTGTAACATAGTGAGGAACCTTGCATCACATTTAGAACATATGCCATTACAGAACCTCGCATCCATGTCAAGAAGAGACTAGTAGCAAACTACAGGATTATCATTTTAGGGTAATAGTCATAGGTTTGTAGCCTCAGAAATTTGTAGAAGCCTTCACATCATTGTTGTGTAAGGAGATGACTTGGATTTCAGCCTAAGGGATCACAATTTGAACCATAGAGTAATATATATTTGCATTACAAAGCAGCTGTCGCATATCACAGAAGGGAAAACTTGTATCGCAGAAGTACAAACTCTTATCATTCCTTGGATAATAGACCTTTGTCACTCTTCTTCTCTTTGTTGGATAGGAAATAACTTCTTCAAGAGATCCGAAATTATTCCACTGATTTGTCCATCAGACACTGTAGCATCTGCGAATTATCAAATACCTATTTCTTAGTTTTTAGAATAAGCTACTGGTCCTTGAGAAAGGTCATGGATATAATCCCATTAGACTCCATTTTAAGTTGTAACCAATGTCCGTTTTTCATTCTTGGGACTTATTTTCTTTGAACTTGAGACATCATTTGAATGGATCTCTTCCTACTCATTCTTGTATTTTAGTGGAATGGTTGAAAGAGTTTTTCTTTATATTTTTTTGAAAAAAAATCCTCAGCTAGACAATGCATTTTCCCAGGATGGTAAAGGTCTCCAACATAGTTCCTATAATCTTTGAATTTCTCTGCAATTCTCTTTGAAGCCGTTATTTTGCTCTAGTTTGGAAAAATATTAACATTTTGGTTTATGAAACCATTGTGATATTGTTTCTTACTCTCTAGTTTGAGATGTCAGATTTCAGACTCCATCAATGGTATTGTTTCCACAAATTACAAAATCCCACTGTGAAGCCTGTAAGAGAGTGATCTACAGGAATAAATGAATCACATGGTAAGGAAAATTCAATAGCAAGGATGGACTCCAATGGTTCACATGAACTGTCAAAGTCTATAGAACTATCAGAAACAAAAAACCACTGTCTCATTCGTTTGCCATACGAATAAGGTTCTCCAACGTGCAGAACAAGAACAATAGTATCAAACCCATTGTACAACGGAACTTTTCCCAAACCTGACAGTACAATGCACTCCTCGGAGCATACAAGAATTCAAAGTTTTTGCAAATTGACTGTGGAATACGACACCATAATGTGGACTTGTTTGCTTGAAATTGAATTAAATCATGACTGTAATTATCGCTTGATTTTCCAACCAAGTGGAACAAGGCCATATGCACAATAGATAGCCCCTTCTTTAAGTTCAATAACCTGCTTTTCTGTTGGTTGCCAAATTGTAACCAAACCTTCACGCTTTAATATACCTCTATTACCCCTTTACAATTGATTTTATTCATGCCCTTACAGGTCAAGCCAGTTATCTTTAATCTCATTAATGGATTTACTTTCCTTGAGTCCAAATCAGCGTTTGCCAAAGCCTTTTGAATATGTTTCTCTAGGGATGCCTACTCGGCTGCCTCTCATTTAGATTGATGAGTTGCAAAAGCAGCAAGTTGTGTGGAAGTCATATTTTCCATTATTAATTCAGGCTCAACAACATTTTCAAGAACAATATAAAGTTTTTCTCCTTCATCCTTATCCTTGATCGAACCCAGTAGTAAGTTTTCATTTTTTTCTTCCAAAATGATATCCTCAACAATATGTGTGCGCCTTTGATTGTAGAGATGTAATGTCTTGTCCTCAGCTCGTTCAAACCTTATAGTGTATCCTCCATTCACAAGCCTCTCCATATAAAGAGTTGGATAAATGTGCATTACTCCAACAAATGTTCGAGGGACTGGACCTCCACCTTCTTTGATGCAGTTAAAATCCAATGTGATAGGAAGTCCTCGACAAAAGCTCAAGCGCTCTGCCTAGTGGGCCCTATATGTCCCATTTATGTGCAACACCAATGAGACTGTTCGAAATGCCTCAAATGGAGATAGTGGCCCAACCCAACCATGCAATCTTGCACCACAATATTACTTTACTTCCAGTGAAGTTATTCCAAGTGTTTGGCCACTTAAGACACCTCTTAAGGTTGTTTAACGATTAATCTATAACCCTGTAATTGGCAAGAAAACATCAAATTCTTACTCTATATTTGTTAACCTAATTATAGAATTACATGCTGGATAGATTACTACTTTGTTGATTTTTTCATGAAATAGTAAGAAACTTCACTCCCATGATAGAATTGCTAGCTGCATCTATTACTTCTTTATTGATTTTTGTACGATATAGTAAGAAACCTTACTTATCACAGGAGATTCTTGCAAAAAATTCAAAATCTGTATGATATCCAAGAAGTAATAAGGTCTTGATGTTTGAAACTATTCAATACTTTTTCTCAGAACACAGTATGCCATCATATTGTATAATGACCCATGTAAGACATTTGAGGACCGAAAGCTAGTAAGAGCAATCTTAGTACAACTTTCGTTATGATGACACACGTCCAGTCCTAAATTACTGTCTTCAATTAATTAGTCAGTAACATCAATATGTAGCTCAATATTTTCAGAGTTATGTCTCATGCCAAGTCACTACTTTTAAAGTAGTATTTTTTTTGTTAACCAAAGCATGTTCTTTCCTAGGAAATCAACAAAAGTTAAAATGGAATAGAAAACTTCTTGATGAACCATACAGTGGGATACAATGTATATTTATGTCTAAGGATATAACCTCTTCTATTCTCCCATCTCTTAAACCTATACTCTATAGGTTCTCCTTTTTCTTTTTGTAACCTTATCCATAGTCCTTTTAGTGTAGACTGACATGGTTGGGAAATTTTGTTCCTTGTCACTTCCTAAAGAAACAGCTCTGTATGTAGGCATCTTGGTCCCATAAGCCAGTTCACCTAATGGACTATTTGATCATATTTCCATTCTATTTTATTCAATTTTGACTCCATAATTTATTATTTTCATATCCACAGGTTGGGATACCTAGCTATGAAATTAATGAACATTGCAATTCATAGATGTAACTATTTTGGATTTCATCTACATTCAAGTATCATCTTTTGCTGTATATTAATTGATTGCTTTCATTCTCCACTATGTTACTTATTGTGCATGCATTTTAAGAGAGTGATAACCTCCATTGCATTCTAAAGAAACCATGATTACTCTTTCATCATATTTTCTGAGATATCCATTGGGTAATGTTCAAAAGCTATCCTTCTTTAAACTCTTCTTATGGTCTTACGAGGAGGAACAAGTTAAGTTCACCATCTTCCTGAAGGTCATATCTTAATTCAATAATTGTTCAAAATCTTATTACAAGCTTCTCAAGAACAATAGATCACTTCACATCGGTGCCAACATCATGTAGCAAGGTATTCGTACTGTATGCTTAGTGACACCCCTACAATTGCATTGGATTGAGTGTGAATTGGATGTGATCCTTAGCAGTGGTGCTTTGATTCCCTGCACAGATAGATGGAAAATATGACACAACTTTGTTTAGGAACATTTAAAGCCCACAATATCATGGTGACATCCTAGAGAAAGGTTTTCTCCATTGTGCTTATACAAATTCATCAAGATCATCAACACAAAGATACTAAAACTACCTTGCACATATTTAAAAATTCATTTTAACATGAAGACAAATCCATAGCCAAAATTTCTCTCCCTTCCAAGCCTTAAGACTAGGTATACTTATTGCGATATTATCACCATTATTGTGATAACATTACCTAAACCCCAAAGTGTCAATATTATTGCTTGTATTTATCACAATAATTTGAGGTTGTGCCAAAGCTAGAGCAATCTAGCCAAGTAAACATGCATGACTGGTAAATTGAACCTTTGCATGAATTTTCTAGTCTCATTGCATATTCTATGAAGCATGGGAATTCAGATTAGGATGTGTTGAAATATCCTATATGTCACGTTAATGATTATTCTATGGGTGGTGGAATTTTCTAGTGAAAACATAGATTGAATACCATGGACTTGTGTAAGGCTTATTGTGATAGTTGTTTTTGATGACCCTGAATTAAATGAGAAGATCAATTTGTAGAAAATTTGGGATTTTAGAATGGAAGATTATTTAGTCAATAAAAGACCACTGAAAATATTAGAATACACTTTTACCCTTATTCTAGTGTTGAATAAAAATGTCGTCAAAAATAATGAGTCTCTAGTTTTTGATAGAAGGACCCTCAACTTTCTTCGCAAATTTTGTGGTCACTGGCCACTTGTGAAAGGAGTAGGCATCTTTAGAGATGTGGTGCCATTTAGAAGGGAAATACTAATAGCAGCAGGGCAAAGGCAATTATTCGATTCGTTTAATTATTTCTCATTTGTCTGGTCATATTGTACGCTGCAATATATATCATGAAATTGTTTTAGTACTAGTAAACAATGATTAAATATATATAATAAATTTGAACATTTGACATTTAGAGGACATTTCTCTCAATAAGTATGAAAATCATGATGGGAACAGTTTCTGAAGTTTTGAGTCTTTTATTTTTTTTAACTAATTGGTTTGGAAGATGAAAAACTAGCAACTTGGAAGAGTTGGACTTTTATACTCACTGAGGTATTAAAGAAATTATATGTATGAAACTTATACTATCACTTTCTAGTGGAATTGATAGTACACTAATTTGTTGCTTGCCATATTTCGGTTTGGTATCACCTTATAGCATATCTGGGTTCAAATGCTATTTTCTATGGTGGGCAGTTGAATCTATTTCAACTCTAATTATTATCAAGGGGTTTCACAAGGTTGTCACATGAGCATCTATGATGCCCATTTTGACTTAGATAGCTACCCATACTAAGGCTCTATTTTGCAGTTCCATGTTATTATCTATGAACATTATGTAATATTGATGCATTGGTTGGACACGTGAAACTACTGATATATTTGGTATTGATGAAGGAAATGGTTGATGTATGGCCTAAATGTATGACTTAATTGGTGATGATTTATCTAGTACATGACTTATTAGAGCTATTTTTGTTTCATGTATGGCTTAAGTGGATATGATTTATCTAATGAATGACGTAGTGAAATTATGATTTTTTCCGGTATGAACCACAAAATTGACACATGGATACTAGACTTAATAATGTGATGATTATACATCTTGTTGTTATATAAATGCATGAATGAGAGCTAACCCGCAGGGGGAATAAACTATAAGATAGCCGAGATCTACTCTTCGATTGAGGGAAGGTCAAGACATCTCATGGGGAAGGTATAATGTACATTGTTATACTACATTTGGTATCTACTTGATATGCACTCTTATGACACGAGTAAAATGTAATGACAGGTGGCAAGACAACCTGACTGGATTATTCGATGACAAGTCAAACCAGCTCTATAGTGTGGTCCGTGTTAGGGTGTTGACCCTAGTTGTAAGGAGGGGTGGAGGAATTTCCCACCGTGTATCCTCCGAAACCTAGAATTGTGGGAGGGAAATGGTGGACATTCTCCCCTAGACGTGTGATAACGATTGCCAGTTGCCTGTTGAGGAAGTTAGGTCGATGTATTCGATGCTTCCACCATGCCAGTTTTATCAATGGTTAGTATCGCCATTGCCACTGATAAAGCAGAAAAGGACGGATAGGGTGGGAACAAAAGTAGGTCAGGATGGATAGGAAGATATAGATCAGTTGGAGACTCTTGATGGGAAGTAATGTCATTGTCTGACTTGTCAAATTTTACTACTATAACTCTCTCTGGTTTGCTATGCTTTCGAACTCCTTATATCTTTTCATTCTAATTTCGGGATGGAGTTTTCTAAAGGAGGGGTGTATGTAATGCCCCACTTAAACCTTATCCTGTAAATTTTATTAATGTTTAGATTACCTGAAAATATTGAGAAATATTGGTGAATGCTTTCATTTTGGAAACTATAAATTTATTCACTAATATAAAATTCATTATTTCTATTTTTCCCAACTTGCCTTCTCAAATTGAATCTTAGGTAGGATATGGTCTCCTTCCACTATTTCAAATTATATATATATATATATCACATTCCCCAATGTACTCTCACGTTTACTTGGGAGAAGACATGGTCCTCTCCAACTATATATATATATATATATATATATATATTCCTCTTGCATTCCCTAATGTACTCTCACATTTACTTGGGAGAAGACATGGTCCTCTCCAACTAATTATCAATATATATATATTCATCTCACATTCCCAAATGTACTCTCACATTTACTTGAGAGAAGACATGGTCCTCATCTCACATTCCCAAATGTACTCTCCCATTAATTATCCAATTTTATATTCATATCACATTTCCAAATGTACTCTTAGATTTACTTGGGAGAAGAGAAGTCAACTATAAGGATGAAGGGGAAATTAATGAAATTAATGAGAGGTGGATGAGGTGGAGAAGAGAGGAAGGGTGTTATGAAACCAGCTCAAGAAAAAGATAGAAAAGATAGATCAACGCCTTAGAATTCAGCCTCTTCGAGGGGGCAAACTCCTTTACATTACATAAATGAACAATTCTTGAATGATACAAATGACAAAACCTCCTTTCTATATATAGGAGTCTAAGGAGTCACAATATAACCCAGCCGACCTAGCAATAATAATATAAAGCCACAAAAATAATAATAGAGGGATTCTATGGGGCACAGTAATAACAATATGGGGATAATAGGGGCACAACAATATTAATAAGGGGTACAATTACAATAGTAATGGGGTAATCACTAGTATTATAGGGACCCAACATGCCCCTCTCCTTCAAACAGGTGTTGTCCTCAACGCTTGAGTAGTTCTGGATACTTCTGTATAAAATTCTCATCCTCCCATGTGGAATCTTCGGCGGATAAGTTCTTCCACTTGATAAGATACTACGAAATTGATCGATTTTGTAGCTGTCAAGTTCTTGTTTCTGTGACTGCTTCTGGTTCCAATATAATTTTTCCTTCCTCGTCAAGTTCTAGCAATATTGTTTGAACTGGGAGCTTGTCGCCTATAACCTTCTTTAAACATGAAACATGGAAAACTGGGTGCAATCGAGAAGTTGTAGGAAGCTCTAATTTGTATGCCATAGTACCAATATTTTGCAACACCTTGTATGGACCATAATACTTTGGTGATAATTTATTATCCTTCTTAGCTTGCTTGAGGGACATTTGCTTATATGGTTGTAGCCGTAGGAATACCCAATCACCTACATCAAAACTTCTTTCACTGCGATGTTGATTTGCCTGTTGTTTCATTCTACTTTGTGCCAACATGAGGTTATCCTTTAAGAGTTGGAGGACTTGTTGTTGATGTTCGATGTGATGTTCCACTACCCGAACCTTAGAATTTTCTCTTAAATATGATGTGATGGATGGTGGCTGATACCCATAAAGTGCCATAAATGGGGTCATTTTTGTTGTTGTATGGAAGGAAGTGTTATACCACCATTTAGCCAGAGGCAACCACTTGACCCATTGTGTCTATTTATCAGATACAAAGCAACGAAGATATCCTTCCAAACATTTGTTTACTATCTCAGTTTGCCCATCAGATTGAGGATGATAAGATGAGCTATGAGCTAACTGAGTACCAAGACAAGAAAATAATTCTGTCCAAAAATTTCCAGTGAAAATGGGATCTCTGTCACTTATAATAATCTTTGGGTTTCCATGTAGCTTTTGAATTGTTTCCATAAATGCAGTAGAAACTGTACTGGCTTTAAAGGGATGTGATAATGCACAAAAGTGTGCATACTTGGTAAGTCTGTCAACTACCACCATGATGACACTATTTCCCTCAGACTTGGGTAAACCTGTGACAAAATCCATTGAAACCTCCTCCCAATGTTGGCTTGGAATGGATAAAGGTTGTAATAGACCCGATGTCTTAATTGTTTCAACTTTATTTTGTTGGCAAACCAAAAATTCTGCCACAAACTTTTGAATATCTGATTTAAGGCCATCCCAAAAAATTCTTTCTTAACCCTGTGGTAAGTTTTTAAAAATACAGAGTGCCCTCCTAAGGGAGAAGTGTGCAATTCCATAAGAATCTTTTGTTTTAGCTGCGAATTCTTACAGAGGTATAAGCGATCTTTGTACCATAACGAATCATTTTGATAGCTAAATGTATCAGACGTACTGGAATCTTGTTGTAACTTCTGAATAAGTGCCCACACTTCTTCATCATTCTTCTATTCCTCCCTTGATTCGTTTATCCAATCTGGTTGGATAATAGAAATGGTGCACAACAATGCTTCCACATGCTCATCCTTTCTTGAGAGTGCATCTGCCACCACATTTTGCTTCCCTTTTTTGTAGATGATTTCAAAGTCATAACCCAACATCTTTGTGACCCACTTTTGTTGCTCTTCAGAGGATAATCTTTGTTCTAAAAAGTATTTAAGGCTATCATGATCCGTTTTTACCTTGAAGTGTCTTCCCATTAGGTAGAGTCGCCATTTCTTAAGCGCATGGAGTATTGCCAACATTTCCTTCTCATAAATAGCTTTGTGTAAAATCTTTCCATTAATTGGACGACTTTCAAAAGCAATGGGTCTTTCATCTTGCATTAGAACAACACCAATTCCATTTCCTGAAGCATCACATTCCACAATAAAGGTTTTTGTGAAGTCCGGTGTAGCTAAGACCGGTGCTTGGCACATTGCCTCTTTAAGATGTTCGAAGGCCTTTGTTGTTTCCAGAGTCCATGAAAATGCATCTTTCTTCAATAATGTTGTAAGAGGTGCCGCTATTCTCCCATAATTCTTAACAAACTTGCGATAATACCCTGTCAACCTGAGAAATCCTCGCATATGCTTTATGGATGTGGGGATTTTCCATTCCCTAATGGCTTTAATTTTGCTAGGGTCTACCTTAACTCCTTCATGAGATACAATATGACCCAGATATTCCACCTCTTGGACTCCAAAGAAACATTTGTATCTTTTTGCATATAATTGTTTTTCCTCCAATAGTTGTAGCACCTTGTCAACATGTTCAACATGATCCTTCCAAGACTTGCTGTAGATTAGTATATCATCAAAAAATACTAACAAAATTTTTCTAAGGAATGGTTTGAAAATTGAATTCATCAAACCTTGAAATGTTGAAGGTGCATTGGTAAGGCCAAAACGCATGACCAAAAATTCATAATGACCCTCATGAGTTCTAAATGTTGTTTTCGGAATGTCTTCAATCTTCATTCTGATTTGATGATATCATGAATGAAGATCCAACTTGGTGAAGTAAATTGATCCATGCAATTCATCCAGTAATTCATCAATGACAGGAATGGGAAATTTATCTTTAATAGTGAGCTTGTTAAACTCCCTATAATCCGGACACATGCGCCATGATCCATCCTTCTTGTGCACCAATACTACTGGAGCAGAGAAAGAACTTTGACTCGGTTGAATTATACTAGCCTCTAACATTTCTGCAACCATATGTTCAATTTCACTCTTTTGGGCATAGGGATATCTGTACGGCCTAATGTTTGGAGGAACACTTCCTAGAATCAGATGAATAGCATGATCATGATCATGCATAGGTGGGAGACCTTTGGGAGTCTCAAATACCTTGGAATGATGGTCCAGGACTTTTTTGAGATCTAGAGAAATAGATGATTCCGATGTGGAAACATCTAGCGAACATAATTGTGCAATTACACCTCTTTGTTCCTTTTTTAGAAGCTTTGTCATACCATTAGAGCTGATTATCTTTCCCGGTTTCCCTACAATACCCCTTAATTCAACTTCCTTTCCTTCCGTAGAAAATTTAATAAAAAGTTCTTGAAAATTAAAAGCTATTGTACCCAAGGATTGTAGGACTCCTAGTACAACATCAGCACCTCCCATTGGAATGGAAAGCATTGGGCTAGTCAATACATATTCTCCCATGGATAGCTTGATATTATGGCACTTTCCAGAGCAATTTATTGTTCCTCCATTTACAACCATCACTTGACACTCTGGTGCTGGATATAAGAAGCAATTTAATTCTTTTGCTAGCTTACAATGAATAAAATTGTGGGTACTTCCTGAATCAATCAACACTATTACCCTATTCTTCTTGATTTGTCCTTCTATCTTAATGGTTTAAGGAGTGGTAATTCCCGCCAATGCATTACAAGATATGGTCGGATTCATTTCTTCTTTATCTAGGCTTTGTCCTTGGAGTATATTCTCTTCTTTTGACCCTTCTTGCTCCTTTTCTTCTTCCTATTCACAATCTATGTAGAATAATTTCTTCTCAGCACACTTATGACCTTTAGTGTATTTGCTATCACAACTATAACAAAGCCCTTTTGCTCTTTTTTCTTCCAATTGTTATGGTGTCAACCTTATAGGTTGTGGAAGACTAGGGGCAACAACACTTCCATCTTTATAGTTGTGAGTGGTATGCTTCCTAGTTGCCATAATTTTGCTTTGCATTTTTCTTTCTAACCTGAATGCCTTCTCTAATGAATCAGGTTCCCAAAGGCGAACATCATGTTGGATATTATCCTTTAAAGACCCTATGAACACATCAATCCTATACTCCTCTGGAATATTTTTTACCCTTATGTTCAATTTTTTGAACTCCTTAATGTGCTCCATTATTGAACCCTTTTGTTTGAGACTTATCAATTGGCTAAAGAAAGTGTTGCTTTTTGTATCCTCATAATGTGCTATCAATTCTTCCGTAAAAATTGCTCGAGTGATAAATTGTTTATGAGAGCAAAGCCATTGATACCATACAAACTGATTTGGTTCCAAATATAAAGTTGCAATACGTACCTTTTGTGTGTTTTTCACATTATTGAGATCGAAAAATTGCTCCATCTGTAATATCCATGTTGCAGGATCCTTGCCATCAAACTTCCTCATATTGATTTTTGGAATATGGTGGGTCTTCGATCCAACATTAGAGTCTATGAAATCATGATTAACATTTATTTTGTTCTCATCATGAGTTTCCTTTACTACCCTTTCACCATTAGTAAACATTTCTTGTAGAAACTTTGTTAAATCTGTCTTCAAATCTGTCTTCAAATCTTCCATGCCTGTCTTCAAATCTATCTTCAAATCATCCATCTTAGCTTCCACGTCAATCGTCTTAGCTTCTACGCCTTTCTTTAAATAGTCCATCTTAGCTTCTACACCTTTCTTTAAACCATCCATCTTAGCTTCTACATCTTTCTTTAAACCATCCATTTTAGATTCTGTTCATTTTTGTGCAAGGGACAGTTGTTGCACTTGGTCTTGTAATTTTGATATATCATGTTGCATTTCTTCCTCTTCTTCATGAGTCATGCTAGAGCTTTCAGGTTCCTTACTAGGTGTTTTCATTTTCTTTCATTGGGGCATCAATTACTGATAATAATGCTCTACTATGCCCTTTGAATTCCTTCAAAATAAATTTTCAAACCAAGCTTAAGCAAAAATTTAAGAAAATCTACACACTTTTTTTCACTTTGTAGGAGCTTGATATTGCTTCTGATGTATCTCTGTACTTTACGATCATCTAGTTCTGAATTTGTGACCTGTAGTAGCCCTTTGTGTCCTCTTTCAAATGCCACAAGTCTGACCCAAATTGTATTCTCCAATGAAGAGTTATGCGAAATCTCCCACAGTGACTTGATTATAGACTAATTCAGTAGAGTGAACTTGTACGACATGGCACGAGTCACTATTTTGACCTCTGGATCTAAAAAATGCATACAAGAAACTACAGTCTGTCCTCTTTCTATACCTTCTTATGAAATTTCAATCCGATCCCCAGAGAGAAAGTTAAGATGATTTTCCCCAGGTCACTTGTTTGGAATGTAATTCAGGAGTCTGCAAAAAGACCAAATTCCTCAGATTATATCTCCGCAAATATAGCATGAAAATCTTTGAAATTCCTACTCGAGGTTCAACATGATTTCTTCTCAAATGGGTTTTTTTTGCAACTTCTGAAACATCACAGAAAAAAAGTTATAGCGAACATTACACGATGACCTGTTTGGAGCAGCGAAACCCTAGAATCCAAAGCTCTGATACCAAATGTTATGAAACCAACTCAAGAAAAAGATAGAAAAGATAGATCAACGCCTTAGAATTCAACCTCTTCGAGGGGGAAAACTCCTTTACATTACATAAATGAACAATTCTTGAATGATACAAATGACAAAACCTTCTTTCTATATATAGGAGTCTAAGGAGTCACAATATAACCCAACCGACCTAACAATAATAATATAAAGCCACAAAAATAATAATAGAGGGATTCTATGGGGCATAGTAATAACAATATGGGGATAATAGGGGCACAACAATATTAATAAGGGGTACAATTACAATAGTAATGGGGTAATCACTAGTATTATAGGGACCCAGCAAAGGGCATAAAAAGTGAAGGAGGAAGGGAGGTTGGGTCTTGCTTGGGTCTTTGGGGGTTGGCTATGATAGGAACCTATGGAGGTTTCTTGGGTTAGTTGAGAGGAGGGAAATATTGTTTACCTTGGTCTTGGATACACATACTACATCTGGTTTGACTTGGGCTCAGAGGGCTAGGGAACCTGTGGAGGTTTCCTGGGCTAGGGTTTTATTTCCTAGTTGGCTGGGAGGTAAATCTAGCTGGGTTAGTCAAGAGGAGCATTACAGCAGGAGCAGTAGCTCAAGGGAATCTCCACCAGCCACCAGTACATGATTCCTCTATGCATAGATTACTCAGGTAAATTATTAAAATGAAATGTTCACTATAAGTTATCGGGATTAGAATGCAAATGGTAAAATTTTCATTGTTAAAAGTCTTGTAAGAAAGTAAATTATTGTCTCTTATTGCATTTAAATTCCAGGAAAATTAGATATGATAGAAGACCCTAGGATAGGGCCTTACAAGAGGGAAAGGCAAATGAGTTGTCTGGTTTGTCTATGAGCATTGAGGGATTGTACTAAGAGCTAGATAGTTGTGTGAGAGCTAAGGCTGTGTGTAATCTCTGAGATATTTCCATTGTATGATAATATAGATAGCTGGGCTTTGAGCTGAGGCTTTCCCTAGAGTATTCTTCTATGTTTAATGTGTGATTGAATCTTCTTCTCTATTATATGTGTTTTGTTTGATCTTGCTAAAATCGATTAAGCTTCCAAAAGTTTGATTGTAGAAGTAGATTAAGTATTTTTCTTTAGTATATTGCATAATCAGATTAATCTACAGTGAGAATTTCTACACATGCAATTTGAAAACTCCATAACAACAACAAGTTTAGAACATTGTTGAGTAAAAATAATAGAGTTGAGCCATTTTTTAAAATATCCAATGAGAATCTAAGTACAAAATATAGTGGAATGTGTGCACCTGGGCTTGCTTAAGCAAGCACACAAAACCCAGGTGAGAATGAAGAAAAATTCATGTTGAAATGGCTCACTAGCTACACGCTCTACCCAAAAATTTACTGTCGCTACTGCTACTAGAGTAAAACTAATTTTTGAGGCCTCAACTTTGCTCCAAAGATTCTAAAAAGTTAGGACAATGATCTCCAAACCAAGACCAATAAAACCTAGAAAATTTTTGGGCTAATTCTAACCTCTCGAATTACCCAAAAATCAAGTGAAATTTCCCACTTTCCAACTCTACATACCACTAGAAAATCTATAGTTGCTCCACCAAAAATTCTCCACAAAAATAAATGAGAAATCACTGAAAGATAGCAATGAAAAGATAGAGTGAAATTCCAACTATTTTCTCTTTACAAGATTGCAGCAACTGCTCGAAAAAAATGACCTACCTATTGTAGAGATGGAATAACTCACAAAATGTAGAAAAATAAATCCAATCAACTCCAAGTTTTCTCTCCTAGGATGACACTATAAGTTCATCGAAATAAAGTTGGGATTCTCTTCTTGGAAATCCCTGTGCTAAACAACACTGATTGAGTTATTTCAACAACTTAAGCAAACCTCCCTCCAATTTAGAAATGAAATTCAAAAACCAGAATGATCAAAATGAGGCCCCAACCTTCCTTTTATTTTTTTCTTTCACTTCCTCATACCATGGTTCAATTTTTCCCATACCTTGGTTTGATCCTTCCCATGGTTTGATTTCCATAGTTTGTAACTCCACAACTTAACTTTAATTTTCCTTCTTTTCCTAATTCTTAACCCTTGTTTTTTCTCCAAAATTTATTAAATATTTCTACAACTTATTTCTCCCATATATATATATATATAGCCAAAATTGCAAAATTCTGAATTTCCATGTCAAAATTTTAATTGGGGATATGAAAAAATTCCTATGAATGTAATTAAATAAACCACACTAAAAATAAAGGTCTACTAATCCTTGTCTTAAATACCCTAGCAAAGTCTCAAAGTGAAATCTTTCACTCTGTGAGACAGTGTTCAAGCATTTAATAGTAGGTTAGATTTGAAGAGTCACCGACTCTAGCTCTAGTTTTTAGTCTCTTTCTACCAAACATTGAAGGTAAAGCATACACACATGAATGATTATCAAAATTATAAAACAAAGAATCTATGTCAAGACTACCAACTAATGTTAGAGAAAAATATGTAACCCAGGTGTGATATCTGTAACAATTTGCTAGCAGTCAAATACTTGTTAGATGAAACATGGGAGGTAGAAAAAAAAACATATAAGAAAAAACAAATTATACTTCAAATGAGTATAAATCAAACCCGTAGATACATACCAAAAATAAACCAATTCTAGCCATGTTTTATGGAAACAGAGTGTTGAAAATATTACATAATGCAATTGTGCTCAAAGAGGTCAAACTCTGATATAAGAATTAAATCATTGTATTATCCAAACTAGAAATGGAACTTAGGTATACAGGTCATGAATAAGATTGATGATACTATATTTTGTTCAATCAACGGGTTGATCTCAAGCATGAAATTATGAACAAAGTGATACTAATCAATTACACAATTGAAAGTATTAGAACCTCAATATGAGAATCATAAATCAATATTTTTTCTTCTTCATGAAATTTAGAGCATGGTTGTTATTTCTACATATTGTTACACCTATAAAAAAATGTTTCGATAGAGTCCCAAAGGTTAATTGTATTGTACTATTTTCATAATAAACCAGAGGAAATAAATCAAAGAGAAACACACACACAATATCATTGTGATATACAATCAATTTCAAAGGTTAATGCCTCATTTATATCTCATAGTATTGAAGTGATTTTAACCAAAGTGAAAGGGGGAAGAGTAATATAAAACACATGGTTCAACATGATATCGAATTGGCTTCAGTTTTAAGCGTTATGGATCACTTTTACTCATAGCTAAGAGTACATAAATCCACTCTATTAAACACTTGCATGCATAGTCATAAATGCAATATGTATTGTAACACAAATTGGCAGGATGCAATGTTATGAGAAATAACACAGTTATTAAAACAAAACCTCCAAAACATAAGTTGCACTGATATAATGTACAATATAGCTACACAGGAAATTGAGGGGCCCTTCCCATGAGTTGCACACAAGTTAACTTGGAATCACAGAAGAGAATCACAATGCAACCATAGAACAAAGCCGAATTTGTATTAATAGAAACTAGTTACAAAAAGCCTGTCAATACATTGCATATAGAGATCAGTACAAGGAAAATACCTTCTAGTGGAGGTTTTTGCGGAAGCCCTATAAAAATAGCACAAAAATTCATTTGTAGTGGAGGTCACTAGCGAAGGTGGGTGGGCATATGTTTTTTGGATGGTGCGTCTACAATATACAAACACACAGGTGATTTACTATCCATACAAGCATTGGTGTCACATAGAACATGGTGCACTGTGGAAAATTTATTTTTATAAAATAAAAAAGCACATGTGCTAAATAACACAACACACCAGTGCTTGAATAATCAATAGTTGTAGTATACTTAGGGGGGATAATATGGGGTACAAAGGGAGGTACCCAAGGGAATAATGTAATAATGGGATGGGCCATAGAAATAAATAAGGTGATTAAGCCGTATCATGTAAGGGACCACAAGTAGTTAGCAATAATGTAATAAGCCCATGGTATTAGATAGATGGTATTGAGGGAACCATGGTAATGACCCATGGTATTGTATGTATGAGGCCTATATAGAGGCTAGAGACTCCCCATTGGGAGATGTCAAGGATTATTGTATGAACAAGCATATGGCTTGTGGAGTGTTCTCCTTCCTTAAGGAGTGAATGTATGGTGTTGCCCTACCTTAAGGGTTTGATATCAATAAAGAAGCATTTTCTATGTTTCAGATCTTGTATTTTTTAGTATATTCTATATTTTTGGATTATATCTATAACAACTGGAAAAATGTTAACTTTTAAAAATTGTTAATTTTATATACACCAGCAACACTAGTGCCTTTCACGTAGTAAAACACCCTGATGCATATCAAGAAGGATCAATGCGATAGTTTGAAAAAAAAACTGTTATTTTCCAATGATGCACCGGTGTTGTAAATGTATTAAAACACCCTGGGGCATCTTCTAAAGAGCACCACTAGGCGATTTTTAATTTAAAAAAAGAGCGATGCTATAGTCAAACAAAGAACTAGTGTGGTACCTTTATTAAAATGCCTCGAGGAATCTTAAAAAAAGCACTACTATAGATTTTCTAATTAAAAAAAAAAAAGTGGCGCTCTTGGATATCTTCCTCACTGGTGTGGTTATAGTAATGCACTGGAGGAGGGTTAAATAAAGAAAAAAACCTCCCAGCTGTAAATTTCATTTTTACCATCTACACTGTTGGAGAGATATGAAGCACTGGTGCCACTCTTGCCTCATGCAAGTGTCCTGGCGTCGATGTTTCTCTTGCTCACCATCCTTTCGTACCATGCTCATTGCATGAATTTCTAATTTTTTCAAACCATGGTAGAATTTGTTTTTCTCCATTATGTGTCAACAATGCCTCCCTGACGAGAAAATGTCTAGGTAATGTCTATGTTTCTCTCTAATTTAATTTTTGATCCGGATTTAAACAGGAACGCAACAAATTACAGAGATAACCATATACACAAAGATGCAGTGGAAATAATACTTCATTTCATTAATGGAAAATATTGAAATATGCTTACAACCAGAAATGGAAATAAACCAGCTAGGGCGATGGTAGCTTATCTCTGAGAAGAGATGTGATGGCTACATGCCTCTGAACTGTCTTACAATGAGGCTCGAAGACCTATTTATTGTTGAGAAACAGTGGAAAAACCCTTAACATTCCAAAACCTAACCCTAGAAGATGAAACGCCAAACTATGGGCCCCGTTTGGGGTAAGTTGGTACATCAACTTCCCGGGGTCGTAACTTTGGCATACGATCTCCGTTTGACGCATACAATAGCTCATTAGAAAGATCTATCCGAGCACTATCATTGTTGGAACAGGAAACATCGGTCCATTCCATGGACCCATGTTGCCCCCGGATTCCCCAAAAAACGTCGTTTAGGGCCTCAAAACGGCTCTGGAAGTTCAGGACCCGAAAAACTGCTAAAAATAGTAAGTTGTGCTGCAATTAAGGAAACTGAAAATGCTGAGAAGAACAATGGTGGGGGTCCAGGTGGACTTGGCAGGTGGCCACCAATATCCACCTGGATCAATTTTTTAGTGGATTATAATTATAAATTAGAATTCCATTTTTTTTTTTTTCCCTTTACGATGCGCTCGATATGTTTGGCTTGCACTGATAGCAATGTACCCTGTAAATTGATAGGGTGCACCATAGTTCAGTGCATGAACATAACACATTGGTATTTTTGTGGTGTGTTTCGTAAATGAAAACACACCGGGAAAGCTATAAATTGTACGTCGGTGTGTACAATTTTTAGGCTACACCCAATGCATTTATATTTACCAAACACATTGCAAAAGCCATATTTAAAATATAGTTGTAGCTCAGTGCATTCGATAACTTGAACGTTATGTATTGGTGCATAAGTGTGACACACCGTAATAAAAATTTAAATACGTGAACCAAAAACAGTGTGTCATATGTATGTGCACACCGATGTCAGTGTGGTTGTGTTTGAAAATGGACTAGAGCCGTTACATTATTGTTTTTTGGGTGCACCGATGATTGTTTTTTTAATTGAAAGTTATGTTTGCATATTTATAAATTCATTTTTCATTTAACAAAAAAAATTGTATTTTAAGTATAAGGTTGATGTATTTTATATGTCAATCATGTAGCAGAGACATTGTTGACCTAATTTATTAACACAAATTAACACAAGTATTCATTATCAATCCAGGTTTGTAAAACTTGGAGGCAAGTCCATAGTGTATAGATATCAGGTGTAGCCAAGCTTAGAAAATAAAATTTGAAGAACTAAAGAAGTACATATTACAAATATAATCCTATTTTAACAATTTCTAATTCACTTTTGCATTGTATGAAAGATGAAGTGGCTCTTAACTTAAGTGATCCATTTGTGTCATTCTCTTTCAATATCACTTAATGAATAGAAATCAGAAATCATGAATTAACAATAGCTTAAGATTCATAAATAAAAAATGAAGGAGATTCTTAACTTAAGATATCTTTGAGTATTATTCATCACTATTCATTCATCATTATGCTATCATTGGAAAACTGAAAGTACATAAAAATTGCTTGAATGTAACAAATATGAATTCTAGTTTTTATCTATTAATTCAATAGAAGGAGAATTCAACTTGAACACTTTGTTGTCCCTTCTTATTAAAATGATAAACAAACTAAGATTTACCAGTAATATAAATCATCACACTTTAATTCATAAGCAAATATGAAACAAAGAAAGTAAACAAATCTAAAGTAACCAGTTCACGAAAATTAAGCTAATTTAACAATGAAGTGTACTTAGTTTGGAGTGGGGGCCCTCCACCCTTGCCTTGGACACTTGAGGCTATTATCAAATGCTGAAAATTTAGTCATTCATCCACATCAATGAACAACAAAATGAAAGTAGAACAGGTTCTTATAATCAATCTCCAATATCCAAATGTCTCAGCATAAAGTTATATAAAAATTACATATCATAAGCCTTCAAAGTCTTGGCTTAAATAGAATATCATGAAAAAACCTGATCTAAAATCTCTCTAACAACTATATCTATTCATATCCATCTATCTAAGTCAAATCCATCCAATCTATCATTAGAAATATGGACAATCTCATTAAATCCTAAAACTGCTCTATTTCCTATGGATTTTCTAGGTGACTAGTCATGTTTGGCCAGCCTTGACCGGGCCTGATAAAGCTTGTTTTGACTGAACCAATTGGAATTAGTTCAATCCTAGTTCCCAAGCTTTCCATTCATGTATCCAGTTCGAGCCCAAGTGTCCTGCAAATATGTCTTCCACATAGCTATTACGGGAATTTTTGATTCTGTCCAAAATTGCACTTGAAATTCAATTTTCATAAAAACTTCTAGAAATTTAAAAATTAAAATTAAATACTTGAATATGCATAAAATACATCAAAACGATATGGATGTGATGGAAAATGGAAGTAAAACATAAGGATTAAGTAAGTTTCCTTAAGAAAAAATGGACCAAAACCGAGGGCCAACAGATATCAACATAGGGGCAACAATAGGAGCAGGAGCAATTGGAGGGCCAATACAAAATGGTTCAAACATGGGAGGCCCGAAAGAGGGAGATGGATCTATACCCTCACCTTATTTTTGCAACACAAGAGTACTATGAGGAGGCTACATCCCTGAAGTTTCACTCTATCTTATTGACACATTTGATGTGTTGATGGAGTGTCTAGGAGAAGGATTTCCTTGTTAGTCCTAGGGAGTGGTATAGACCCTCTGAGGAGGACATATACTTTATCATTGGCCTATATAATAGAGGGGAGGATTTTCCCCAATTCCTTGTTTTCCCCATGGGGTTCTAGCTAAGAGTCAGCTTGCCTATGCTCAAAGATATGTTGGGCCTCATGTAATTCATCTAAGAGATTTTCAGGTGCGTGGTGGACACCTACAAATTTCTTCTTTTATTGCAGAGGAGGTTAGGTGCCTCTTGTTATTAGTCACCACCATTGCACACTTTAGTAGTGATGGGAAGTGCATTAGTTTCCCTCTTTTGTATTATTTCGATTCTTTGATTCAGGCACCACGTTGTATCCGATGGTCTGCCTTTTGTTTTAGGCAATTTTGTATGGATTTAGATAGATATTGTGTAATGATGCATGGGAGGACGACCTTCTCTTTCGATTTAGAGTTTTTTGTTTTTTGTTTTTTTTCTTTAGAGGTTTCCAAAGACGAGGGCTACATTTGATTGTCACCTTCCTAGGCCAATCACTGAGGTTTGGATGCACATGTGGGGCCAAATGATGCCTAAGGGGGGCTTGTCAGGGTATCCAGCCACGATTTCCACCCAGGAACTGGTGCTAGTGGAAAGTGAGTTTGACCATGTGTTTATCTTGTTGTCATTTCTATATGTGGAGATTGATTGGAGACAATGTCCCAACATCCTCTTCACACTGACTGAGCCTTTAGATGATAGAGGTAATATTAGTGCTTTCTTTAAATTAATATAGTTTCATTTTATTTTTTAAATTAATTAGAATAACATTTATTCTAGCATGTTCTTTAACTTGTTTTATTAAATTATTTAATGAAATTTTCTAATTATTGTTGTGTACTATATATTTTGTAGGCATCAACACATTTGATGGGGACATTCCTCCTCTCCCACCGGATGGAGGAGATGAGATGGGCGAGGCCCAAGTGCAGAAATTCTCACTGTAGATTAAATTGATTACGCAATGTACTAAAGAAAAATACTTAATCTACTTCTACAATCAAACTTGTGGAAGCTTAATCGATTTGAGCAAGATCAAACATAACACATATAACAGAGAAGAAGAATCAATCACACATGAAACACAAAAGAATACTCTGGGGAAAGCCTCAACTCAAAATCCCACTCTCTGTATTATCATACAATGGAAATATCTCAGAGATTGCACAAAACGTTTTCTCTCACACAGCTATCCATCTCTCAGTACAATCCCTCACAGCTCATAGACAGAATAAACAACTCATATGCCTTTCCCTCTGTCCTCCAAGCTTCCTATTTCCTTGCGTAGTTTTCCCTGGGTGCTCCTGCTATAACCTTGTGTGACACTGCTCTCACACATTGCTCCAACACACTGTCTGAACTGCACAATCCTGAAGGAATGAATTCCTTCTGCATGCAGGATATTTCCTTATAGGAAAATCTAGCAACTGATAATACATTGTCCCTGCATTTGATCTCAATTGGGTCTCTATTTGAACTGAAATACATGAGTTATTCATGAGAGAATATTCAGTTATCTCGTGAACAGTAGTTACATGCATGCAAGCATTAACTAACTGAATTCACAATTAGTTCCTCCAACTATTTGGAACTAATTTAACTGGACTTAACTCAGTTAACTGAGCCAACTAATTAAAACTCAAATACAACTCATCATTATCTCCTTAACTAGGGATAAATTCCTCAATCAAAGGGATAACTGTTTAATATCTTCATAAGGACTTCCTGTTTGAATTTCTCCAACCAGTTAACTCAAGATGTATTAATTAATTATTTTTCAAATAGCTGGTGAGACCAAATTCGAATTTTAATTCTCAATTTTGATTCAAGGACAACTCAAAATTGGAATATATCCCGAAATTCTATTTATAGTAATGTTATTTTTAGCACTTCTATTTTTTGCATTTCTTGTTGCTATTTTCAAAACTCCCTCTCAACAAGAAAGGGGCTATCAGTCACCCCAATCTTGTCTCTATGGAACTATAATTTGTATTTTGAAAATGCCTTAGTAAAAATATCAACATCCTGCTCCTTGGTCGAAATGTACTGCAAAAACTTGATCCTCCTCACCACACAGTCTCTAAGATGATGATACCAGATATCGATGTGCTTGGACCTGTCATGAAACACTAGATTCTTAGAGAGTTTGATACAAATCTGATTATCACAATATATCATTGTTGGATCCATTCTCTGATCAAACAACCCAACTAGAATTTTCCGCATCCATATAGCCTCACATGCTACCTGATTTTCAGCCATCTATTCGGCCTCTGCCATGTTGAGTGCAACCGACCTCTATTTCCTACTGTACCAAGAAACTGCCACTGACCCAAGGTTGAAAATTCCACCTGAGGTGCTCTTCCGATCTGATGGACTCCCTGCCCAATTTGCATCTGTGAAGCCTTGAAGCTTCACTCCCTCTGTCTGTCTGTACCATAATCCATATTGAGATGTGCCTCTGAGGCATCTCAATACATGCTTTGTTGCCTTCCAAAACAACTTGGTAGGCTGAACCATAGCTTGACTCAATTGGTTCACGGCAAAACACAAATCTAGTTGTGTGTCCACTAAGTACATCAGTGAACCCACAAGCTACTGATAAATAGTAGCAACTACTACCTCACCTGAAGTAGCATCCTCCTTCCTCTAGTTACGTACTAAAGGAGTCTGCATGGGCTTGCACTTCTCCATGTGGAATCTCCTGAGTATCTCATTAGCATACTTTCCTTGAGACACAAACAACTCCCCATCCTTTTGCCACACTTCCATGCCTAGAAAGTAGTGCATGAGACCCATGTCATTCATCTCGAATTATCTTGCAAGGTCCTCCTTTCAAGACATGATCAACTAATCATCACTTGTCAATATGAGATCATCAACATAAAGAACAATGATCAACTGCTTACCTTCTACCATGATGTGGTACAGGTTCGCATATGCTTCACTCTTTATGAAGCCTAACCCGGTGAAGTAGTTGTCGATCTTGGTGTACCAAGCACGAGGTGCTTGCTTCAGCCCATACAAAGCTCTCTTGAGTCGGCACACATGCAACACACGATCGAAGGTCTCAAAAATTTCTAGCTACTTTATGTGCACCTCTTCCTCAATCTTGCCATTGAGGAATGTAGTCTTCACATCCATTTGATGGATCTTCCAACCCATCTGTGCTGATAGTGCCAACATCGATTTGATAGATGAGTACCTTGCTACAGGAGCAAATGTCTCATCATAGTCAATCCCCTCGACCTATGAGAAACCATGGGAAACAAACCTTGCCTTATGTTTCTCAACACTTCCATCAATAACATGCTTTACCTTGTAAAGCCAACAAGAACTCACC
Source organism: Pinus tabuliformis (assembly GCA_031772625.1). Taxonomy (NCBI): domain Eukaryota; kingdom Viridiplantae; phylum Streptophyta; class Pinopsida; order Pinales; family Pinaceae; genus Pinus; species Pinus tabuliformis. Next base: position 318,241,629 of record CM062816.1, on the reverse strand, counting down.
ACTGACTTGTTCTCTGGTCTTGGAACTACATCCCAAACACTGTTCTGAACAATGGAGTCATACTCCTCCACCATCACATCAACCCAAATAGGTTGCCGCACTTCTTCCTCAACAGAAGAAGGCTGAGTCTCAATACATTCCCCAACAAGGGCCATGTATGCATTCTACCTAATAGGTGACCTCCTCTATCTGTGCTAAGAAGATGGTTCTCCCACATTCTCTCTTGCATCCGACAATAATCTATTAGCTTCCCTGGTGCGCTTCTATCCATCTCTGGAAGACTCTGTATGATTGTATGTCTCCACTCCTGGATCTTCTGCATGCGGCTGATCTGCATCAGTCTAAAGCTCCTCCTCCTTAGGAACAAAAAGTTCCTCCTTAGCCTGTACTTTGAGCTCCCTCTCAAGGGAAACTCTCAGGGACTTCTGCTCCTCGAAATTAAGATCTCTGTGAACCACTGTCCTTTGACTGGTCAGCAAGTACACCCGATAGTTGTGGGGTGTAAAATGTACCCCACAAGTATCCCAAACTCAACTATTGGCTCAAGCTTCTTCTCGAAATCCTTGGTCACATGGCAATAAACCGATGAGCCAAAGATCCTGAAGTGACTCACATCTGGTCTCTTCCTAGAAAAGGCTTCCTCTAGTGTCCTCATCCCAAGTATGAGATGCGGGCTTATATTCTATAAATAGACAGCTGTATTGCATGCCTCAGCCCACAAATGAAGTGGTAGGCCTTGGTCATGCAGCATCACCCGAGCTTCTCCCACAATAATTCTGTTATTCCTCTCAGCCACCCCATTTTGCTATGGGTTATGAGGTGTAGTCAACTCCCGTTTAATTCCTTCTATTGTACAAAAGCCCTTAAACACTTGAGAGACATACTCTCCACCATTGTCACTCCTCAAGGCTTTTATTTTCTTCCTAAATTCTTTCTCAATCAAAGCTTTGAAATAAAATAACTTTGAGAAGGTTTGATCCTTCTTTTGCATGAAATATATCCAGCATCTATGAGAGAAATCATCAACAAAAATCACATAGTACCTTTTTTTAGTGGTGGAGGCTGTCAAGAATGGTCCACACACATCTGAGTGAACTCACTCCAATGCTTCTGCTCGACTGTCTCGATCATCAAAGGAAGACTTTGCATACTTACCCAAGGTACAACCTTTGCATGTATATACCTACTCAAGTTTACCTTTGGGAAGTCCGGTAGAAATTTTTTGCATGATCTTCAAGGCTCCATGATGCAAGTGGCCCAACTGCCTGTGCCATAACTTGCCAATGTCTTAGCTTTGCACCATCTCTTCTTTTGAACTCAATGCAGCACAGTCATCTACCTCTAGCTTGTAGAGATTCTTTATTCGAATCCAAATCCTCTTGGTTTGGCTCGTGGCTATGTGTCTCAAGAACGTCTTTCCTTTATTGAAGACTACATCATAGCCCTTATCTTCCAACATAGCTACCAAGACCAAGTTCTTCATCAAACCAGGCACATACTTTACTCTAGTCAGATGAGAGGAGCTCCATGCTCCCTCTAAAACACAACTATACCTTCACCTAAAACACAATACTTTCCATCATTGCCCATCAATGTGTGAATCTGGAGGTATTTCTCCTCCAATATACTTAATAAACTTTTGTCTCCAGTCATGTGGAAAGAGGCTCCACTGTCCAGATACCAAACACACCCAACCATTGATGAAACCATACATGCGATGAGGGAAAAATCCAATTCGAATTGTGCAGCCAGTGCCTCATCTTCTGATCCCTTCGAGGATCCCTTCTTGGATTTCTTTAGTGGGCAATTAGTTGCATAATGACCCACCCCATGACAATTAAAGCATCTCACTTAGATTTTTCAAACTTCTTCCCACCATGAGAATAACTCGATTTGGAATGGGAAGCCTTCCCTTTCCCTTTCCTTGCCTTATTAGCCAAAGCTATATTTTCTTCATCATCAAGCTTAGATGAAGAACCATCTTTGGTGCTGTTGGGCACCAAATACCACCGCAACATGTTTTTGGGGCTTAAAGCCTGATTTTTGGTCAAATATATTGTAAAGACTCCGCGAATTGCACGGAGCACGAAGTAGATGGTTGAGTCATAGGGTTGTCCTCCCTAAGTTATGTAAAGTAGAATAAAGTAATGTCGTCCTACCCATGCTCCATGGACAATGGGATTGTATAAATAAGAGTGAGGCTCTAAATTGTAAAGTAGTGAAGAAATGTAGAGAATTAATAATGGAGTTTTGAAAGAAGCTTGAGTTTTTAAGATCGAGTCTTGGGTCATAGTAGTAGGAAGAGGCTCTGCAGCTGAGTGTGCATAGGCCTAGTAGAGTCCGCAACTAAGTGTGCAGACCCCTGCGACTGAGTGCACAGGGCGGAGTTGAGGTTGTAATCACAGAAAGGATTAATAAAGATAAGTTTGATTCCATTCATGCGTATCTGTGTTTTCTCTTACTATTTCTGTCTTTATGCTGTTTGATGGTTCGCGTGCAAGTATATGATTATTGAATATTATTAAGAACTCTTGGGCTCTCATAAATATGATAAGTAATCGAATAATGACAAAGCAAGACTAAGGAACTAGGGTAAGAACTTCATCACACTGTGAGCAGGGCTGCGCGAATGTAGCCTCACAGGTTGCGGGGGACAAATAGCTGCACGAAGTAACGTGCACGTAGGATCCAACTACGAACTGCCCAAAAACCCTCAGACATCTCTAGGGTGTGGAAACTTGGTTCTAGCACCGTCCCATACTACCTTGGGTGATACCTCAATCCACGCACCACAGACTATTGTCAAAAGGGCCGGTAGTTTCGGGATTTGTTTGGCTAAATCATCTCCGAACCTGGGTTAGGCCCATACAAGCCAACAAATGGTTCCGCTGACGGGACCGAGATCTACATATGGGATGTATGATTTCAGAGCGCTGGAATCTGACGCAGAAGGAAATTGAAGAATCGTTGGACAAAAATATTCACGAGTTTGCAATGCAGGAAAACATAAGTCCATGAGTATCTAAAGAACAGTGGCTAGAGCGCTACTTATATAAAGAAATCCATGAGATTTTCTTTGCTTCATTTCCTTCTGAGCTATATGAGTGGGTCATGAAGCTAGCAGATAGCCAAGGAAGGTGCAAAATTGATAAACTAATCACGTGGACTCTGGAATTGGTGCGCAGGTTAGAAGCCTCAGAAGATAAGATCGCACGTGTTATGGACCATTGGCTCGACAGAATTATAGGTGGAATTATCACTGAGTGAGGTGGAACGACGCTTCCTCAAGGGACCGCAAGGTAAGTATATCAAGTCTTTTAACACTTGGATTAAGATGCTATTATGTGAAAAGTAGGTTATGCAAATAAATTAATGTTTGGAACTACGTGAAATGGGAAGAACTATAGAGATGAAGGTAGTGCAGGGATAAAGAACAACCCTTTGATCTCACTGCGAAGAGAAAGCGAGAAAGAACTCGTGGAAGTTTCATTGAAAAGCGTGGTCAGCCTAATAAGGCAATAGATCCCGTGGTTACCACCTCCACCCACACCCCCACCCGGTTCACCGTTTTCACCTCCATATCCACCCACTCCACCTCTGCCACCTTTGCAGTTCAGTATGGCGAGCAAGATCAAAGTTTTGGTATTCAAAGGAGTAGGAAATGAAGACCCAGACCAATTTTTGTTCGTTGTAAGGGCAGTATGGGAAGCACAAGGCATGCTGGATGGCAATATAAAGAAGGAAATTTTGGTAAGTGCATTGCAAGACTGCGCACTAACGTGGTACATTAAACACTCTAATGATCATCCACATGTAGGAATCACAGAAATCTAGGCATCACTGAACAAGGAATTCAGCAGGCCAAACATGGAGAAACATTCAATTATTGGATTTAAGGAGATTGCGATGCTCCTAGGTGAGACCCCCTGGGATCTGGATCAAAGATTGAAGAGCATGATTCACGAAACCAACATGACGTTGGCTGATGTGCAGCACCGTGCATGGTTTGTAGCATCACTATCACTGCATTTAAGGACAACATTGTCACAACAAAAACTCTCCACATAGGCTGAACCTTTGGAGATGGCAATGAGATTGCATGAGACCCCTATATAAGATCCCGGGTTGGGAGTCTAGCAAATCCATGCACAACCACAAAATTTATGTTTAGAAATGCAGAGTTTGAAGCAAGATAGGACAACGCAGCTAGAAGCGTGTGAAGAAGTATGGTGCGTAAAGTGTAAAGGTCAGGGGCACGATAAAGACCATTGTCCAGTTTTTGCAAACTACTTAGCGGCAGGAGGACCCATGCCGTTAAGACCAGAGGTGCAAGCAGGGCCCAACATGGTACTTTCATTATGGTGCGCGATCTGTCAAATAGGAGGGAAACATAATACAGACAATTGTCACCTATTACAGAAGTATACCCAGGTGATCCAGCAACTGTTTTGCAATTTTTGCAGGTCAGTAGGTCATGATGAGTGCACTTGTAGATGTTACAAATTAATGATGGATCAGACCCCTGCCTACAGAATGTAGACCAAAATGCGAGGCCTCGATCTGGACACAACGAAGGTGCAGGTTGGATTTCACGGGCACAGATGAGGACGAGGAGGAATGGGACCAGGAAGGGGTCACATACAACTAATTGTTTACAATTGCGGAGGGCCAGGACACTATGCCCGCGATTGTACGAATCCAACCAGAACATCGTGTTTGTACTATACCCAGTTTGATCATGAGACAAAAGACTGCCCTACATTGATAACGAAGCTGCGCAAAAAGGGGGTACTTTAGTCGGCCCCAACTCAAAACGTACAAATTACGAGGGCTGAACCGCGTGAAGAGGACCTCAATGTAAACATGATGCTTAGAAGTGGCCTCATGACAGGAGATGACAACGATAAACAACCTGAGGAAAATGAGTGGGTTCATAAGGCTCCTACAAAGGAACCTGAATTTCATTTAGAGTGCACAAAGGAGACATTCATGGAAGTTAAAAGAGCTTCATGGAGGCCTCCACCTCAGGTAGTAAGGATCAACTAGAATCAGGGGATCCTTCAATGCTCACTACCATTCTAGAGACATGCATGAAATTTATGCACGACATTAGGGCAGTAAAAGGACTATAGGGGCTTATCAGTAGGCGCGGAGGGTCGGGAGAACCACACATGGTACAAAAAGTTGGAAAACATGCATTGTGCACAAGAAGGGAAATGAGATTGACTGCGTAGATCAGAGAATATGAGATGGAATAGGTGATTCTGGACTTAGGATTAGACATGAATATATTGCCAAAACAGACATGGGAATGCATGGGCAGGCCCTCGTTGCAGTGGTCTCCGATTCAATTATGCATGGCTAATCAGCAGAAGACCATACCAATGGGGAGACTGCAAGGGGTAACAGTGGATATTGAAGGAGCGAGCACGTTGGTGGATTTTGAAGTGATAGAGATTGTCAACGATAGCAATCCCTTTCCCATGCTACTAGGCATAGACTGGGCCACTAATATGAACTGAATTATAAACTTGAAAAAACACAAGATGATTTTTGAGAAAAAGGCACTACACATTGTCGTACTGCTAGACCTTGCCGAAGGAGTGCGATACACTAAACTAGTGTGCGATGGGGATAGTGATGATGATATCGATTGCATCTATAAAATAACTACATGAGAATAGGATTGGGTGAATCCAACTATGGATGGTAGGATTTCATGGGAGCACAAAAGCTCCTGCACTTCAGATTCAGATGAAGAGATAGAAAGATGGCAGAATCGACTGCACGAAGTAACAACACTCAATTGCAACACAATGATGGGATCACTATGCTATGTGACTAGAGAGGTACGCGGTCTGCTGATATATGATGGATTGACCACGATGGAGGAATTCCTAAACAAATTTGAAAGTGCGGTAACAGAACAACAGCGGTTTGATGCACTGAAATGGGCACTGTGCGCTACACCTGCAAGATGGTGGGATACACATCAAGGAAGTCTGGAAAGCTGGCGCGAATGCAAACAGAGGATGCACCTACTATTTGGAAAACCCCAGTTAGTGATAAGAACCAGTGGTAAGGGACAAAATAACTTGCATGCACACCTTTCCCGATGGGTGCAGACCTATAACTTGCAGCTTGCCCCAGTGCACCTTAGCCTCAAAACAGGGAGTCGAAACGAGATGCCGTGGTAGAAGATGCATGGCACGCAACTAGCTATCCATGAAAAAGTGTTCAACAAGGTATGCGAAGTAATGAACAAAGTACACTAGGTATAATGTACGGACTGGGACCTGCGCGTTCCAGCAGTCCAACGGGCCTATAGGACAATGTGTAAAAATTGGACCGCAAAATCAATCCCAAGGTTGCAGAATGAAGAAGAAACCGTAATCTCTGAAGCACCTACACAGATGAACCCGCGTGAAGCAGTACCTGCAGAAAGGACAGTGCATGAAGCCTAGAAAGAAAAAATCACATAGCTACGTGAAAGTGAGCATGTAAGACTTCAAGAAGCTATTCGGCAAGGGGACTAGAGACTTCGCGAACTTGAAAAAGATCAGGTACTATTAAGGAAAAAGAGCATGTTGCTGGATGCATAGGTCAAGAAGCTTGCAAATGAAATAAAGGAAGTTCTTCTTGTCAAAAAATCTAGGGTGGTACAACAATATGCGCACACCCATAGTGATAAATTGGAGGGCTACTGTCGAGATTTAGTTAGTCTATTGCCATGGCTAGGACCATATATCTTACAACGCAAAAATTAGGCAAGTGCGCCACAAACAGTAGAGTGCGCGATGGGAACAACGAAGGAATTTTCGCTGACTATCCTGAGGGGTGAAATAAAACTCCGCAAGGGTGGCGCAACCACCTGAATAGCCAACAAAAGAAAAGTCTCACCACTCCAGGCAGTTGAAAGAGAGCGCGAGACTATAAAACAATCTGTTTGGGAGCTTCGCGATAATAGAGGTGCGTGCAGAGTCACTATGTCACAAGGTTCGCACCCGCGCATGGGGAGGTGTGCTACCATGCAGGTAGACTGGGAAGTGACCATTGGTGTTACTGTTCATGACAAGATGTTTGAATTAAGGTAAAATGGAGTGGGCGGTAGGCAATTAAGACAGCAGTTATGGGACAGATTTTGGAAAATCTACCGCCAAGGATGCATTGATGGTATGGATTTTGGGGGAACAGTCACATTTGAATTCAAAAAGCACTATAAAACCTCAAGGACTAGCCATGAGACAACACTTGGTTGTTTGATATTTGAGCAGTTGTAGAGTATTGAGCACCGAGCAATCTTACCATCTTTGAGTACGCAACAGAACATATCTCGTGCAAACACGATGACTGCTACCGAGCCAGGTGTGAGATTTGTTGAAGATACTGCTAGCGAGGGTGCGTAGCCCCATATGGTCCATGAGGAGCCCGACAATATGGCGATTGCGGCAGAAGTTCCAAAATCACCCCAGACGCCATGACTAAAGAAAGACAAACAGACTATGGGTCTAGTTCGCTTGTCCCTAAGAAACCCATGGTTCGACAAGATATCAATGGAAGAAAAGGGAAAGGCCATCACCATTGAATTAGAAGAGGAGGAGGAGGACTTACAGGCTCTAGTTTATCAAATAGAGGAGCAAGAAGATGTGGAGGAGGATGTCCCACCAATGGCTTCTGCAGCGAAGTTACCCATGTACGTCCCTCCACGAAAAGGGAATGATAGGGTGCCCAAAGACCTGGAGGCCACAAAGAGTGCACTCCAGACCTCGTTCATCCCTCATGGGATTACTTTTGCAGGTCTACTTTTAGGCTGGGTGCCTACTCTAAAATTCAAATATTGGGACCTCGTGGAGAGCGAGAAGTTCCCGTACATAGCGATGGAGAGCTTGATGAAACAAAATTCGGAGGGGCTAATAATCACGTTGGAGCCATGGAAATGGCTGCATGGTGTGGAGAAGGGGTTACTTCATCTGCGATGGATACCCCACTTTCACCATGTGCCCATCACCATTTTCATCATCACGCAACTGCTACGCCTGGTGCATGATGGGTATCTATGGCTTGAGGAGCCTATTCCCATCACGGCCGACCTCATTCACCGGATTTCTTGGATTCCCTATAAGGGAAAGGATCCCGTGATGATGGTGGGAAAAATCAGCGATTTGGCTCTTGCCGAAGCCATGAAAACTAAATACAAGCTAGAAAAGAAGAAGTGAGTCTATGCAATTGCGAGTATCAAGGAAAAAGGGGTGCACATATCCATCCAGCTCCTGGTCGGCAAATGAATGTGGAAGTGTCGCGCCAACGAAGTACCAACACCTGTGATTGCATTGGCTGAGCAGTGCGTGGAGGGGGTCCAATTCAACTGGGCAGAGTTCCTCTGCGAGGAGTTTTTGACAAACTACAAGGAGGCCCAAGAGCAGGGTAAGACCTTCCACTACGCGTGGTTGCTCTTATCCATCTTGTTGGTAGTGGACAAACTATTGGAAGATAGCTAGTTCATGAATATCGACCGGGACCTACCTGACGCTGCGAAGTACACTTCGCTCTGGGGTACTAAGGACATGAAGCGGATTCACGAAACTAAGGTTTTTTGGGTGCTCATGGAGGTGAGCATCCAAATGTGGATTAACAAGAGGCCGTGCCTGTCCCCCATAGTGCATAACAGTCTGCAGAGCTTTGCAAATTTCAAAGTAGACATGCAAAACATATATGTCTAGGAATGAAAGGATCCGGCGCAGAACTGGAAAAATCTCCCGTTCATTGCCATTGGTGACGCCATATTCGCAGTGTTAGAATCATGGCCTTCGGAATGGCATGCCTAGATTTGTTCGAATTAGAGAAGGCAGTAGACAGAAGCAGAAGGATGATCCCGAGCTGTGTGTCATGAAGCTGGCCGAGAAAAGACAAAACGAAAAAGGAGCCACAGAGGTCAGGGTAGTCCGCGAAGCAACAATAGTAGCCATGGCAAAGAAAAAGGCCGATGAAGCAGTAGTAGCAGCGAAGGCAATAGAGACAACCATAGCACCAACAGAAGAGGCTGAGGAGGGCCATGAGATGTCCATGAGGTAGGGGGATAAGGACATAGACCTGGCCGAAGAATGCGCAGACCCAGAAACCACCTTGCAACAATTGAAATGGCCACCCATCCCAGAGAGACTGGTCTCCAGAAATGAAGGTTAAGGCATTAAAGACGTCCATCGACCTGATCACGCTCATAGAGGGTGATCTTTTTCACATTGGCGAAACGGTTCACAATGTCACTAAGGACACGCTCCAAGAGGTGATGATGGAGCAGAGCACTGTGTTGGGGGTGCTAAGAGTGCAGTTACAGGAACTACAAGTGTGACCCCCACAAACAGGAACGATGGCTCCATATGTCACAACAGGTACATCAGAGGTGGAATAGATGCTATGCGCTTGAATGACCAACACTCTCGTGTTACCCAAGGGCGTGTTAGCAACAACGAATGAAGTTAACCGAGTTGCGATGGGCAGGATTAAGGGATTGGGATTAAACTTGGCTACCCTTCCATGAGAAACCTTGTACAAGTTATAGGATGGGGTCATAGACAAGCTCTGTGCCAGAGGGAAGGCCACGCGCCACAGGTATTGAGCAAACAAAAGATCAATATGGAACAGCTCAGCCTGTAGCATGATGAACTGGTTGATCAGACTCAAGGACTAGAGTAGGCAGTAGACGATTCTTGTAGAAGCATCTCAGAGTTGGCCATCCTGATAGATCTACTAGTAGTGGAGCAGATCCACCAATTGGCGATCGGAGTCCGCGAGGCTAGGGCCGAAACAATGAAGGTTCAGTTGGAGCTGAATCTACAGATCATCGAGTTGTGGTTGAGGGCATAGCCATCCACACCCTTAGAAGTCAGAGAGCAGCATGCATGTGCTATCCAAATGGGGCTAGAAGAAATTGGACGAGTGGTACAAGACTGTACCGGTATGTTGGATCATGCGCTTTCCATTCTTACATTATTGCAGGAGGATCCCAACATACATCGCCTGGAGACAGAGGTGTGCCAACTGTAGGAGAAGTATGACAGTGTCTGAGGGACTGCGTAGATAGTCGTCCTCACTCAACGACTTGCAAAAATGCAACAAGCAAGGGCACTGAAGGAGTAGGTGGATGCCACGCGACAAAAGGAAGCATTACTTAAAGCGTGCATCTAGGCATGGATTGACAAATATTTCACGATCAAGGCAAATATTGAAGGAAAGCAAGCACAGATACAAGGAATGTATGCGCTTAGGTAGGTATGTGACCCTGCTAAGGGAGCTTCAGAGAAACACGTGCAATACATACAACAAACAACAGAACAATATGCCGCAGACCTCCGAGTAGCACAGGACCTACTAGATGGAATCCATGCCAAGATCACCACACCAACTGAGTGACTTGAGGGTGAGTCACGATGTTTGTGTTGGGGACTTGTTGGGCATCAGATACCCCTGCAGCATGTTTTTGGGGCTCAAAGCTCGAGTTTTGGTCAAATATATTGTAAAGACTACGCGAATTGCACGAAGCGTGAAGTAGATGGTTAAGTCATAGGGTTGTTTGCCCTAAGTTATGTAAAGTAGAATAAAGTAATGTCGGCCTACCCATGGTCCGCGGACCATGGGATTGTACAAATAAGAGCGAGGCTCTAAATTTTGAAGTAGCGAAGAAAAGTAGAGAATGAATAATGGAGTTTTCAAAGAAGCTTGAGTTTATAAGACTGAGTCTTGGGTCGTAGTAGTAGGAAGAGGCCTTGCAGCTGAGTGCACAGAGGCCTAGTAGAGTCTGCAGCTGAGTGCGTGGACCCTTACAACTAAGTGCGTAGGGTGGAGTTAAGGTTGTAATCACAAAAGGGATTAATAAAGATAAGTTTGATTCCATTCATGTGTATCTGTGTTTTCTCTTACTATTTCTGTCTTTATGTTGTTTGATGATTCACGCACATGTATATGATTATTGAATATTATTAAGAACTCTGGGGCTCTCATAAATATGATAAGTAATCAAATAATTACAAAGCTAGACTAAGGAATTAGGGTAAGAAATTCATCACACCGTGAGCAGGGCTGTGCGAAGGCAGCTTCACAGGCTACAGGGGACAAATATCTGTGTGAAGCAATGTGCATGCAGGATCCAACTGCGAACTGCGCAAAACCCCTCAGACATCTCTAGGGTGTGGAAAACTGGTTCTAGTAGCCTCCCATACTACCTCGGGTAAGACCTCAATCCACGCACCGCGGACTATTGTTGAAAGGGCCTGTAGTTTTAGGATTTTTTTGGCTAAATCATCTCTGAACCTAGGTCAAGCCCATACAAGCCAAAAGGTGCTCCTCTTGATCTCATCCTGAATCAGATCTAACCACAGTCATTCCCAATTCAGAATTTTCTCTCTTCCATTCACTGAGTCCTGGTAGCTATTCTAGCTCTTAGGAAGACCAAGGAGAGAAAGGCTCACCATATCATCATCAACTGTCATGATTCCTACACTACCAAGCTCATTCCTATAGGTGGTGAGCTTGTTCAGATAGGTAGAAATGTTGTCGCCCTTTTCCATTTTGATTTTCCGAAGCTTGTCCTTTAGCGTCAGCTTCCTCTGGTCACTACTGTTTTAAAATAGGTACTTCAATGCCTTTCAGATTGAATACGGAGTCTCCTTCCCATGGAGACTCGAGACAATATGGTCTCGAACTCCCTCTAGAAGAATCCTTCTCGCTCTCACCACACATTTCTTTCATTCCACCAATTCTTGGGCATTAGTTGCAGCTGGTCTGGGGACTTCTTGATCAATGAATTCCTTCAAACCATTGTCCTCCATTACCACTTCCATGTGATCCTTCCAAGCTATGTAATTCGAGTTGCCATCCAGGGTATACTCGAGTCTCAAGCCATTGAATTCCATTGGTGAAATTTGAGATGTGATAAGAAATTGATTTTGTACTTGCAATCAAGAACTTCAAGCTTCTCCCTTCTCAACATGTTGTTCACAGCTCTGATAACCTTTTCTCTGATACCATGTAGAAATTCTCATTGTAGATTAAACTGATTATGCAATTTACTAAAGAAAAATACTTAATCAACTTCTACAATCAAACTTGTGAAAGCTTAATTGATTTGAGCAATATTAAACAAAACACATATAATAGAGAAGAAGAATAAATCACACATGAAACACAGAAGAATACTCTGGGGAAAGTCTCCGCTCAAAACCTCGCTATCTGTATTATCATACAACGGAAATATCTCAGAGATTACACACAGCTTTTGCTCTCACACAACTATCCATCTCTCAGTACAATCCCTCACAGCTCATAGACAGGACAGACAACTCATATGCCTTTCCCTCTGTCCTCCAAGCCTCCTATTTCCTTGCGCAGTTTTCCCTGGGTGCTCTTGCTGTAACCTTGTGTGACACTGCTCCAACACACTGTCTGAACTACACAATCTTGAAAGAATTCCTTCCTTCTGCATGTAAGATATTTCCTTATAGGAAAAATCTAGCAACTGATAGTACACTGTCCCTATATCTGATCTCAACTGGGTCTCTGTCTGAACTGACATGCATGAGTTATTCATGAGAGAGTATTTAGTTATTTGGAGAAAACTAGTTACATGCATGCAAGAATTAACTAACTGAACTCACAATTAGTTCCGACAACTGTTTGGAACTAATTTAACTGGACTTAACTCAGTGAACTGAGCCAACTAATTACAACTCACCCTTATCTCCTTAACTAAGGGATAAATTCCTTAATCAAAGGGATAACTGTTGCATGTCTTCACAAGGACTTCATGTTTGAATTTCTCCAACTAATTAACTCAAGATGAATTAATTAATTATCATTCAAAGAGCTGGTGAGACCAAATTCGAATTTTAATTCTCAATTTTGATTCAAGGACAAATCAAAATTAGAATATATCTCGAAATGCTATTTATAGGAATGCTATTTTTATCACTTCTATTTTTTGCATTTCTCCCACGGATGGAGGAGATGAAATGGGCAAGGCCCAAGAGGGTGAGGCACATCCTTAGGGCGATGTAGGGATGGTCTATGATTTTGGATGGACTACTGTGACAGATTGGGTAGAGTTCTGATGGAGGAGGGAGTCCACCCTGTGAGGGCTTGAGATAACATTGTAGGTCTTGAGTTCATGGACCTCTACAGGGATTATCTGTGCAAGATGATTTCTCTTATGCATCATATCATTAGAGCTAGTAGGCTACTAGTAGCGATGAGGGATGCAAGGCATGTAGCGGTAGATACGTCAGATGAGGGTGGTAATCATGATGACGAGGGTCGTGATCATGATGCTTCTGGTAGTGCCACCCCATCTGATCATGGTCGTTAGGGTGTCGATGATCCTTCTAGTAGTACATCTCCTCCTCATTCGCCTAATGATGAGATGCTAAAGCTATAGGATGTGCCTTATGTTTCTCCTGAAAGAGAAGACCAACCACCTCTTCCTCCACCTCAGAGTTTGAAAAATGTTAAGGCAGTAGTTGACCATCCATCGTCTTCTACTGTAGACCAACCACCTCCTCCTCCACCTTAGAGTTCAACAGACGTTGAGGCAGTAGTTGACCATCCATTGTCTTCTACTACAGATTGGGCTGACACTACTATGCTTGTTGTATGAGATATTTGATTGCAGATATTTGAATTGTTTGTGTGTGTGTGTGTGTGTATGGTGCATTTTTTTTATTCATGTTTATGTACTTAATTTATATGTTGGCGCTGATGTGTATATTGTTAAGTCATGTTCGATATGTTCATTTAATGTGCTTGCAAATATACGTGTATGTGATAGAAGTTATTTGACATGAGATGCATATTAATTTGAGGATGTTTATGGTGATGATGTTAGATTACAACGTTTGTGTTTTTTTTAGATGTTATCACGATGATGATGCCTCGTTAGATTATTATATTTATGTCCTAGCTAATGACATTTATATGTGCTAGAGGTGTATATAATTAGATGATGCTAATGGATTCAAATATGTATATTAGATGATGTTTATGTTTATTAGATGATTATCATCATGATGTTTATTTTTTTGAAATAATATTTATTATAAATGGTGTATTGGTGAACTTATAACAAACTTTTGTATATGAAATTGCATGCAAAACGACTTACTTTAAAAAAATACAAAAATATTTTTATAAATTACAAAGTTTGGTATGGTTGAAACTATGATTGTAAAGTTACCATAAATATTTTTCTATTACTTAGATAGTTCATGGATATTCAATGTAACTTAATTAGTACATTTTTCAATACTCACAAGGAAAAACTAATTAAAGGTAAAATAATTTAATTATTTCTTAATAAGACGAAAATGTGTAACTCATTCAATTTTTAATATAAAATATTAATAATGATAAATTATTCAAAAATACAATTTAACCAATTCAATATTGGTTTATAAAATTCAATCTATTGTTAAATTTAAAAAACTTAAGTCAACATTTTTTTATAATTAATTTAGATTTAATATAACTTAAAAATTATATTTTTATAAAATTTAATTTATTACTAAAGTTATGATATTTTCAAGCAATTTAAATTTAATAATTATAACAACTCTTACCAAAATTAAATTAGAAATTCCTCTCTAAAGATGAGGACCAAGAAATGTAAAATAAGGCTTGTGAAGTTACTTGTAGTTGGGGATTTGCTTTATTGGAAGTTTTCCCTCAAAGAGGAAAATGAATTGTTTTCTAGTAATAAAGATATAACATTTTGGTGCTATTTTGGTTCTTTATTTGCTATTGTACTAGTTTAAATTTAACTCTTTTTATTAATAAATATAAGTTAAATAATACAAAAATGATACTATATTAGATTTAAACTTTTGACAAATAATATATTTGATTATTTCTTAATGAAAAACTCAAAAAGGTATTATTTTTTCCACTTATCACAAGATAGTCACTAAAATTCATATTTTCACATTTCTCCTAGCTAATATTACATCATGTTCACAATGATAAAGACATGTCTACTTTGAATAATTTACTTATAAATATATAAAAATAGATATTTATTTTACATAATATAAATAGGAAAGAAAAATGCATCACCAAGTCTTTTTGAAAGTCAAACAAATGCCTCTTAATCACCATCACATTATTTATCATTTAATTATTAGCCATGAAATATTTATTAATTCAAATTTTATTTATAAATACCATTGAAAATACAAGTCAAAATTGTTCTATTATCTATGAAGAAAAAAATAAAACCTCTCATGCATCCATGTAAGCCCATATGTTTCTATTGAAAAATGGAGCAATAAATTCTCAAATTGATTTAACTGATCATCCAGGGGGACTTCAGTCAAACTCAATGATCATCTAGTTAATTGATCAATCGACCCAAAATAACTAGTGCATGTAGAGAGTTCAAGTTACCTAGTTGAGGTGGAGATTCCAAGGTAGTGTAACATTAGTTGTAGACTAGTCTTGAGTGTACAAGTGTTGCATGCAGCCATATGATCAGCCTAAAGGAATTGCACAATTCAATTGAGGGAATTTCCTAAATAATAGGGGATAATTCCTCAAGGAACACTGCAAGGAAATAGGAGCTTAAACCGAGGGAAAAATTGACTAAGTCTAGGTTAGAGGCCTTCAGTGAGCAGAGATATAGGTTGTGCACTTGAAGGGTCAGCTAAGTTGAGAAAAGTATCTTAATACATGTCTATTTCATTTTATTAATGTAAGAATCATTGGTGTTTTTTAGCATATTTCTTTCCCCGGAGAAAAATACTCATTGCATGTGTGTTATTCCTTCTTGCATGTCTGAAATTTTAGTTCTAAATTGTGAAATAATGTTCGCAAAGCAATAGTGTAGATTTGTGTCTTGTGATTTTAATTAAAACTTCATGAGTAGTTGCAAATATAGAACCTAATTTCTGCATGGTATCAGAGCTGGATTCAGATTAGAGTAGGAAATTTGAAGTTGTATCTCAGAGATTTGAATTTAAAGATAAGTGTAGAAGAATTTCTTCAGAGCTGAGAGGATGGCCTTCAATGGACTAAGGATAGAGTATGCCTTAGAAGGCACCTGTAATTTTGTTGAATGGAAGGACTCCATGGAGGCAGTATTGGATGACTATAGGTTGTTAGAATATATCAAGACAAATGTCGTAGAACCTAAAGCATCTAATGCCTAGAACCTTTCTCAATGGAAGAAAGATGTGGCCAAGGCAAGGAGAATCATCTTGGAGGGAGTAATGGATCATATTGCCTCAAATCACCATGGAAAATAAGCTTCATTTGCGATGTGGAAAGCACTGACATAATTTTTTGAGAATAGTAGTGACCATAAGAAGCTGATACTCAAGGATAAAATTCAAGGTATCAAGATGCAAAAGAATGAAATAATTCCGCAATATCTGAGTAAGTTTACACAGTGGCATGATGAACTTGGTAGAGTTGATGTTAATGTCCTTGAAGAAGACTTATTAACCTTAGCCCTTCTAGGCCTTCCCAAGAGTTGGCATAACTATCCAGATTTGGTGAATGGGAATGTTGGCTTGAGGGGGCTTGACCTAGGTTTGGAGTTAATTAGCCAAACAAATCCTTGTACTACTGGCCCTTTCAGCAACAGTCCATGGAGTGCGGACTGAGGTCTCACCCGAAGTAGTATGGGGGGATGCTAGAACCAGGTTTCTGCACCCTTGAAATGTCTGAGGGGTCAACTTAGTCCAACTGTGAATACCCTTGCACAGGTCTCTTCGCGCACTGCAGGGCCCTCAAGGCCTTTTTACCCGGTTAGACTTGTCTTCGTGTTGGCTTGTTGGGGCTTGACCCAGTTTCAGAGTTAGTTAGCCAAGAAAATCCCAATACTACTGGCCCTTTTAGCAATAGCCCGAGGAGCGCGGACTGAGGTCTCACCCAAAGTAGTATGGGAGGGTGCTAGAACCAAGTTTCCATACCCTTGAGATGTTTGAAAGGTTTGACTGGTCTCACTGGGTGTCCCTGCGCGTGGGTTACTTCATGTGCTTCTCTGCTCTTATGCCCTGATATAATGCCTTCATGCAACCCTAACCAAGGACTGTGGAGCTTTCACGCTACTCGGCGCTATCACCTGCGACCTTACTTATCTTCTTCTATTAGTTAATTACCTTCACGTATTTGTATGCCTTATGTTATAAAAAACATTCAAGTAAGCTCGCGCAACATATAAACAATATATTTACGAATTATATCCAAGCATATATTGAAATAGGAAAAGATGCATAGAAATAAGATAAAGTTTCTCTTTATTGATTCTTCCAACTGTTACAGCCTTGACCTGCCCTGTGCACTCAACTGCAGGGGTCTGCGCACTCAGTTGCAGACTGCTAGGCCTCTGTGCACTCAGCTACAGAGCCTTCTCCTACTCTACAACCCAAAGACACACTCTGCACTTAGACTCTATTGACTCATCATGTCTCATCCATTGATTCATTCCTTGATTTATTGATCTATTTCAACTTAGAGCCTCACTTGATTTATACAATCCCATCGTCCACAGACCACGGGTAGGTTTTATCTATTCGACATTACATTACAAAAACTAGGGTGGACAACCCTATGACTCTATTATACTTTTGCGCCTTGCGCCCACAATTCGTGGAGCTTTTACAAAAGACTTGGTCAAAACTTGGGCTTTAAGCCCAAAAACATGCCTTGGAGGGATTCCATGCCCAACACTTCGTGTAATCCTAACCAAGAACTACAAGTTGTTCACGCTTCTAAGGCAACGATGTACGCTAAGTCCCTTAGTAGTACTGAAGATATTACTTATCTTTCTTATAAAAGTTAGTTAACTTCACATACATAGATACTTATCATAGATTTACTTATTCAACGCATTCATATAAGTTCGTGCAACATATAAACAATAAATTTGTAAACCCAATATATTTTATGCACAAAACAAGAATGATACATAGAATTATGGTAAACTTCTCTTTATTAATGCTTCAACCGGTTACAGACTCAACCTGCCCACGCACTTAGCTGAAGGGGTCCGCGCGCTCAACTGTAGACTACTAGGCCTCTGCGCACTCAGCTGCAGAGCCTTTCCCTACTCTATGACCCAAAAGACATGACTTACACTTCGACTTACTGCTTCACAGATTCATTGTTAGACTATCTTCTTATTGTCTTTTTACATCTTAGAGCCTCACTCTATTTATACAATCCCATGGTCTTCGGACCATGGGTAAAATTCTTAAGCCGACATTACATAACAAAAATAAGGGTGGACAACACTATGAATCAATTACAACTTCGCACGTTGCGCCCACAAATCGCGAAGTCTTTACAATGGACTTTGTCAAAACTTGGGCCTTAAGCCCCAAAATCTGCCTTGGGGGATCTTGCTCCCAACAGGCCCCCAGCACAAACATCATGACTAGCCCGTAAGTCACTCAGTCAGTGCGGAGATCTTCACGTGGAGACGTCCTAGTTTTGCTCAGACTACTGCAAGGTCGGTAACGCACTGAGCCACTGCTTGATGTATCTCTTGTACGTTTTGTTCTGAGACTGTGGTGTTAGAACTGCTCCCCTGTATATGTTTCTGCGTCCCTTGCATTTGTGTGAGTTTGCCTTCAATTATTGTTGTGATTGCGTAGGCCTCATCAATCCAAGGCTGCACATGCTCCTTCAAAACTGCTTCTCTGTGTCGTGCTACTTCTACTTGCTCCTTAAGCACTTTTGCCTATTGCATTCGTGCAAGCCTCTGTGTGAGGGCCATTGTCTGTGCGGTGCCTCTGACATTATCATAATGCTACTGTAGCTCACACACTTCTGTTTCTAAGTGTCGTATGTTCAGGTCCTCTTGTAGGTTGGTGAGGACCTCGAATGATTCTTCCAACATTATGGTGCAGTCCCTTACCACTCTGCTGATCTCCTCCATCCCTGCTATAATGGCGCTGGTGCGTTGTTCCCTTACCTTTGGAGGAGTGGACGATTGTGCCTTCAATCATAGCTTTGCTATTTGAAGGTTCAGTTATAGTTGAACCTTGGCCATTTCTTCATGCGCCTCATGTGCCCTTGCTGCTAGTCTCTGGATGTGTTCCTCTACAGTTGCCTTTATTGAGATGGCAAACTCAGGGACCCTCTGGCATGCTTCTTCGAGTACCTACACCATCTGCCTATTTTGGGATACCACCTCATTGCACTGCAAGCTCAAATGCTTCATGTTGATCCTTTTCTTGCTCAACACGTGTAGTGCGCGACTCTCTCTTAATCTAGGTGGCTCGAGGGACACACACAGGACAAAGAGGGCTTATGAAAGCTCAAAAATAAAAGTGATCATAATGATTTCAAACTAGGACCATAGATCTCGTTATCCTGATTGTGGTGGTGTGAATAAATCGTCAAACTGAGTCCGTATGCGAAGGTTAGAAGCAGTCAAAGTTTGGTTGACTTTTTCTAACTAGGCAGGCTTAAGGAGGCAGCAATTTGGATAAAATCTGGCCACTAGATTTCGGCCAACCTAGGCCAGATTCTGGGTGAATTTGTGGCCTGTTTAATTTGTCTCCAATAATTTTTCGAATGTTCAAAAAGGACTAATTTTTGTTAATTGAAAAAAAATTGGGGTGGCAGGCCATCAACCCCGCCACCCCCCCATATCCCTTATATTAAAAAAATATATTATTTATGGTTCGATAGACCATGACCCCTGCCGACCCTCCCTCAGACCTCCAAACGATATTTTAAATTAAGTGTGAGCGGCCATGACCCCGCCATGCCCAGAGCTCTCACAACGTACTCCGTAACAATCGATGGGGGCACAGGCTGTCAACCTCGCTGCCCTCTCCACCTCCCTTGACATGCAATGAAAAATGATAGTAAAGGGGCATGGACCACCGAAATAGTGGACCCATCACCCGGTTGTTAAAAAACAAAAAAGAACATAATAAAATAGGAGGGGCAGGGTTTGACCACCCGACCCCTCCTCAACAAGTTTCCAAATTTTACCACTACGCCAATCAAACCACATGGAAATATCCGCCCATATTTTTTATAAAACCCAATTTTCTCTGTGCACCCAGGAGATAGAGGAACCAAGAGAGAGCATGGAAAACAAGGTAGAGTTAATTTTAATTAATTTTTATGCAGGTGGAACCATGACTGAGAAAAATTTCCAGGAGGGTGAAATTTCCACAGTGTCCAAATTGGACAAACTTTATGTCGATCTTACACCTATTAGTGACACGAACCTGATGGCATAGTAAGTTTCCTGATCTGAGCAGCCGATTTGCAGAGGACTCGGAGGGGGGAATCTTCAAGGAATCTAAAAGATTCTGTAAGCCCTAGATTTCCACTTTCTCAAAATTAAGAAATTTGACAGTCGATTTTGCACTATTCAATGCCACAAATCTGATGGTGCATTTAGATTTTACATTTTCTCATTCTATTTTTCAGCCACTTTTCTAAGTGGAGTGCAGGTTTTAGCATTTATGTGCAAGCAACCATTTCCATGCGATTTGATTCCATGAGATCGATGGCTCGAAAAACTTTAGCAGCTTGACATCCTCTTCTTTAGATGGCCCTTGGATGTGAGGTATATGAAATGTGTTCATATACTTATTTTTCTATGCATTGCGTTGCACAAATCCCTATTTGATGCTTGATGTGGGATGTTATTTCTTACTTGTTTTCATGATTCCTGCTTGATGTGATGCAAAATCATTTGTGTGATGTACTTGTTGTCATACTTCGTCATGTTTTGTTTGAGATCTCTTTGTAGTCATGTTGATGGGATACTCATGTTGTCGCCATATATGTTTGCATTGAAATCAATTTTATGCCATGTTGATGGGATGATCATCATGCATGAGTTTTGTGTCATACTGATAGGAGTCCTTTCGACTGAGAGTTCCTGTAACGGAATATCTCTTGGAGCAACTCTTGCGTGAGGGAATTTTTCTTGTATGAAAGTGACATCACCTCTTATGTACATCATCACTATTGACAACAGTTAATGCAGTGGTCTACACCATATTGACACCAAGGCCCAGAGACGTAGTCCCTCCTAGATGAACTCATTATCAATGGCTTATGTCCTCATGTGTTGACGAATGTCATGTTCCTCTTCTTTACAACATGCAAATGTATTGATTTATGCTCTTTTAAAAATGAAATTTCACATCACGAAAGTAAAAGGTCTTGGAAGGGTCCTTCATCACAGTCAGAGCTGGATCAAGTTGTATTAGAGCGATCTTTGCATGGATGTGAATTGAAAGCATGAACAATGGAACATGCAATGATAGAGGATGAAAAAATGATGTACGAGACCATGCTCAAAATTTCCCAAAGGGTGGAAATAATGTATGAAACTATACAAAAAGAGACAGAGGAAAAGGAGCAATTGTAGCTTCAGTTACAAGCCATGGAAGAGGTCCTGGAAGAACTGAAGCACAACAAACAAAATCTTCAAACAGAGAACGTTGAATTGAAGATGTTTCTACATGAAGAGAAAGAGGAAAAACAAAGTTTGATACGATGATTTCAAGCTAAGGATGAGGCCATCGAAAAGCTATAGCGTGACCCATGTGAGGTAAAAAGTAGTTCTCCAAATTCATGTGTGTGTCTTGATGATGATTTCATTGTTTTTGAAAATCATACCACAAGAATTTGCTCCAAGCTGTTAAAGAAAATGGGGTATGAAGGAAAAGGCTTGGGCGTTAATGGCCAAGGCATTGTCAACCCTATCAAATTAGAAGAATTACCCCATCAGACAGGACTTGGGTATGTCAGTAAGGAAGTTTGGGAATGCACTAAGATAGATAGCAAGCCACCAACAATAGATTAAGAGAAGCCCTCATCATTTCTTTCCAAATCGACAGAGGAGGTAAAAGATGTTGATATCCTTTTGGTTTCGTCGTCACATAGTATGATTTCCATTGGAGATTTGGAGATCCCAATTATAGGGACAAACATGAGACTCCTTACCAAGACAAGGCACGAGGAGGAAAAAGAACTTGGTGTTAATAAAAAAGGCATATGTCAACCATTTGAGGTTGTGCAGAGACCTCAATTTGCACGCTCGAGATACACCAAATGAGAATGCTCGAAGATGTTAGATGCTTCCGAGACATCGTTGAAATCATCGAGGAAAGAGAATGATGGGAATACATCCCCATCATCCCATGGCAGTTTCCATTGCAAGGAAAGAGCTGAGGGAAGATCTCATTGCCATAATTACACTAGGGATGGCAAGGAAAGGTATAACCAATTTCGATTTTCGAATGTTCATTTCGATTATAAGCATGCTTTTAATGATGAATGTAAAAAATGGCATCGAAAAACATGTACCTTTTGTGGATTACATAACCATACATTCTCTAAGTGTTGAAAAAGAATGGCAGCACACAGAAGGATGAGGCATGAAAGACCCTCTTAACAACATGTAAAGAAATAGGTTAAGAAAATCTAAAGGAAGAAGTTGTGTTGTAGTCATTGCGACAGAAATGGCCATCAAAGAGCCACTTGTTGGAGGCTCCATCCAGAGCAATTCCTTAAAGACAAAGTGTTGGTGCATGAACCAGGTGAAACAATTGTTCGACAGGAAAAACCACCAGAGGGGGATGACCCATTCACAAAAATAAGTGAAAAATGGTTTCTAGACATGTTAGCATGTGATGGTCATGCTTTTGTAAATCATTTGTTGCATTTTAAAATGTAAAAGTGATGATGTGTTTTCCATCACTTGTTCAGCAACAATGATATCTGGTCTTATTTTGTGTTGCATGATAAACTCTGAAAGTGATGTTGTGTTGCCATCACTTGTCAAAATAATAATGTTTGGCCTTATCTTTGTAAATCATGTGTTGTAGTGATGATGTGTTTTCCATCACTTGTTGAAGCAACAATGATATGTTGGCCTTGTTTTCATAGCAGGGGTATTGTGTCCATCTTGATGTAAACTTGACCATCGAGTACATGTTATAAACTCGTGGCGAGTATGGGATGCTTGGGTCAGTAGTTGGTCATGAAATTCAAGCATGTAATTTGCAAAAACAATGTACTACAGGTTGCAGAGGTTGTAGGTGTCGACTCATCGCTTAAGGCTGTGAAGAACAAAGGTGAAGGAGATGGAGGCGATACATTTTAGGACACTTGTGATGCAGACAAGGTATAGAGAAGTTGTAGATTACTTTTCGTGCTTTTGGAGGACCAGAAGCTCCTCAGTGGGGAGGATTGATCTAGGTGGATCCAGGGACACACATAGGACCAAGAGGGCTTATGAAAGCTTGAAAATAAAAGCGATCATAATGATTTCAAACTAGGGCCAAAGTGCAGATCTAGTTGTCCTGATCATGGTGGTGTGAATGGTTCATCAAACCAAGTTCGTATGCGAAAGTTAGAAGCAGTCAAAGTTTGGTTGACTTTTGCTGATTAGGCATGCTTAAGGAGGCAGCAATTTGGAAAAAATATAGCCACCAGATTACGGCCAACCTGGGCCAGATTCTGGATGAATTTGTCACCTATTTGATTTGTCTCCTTCGGTCATTTTTCGAATTTTCAAAAATGACTTATTTTTGTTAATTGAAACAAAACAAAATATAATTTGGGGTGACGGGCCACCAACCCTTCCACCCCTACTCATATCCCTTGTATTAAAAAAATATATTATTTGTGGGTTGACGGGCCATGACCCCTGCCGACCCTCCCTCAAACCACCAAAACATATTTTAATTTAAGGGTGGGCGCTCATGACCTCACCACCCCTAGAGCTCTCACAACGTACTCCGTAACAATCGGTGGGGATGCGGGCTGTCAACCACTCTGCCCTCTCCACCTCCCTCCACGTGCAATGAACATCGATGGTAAAGGGGTGTAGGCAACCGAAATAGTGGACTTGCCGCCCGATTGTTTAAAAAAAAAAAACGAAATAAAATAGGAGGGGCGGGTTTGACCACCTGACCCCTCCTCAACAAATTTCCAAATTTTACCACTACACCAACCGAACCACATGGAAATATTCACCTAGACTTTTTATAAAACCCAGCTTTCTCAGTGTGCCCAGGAGATAGAGGAACCAAGAGCAGGCATGGAAAATGAGGAAGAGTTAATTTTTATGCAGGCGGAACCATGACTGTGAAAAATTTCCAGGAGGGTGAAATATTCGCAATGTCCAAATTACACAAACTTTATGTTGGTCTTACACCTCTCAGTGACATGAACCCGATGGCGTAGTTAGTTTCTTGATTTGAGCAACCGATTTGTAGAGGACGCGGAGGAGGGAATCTTCGAGGAATCTAGGGGGAATCTAAAATATTCCTTAAGCCCTAGATTTCCACTTCCTTAGAATTCAAAAATTTGACAGTTGATTTTGCTCTATTCGACGCCACAAATATGATGGTGTGTTCAGATTTTACATTTCTCATTCTAGTTTTTGACCACTTTTCTAAGTGGAGTGCAGGTGTCATCATTTATGTGTGTGCAACCATTTCCATGCGATTTGATGTCATGAGATTGATGGTCTGAAAAACTTCAGCAGCTTGACATCCTCTTCTTCAGATGGCCCCTGGATGTGAGGTATATGCAGTGTGTACATATACTTCTTTTGTGATGCATAGCACTGCATAGATCCCTGTTTGATGCTTGATGTGGGATCTTGTTTCTTACTCGTTATCATGATTCCTGCTTGATGTGATGCAGAATCATTTGTGTGATGTACTTGTTGTCATGCTTTGTCATGTTTTGTTTGAGATCCCTTGGTTGTAATGTTGATGGGATACTCACGTTGTCGCCATGTATGCTTGCATGGAAATCCTTTTTATGCCATGTTGGTAGGATGATCATCATGCATGAGTTTTGTGTCATACTAATATGAGTCCTTTTGACTAAGAGTTCCTATAGCAGAACATCTCTTGGAGCCACTCCTATGTGAGGGCATTTTGGTTGTATGATAGTGGCATCACCTCTTATGTACATCATCACTATTGACAACACTTAATGTAGCGACCTACCCCATATTGACACTAGGGCTCAGAGACGTAGTCCCTCCTGAACGAACTCCATTACAAATGGCTTATGTATTCATGTGTTAATGAATGTCATGTTCCTCTTCTTTACAACATGTAGATGTATTCATTTATGTTCTTTGAAAAATGCAATTTAACACATCACAAAAGTAAAAGGTCTTGGGAGGGTCCTTCATCACACTTGGAACTGGATTATCTCTAGCCCTTAGTTCTATAGTAATCCCATCTTGTAGAATGTATAACGTCTCCCAGGGGAGCATAGCCATGTTGATTCTTATGCCTTTCAATGCACTGACCATAGGCTTGTCGGCCTCATTCACTGTAACTAGCGCCCCTTTTGGTAGCACTACTGTATTGGTCATGTGAGTGTGAATCATTTCCTCAGCTGTGGCCATCCCTACTACGAGGCTAGTTGAGAGCATACCAGCCTAAGGAGTGCACACCTGCAACTCCTGAATCTATGCTTGGAGGGTCCCCAACATAATTTGATTCTCCACTGTGATGTTTTGGAGGGCCTCTGTGGTGATTTCGCGCACTGTCTCTCCTATATCATGCAAATCATCCTCAGTAAGGGTGATCGGTTCGATCGACAGCTTGGATTCACCTTCTTGTGCGGCCCCATCCACTCACTTGGGCACTGGTGCTTCAATTGTGTTGACGTGGTTTGTGGGTCAACATCACCCTCCTCTTCTTATGTTTCAATTCCTTTCTCTTTCTCAAGCAAAGGTGACTTTTGGCCCTCACATGATGCCTCTTGTGCTGGTAGTACTGCAGCTTTTTTCTGTTCTGCTACTGTCCGCGTACTGTCCCGCACCTCCTGTGATTTTGCTGCTACCGCTTCTTTCCATCTATTTTCTACTAACTATGCCGTGCGTATTTTTTCCTCTTCCTTCTTTGTCTGCGTAGCAGACTTTTCCAGCGTAGAGATGTTTGGGGCACGCCATTCTAGTGGCCATGTCTCCAGTACATTGAAAATCACATCATCTATGGCCATGAAGGGTAGCTCGCTCCACTTCTTGGCTGGGTCCTTGCGCGCCCTGAGGTATACATGGTGAAAGTCTGCTTTAAAATCTGCAAAAATTCGTAGGCTATTGTAGACAGTTGGTGATAATCGCAGTCTGCGGTTAATCCCCATTCTGAAGTTCATCTGCATGAATGCCCAGAATATTTTCCTGTCGTGGACATGGTTCGCTTCCTTAGTGGCCCACAACGAAGCATAATTCGCGGCCTCTAGGAGATCCCTTGCAATCGTGGGGAATTGGATGTCCTCCAGCAATTCCCTAGCCACCAACATTATGAAAAATAGAAGCCATGCATAGTGGATGGTTTTTCGCTATTCCTGTGCCTCGTAGTAGTTCTCCAGGAACTCCTTGCACAAAAATTTGGACCAGTTAAACTGGACCCCCTTTGCACATTGCTCGACAAGTGCAATCATTAGCACGGGGACCTCATCCATGCGGCACTTCCACATGAGCTTACCTGCTAGTATATGGGTCGCAACTTTGACTGCTTTGTTGTTGATGCTATATATTGTGTAGCCCCTTTTCTTCTTCTCCAACTTGTATTTATTTTTCATGGCCTCCGCGACAGCCAAATCATTGCTCTTACCCTTTGAAATGTTTGCAGGGTCCTCTCCTTTAAACAGGAGCCAGGTAATGCAATGGATTAAGTGGTCCGTGATGGGGATGGGCTCCTCTAGCCACAAACACCCATCATGCAGTAGGCAGAGCAGCTGCCTGATGACAAAGATCATCACTAGGGTGTGGTGGTAATGTGGCACCTAGAGCAGGTTTAACAATCCTACCTTTTTAACTCCGCATAACCACTTGCACGGCTCCAACTCTATAACTCTCACTACGGTGTTCTGCTTCGGCTTCATGAGCTACGCAGTCGCTAGGTGAGGGAATTTCTCATGGTCAGCGAGATCCTAATCTTCAAACTTCAAGTTCAGTACCCATCCTAGGTGCATTCCCTAAAAAATGATATCATCCAGGAGGAGCAGAGTCTGTAGAGAGCTCTTGCTCTTGTCGAGGTACTTGGGCACTTTTGCCTTCCCCTTTTACAGGGAGATATCCGCGGGCAGTTTTGTTGGAGGGTGCACAACCTCAATTTCTACCTCCATGCTCTTGTCTTCATCTTCTTCAATTATGAGGTCTTCAAGGTCGTCTTCCTCCTCATTGATTTCCAGGTTAAATTCTTTCCCCTTTTCCTCCATCATTAATCTGGTGTTCAACAGGTTTTGCAGGGACAACCGTACTGGAATCATGGATTGTTTGTCTTTCTTCATTCTCAGTGTGTGCGGGGACTTTGGGATTTCTACTAAAATCTCAGTGCTTTCAGGGGCATCTTTGATGGTCATGGCCTTTGTGGCTTCTTCGGCAGTCATTTCTGTGATTTCTCCAACTTCTCTAGACGCTGCCATCTCGTTGGTCCATAAAACTCTCAACTGTGTAATCAGGTGCTCAAAAAATGCTCTCAGCAGGTTACATAGGTCTCGGCTCAGAATACTCGACAACGCAATTCTCAAATGACCAAGTGTTGTTTGCTGGGAAACCCTTTGTGATTTATACAATCTTTTGAATTGAAATTGGACCGTTCCCCCCAAATTGGACCGTTCTTGCCCATAAAGTCTACCTTAACTATCCATCACCCGCTTCATTTGGTCTCAAACCAAGGATCACATCGTCAATAGTGACCGTAACAGTCACTTTCTAGCTAACCTGTGCGGCAGCGCAGGCACCCCTGCACTGTTGTAGACCTTGCGACACTTCGTTCCTGCATGCAACCCCTTCATCACACAGCTCTTTCACTGAGTAGCTTATAGTCTCATGCCTCCTTCCAACTACCTGGGGCACTAAGACTATTCTTCCCACGGCTAGTCAGGTGGCCGTGCCACTTGTAAAGGGTTTCAACTGAGAATTCCTCACTTTCCCTGGAACAAATCTGCCTTTTGTTTTTATTTTCCACGTAGCGCACTTTACCATCTGCATTATGCCACAATGAGTGATCCCTTTAGTAATGTATGGCTCAATCCAAGGCATCAAGCTGATCAACTCTCGACGACAGTCCCAAAATTTGTCATCATAGTCGTGTGAACCCTGTTTTATCTCCCTGGTTTTCTTATGGAGAAAATCTTTCTTTATTTCTTCCTCAAGCTTCTTGACTTCCTCTTTTATCAGAGTGCTTTCCTCCCATAATCACACCCTTTCTTTCATGAGTTCTTGGAGCCTAAGATCACCATGTCAGATTTATTCTTTAGGTCCCATGCATTCTTCTACAATATCTTCTAATTGCACGATCCCTTCTTTCAAGGTTGCACGGTCCTTTACGTTCATAAGTGAAACTATTCATGAACTAGGCCTTCGATACTCCATCAGAAGCACAACGTTCACCCCACAAACCAGCATGGAAAGTGTCTGTTCTGTTAGTTTCTTGCACATCGTCCTATAAGCCCATAGGACTATCTGTACGAGTAGGTCTCAATCACTCCACTGTGTACTATAGACCTTGTTCAGTGCTTCACATACTTCATTATAGGCTTCTGCGTGGGTATCCCTCTACATGATCATTCTTTTCATACTCTATCATTCCAACTTGATAAGCCTTTTGCACGTCCCCCTCCTCCCCCCCCCCCCCAACTCATGCTTTTTGATCATATTTCCCAACGTAAGGCTTATGTACTTCCATGCAGGTTGTTTGTCATATGCTCGCACCCATCTGGATAGATGCATACACAGATTATTTCACCCAGTGTGGTTATCTGTCAATCGCACCCTAAGCTTCCTGAACCGTGTGCACATCATCTACCTACAGTCGCACCAGTCTTCAAAGTTTTCTCTATGTGTACCCCACCACCTTGCGGGTGTAGCATGCAGTACCCATTTCAAAGCTTTGAACCATTGTTTTTCTGGCATCTCTCTTTCAAATTTGTCCAAGAAGGCATCTACCTCACCTAATCTGTCATAAGTAGGTAGATCCCTCATTTTTGCTGAAACACAGTGCAATAGTCTTGTCATCACGTTACAATTAGGTGCGGTTACCTCATGTAATTGGTTCTATCGTCGCTCTATCTCCTCATCTGATTCTGAAGTGTAGGAGCTCTCGTGCTCCCATGAAATTCATCCATCTGTAGTAGGATTCACCTAGTCTTGTTCTCGTGCAGTTATCTTGTAGATGCAGTCTAAGTCATCATCACTTTCATAGTCATGCAGTGGCTTAGTGTAGCGCAATCCATCAATTGGGTCCAAAGTTATCACTACGCGTAGAGACTTCTTTTCGAAAATCATCTTGTGCTTCTTTAGGTTGATCACCCCATTCAAGTCAGTGACCCAATCAATTCCTAAGAGTGCGGGGTAGGGATTGCTGTCGTCAACAATCTTTATTACCTCAAAATCAGCTGGCGCACTTGCTCCTTCAATATTCGTTGTGATTTCTTGCACTCATCCCAAGGGTATTATTTTTTGTTGGTTCGTTATGTGTAGCTAAATAGGAGATCACAGCAGCATTGGTCTCCCCATGCATTCCCATGCCTTCTTCAACAAAACATTCGCGTCCGATCCTAGGCCCAAAATTACTTGGTCCATTTTGTACTCCCCAATCTGCGCAGTTAACCTCATTTCTCTTCCAGTTCTTGTCTTATGTTTTCCAATTTTCCAGACCATACACGTTTCTCCTTGCATGGTCCCAACGCATTTATTAATGAGCTTCTTCAATCCCTTTACAACTTTACTGTCACTTAGCAGCTTCATGCATGTTTCCAGGAACAACGTGAGCATTGATGGGTCCATTTCTGGCTCCAGTCTGTCTTTGCTTCTTGAAGTGGAGGCATGAGTGAAGCTCTTCTTAGTTTCCATAAAAGTTTCTCGAGCACACTCCAAATCAAACTCCACTTCCTTTACTGAAGCTTTGCGAACCCAAGTATCATCTTATGGTTGTTTTCCTCTCTCATTTCTCATCGTAATCCCACTTCGGAGCATGATATTCATATAGGCATCGAAAATTTTAGGGGCTAATATTTGCAAGTGGGCTAATTTTCCATGATTTTTCCAAAAAATTGATTCTCCAATTTCCATTTTTTATAAAAATGATTCACCCAAATTTTACAATATAAAATTATTTTACCTTAAAAATTACCAACATTATATAGAGAGTATATATAAAATCATTATAAATTTGAATAAGTTTATAAATACATCAATTAATATTTTATAGTTTTCATATTAGGGATTAGTGAGATTTTCCAATGTTTTTGAACTTCAAGATAATTTTCCATCCTTAAAATTTTCTTTGCACGTTAGGTTCTTCCTCGCGCGGTTCAGACCTCATCATTTGTAGGTTCTGAGTCAGGGGAGGTTTTAATCCTCCTTTATCACGTATCCTAGCTATCAACGTGGGAAAATATTCCATATCATGATCAAACAAGGTACAACACAAACATGATGGGTGCGTTGGATTCGTACAATCACAGGCATAATGCCCTGGCCCTCTGCAATTATAGCATATCAGTTGTCCATGACCTCTTCTAGGTCCTCCTCCACCTTGGCATTGTTCGCACCCCTAGAATCTGGTGCACGCCATTCCTGCACCCTAGTATAGGGGCCGCGTTTTGGACTGAGCCCTATAGGTGGGAGTTCTATCCATCATTAGCTCATAACTTCTACATGTCTGCTCATCATGTCCTACTAATCTACAAAAATTATAGAACAATTGTTGCAATGTTTGTGTGTACTTCTGCAACAGATGACAGTTGTCCATAGCATGCTTTCCTCCTATTTGAAAAATCGCACCCCAAAGAGTAGGCATCGTGTTCAGTCCTGTTTTCACTTCTGGTCTTACCGGCATCGGCCCTCCTCACACAAGGTAATTTGTGAACACTAGGCACCGGTACTTGTCATGACCTTGCTCCTTACATTTCATGCACCACACCTCTTCAGGTGCTTATGGTCTAGCCGTCCTGTCCTGTTTTAGGCTCTGCATTTCTAGGAAAATTTTTTTCAATTGCGCGTGGATTTGTTGAACTCCTAAATTATGATCTTACATTGGGGTATCATGCAGCCTCATCGTGTTCTCTAAAGCTTTAGCCTATGTTGTCAATCTCTACTACATCAATGCGTTCCTAAAATGTGGCGATAGCGATGCTACAAACCATTTGCAATGCTGCCCATCCATCAAAGTCATGTTAGCATCACGAATTGTGCACTTCAGTATCTAATCCAACTCCCAAGGAGCCTCACCTGGTAGCATCGTAATCTCATTGAACCTAATGATCGACTGTGCTTCTGATTTCGTCTTACTAAACTCCCTAGTTAGTGTAGCTTGGATTGCCAAGATTCCTACATTCAGATGGTCATTTGAGTGCTTAATGTACCTGATCAATGCGCAATCCTGTAGAGCACTGACCAACGTTGCTTTCTTGATATTATCATATGTTACTCATTGTGCTTCCCAGATAGCTTTTACTACGAACCAAAACTAGTCCGCACCTTCATTTCCCACTGCTTTGAACACAGGTAGCTTTATCGAGCTTGCCATATTAAAATGCGGTGGTGGCGGAGGTGGTATGGGTGAAGATGGAGGTGAGGTTCATGAAACGGGCAGAGGCATGTGTGGGGGTGGTATGCACGGAATCCTCTGTCTTATCAATTGGATTACACTTCACGGAGAGACCCTCGTGAGCTCTTCTTCGTCCCCTCATGGAGGTGAAATCAAGGGACTAGCTTCTAGTTCTGCACTACCTTCGTTCTTGTAAATTCTCCCACTTCGTGTAGCCCTGAACATCAATGTATTTGCATAATCCAATTTTCACACAATAACATCTTAATCCAAGTGTTCAGAGATTTAGCATACTTACCTCACAGTCCCTTGAGGAAGCGTCATTCTGCTTCGCTATAGCTAACTGAAGTGTCTACCGCGAACTCAATAATGAAGCCTCCTATAATTTGATCAAGCCAGTGATTAATAGCGCATGTGATCTTATCCTCAGATGCTTCCAATCTAGACACTAATTCAGGGGTCCACACAATAGGATTGTCGAGCTTGTAGCTCCCTTGGCTATCTGCTAGCTTTGCGATCCACTCGTACAACTTAGTAAGGAATGATGAAAAGAAAATTTCATGGATCTCTGTGTATAGGTAGCAGGCTAACCACTCTTCTTTTGTCTATCACAGATTCCTGTTCTCCTGCAGTGCAAACTCGTCTATTCTCCTGCCAATCCATCCTTCGATTTCCTTCTTAGTTGGATTCCAATGATGTGACATTACACATCTCTATGCAGATTCCAGTCCCGGCAATGGAACCATTTGTTTGCTTGAGGGAGCCTAACCTAGGTTCGAAGTCAATTAGCCAAACAAATCCCTATACTACTTGCCCTTTCAGAAACCGTCTACAGAGCGCATATTGAGGTCTCACCTGAAGTAGTATGGGGGGATGCTGGAACCAGGTTTCCACACCCTTGAGATGTCTGAGGGTTCAAATTATTCCAACCATGAATACTCTCGCACAGGTAAGTTCGTGCACTGCAGGGCCCTCGAGGCCTTCACACCCTAGTTATACTTGTCTTTGTGCTACCCTAACCAGGAACTATAGGTTGTTTGCATTGCTGATGCAATGATCTATGCTAAGTCCCTTAGTAGTACTGAAGATCTTACTTATCTTTGTTATACAAGTTAGTTAACTTCGCATACACAAATACTTATCATAGATTTACTTATTCAATGCATTCATATAAGTTCCCACAGCATATAAACAGTAAATTTGTAAACCCAATATACGTTATGCACAAAATAGGAATGATACATAGAATTAGGGTAAACTTCTCTTTATTAATGCTTCAACCGGTTACAAACT
Organism: Pinus tabuliformis; assembly: GCA_031772625.1. Classification (NCBI taxonomy): domain Eukaryota; kingdom Viridiplantae; phylum Streptophyta; class Pinopsida; order Pinales; family Pinaceae; genus Pinus; species Pinus tabuliformis. The sequence goes on along the minus strand of CM062816.1, from coordinate 318,208,780 downwards.
CAACCTTCCCTACGCACTTAGCTATAGGGGTCCACGCACTCAGCTGCAGACTATTAGGCCTTTGCGCACTCAACTGTAGAACCTTTCTCTACTCTATGACCCAAAAGACATGACTTACACTTTGACTTACTGCTTCATAGATTCATTCTTAGGCTATCTTCTTATTGTCTTTTTACATCTTAGAGCCTCACTCTGTTTATACAATCCCATGGTCCATAGACCATGGGTAAAATTCTTAAGCCAACATTACATAGCAAAAATAAGGGTGGAAAACCCTATGACTCAATTAAAACTTCACTCTCCGCGCCCACAAATCACAGAATCTTTACAATGGACTTAGTCAAAACTTGGGCCTTAAGCCCCAAAATCTACCTTAGGGGATCCCACACCCAACAGGGAGGGAGAAATTATTGAGTTGGGCGCACTTATGGTCTGACTTGGTACAAGAGGAAATAAGGAAGAATACCAAAGATAGGACTTCATCCAAGGGTGAGTATAAAGAAAAAATTGCATTGGCTAGAAAGGGAAAGAAGGGAAAAAGGAAGAAATCCCAATCCAAACCAGAATCCAGTTAAGGGCGAAAGCAGAAGGATTTTTCAAAAATCAAATGCTTCCATTGTCATGAATTCAGGAACTATGCCATGAAGTGTGCACACAAGAAGGCAAGAAAGAGGACCTTAGGATGAGCAACAGGTGAAGCTTTGACTTCATAGTTCGATCTTGAATTTACCCTCATTGCATGCATGACCAAAACAATGATGAGGAGTGTGTGGTACTCAGACTCAGGTGCATCATTCCATATGATGAGAAATAAAGATTTTTTTAGTAACCTAGAGGAGAAAGATTTGTAGATGCACAATGAGATGGGGGATGATGGAAGGTATAGTGTGAATAATATTGGTACAATCCCATTTTAGAGGGAGTCAGGCTCTCCCCCAGGCTCAAGGATGTCATGTTCATTCCGGGCCTAAAGAAAAACATCATATCTGTTGCAATTTTGGAAGACCATGGTTATGATGTGATATTCAACAAAGGAAAGGAATTTCTGAGACACATATCCACACGACAGGTGAAGAAGATCAAGGTTCACGTGAAGAACCTGTACAAGCTAGATGTGAAGGATTATGTTTCATTAAGTACAAAGGCAGAGAAGTGCAGAGACACGATGCCGATGAACTTTGGCATAAAAGACTTGGCCATTTTCATCATGGAGTTTTGAAGATCATGTAGTAGATAACCACAAGCCTTCCCAAAGGAGAACTTGAGCAACAAGATGTATGCAAAAGGTGTACCTTGGGAATGTACACAAAATCCAGCTTCCATGATTGGGACATGCAGTATTTGAAAGGATTCCACTTTGATGTCTGTGGACCTTTCTCGATAGCCTCCACCGCCAAGAAAAAATATTTTGTCATTTTTTTTTATGAATTCTCAGAAAAGTGCTAGATCTTATTCATGCGGAAGAAGGATGATAAAGAAACATGCAAGAAGGTGAAGTCTCTTAGGAGAAATAATGGAGGTGATTATGTGTTCAATGAATTTACAAATGTTTGTGAAAAAAGAAGGAATTTAGAGAGAGTTGGCAATGCCCCATAACCCACAACAAAATGGGTTAACTGAGAGGAAGAACCATAACATTGTGGGAGAAACAAGGTTGATGTTGCATGATGAGGGCCTACCTCCGCATTTGTAGGTCAAGTCTTGCAACACAAAAATCTTTTGTAGAACCATATTCCTCATTGTATTCTTGGCATGATTACACCAGAGGAGGATTTCTCGATGAGGAAGCTAGATGTGTCTCACTCAAGGAATTTTGGGGCCTTTGTTTACTTCCATGTCTCCAAATAATTAAGGAAGAAGCTAGAGTTGACAACACAATTTGGGGTATTTTTGGGTTACATAGAAACTCCCTAAAACTACCGTGTGTACTTTCCATCCCTCAAATGACATTTGTACGAAGGGATGTAAAATTTGATGAAGATAAAGCCATGCAGTACTCTCTTGAGAGGGAACTTCATATCACACCATAAGAGGAGATTTTAGCTCCAAAGGAGGAACCTCAATAAGTTGTGGAGAAACCACAAATTGAGGAGCAAAGAGTGGAGACAACCACTCAAATAGAACCATCTAGAAAAGGTAGAAAAAGGACCAGGGATAGTTAGAGACTTGGTGCAGGATGCAAGGGAGAATGTGGGTGCTCCTTCAATTCAGTGAAGGTAGAGAAGGTAACTTGATTGGTACAATGGCTACATGGATATAATGACTGAGCTTGTAGAGACTGAGCCATCCTCTTTCGAGGAAGCAGTAGATAAAGTTGTATGGGTTGATGCAATGGTGGAGGAATACAAATCCATTGCAAAGAACAGTGTTTGGGAAGTGGTCCCAAGACCAACAAATAAATTAGTTGTGGGTTCAAGATGGATCTTCAAGGTAAAGCATGCAGCATATGGAAGCATAGAAAAGTACAAGGCTAGATTTATGATCATGGGGTACTCTCAAGTTGAGGGGATTGACTATGAGGAGACATTTGCTCCTAGAGCAAGGTACTCATCCTATTACACAATATTTTGTCACAAGTCTTGCACTTTCCTGTGACATACCTTGAAATGTCGAAAACATGACCATCATGAAGTGTACTAATTCATATATGTAGCTTATATCCTCCCTCAGACATTGATTAGAAAATGCCTTGAGCTTTCCCTAAAGAAAATATCTCTAAAATCCTAATTTGAGGATCATTGCTCTTATGAGGCAAAAAACAACAATGATTTCTTGTTGCATTGTACTTAACCCGTGATGGCATCACTCTGTTCACTTGTATACCCATGATGATTCCAAAAAGGCAATTTTCCCAAAGAGGATGAGAAGATTCGTGATCTAGAAGCTTTGAGAGCAATGAGCTGGAGGTTGTTTGGCATAGATGAGGTCGAATTCTCCCAACTTGGCCTCTTGGTATTATCCCTATGAGCTACCTCCTTGAGATGAGGGCCTAATCCTATCTTTGGAGAGGTCTTAACTCCTATTGTAGCGGCTACAACCACCATCCAAAATTTTGGCCAATACCAATTTCAGAGCCTCCCTTAAGAGTTTCACTTGATGATTTCACACACTCGGGTTCACTTCGAGCTTGTGTGAGCCTTTGAATGTACCTTTCTTTATATTTTCATTCAAGTTCCTGTATGCTAGTGCCTAAGTCATGCTTGTGACCATGTTCTGGTTATGCTGAAAGTCTTTGCTTCTTATGTGCTTGTTGTGTTCACTATGAAAGAATTTGTCGCACTCACACACGGAGTCACATTCACTGTGATGCAAGCATTGTTTCGATCAATGAATGGCCAGTCACGAGTTTCGTACTTATCACTTGCACCATTGATCAGTCATGTTAAACATGTGTCTAGATGGTTTGGGTCATTTTGTCATCGAGTCATGTGAGTGTGCATTTGTATGATCACCTATGCATCTTTCGATCGTTCACACACTTAGTCATTTTTGCTGAAGTTCTAATGACCAGACTAGCTTGTGGTAGCCAGACCATCACCTCACTTTCGATCAACTATAAAAAAAAATAGTGTAGAAGCACCAAGCTAGTCTTTTCAAGCTACGTTGCCGGCAAGCAATGAAATCATCTTCCATGCTGACCACCCGGAAAGTGGGACCTGATAGTCACCCTAGGACTGAATCCCTTCAAAAATTGCATAGAGGCCACTCACCCCACTCACTCAACTGACTAAGGAAATTACATAGATAGTCTGGAAAGACACCAAGTGTCTGTCCCTGTCTCTTTCAGAAAATTGCGTAGTTTTCCCAGTCATTCATCTGGACAGTCAATCGACTACTCATCTAAGAAATTATATAGTTTTCATGAGCATTCCTTATTCCATCCAATAGTCCATTCAGCTTAGAAATTGCGCAGATATGATCAATTGGTCAGCTTCCTAGCTTCAATGCAATTTCCCTGAAAGCAGATCCTAGCAGCAGACTATGAGTTCCCTCCAGGAGTTGCGTAGTTTTTGCTGCCAAAGACAGAGCAACCAACTGCCAGTTCCTACTCAGAATTACACAGTTTTGGATTCCAGTGGCCCCAGCAACCAACTGCTAGTTACTTCTGGGACTTGTCTAGTTTTGGCTGCCAGTGACCCCAACAGCCAACTGCCAGTTTCCTTTGGGAATTGCACAGTTTTGGCCGCCAGTTTCCTGGGCATTTCTTCCCAAAAAGTACGCAATTTCTACTTGCTGACCCTTCATGCAACCCGATCCGTTCCTCTGGAAACTTGTGCAAATCTGGATGTCCAACCCCCACTACTTGTTTGTTCTGGAAAATGTGCAGAACATGCCTGCCTTGCCTTCTAATAGCCCGAACTGTCCCTCCTAAAATTTGCGCAATTTTTCCTCCCAGTTGAGCCAGACTTCACAGACGATCACTTTCGACTCAAATTTCCCATCTCCATCACTCAGTAATCTTGCGCAATTTTCATTAGCAGTGCCTAGAGCCATCAAAATTGAGAGAAGAACTGCTGACTTGCAACAAGATTTGGGTTTATTTATACTCTGGTCGCATGATTCTTCTCTCAAATAACTATCAATCATATTCTAAAAATTAGTCCTGATGATGGACCCCCTTTGGGGTTTGAAACGTTGACAGATTGAACCTGATACTGTGGATAATCCGTATCATGCTACTCTAAGAAAGGGATTATCTGCCACCCTGATCTTGTCTCTATGGAACTCAAATTTACACTTTGACAATGCCTTAGTCAAAATGTCAGCATCTTGCTCCTCGATTGAAACATACTGCAACAACATGATCCTCCTCACCACATGGTTTCTGAGATGATGATACTGAATGTCAATGTGCTTGGACCTGTCATGAAATATTGGATTCTTAAAGAGTTTAATACAACTCTGATTATCACAATAGATCACAGTTGGATCCATCCTCTAATCAAATAATCAAAATAGAATTTTCCGCATCCAAATGGCCTCACTTGCTGCCTGACTTGCAGCCATGTATTTAGCCTCTGCTGAGCTGAGTGCAACTGAACTTTGTTTACTGCTGTACCAAGAAATTGCAGCTGACCCAAGGTTGAAAATTCCTCCTGATGGACTCCATGCCCAATCTGCATCTGTGAAGCCCTGAAACTTCACTCCCTCTATCCGTCTGTACCATAATCCATACTAAGATGTGCCTCTGAGGTATCTAAAAACATGCTTAGCTGCCTTACAAAACATCTTGGTAGGCTGAACCATAGCTTGACTCTACTGGTTCACCACATAGCACAAATCTAGCCATGTGTTCACTAAGTACATCAGTGAACCCACAAATTGCCAATACACAATAGATTCTACTACTTCTCCTGAAGTAGCATCCTCCTTCCTCCAGTTACCTACTAGAGGAGTCTGCATGGGCTTGCACTTTTCCATGTGGAATCTCCCGAGTATCTCATTGGCATACTTGCCTTGAGACACAAACAACTCCCCATCCTTCTGCCACACTTCCATGCCAAGGAAGTAGTGCATGAGACCCATGTCTTTCATCTCGAATTCTCTTGCAAGGTCCTCCTTGTAAGACATGATCAACTAATCATCACTTGTCAATATGAGATCATCAACTTAAAGAAAAATGATCAACTTCTTACCTTCTACCATGATGTGGTACAACTTTTCATCTGCTTCACTCTTTGTGAAGCCCAACCTGGTGAAGTAGTTGTCGATCATGGTGTACCTAGCATGAGGTGCTTGCTTCAGTCCATACAAAGCTCTCTTGAGTCGGCACACATGCGACTCATGATTGAAGATCTCAAAACCTTTAGGCTGCTCTATGTACACCTCTTCCTCAATCTTCCCATTAAGGAATGTAGTCTTCACATCCATCTGATGGATCTTCCAATCCATCTGTGCTGATAGTGCCAGCATCGATCTGATAGATGAGTACCTTGCTACAAAAGCAAAAGTCTCATCATAGTCGATCCCCTCGACCTGTGAGAAACCATGGGCAACAAATCTTGCCTTATGTTTCTCCACACTACCATCAGCAACTTGCTTTACCTTGTAAAGCCAACGGGAACTCACAACTGACTTGTTCTCTAGTCTTTGAACCACATCCCAAACATTGTTCCAAACTACGGAGTCATACTCCTCCAACATAACATCAACCCAAATCAGCTACTGCACTTCTTCCTCAAAGGAGGATGACTCTGTCTCAACACATTCCCTAACAAGGGCCATGTATCCAGTGTACCTATCAGTTGACCTCCTCTATCTGTGCTGAGAAGATGGTTCTCCTACATTCTCTCTCGCATCCAACACCAATCTGTCATCTTCTCTTGTGCACTTTCGTCCCTCTCTAGAAGAATCTACTTGAGTAGATGCCTCCACTCCTAGAACCTCTACATGTGGTTGCTCCACATCAGTCTGAGGCTCCTCCTCCTTAGGAACCAAAAGTTCCTCCACAGCTTGTAGTTGGAGCTCCCTCTCAAGGGAAACTCGCATGGCCTTCTGCTCATCAAACTTAAGATCTCTGCAAACCACTGTCCTTCGACTGGTCAGAAAGTACACCCGATAGTTGTGGGGTGTATCAGTGTACCCCACAAGTATCTCCAACTCAACAGTTGGCTCAAGTTACTTCCGGGCATCCTTGGTCACATGGCAGTATACCGATGAGCCAAATATCCTAAAGTGACCTACATCTAGTCTCTTCTTGGAGAAACCTTCCTCTAGTGTCTTCATCCCAAGTATGGGACGTGTGCTTCTATTCTGCAAATATACCACTGTGTTGCATGCCTCAACCCACAAATGAAGTGGTAGGCCTTGATCATGCATCATCGCTCGAGATGCCCCCACAATCTTTATGTTCTTCCTCTCGGCCACCTATTCTGTTGTGGGTTATGAGGTGTCGTCAACTCTCGTATAATTCCTTCTACTACACATCAGTCCTTAAACTCTTGAGAGACATACTCTCCACCGTTGTCGCTTCTCAAGGTCTTGATCTTCTTCCCTAATTCTTTCTCAACCAAAGCTTTGAACTCATAAAATTTTGAGAAGGTTTGAAACTTCTTCTACATGAAATATATCTAGCATTTACGAGAAAAATCATCAATGAAAATCACAGAATACCTTTGTTTCACTATGGATGCTATGAAGAATGGTCCCCACACATCACTATGAACTCACTCCTAGATTTCTTCTGCTTGACTATCTTGATCGTGAAAGGAAGACTTGGCATACTTTCCCAAGGTACAACCTTTACATGTCCACTTGCTCAAGTTTACCTTTGGGAAGTCTGGTAGAGATCTACTGCATTATCTTTAAGGCCCCATGATGTAAATGGCCCAACCACCTATGCCATAACTCACCAATGTCTTGGCTTTGCACCAATTCTGCTTTCGAACTCAATGCAACACAATCATCTACCTCTAGCTTGTAGAGATTCTTCACTCGAATCCCAATCATCTTGGTATGACCCATGGCTATGTGTCTTAGGAATGCCTTTCCTTTACTGAAGACAACATCATAGCCTTTTTCTTCCAACATCGCTACCGAGACCAAGTTCTTCATCAATCTAAGCACATACTTTACATTAGTCAGGGTGAGAGGAGCTCCATTCTCCCTCTGAAAAGTAACCATGCCCACTCCTGAAACATTGTACTTCCCTTCGTCACCCATCTCTATGCACATCTTGATGTCTTTCTCCTCCAAGGTACAGAATATACTTTTGTCATCGGTCATGTGGAATGAGGCTCCACTGTCCAGATACCAAACATAACCCACCATCAATGAAACCATACATGTGATGAGGGTAAAATCCAATTTGAATTGAGAGGCTAATGCCTCACCTTTTGATCCTTTCAAGGATCCCTTCTTATATTTCTTCAATGGGAAATTAGTTGCATAATGGCCCACCTCATGACATTTAAAGCATCTCACTTTAGATTTGTCAATCTTCTTCTCTCCATGAGAAGAATTCGATTTGGAATGGGAAGCCTTTCCTTTCCCTTTGCTTGCCTTACTTTCTAAGTATATATTTTCTTCATCATCATGCTTAGATGAAGAACCATCCTTAGTGCTCCTCCTGATCTCCTCCTGCATCAGATCTGACCATAGTCGTTTCCAATTCGTCATTTTCTCTCTTCCATTCATAGAGTCTTGGTAGCTATTCTAGCTCTTTGGAAGACCGAGGAGAGCAAGGCTCACCATGTCATCATCGACAGTTGTTATTCCCACACTACCAAGCTCATCTCTGGTGGTGGTGAGCTTGTTCAGATATGTAGAAATAGTGTCGCCCTTCTTCATATTGATTTTCTGAAGTTTATCCTTGAGCACCAGTTTCCTCTGGTCAATACCATTCTAATATAGGTCCTTCAATGTCTTCCACATTGAAAACAGAGTCTCCTTCCCATGGAGACTCAAGAAAATATGGTCTTGAACTCCCTCTAGAATAATCCTTCTCGCCTTCGCCACACACTTCTTCCATTCAGCCAATTCTTGTGCATTAGAAGTAGCTAGCTTGGGGATTTCTTGATTAGTGAAATCATTCAAACCATTTTCTTCTAATACAGCTTCCATGCGATCTTTCCATGCTATGTAATTCGAGATGCCATCCAGAGCATACTCGAGTCTCAAGCCATTGAACACCATTGGTGAATTTTGAGGTGTGATAAGAATTCGATTTTGTACCTGTAATCAAGAACTTCAAACTTCAGATTTCCCTTCTTAGTATACTATTCAAAGCTCTGATCACCTTTTCTCTGATACCATCTAGAAATTCTCATTATAGATTAACTTGATAATGCAATATAACCAAAGAAAAATACTTATCTACTTCTACAATCAAACTTGCAGAAGCTTAATCGATTTGAGCAAGATCAAAAAGAACACATATAATAGAGAAGAAGAATCAATCACATGAAACACAGAAGAATACTTTGGGGAAAGCCTCAGCTAAAAACCCCACTATTTGTATTATCATACAAGTGGAAATATCTCAGGATTACACACAACTTTAGCTCTCACAACTATCCATCTCTCAGTAAAATCCCTCACATTGCTCATAGATAGAAGAAACAACTCATATGCCTGCTCCTCTGTCCTCCAAGCCTCCTATTTCCTTGCATATTTTTCCCTGGGTGCTCCAGCTATAACCTTGTGTGATAATGATCTCACACACTATAAAATTGCGCGAATCTCAAGGAATGAATTCCTTCTGCATGGAAGATATTTTCTTCTAGGAAAATTATTGCAATTAATAGTACATTTTCCTTGCCTTTAATCTCAACTGGGTCTTTGTTTGAACTGACATGCATGAGTTATTTATGAGAGAATATTCAGTTATCTGTAGTACACTAGTTTCATGCATGCATGCATTAACTAGCTGAACTCACAATTAGTTCCTCAAACTGTTTGGAACTAATTTAATTGGACTTAACTCAGTTAACTGAGCTAACTAATTACAACTCAAATACAACTCATCCTTATCTCCTTAATTAAGGGATAAATTCCTTAATTTAAGGGATAACTGTTGCATGACTTCACAAAGTATTCTAGCTTGATTTCTCCAACTTATTAACTCAAGATGAATTAATTAATTATTTTCCAAGCAGCTGGTGAGACTAAATTCAAATTTTAATTCAAGGACAAATAAAAATTGGAATATTCTTGTTGCACATTTCAACAACATACCTTTCACACGAAGCTTGTTGTAACAACAATTGCACTCATTCGGACTGATTCATTGAGTGATGTATGTGTTATCTTACCTTGTATGTTGTGACTTCCACATCCATGTGGACTGCTCCGCCATAAGCTGTGCATGTCCTATTGTGTTGTGTGTTCCTAGATGAGTTGGGACTGAACCCCATCCAACCTGGAACTCACTTGCACTCTCTTCCCCTTTACAATGAAAAAACCATTGACAAAAGCACACTTATACTCACTAGGCATGCAAACCTCACTTCCCAAAGATAAAGCAGACCACTCTCCTGTACTGACAAGAAATATTTGAGGCAAATCCTTAAGACAATGGAAACCGAGCCATCATACTAGATGGGAACCCCCACCAAACGATGTGAGGTCTGGGTGGGACTTCATATTGGGGTGATCCTCTGAATGTTGGCAGGTCCAACACTGTCGACATTTCTAGCACTAGAAGGAGGGTCTCTAGTTTTACATCGCTGAAATTCCCCTCACACTCATTCATCAACCATTTGGTCAAGGTAGTAGCTCGCACTCCCTCTCAACTACACGCGACTCTGCAGTTGGTCACTCCTCACCTCCTAGAATTGAACATGATATTTCTTATCAACGCCTTTCCTCTATTCATCCCATTACTCACCAGTTCACCAAAGAAGTCAGAATGATCCCAGGCATACAACATCTTCCACACACATCTAGGACGCTAAAATTCACTCCCACAAGAGTTGTTCTATCATCGGTGGAAGAAGCATTCCTTTCCACGCTTGAAGGTCTAGAAGAAGCTATTGAAGACAGAGAGGAACCTCTAATCTTCCCACAAGAAGAACAAGGCACTATTGTGATCTTGGGATCAAACTCTGGTATAGGAGGTGGAGGGGAAGGTAGCAGAGGAGGTGGAGGTAGAGACAAACCAACAGACTTAGATTTAGAACCATTAGACTCTAAAGGAAAGGAAGAGGATGAAGAATACGAAGAGGATGAAGAAGACGAAGAGATGGCTGACCAAAATCTTGAATGGATGACTCAAGAACCATTGGCTCTCCCAGCTATTCTACACAATATGCCAAAGCGAGTGGAGAGAATGAACATCAAGTTCAACCTTGACAGCATGGTCCGCTCAAGAAAATGCGTAGAGATCTATGTTCAATGTTGATCAGTGTGTAGAATATCACCCCAAGGACTTCTATTCAGACTAGAAGTAAGTTACAAACTCAGTATACAGTCATACACTCGATGCAGAGAGTGGTATGTAGGAGAATTCAAATGACAGAGATTATGACGAAGGTATTTCACCTATTGAACATCAATTTTTGGGCATGTGGTGAACGCATATCAGTGCTCGCAAGCGGTGCCGAAGACAAACACCGAGAAGCATCGTACAAGATAAAATGAGCGTTACAATCTTAGGAGTAAAGGGGATCCCCTTACACTTGGGTAAATGTAAGAGAAGATCAAATTGCTGATAAGGAAGGTTGATCCACCAGCTGCCCCAAAGTAGAAAACACAAAACAAGTCCAGGAAGGCAGCGACGGGCAAGAGTACTTCCATGAGTAGAAAACTGCAAAACACTCCGCTAGAAAACACAAACATATGTTCTAACTTGGACAACTTGGTAAGTCTACCACCTCTGGACTACAACATTGTTGATGACATGAAGAAAACTCAAGAAAACATTAGTTTGTTCAAGTTGGCTAATATCCAGAGTCAACAAGATATCCTATTGTGCACACTGGGACAAATAGTGAAAGATAGTGCAACCTCTACTAGCAAGGGAGCAAGCACACCTCCTGTATCACTTTCCATTATGCTCAATACACTCCAGATGGAAGGAGAACACTCAGGTTTCCCTCCATTCCTATTATATTTTGAAATTTTCAACTGCAATGTTCACAATTGTCTGGCTGATTCCAACGCGGCAGCCAACCTCATGGCACTCTCCATTACGAAAAAGATCAGTGCATGATGGAGTGAAACATTCACGTGAATCATCCAACTTGATTGAACATCGGTACCAGCCATTGGTGAACTACGAGATGTGATCATCTGACTATATTATGACGGTCGAGTCCACCAATGCATCAACATATTTTTTGTGGACATTCCGGAAGCATATGGTTTATTACTCAGTAGAGACTGGTCCAAAACGTTAGATGGATATTTTGCTACAAACTGGTCTCACATGTGGCTTTTGTACAAGGGCAAGTGAAACCAAATCCTGATAGAATCCGAGAGACACATGAAGCATAATGGCACTCCCATCAATGGCAAGAATGAACCATTGGCTTTCATAGAACTCATGTTTGGAAACTACCTCTTGGAAACAACATTGGAGTGTTATCTTGCATGGCCAGCTCCAACCTCATCAAACACGCAGTTGGGACTCCTTCCTTGCCCAATTGATGGTAATGAAACTTGTACAATTTATTTTCTTGATATTAGTAGTAGTAGAAACAAAAGTAGTAGAAGTAGTACTAGCACTCAAAACGGTCCATGTACAGATGAGCTGTGGGCCATGAATCTTGACAAATCGGGAACACATGATGGCTTAAGGACTGAGTGTATCTCAATCATTCAAAATAATGGAAAATGCATGATTTCAAGCTTATTGAAGTTCGAATGCATAAACAACGATGCTGAGTATGAATTTGTTGTGTTGAACACATGAATGACCACCGCTACGAATGAGCAAAGCATCTTGGGAACCTATCATGATCTGAAGATGTCCAATCTTGGTGCAAGCTACACACCACAACAAAGACAAATCGTTGACTGCTTGACCAAACAATACCAGGATGGGTCTGCACGAGTAGTTGATGACCTGAGTACACATTACATGCGAGAAATCCAACACGAGGTTGCAGGTAAAGGAGGAAACAAGCCATTGCAGAAAAGACCAAGTAACACATACATGTTGTTTGCACTCCTTTTACAAAAAAATTGACTAACATTTTAAGTGGTTGGACTACTTGCAAAGTTCGTCATCATACTTGGTTTTCTAATTTAAATGCCACACATAAGAAATATGAGAAAATTTTCTTACACATTGACTTCAGAAACTTGAACCCTTCCCAGAATAAAAACAACTATCCTGTGCCATCATCCGAGCCCATGCTTCATGCAATACCTGAAACAGTGGTGTTGTCTTCACTTGAAGGTCTTCTGGAATTCCACCAGGTTCCAATAGTGGAACCTAGTGGACTTGCACTAGTCTACAAGAAGCTTGGCCCACACATGTATCATTTGCAATCACTTGACGGGAGGATTGAAAACCTTCCTGTCAATGACCAAGACCTCAAGAATTATTTTTAGTAGGTCGGGTCATATCCATGCCATGTACATAGTCTGCTTGCTGCTAATTGTATTCATCTTGTTTGTTTTGCTTATTATATTTGTTTTGCTTTGTTTGATTATGCTTACTATTTGTTTTCATGTTTGTTTTGTTTTTTTGATATATTAATATTTTTGTTTCCATAAATAAGTGCTACCAACTACTATGTTCTAGCTTTTGAATAGAGTATATGGCTGAAATTTGAGGAAACTCGTGACACTACAACACTCGGCCAGTCTTGTGTCTACCTTCTTTGTGCTTCATCGTAACTTTCAGCCAACAAAGTACTGATAGAAAATATGAACCGTCTGCAAGGGAAGTTTCAATCCAATCGCGAAACTATGTCCACACTGGGAAGCCCCATGCCTGTACTCGGCCTTTGCTCTGTGTGTTCAAGCTCATCCAACTAATACAAACGGAGAAGGGGAAAATTTAAACAAGAAAATCTATGTCAGAAGTCTTACATGCTTCTTTGAAGGAACAACCTCTTCTACTCTCGATAAGTCTGGATCCCTTTTCCACCCCAAAAATTAATAAGTGCCTATGCATAGTCCTCTTGAAAAATAAAAACATGAAAGAAGAGAAAGGATTCCTGTGCAGAGAGGTGAAACAAGAAACTCCACCAGGGTACTGACCAGGCTCGCTATCAGTGGAGCAATGTGTGTGTTACTACATGACTCCACCGAGGTACTATCTAGGCCTGATGGCAGCGGAGCAACACCAGAGATGAAAATTATACTTTGAAAATCTTCAACTCGTGAGCTAAACTACCCTTCTCGGATTCGAAACACTGAGATCTAAGCTGAAATTTTGATTGTGTTTGACTGAGTTGGCAAAGGGTGAACCATGTATGTCCATGGGGTAAGTGAGGAAACTTAGGTAACCCACACAATGATTCAATACTCCCTGAAAGACCAAAGCCCTATGCTAGCAATGAACCGAAACAAAGAAGCTAGAGTTATACTAGTGTGTCGCTAAGTGTTGTAGTGGCTACAACCACCCTGATCCAGGTGGATATTGGTGGCCACCTACCAATTCCACTTGTACCCCCACCATTGCTTCTTTCAGTTTTTCAGTTTCCTTAATTGAAGCACAATTTACTATTTTTAGTAGTTTTTCGGGTCCTAAACTTCCTCTGGAGCTGTTTTGAGGCCCTAAACAACGTTTTTTTGGAAATCTACCGCTAATGATTTTGTATCTAAAATTGTCTTTTTCGTCGTAGTCCTTGGAGAGATCTTTCCAATGGGCTATCATGCACGTCAAACAAAGATAATATGACCAAGTCACGACCTTGGGAAGTTGGCTATCCAACTCACCCCGATGGGGCCCGTAAACTCTTGGTGTTACATCTCCTCGGGTTAGGGTTTTGGTTGTTTAGGGTTTGCTCTTATTGTTCAATAATGAAAAGGCCCTTGAGCCTCATTAGAAGGCAATTGAGAGGCATGTAGCTACCACATCTCTTCTCAGAGATAAGCTACCATCGCCCTAGATGGTTTATTTCCATTTCTGTTTGTAAGCATATTTCAGTATTTTACATTAATGAAATGAAGTATTATTTCTGCTGCATCTCTATGTTTATGGTTATCTCTGTAATTTGTTGCATTCCTATTTAAATCCAGATCAGTGGTATTAGAGTGGTCTACTTTTTTTCTCTATTTTTCGTTGCATGTCCCCAACGAGGTCGGGATATAAGGAGTTAGGGCTTGAACTGGTCGAACCTTTGCCAAGACCAACCTCGCAAATCCTGATGGCCTCCCATGGCGGATGAAAAGAAAGATGAGCAGGCAGGAGATCCTATCAAAATATTGCTTGAAGAAGCCCTCGAGTGACAAAGGAACGTGATGATGGACAACTATGCCCAGATCCTTCAGCGGTTACCCAGGGGCGAGGCATCGGCTTCCAACAGCTACTCTAGAAATGCCACACCATTTAAGGTACAAGTTAATTTTGAAATCCCCATATTTGAGTGTCAGATGGACGCAAATTTTGTCGATAAATGGTTAAATATGCTAGAGGGTTATTTTTCTGTTCATGATTTTTCCAGTTGGGAAAAGATTATTTTTTCTCTTCTCAAAGCAATCCCCCACGTTAAGGACTAGTGGGAAACCTATTGCGAGTAGAAGGATGAAAGTATAGGCTCACTATTTTCAGCCACACCCACTTGGAATTCATTCTAGGATTTCATCAAGGAGTAGTACTACCCTGTCAGAAGCTATGAGGATCAATACATAAAATGGACCAAGATGTGCCAGAGTTTACCAATGTTTTCCATACCCTTTGCACAAAGTTGGGTATCAAGGATATATAGCAACATTTGGTACTCAAATACCACAACTACCTGCACAAGTACATCTAGGAAGAAATAGAATTCTTGAACATCTCCTCGCTCAACACAACATACCGATATGCCATCAAGGTTGAGCAAAAGTTTAAACAGAAGAAGTGAGACTCTGGATCTATAAATCTGAAGCAAGGGAAAGGTGCCCCCAAACCATAGAAAAAAGGACAAAGCCAAAGCGGGGTGGCCCAAGACAATCCGCCAAAGTTGCAAGCAAAGAACAATGTCGTGAAGCCAAAAAAGGACATAGGAAAGTGGTGTGAGTTCCATAAGAGCTCCACTCACAACACAAGTAAGTGTTGGGCCAAGCAGTCACTAGTGGCTGAATTAAAGGTTTTAGAATCAGATGCATGTTCTGACTCTAAGTCAGAACCCAACAAGGGGAATGATATAGGGAAGTAGATTATCGATGCGGAGCCTAATGCCACTGTTTCCACCATGAAGATCCCGAAGGAGGAACCCGTAGATCCAGAGGAGGAGGAGCATCTCTTCCACTCCCATATGTGGGTAAAGGGCTCCCCGCTATAGTTCATTGTCAACAATGGAAGCCAAAAGAATGTCATTTCGGTAGAGGTCGTGAAGTGGGTGGGATTACCGACCACAACACATCCACAACCGTACACCATCAGGTGGCTTCACCAAGGACGAGATCTTTGCATGAGCTAGCAATATCACCTTCCATACAACATCAAGCCCTTCATGGATGAGGTATTGTGTGACATTCCTCCCCTTGAAGCTTGTGATGTATTATTAAGACAACCATACTTGTGGAAGAGACATGCTATGTATGAATCAAGGCCCCATGCTATTATTGTTACTTTGGGAAATAAGTTGTACAGGATGCCAGAGGTAGCACTGCCTATCGCCATCTCTTTGGTTACTGCAAAACAATGTAGTGAGCTCATTTCCAAAACTGGGAAATTTGTTTTCCTAGAGTTACGCCCTCAAGGAAAGAAGAAGACGGTGGCCATGACCCCCAGACAGGGCCCCTCTGCATGTCAACTACAGATGGACAAGGTCGTGGAGGAGTACGAGGACATCTTCACCTCCCCCACAGGGGTTCCTCTACACTGTCAGGTCAAGCACTCCATCGATCTGACCCCAGGTGCGCCACTACCCAATGGAGCAATCTATCGGTGCTCCATTCTAGAGAACGATGAATAGGCAGATTCAGGAGCTGCTATAGAAAGGTCACATATATTCGAGTTCATCACCTTGTGGGAGTCCGGTCATGTTGGTACAGAAGAAGGATGGGACTTGGAGACTCTGTATTGACTATCGGGCGCTCAACAAGATCACTGTCTGTAATAGGTACCTGATCCCACAGATTGATGACCTCCTGGAGCAATTTAAGGGGGAAAAATATTTCAGCAAGATCGATTTGAAGTCAAGATATCACTAGGTACCAATCGAACCCTTCGATGTGTGGAAGACTGCCTTCAAAGCTAAGGAGGGCCTTTTCAAATGGTTGGCTATGCCTTTCGGATTGACGAATGCTCTTGCAACCTTCATGAGGCTAATGGATGACATCTTGTGGCCATTCACCAACTCATTTGTAGTGGTATACTTGGATGACATCCTAATCTTCAGCTAGAGTTGGGAAGAGCACCTCCACCACATCAGACAGGTTCTACAAATGCTGCGCAACACAAGTTATGTGCCAATTTTGAGAAATGCACTTTTGGCATGACCCAGGTTCAGTATCTAGGATACATTATTGATGAACAGGGGGTGCATGTGGATCTAGCCAAGATCCAAGTCATTCGGGATTAGCCATCTCCAACCACTCTGATAGAGCTTCACAGCTTTCTAGGTCTTGCCAACTTCTACCACAGGTTTGTGTTGGAATTTTCTCATATCACTTGGCCCTTGAGTCAAGTCACCAAGGGAGGAGTGAAAGAAAAATTATTTTGGTCTAAATCTCAAAAAAAGGCATTCACAGAGTTGAAAGATCACCTCTGCTTGGCACCAGTGCTCACATTACTAGACTTATAACAACCATTTGAGGTCGAAACAGATGCCTTTGACTATGCTATTGGGGTAGTCCTTACTGAACACAGGCATCCAGTGGCATATCATAGTGAGACACTTTTAGACACAATCTGGAAGTATCCCACTTATGACAAAGAGATGTATTCCATTGTGTAGGCTTGTCGACAATGGAAGCATTACATTTTGGGGAAGGAAACGGTCATCCACACAGACCACCAACCCCTGCAATTCATACAGACCCAAGGGAAATTGCAAAATGATCGCCATCAGAAGTGGTATACATACCTACAATTGTTCCATTTGAATATCAAGTATAAGAAGGGTAGCATCAATAATGTTGTAGATTACCTCAGTTGACCACCGATCATGGCGTTAACCACCATGCTCAACTCTTATGGGCACGAGACTTTTTATTGGCCACTTCTCTACAAAAGCGACCCAGAATTTAGCCACACATACCAGACACTCTTGTAGGGTTAGCATGTTCCAGGTTTTCACCTCCAGGATGCCTTGTTATGCCACCTAGGTCACCTTTTTGTTCCTTCAAGCGAGTGTGCCAAGATGATTTGGGAAACACACTATAGTCGGGCTGCTGGGCATTTCAGGGTCAAGAAAATAGTGGCAGTACTGCAGAAGTATTTCTATTGGCCGAATCTTCGACAGGATGTCGGGAAGTACATCAGATCATGCATTACCTACACCATTTCCAAATCGACCATCAAGAAGCAAGTCCTCTATACCCTACTGCCTACCCCTAGTTGACATTGGGAATCCATCTCCATGGATTACATGTCACGCCTTCCTTCCACTAAGCATGGAAATGACTATGTTTTTGTGGTCATCGACAGGTCCTCGAAGATGTCCATTATGGAAGCCTGCAAGAAGAATATCATAGTAGAAGCTACTGCTAAACTCTTCTTTGAATGAGTTTGGGTACACTTTGGGATCCCACAGTCTATCATCTCAAATTGGGATAGCAGGTTCCTTAGTAAATTTTGGTCCAGTCTATGGTTGATGTTGGACACCAAACTCATTAAGTCCACAACCTTCTATCCTAAAACTGATGGCCAGATAGAGGTTGTCAACAGGATGATCATACACATTTTGCACATGTACAACTCAAAGCATCCACACACATGGGACGAGAGCCTCCCCTATGTTCAACACAACTACAACCGAGCTCTCCACAGCTCAACTAGCCATAGCCCTTTTCAGGTGGGCTTAGGATTCCAACCACTATGTCCCATTGATGTAGCCATGCCATTTGTAGCTACTCACACAGATTTGGCTCATGTACAGTCTGAAACAGATAAGGAAAACAACTTCATTGAGCACATCCAACATATTCGCCAACAGATCCATGACATTTTGAAGAAATGAAATGCCAAGTACAAGCAGCAACATGATCAACATCGAGTGCCACACAAATTTCAGGTGGGTGACAAAGACTGGTTGCATTTGCAAAAGGAATGCCTTACCGTAGCCTGTTGAAAACTCATACCACTCCAATATGGTCCTTACACCATTACAAGGTTGTGGGAGACAATGCATTTGAGCTCAGCATTCCCCCATTCCTTGGCCTGCACCCAGTGTTCAATGTGGACTGCCTTTGGCCATACTTTCCACCATTACTAGACACATCTGACATTGCAGAACAACTCACACCCATAGATTTAAATCTAGATTGCATGGAACAAGATACAACTGATCGGATCATGGATGTGTCGATCAAGCACACTCGCCAGCAGAATATCCAACTGTATTGAGTTGTCAAAGTAGGCCAACTCCTTCACCAAGGCAAGTGGCTCACCAGGGACCAATTATTTTCCATCATAGTCCTCAAAGAGATCTTTCCAATGGGCTATCATGCACGTCAAAAGAAGATAATATGACCAAGTCACGACCCTAGGAAGTTGGCTTTCCAACTCACCCCAACGGGGCCCATAAACTCTTGGCATTACATCTCCTCGAGTTAGGGTTTTGGTTGTTTAGGGTTTGCTCTTATTGTTCAATAATAAAAATGCCCTTGAGCCTCATTGGAAGGTAGTTGAGAGGAATGTAGCCACCACATCTCTTCTCAGAGATAAGCTACCATCTCCCTAGCTAGTTTATTTCCATTTCTGTTTGTAAGCATATTTCAGTATTTTACATTAATGAAACGAAGTATTATTTCCACTACGTCTTTGTGTTTATGGTTATCTATGTAATTTTTTGCATTCCTGTTTAAATCTGGATCACACCCTCCAAATTTTTGCCTGCAACAATTTTGGAGCCTCCCTTGAGAGTTTCACTTGATGATTGCACACACTCAGGTTCACTCTGTGAGCATTTACATCTGCCTTTCTCGCTCTTTTCATTCAAGTTCCTGTATGTTGGTGTATAAGTCATGATTGTGAACATGTTCTAGTTATTCTCAAAGTATTCGCTTCGTATGTGCTTGTTGTGTTCGTTATGAAATCATTTGTCGCACTCACACACAGAGAAATTCATTGTCGTGCAAGCACCGTCTCGATCAATGAACGGTCAGTCATGAGTGTCACACTTGTCACTTTCACCATCGGTCAGTCATGTTGAACATGTGTGTCTAGATGGTTTGGGTTGTTTAGTCGTCGAGTCATGTGAGTGTGAGTTCATATGATCACCTATGGATCTTTTGATCATTCACACACTTAGTCATTTTTGTTGAATTTCTGATGACCAGACTCCCCTCTGACATCCAGATCATCACCCTTCTTTCAAATCGATCGAATGTTAAGCAAAATAGTGCAAAAGCACTAAGCTAGTCTTGTCAAGTTGCACTTCCTGTAAGCAATCAAATCATCTTCCATGCTAACCAACCAGATAGTTGGACCCAACAGTCACCTCGAGACTGACTCCCTTCAAAAATTGTCTAGATGCCACTAACCTCACTCACTCAATTGATTGAGGAAATTGTGCAGACATGATAGATAGACACCAAGTTCCCATCCCTATCTCCTTTAGAAAATTACGTAGTTTTCCCAGTCAGTCATCTGGACAATCGACTGGTTGCTCATCCAAGAAATTGCACAGTTTTCATGAGCAAACCTTCTTCCATCCAATAGTCTGCTAAGATAAAAAATTATGTAGAGATGATTAGTAGGCTGACTTCCTAGGTTTAGTGCAGTTTCCCCATCATCCTGCTTCGTAACCTTTCCACCTATCCCAGTCACCTACAACTGAAATGATCATGTGTCCTGGTAGACTAGGAGGTGTTTGATTTGATGTCATCTTGTCATGAGTGACTATAGGTACAGGTACACCAACAAACATGGAAAGAAGATGAATGGGATGAATGAAGGGAGCCCATGGAGAAGGAAAAGTTCACCAACGTATGAATGAACGATGCACGCAAAATGGACAAATGTGATGAACATGCACTTTTGTGAACAGATGAGCCTATCAAGCCTTCCAACATGCAAGTAAGGAACAACATTCTAAAGCTTCATTGAGCAAACCAAGGACCATCGAATATTCCATGCACTTTTCCATGTGGAGGTGAATCTATGATACACCATGAAGACATCCATCACCCAACATCACTGTAGCTCAACATGCACTCCAACAACAACACGAATGTACCATCACTGTCATGTCAAGTCATGTCACCCACATCTCCACTATGGGCTATGTTGTCAATCAATGTGATGTAACGTGGAAGTCCAAGAGACCCACTTGCTGAACAAAGAGCCATGTAAGTCGAAAAGTCATGGAAGTCAAATGGTCATGAGGGTAGTCGAACAACCACAAGGGTTGGTTTCATCCTTGGCTATAAATACCCCCTCATTTGTACATGCAAAGGACTTTTCACCTCAGCTCCTCCCACATAGCCAAAAGAGTCTGTAATCTTTTCTTTGACGAGTAACTAGTGGCTCAACTGCCACACACTTGGGGTTAGTGATGTATGGTGTAACAACATGTCTTAGAACTTTCGCTTAATTCATAAGCCTTCTAACGGGCCAACACATTTTCACACATGTATTGTATTTTTTTTAAGACTGATCTTTAACACTTGTAATGCATGTTGCTTTAATCTATGTTCTACATCTGAACTGTTTCATTTGTTGTAATGCATGATTTATTAATGGAAATGTGTTGTATATGTTGTTAACATTGTCTTGCCCATGTAGACTACTCTCCCAGACATGAGACTGACCTTTCACATGAAGCTTGTTGTAACAACCATTTCACTCATTCAGACTGATCCATTGAGTGTTGTACGTGTTATCTTACCTTATATGTTGTGACTGTTGCATCCATGTGGACTCCTTTGCTAGAAGCTATGTATGTCCTGTTTTGTTGTGTGTTCCTAGCTGAGTTGGGACTGAAACCCATTCAACCTGTAACTCACTTGCACTCTCTTCCCCTTTAAAGTGAAAGAACCATTGAAAACAAGTACACTTACACTCACCAGGCACGCGAACCTCACTTCCCAAAGACAAAGCAGACCACTCTCATGTGCTAACAAGCAAGAGTTGAGGCAAATCCTTAAGACAATGGCAACTAGGGCATCATACTGAATGGAACTCCCACACCAAATGGTGTGAGGTCTAGTTGGGACTTCATACCGGGGTGATCCCCTGAATGTTGGTGGGTCCAACACCATCAAAAACTCCCTTTCCTAGCCTATATATTCATCCTCTCCCGATCCTAAATGGTTGGTCTATGCCTATTTTCACCCTTATGCTAAGATTGTGCCTATATGCTATTCATTTGGCTTGGAGAAGGAGTGCTTGGAAATATTAGCTTGGACTTGGATATTCATTCAAGGAGAGCCTATCAACATCAAGGCTTGGTTGTATTCTTCCCCTTATTTTCTATTGATATAGAAATGTTGGTTCATTTTCCCTAAATGTATATGCTCATGTATCATTTAGCTTAACATTCTTTGATCAGTTAAGTAGGTTGCTTTTGAATATACTATTTGTATTTTCATGCTTTGTTGTGTCTTGATCTCTTATGTAGGTGCATAAACACTGAAATAAACAAGAATGATTTTTTGGTGTGAGTGATTCAAGGTCTTCAACAAAGGAGATCGAGATAGCATTAGAACGAGGTAGGCCATCTTGTTGGCTTGATGGGGCTTGACCTAGGTTTAGAGTTAATTAGACAAAAAAATCCCTATACTGCTGGCCCTTTCAGCAATAGCCCATGGAGTGCACACTGAGGTCTCACCTAAAGCAGTATGGGGGGATGCTGGAACCAAGTTTCCACACCCTTGAGATGTCTGAGGTGTCACTTTAGTCCAACTGTGACTCAACTTCAAGTAGGTTACTTTTCACACTCCTTTGACCTGCGAAACCTTCGCAATCTGTTACAATCACCTTCGTGCAACCCTAATCAGGGGCAGAGGTGAGTTCGCACTACTAAGGATCCGATCTGCGCTTTTCCCCTAAGTTACACCGACGATCCTAATTATCTTCCTCTAAGTGTTAGTTAACTTCGCGTAAACAAATACTTATCTTTATATTTGCTTATTAAACACATTCATATAAGTTTGCTCAGCAATTAAACATTAAACTTACAATTCATACCCAATATACTTAATCCATAAAATAGGTCAAATATACACAGAATGTTAAGAACTTCTCTTTATTAATCTTTCCCATGGCTACAGATTTGACTACCCCTATGCACTCAACTGTAGGGGTTTTTGAATTCAATTGTGGACTACTAGGCCTCTACACACTCACCTGCAGAGCCCTCTCCTACTCTACGACCCAAAGACCCAACTCTACACTTAGATGAGACTCAATTCGTCATCCTTCGATTGATCGATTCCTTGTCTCTTTACAAATTAGAGCCTCACTCTATTTATATAATCCCATGGTCCGCAGACCATGGGTAGAACTTTTCAAGCCAACATTACGTTACAAAATTAAGGGTGGACAACCCTATGACTCAATTACAACTTCACACTCCGCGCCCACAAATCACAGAGTCTTTACATCAGACTTAGTCAAAACTTGGGCTTTAAGCCCCAAAAATTGCCTTGGGGGATCCCGCGCCCAACACATCTTCTTCGTCTCTCTTTTCAATTGAAACTTAGGAGAGTGTCTAGTAGATTGTCACTTTGGTTGCTAGACCCACTCATTAGGCTAGAGGTATTGTCTCTATCTGCAAAGAGGATTTACCTAGACAATGAAATGGAAACTCTATTGGGGAGCCTATGATTCTTTGCATCCATCCTTCACCTTATTTTTGTGATAAGTTTGACCAACCGTCCATTCCCAAACTTGTTGTCTTGTCTGTAACTATTTTCACTTTCTGGTAATTACTTGAAGGTTCTTGATTTGTGCTACTCTATAAGATTTTTTGTTTCTTGTTTATCTTTCTCGAACACCATGGTTTTATCTCTTATAGTCATGATGACATTGCACATATGTTGATTATAGTAGCGATGATCGCTACTTTTATTTTAACAGGTGTAATGATATCAGAGGTTAAAGAAAATTAGGGTTTGTCTTCTTGTTTTTGTAGAAATTCCCACCGTAGATCACCTGATAATACAATAGACTAAAGCAAAATACTTGATCTACTTCTACAACCAATTTAGCAGAAGCTTAATCGAACATGAGCAACATCAATTAAACACATATAACTGATAAGAAAGAATCAATCACACATAACACAAAATATATAACCAGGGGAAAGCACCAGCCTAAAACCCCATCTCTGTATTGTCAGACAAGTGGAAATATAACCAATATTACAAAAAGAATCAGCTCAAAAGCTATCCTTCTCTCTCTGCAATACCTCTGCTGCTCAAAGATAGTCAAAGGCATCTATCTAACCTCTGGTTTGCCCTCCAAGCCTCATATTTCTTTGTGCAATTCTGATTGGGGTCCAGTGTAGCCACTTGTGTGAATTGGCCTCTTCACACACTCACTAACCTCTGATCCAACTACGCAATCCTGAAGGAGATAAATCCTTCTCCATGGATGCGATTCCTTTATAGGAAAAATCCATCCAATTGATAGTAAATTGTCCCTCCTTTGATCTCAACTGGGTCTCTATCTGAACTGACATGCATGAGTTATTCATGAGAGAATATTCAATTATCTGAAGTGCAATAGTTATATGCAAGCATGCATTAACTAACTGAACTCACATTAATTTAAACAAATTGTTTAAATCAATCTAATTGGACTTGACTCAGTTAACTAAGCCAACTAATTACTACTCAATTTAGAACTCATCCTTATCTCTTTAACTGATGGATAAATTCCTCAATTAATGGAGAAACTATTGCATGTCCTCACATAGACTTCATGTTTGAATTTTCACAACTAATTAACTCATGGTGAATTAATTAATTTATTTTCAAACAGTTGTTAAGTTCAAATTCGAATTTTACTTCCTATTTTATTTCAGGGACTGAGTAAAGATAGGAATCCATCCCGAATTGCTAAAAATAGAATGTTATTTTTAGCACTTCCATTTTTCATTCCCTATAGCTCAATCCAGCACTGGTACCCAAACTACTATTTATAGCAATGTTATTTTTAACACTTCTATTTTTAGCATTTTCTTTTACTATTTTTAGCACTCCCTCTCAACAAGAAAGGCATTCAACTTGAACCCAATCCTATACCTTTGGAATGTTCTGCATGCAACACTTTTACCAAGTGTGGCTGCTCCAGCAACTCTCAGAACAAAAAAAACTCCCAACTGACCTCTCTGTTGAGCTAGAAACATACTCTAATGTTGAAGCTCTACTTGCTGCTGACAAGTGCTCCCTCACTGACCTTTGAGCTGCTGCAACACTCCATGCATCTAGCATGCACACCTCTTTGTGCCATCTTGCACTGGTGCAACACTACTGTGCCTCTCACATTGCTGCAACCTGCTAGCTCTACATAGTCTTGGGACTCCTTCGCTATAGCTCTCTTTGCCGCTCCATCCACATCTGTCTCTACCCAATCATTCAGTCCTGCTACTCCTTGTCGGGGCTCCTATAGCAAAGTCGAATCAAAGAGGTTGGTTACCTCAAGGATCCTTCCCCTCCTCCTTGGGATGATCACTCCACATTTCCCCAGCTCCTACCTGGAGGTATGGCTGCATGTGATCCCTCTACCCACCTAGCTTGAAGTTCCCCCTACTGGAGGTCTCTGCATGAGTAGATGTATCTACTTGATCTCCTCTCATCTTCTCTAGTTGTGGCTGCTCCACAACCTCCTGAAGCTGCTTCACCAATCATGGGTCCTCCACAATCGTCTAAGACTTCTTCTGGTGTTGCACGTTGAGAGGTAATGTACTCTCTCTCTCAACCACCATGTCTCCACCAATTGCCTTTCTCTTCAAGGATTTGCATGCATCTTAAACCTCAAGAGCATACAGGTTCTTGACCCTTGAACTGATTTACTTCACCTGTCTAGTGATGATGTGTCTAAGGAAAACCTTTCCCTTACTAAAGACTACATCATATCCTCTGTCTTCCAGCATCATGATCGACACCAAGTTTCTCTTCAGTCTTGGTACATACTTGACATTGTTCAAGGTAAGGTGAGCTCCATGGTCCCTCTAAAAAATAACCGTGCCTACACTTGTGACACTATACTTTTCATCATTACCCATCACTATGAGTATCTGGAGACATTTTTCCTCCAAAGTACTGAACAAACTCTTGTCACCAGTAATGTGGAAAGAAGCTCCATTGTCAAGAAACCAACCACTTCCCACCATGGATAAAACCATGCATGTGAACAGTGTGAAATCCAACTTGAACTGTGAGGCTAGTGCCCCACCTTCTGGTCCTTCCACAGATCCCTTCTTGGATTTCCTCAGTGGACAATTTGTAGCAAAATGGCCCACCTCATGACAACGAAAGCATCTCACTTTCGATTTGTCAAACTTCTTCCCACCATGGGAAGAACTCGATTCGGAATGAGAAACCTTCTCCTTCCCCTTCTTCGCCTTACTCACTAAGGCACGTTTTTTTCATCCTCCATGGATGAAGAACCATCTCTGGAGCTTCTTCTTATCTCCTCCTACATCAAATATGATGAAATTCATTCCCAATCTGGAAATTTTTCTCTTCCATTAACCGAGTCCTGGTAGCTATGCCAGCCCTTAAGAAGATTGAGGAGTTCAAGACTCACCATGTCATCATCAATTGCCGTAATCCTTACACTTCCAAGCTCATCCATGCATGTGGTGAGCTTGTTCAAATATGTAGAGATCATGTTGCCCTTTTCACACTTGATCTTCCGTTCCTCTAATCACTGACAGCTTCCTCTTGTCTTTTAGTGCCAGCTTCCTCTAATCACTGCTATTCTAATATAGATCTTTCAATGTTTTACACATTGAAAACGGTGTCTCCTTCCCATTGAGACTCGAGACTATGTGATCTCAAACTCCCTCCAGAAGGATTCTCCTTGCTCTAGCCACACATTTCTTCCATTCAGCCAATTCAATAGCACCAGTCAGCTTTAGGACTTCTTGATCAATGAATTCCTTTAGACCGTTATCCTCTAGTACTGCTTCCATGTGATCCTTCCAGGCTATATAATTTGAAATTCCATTAAGGGCATATTCAAGTCTCAAACCATTGAATGCCATAGGTGAAACAGAGATGTGATAAGAATTCGATTGCTATATTCAGGAATCAAAAACTTCAACTTCTCCCTTATTTCATATTGTTCTTCCTTGATCACATGTGCTTCGATACCATGTAGAAATTCCCACTGTAGATCACCTGATAATGCAATATACTAAAGCAAAATACTTGATCTACTTCTACAACCAATTTAGTGGAAGCTTAATCAAACATGAGAAACATCAATTGAACACATATAACCGATAAGAAGGAATCAATCACACATAACACAGAAGATATAACCAGGGGAAAGCACCAGCCTAAAACCCCATCTCTGTATTATCATACAAGTGGAAATATAACTAGTATTACAAAAAGAATCAGATCAAAAACTATCTTGCTCTCTCTGCAATACCTCTACTGCTCATAGATAATCAAAGGCCTCTATGTAACCTCTGGTCTACCCTCCAAGCCTCCTATTTCTTTGCGCAATTCTAATTGGGGTCCAATGCAGCCACTTGTGTGAATTGGCCTCTCCACACAATCACTAACCTCTAATCCAATTACGTAGTCCTAAAGGAGATAAATCCTTCTCCATGGATGAGCTTCCATTATAGGAGAAATCCATCCAACTGATAGTACACTGTCCCTCCTTTGATCTCAACTGGGTCTCTATTTGAACTGACATGCATGAGTTATTCATGAGAGAATATTCAATTATTTGAAGTGCAACAATTATATGCAAGCGTGCATTAACTAACTAGACTCACATTAATTTAAACAAACTATTTAAATCAATCTAACTGGACTTGACTCAGTTAACTAAGCCAACTAATTACTACTCAATTTAGAACTCATCCTTATCTCTTTAACTAATGGATAAATTCCTCAATTAATGGAGAAACTGTTGCATGTCCTCACATAGACTTCATGTTTGATTTTTCACAACTAATTAACTCATGGTGAATTAATTAATTTATTTTCAAACAGCTGCTAAGTTCAAATTCGAAATTTACTTCCTATTTTAGTCCAGGGACTGACTAAAAATAGGAATCCATCCCGAACTGCTAAAAATAGAATGCTATTTTTAGACTTCCATTTTTCATTCCCTGTTGCTCAATCCAACACTGGTACCCAAACTACTATTTATAACAGTGCTATTTTTAGCATTTCTTGTTGCTATTTTCAACAGATTTTAGTGTTTGTCTTCTGTCAGTGGTTTACCAGTGTGATTTTAGTGTTGTTTTCTTGCTTGACATGTTTTTCTGATTACAATTTCCTCTTGATTTGGTTGAAGTTTGTTTAGAGCTTGATTTGCCTTCTAGGGTTTTATGAATTCTAGGTCATCCGTCATTCACTCATTGGTCTTCTCTTTAGAGATCAATTTCCCTTGTTCAAAGAGTCTTTTTGTGTTTGGATGTCTTTTTCAAATCACTTTTGGTTCTTGGGTATTAAGTTGTTTCCATTAGTGTCGAATTGAGTAGATGTTTTGAAAGTCACTTTAGTTCCCTTTGGTAAGAAATAGATTACAAAATTGTTTGTTTCATTTGAATTGAAATGAAATATTTGATTTGAATTTTGTATTTCAAAAAGTGAAAGTGAAAGTGTTTATCTTTTAAGTAATTTTTGAAACATTTTTTGCATTCAAAATAATTAATGCGAAAGAGATTTTCATGATTATTGAGTTGTTTGCATTCTCTTTTTCTCTTTTGCACTAGATTACATTGATTGCATTAAAGTGAAAAAGTAATCATCATTATACCTTAAGGTAGATCGCTTTAAGATTTCGTTTTGGCATTGCATTTTCTTATCATATAAAATATTAGATTTCATGTTTGGCATTTAGCACTGGGAAATTGTCATTGATGCATCTTTGCTTGTTTGTTTCATGATTTGGGTGTTTCTCTTCCCTAAATAGGTAACCTTCATCGAATGAAAGGATTTTAATTTCATCAGTTAGCTACATTTTAGGAATAGGTGACATAGCTAAGGCCTTGAAATCGAAACATAATTTCAAGATTAACTTTAAAATCTATCAATTAATTTAAGGAGCATTTGAAACATTAACGTTCATACTTAGTGGTCTAGGATAGAGACGTGTTTTGGTGTCTATAAAACTTACTAGTTGTCCTTCGCTCTTGCATTAGACAATGCTAGCACGGACTTATGCTCCCCATATTGTCGAGTATATAAAGGGAGAGCCTCATAGGTTGCAAACCTTTATGCATAGGAAGTCGAGTCTACTGCCTTGTAAACGTGACACATCGAACACAACATTAAGGGAGATTGCCTACACGTATGTCAATTCCTTGGTAAATTTATTTGTTGAGGTGTACATTGTAGTTCATGGTTACTTGGTACTCCTTTTTACTAGAGTTACTTGAGTGGTCATTTCGATCTTTTCTGACTCCTTAAATTTAAAAAGATCATCGAGTACTTGTCCTTTCAAGCTCGCTAAACCATCGAAAGCGACTAGAGTCACCTTTGTGTCCTGTTCTTGACTCTTAAAAGATGAAAAGGAAAAAAAAAATTGTTTCAAATTCTGAAAATAACTGCCTACAATAAATAGGTCGAACCCAAGAAGTTGCTTCTTGTACCAATATTGAGTAATTCCCTGTTAATTTCAAGATTGTTAATAAGCACTCAACGAACCTCCTTTCCTTTTCTTCTCTTGAGATAAATTCATCATAGGTGAACCATTGATTTAATATCACAACTCCCTTCATTGTCTGATACTGAAGGGTCCTCCCAAGGAGTTCATCCGGAGCTTCCTCAGTCACTTGAAGATCAAGGTTTTGAACTTGGGATTGTTCCAAGTATCCAATCCCTATCTTCTCGTCCACCTCCATCGGATTCCTGGTCACCTCAAGAATCTAATCCTAAGACCCACATAATCTTATACAGACCCCTGAGAGTCCACAAACCCCTGAGAGTCTGTAGAGGCTTCTTCTTCATCTGTCGAATCCATTATTCAACTCTGTTTTGATATCTCCATAGCATCCTTATAGTCCTTGTGATCAGCTTGGTATTCCTTTGGAATTATCTCCTCGCACATCTCAGATTATTTGACACTAGCTATTTCCATCTATTGAGTTAGACGGTGAAATCCCAACCTCTTCTGTGGGTCATTCGAAGTTTCAGCTACTCATACTCCTCATGTAAATGATGAACAAGGGTATGAATTTTCTCTAGAAGGTTTTCCTTTTACAAGAAGAGTCCCATCTCACACACTCCCTGAGACCAGTGGACCCATGCTTCCACCTAGTTATACAACCCTAGCCCAATTAATTTCAGGAACTCCTAGTGCTTAATATTTGTATCAGAATCCCATTTGGTCTTCCAATGCCATGCCTACTTCTGGTCCATTCATTCCAAACATGACCTCTCAAAATTTAGTACAAACAGTTGTTATGTCAGTTCTTGTCCAACCTATGATTCCATCACAACCCGTGCCATCGTTTCAACTGACCCTTCTGGTACAACTCACTATTTCAGGTTAGGTTTCAGTTAGTTCTTCCACCCCTCCATCAAGTGGACAGAATGTACCACTTCCTTCGGGGGAAAATACGAATATTCCTCATGTGTCAGGTGAAACCAATGTGAGTGGATTACAAACTCACATGGTTGGAGTTAATCAACCTTATTATGGAAGTATTCCTAACCTTTTTGATCCATCTGGATTGGGTAATATCCAATACCAACAACGTTATATGGTTCAGATTCTACTCCAACATGTTTGTGTCCCATATGGTTCACAAGCCTTGGTCAATCCACCTTACATTCCACACGCATGAGCTTATGTCTAGCCTAGTTAATCGACTATACCTGGTGGATATGGTCACATTCAATTAGGAAATTACCAATACCCTCAAGGTATATCCCAAGGAACTATCCAACAACTCTTGCCACATCAAGGACAACCCTTGCAGCAACAAGGGAAACCTTTACAACAACAAGGGAAAATGTTGCAGTAATAAGGGAAACTATTACAACAACAGAGGTAACCTTTGCAGCAGTCTCAATAGTCTTTGCAATAGAAAAATTAGTTTATTCAGCATCCTACTCAACCTTTTTACTCATAAGGCTAACCTTTGCAGCAGCAAGGTCAACCTTTATAGTAGCAAAGTCAACCTTTGCAACAACAAGGTCAATAGGTCCAACAACCTTACAACCCATATGCCGCATATAATTCTTATCAATAGGTCTAGGGTCAATAGGTCCAACAACCTTACAACCTGTATTCCACATATAATGCTTATCAATAGCCTATGATAGGTCAATATCAAACCTACCCTAGAGAAAATCCACCTTATGGTCAAGGTAACCCTCAGTGGGGGCAAAATCAAATCCCATATGGACAAAATCCTCCACTTTGGGGGACAAATCCTTACTAACAATGTTGGAACCCAATTTTGGGTCTCCTCAAAGGTCATACATTCCATTCAATCCACAATTTCCCTTCTTGGCTATGTTGGAATTGCTCGATGTTTCGAGGCTCACAAATGATCATATTCTTCATTCACCTTACAGGCCTCTAGTTCCAACTAAAATTCCAAGTGATTTCCCTATATTCAAAGGAAAGTCTAAAGAGGACCCCCAAGCCCATGTGATGAAAAATCACCTATGGTGCTCCTCCAATTCGTATGTTGATGATTCTATTCCTCTTCGCCTCTTTCAGAGAACCTTAACAAGTGCTGCTGCAAAATGGTATATCAAGTTGCCTCGAGCTACCTATGCTGACTTTAACTCTTTAGATATGGCCTTCCTCACCCAATTCCAATTGTTGCTTCAGTATGAAACTGAAACTTATTTTCTCACATCCCTGAAGCAAGATATGGTGACCCACATTTCCAATCATATCCATGAATGGAGACGTCGACATCACCTCATCAAATTGGATATTGTTGATGAGTTGTTGACTGAATGGTTTACAAAATCATTTGTTAACAAGATTTCTAAGGATATAGCCATGGGTGGATGTGTTACTAAAGAACCAGCTATTGCATGTGCTCAGTATCTAGACTTAGTATATTCACAATATGGCACGTTGTATGAGATGTTGCTTGATGCTCCAAGACCATCTTCAGATCTGGCAGCCTCAAAGTCTCTTGATGTACCACCTGTTGCTAGTGTAATTGGTTTAGTGTCTCAGGCTTCCACTAAGGCTTCTTTGAAGAAGAAATATGTTTCAAACACTGGTTCCAATAATCCTTTGAAAAATTCATCAAATCCTGGTAAGACCTCTGAGGTACATGTTGTTCAGTCTATTGTAGTAGATAAGGCCTCCAAAGGTAAGAAAAAGGGTAAAGCTAAAGCTAAAAATGATACCACAAAATAGGATTCACATAAATCATCTATTGATGATTCTTCTAAGAGAAGATTGAAATATCCTTGCCTTATATGTGAGGAAGATCATTACACTAAGGATTGTCCCCGACGTTCTGAAGTTAACTGCCTATTTAAAGGGACTTCAACTGTTTTGAAAGAAAATTTTCCATCTTAGTAGACGCAGTTGGTAGACCAACCATAATCCTCTGTGTTGGCTTATGGGGGCCTAACCCAGGTTCAGAGTTATTTAGCCAAACAAATCCCTATACTACTGGCCCTTTCAGCATCAGCTCGCAGAGCGTGGACTAAAGTCTCACACGAAGCAGTATGGGGGGATGCTGGAGCCAAGTTTCCACACCCTTGAGATGTCTGTGATGTCGATTTAGTCCAACTATGTATGCCTTCATGCAAGTTGCTTCATGCACTGTTCTAACCTTCAGTATCTTCATGATCTGTTATAATCAGCCTTCACGCAGCCCTACCCAGGGGTTGAGATACTTTCGTGCTACTATGGCAGCAAACTGCACTATGTCTCCAAACTACACCACATATCTTACTTATCATATTAACAGGTCTTGATTATCTTCACCTAAAAAAATATTCTTACTTCCATTCACTTAAAAAAAACATTTATATGTATTCGCGCATCATATAAGCAATAGAAGTGCAATTCATACCCAATATATTCGATGCATTAAATAGGAAATAAATACACATAAATTATATGAAAATTCTCTTTATTAATACTTCCAACTGTTATATACTAGACTCACCCTGCGCACTTAGTTGCAGGGGTCCACACACTCAGCTGTAGACTACTAGGCCTCTGCACACTCAGTTGCAGAGCCTTCTCCTACTCTATGACCCAAAACTAGACTCTACACTTCATATCTATCTTGCATACATCATATGTTCATCTTCCATTATGCTATCAAAATACTTAGAGCCTCGCTCTATTTATGCAATCCCATGGTCAGTGGACCATGGGTAGATCTCTACAACCAACATTACAATAAAAAAATTAAGGGCAGACAACCCTAAGACTCTTTTACAAACTATGCGCTTTGTGCCCACAATATGCGAAGTCTTTACATCGGAATTACAAAATTCACCAAAATCTGGGCTCTAAGCCCCAAATTTTTTTTGGGGGATCCTGCGCCCAATAGGCCCCCAACATAAACATCATGACTCATCCTCAAGTCACTCTGTCATTGTAGAGATCTTTGCACGAAGACCTCCCAACTCTGATTGTATCACTGCAAGTTCGACAGCACACTGAGTAGCTGCTAACTGGACTTCCTCCATGCTTTGTTCAGTGATTGTTGTAACTGAACTGTTGCCCTGGATCCTTTCTTGTGTTGCTTGCAGTTGTGTGATCTTTGCTTCAATGGAAGTTGTAATGGTATACGCCTCATCAATCCATGACTGTAGGTGCGCCTTCAAAACTGTTTCCTTATGCCAAGCAACATCCACCTACTCCTTGAGCACTTTAGCTTGTTGCATCCTTGCGAGCCTCTGTGTAAGGGAAACCATCTGTGTGGTCCCTTTTACTTTGTCATATCTCAGCTGCATCTTGCACGCCTTTGTCTCTAGGTGCTCTATCTTCAGGTCCTCCTGCAGGGTGGTGAGAACCTTGAACGACTGCTCGAACAAATTTGTGCAGTTTGTTATTTCACTGTTAATCACCGCTATTGCTGTTGTGATCATAGTGGTGCATTGTTCCTTAAACTCCAGCGGAGTTGAAGGCTATGCCTTCAACTACAGTTCTTCTATCTAAATATTCAACTCTAAATAAACCTTGATCATTTCTTCCTTTTCCTTGCACACCCCTTCTACTAATTTTCGAACGCACACCTCCACTGGTGCCTTTGCTTGGATGGCAAACTTCAGGACCATCTGGTAGGCTTCCGCCACCACCTACACTATCTATCTATTCTACGCCACTAGCTCATCATGATGCAGGCTCAAATTCTCAATGTTGATGTGCTATTCGCTCATTACTTGTATCACACGGCTCTCCTTGGCCCGAAGCTCTGTAGTGACTCCATCCTGTAAATTATAGAGTGTCTCTTGAGGGAGCACAACCATATTTAACCTGATTCCCTTTAACTTGCTGACCATAGGCCTGTTGGCCTCATTTTCTGTAATGAGTGCTCCATCTAGTAGCACTATTGTGTTGGTTGTCTGGGCATGCAACATTTCCTCGACCGTCAATGTGCATAGACTGTGTGGTTGGTTAATAGTTTGCTAGCCTGTGGAGTGGGCACCTACAACTCCTGTATTTGCATCTGAAGAGCCCCTAACACCATCTAGGGTTGCTCCTAAAACTGTTGGAAGGCCTCTGTGGTGACGTCCCTCACGTCTTGCCAATATCATGGAGATCTCCCTTAGTGAGGGTGATTGGGTCAAATGAAGTCTTTGAGGCCTTTGTCTTCTTGCGCAACCCTACCTGCTCTCTTGGGCGTGGATATTTCAGCTGGGTGGATGCTGTCTATGGGTCTGTGCCACCTTGTTTTATATTGGTCTCTAACTCGAGAGAAGGTCACTTTTGTCCTTCATGCTCTTCTTTTACTGCCTTCTGCTGCTCCTCAGCCAACTTCGCAGCTTCGTGCACCACTTGCTCCTTAGCCGCTTCTTCATTCCTGTGATTTTCTACTAGTTGCACCATCCGCAGTTCCGTGTCTTCCTTCTGCCACTACACAATGGACTTCTCTACTTCCATCATAGAGCTAGATGGTGCATCCAACTCTAGCGGCCAAGACTCAAGGATTGCGAAGTTGACATTGTCGATCGCCAAATAGGGTAGTTCGTGCCACATCTTTGTGGGGTCCTTTCATGCCCTTATGAAGACATGGTGGAAGTCTTCTTTGAATTCCATGAAGGTTTGCAGACTATTGTAGACTATGGGTGATAACCAAAACTTGCGATTAATCCCCATTGTGATGTTCATCTCTATGAGCACCCAAAATATTTTTTTGTCCCTTATCCTTTGTGCATCCTTGGTTTCCCACAATGATGTGTACTTCACTGCATTCAAAAGGTCCTCCATGATAATCGGGAACTGGCTCTCTTCGAGAAATTCCCATGCCACCAGTACTATTAACAACAGAGGCCATGCATAATGAAATTTTTTCCTCTGCTCCTGTGCCTCGCCATAGTTCTCAAGGAACTTCTGCATAAATAGTTTTCCCAGTTAAAGTGGACCACTTCTGCGCATTGCGCTACTAGTGCAATCACCAGCACGGGCACCTCATCCACAGGGCACTTCCGCATTACCTTCCCTACCAATATCTGAGTCGCAACCTTAACCACAGGGTTGTTGATGTTGGAAATGGCATACCCTCACTTCTTCTTCTCTAGTTTAAATTTATTTTTCATGGCCTCTGCGATGGCTAAATCATCACTCTTTCCCTCTGAGATGTTCGCCGGGTCCTCCCTTATGCAAAGAAGCTAGGTAATCCTATGAATCAAATGGTTTGTGATGGGGATGGGCTCCTCCAGCCATAAGCACCCATCATGTACCAAGCAGAGCAGCTGCCTAATGACAAAAATGGTCACTCGGGTGCAATGATAATGCAAAACCTACAACCCTACTTTCTCAACTCCTCTAAGCCATTTGCATAGCTCCAACTCTATGATTCCAGCCAATGCATATTTCTTCTGGTGCATTAGCTGCATGATCGTGATATGCAGGAACTTCTCGTGGTCCATGAGGTCCCAATCCTCAAATTTTAGCATGAGTACTTGTCCCAAGTGCATTCCTTCAAAAATAATTTCGTCAGGGAGCAGCGGAGTTTGTAGAGAGCTCTTGCTCTCATCTATATCTTTGGGCACCTTTTTTTTTCCCTTCTGTAGTGGAACATATGCAAGTAGTGTGGTGAGAGGGTCTGCACCTTGGGTTTCAACCTCCATCTCTACATCCTCCTCCTCCACCAGGATTTATTCAAACTCTTCTTCCACATTGGCCTCCAAATTGAGAGCCTTCCCATTTTCTTCCATGGTGAGCCTAGTCCTTAGTGGATTTCTAGGTGATACGCACACCGGTACCATGGCCTGCTTGTCTTTCTTAGGCCTCAGTGTGCACTATGATTTAGGGATTTCAGCGACTATCCTAGTGCTTTCTGGGGCTTCCACTTCCGTAATCGCCTGCATGGATTCCTTGGCGGTCATTGCTCAGGTATCCATGGCTTCTCCGGGTGCTACCATAGTGCAATTCCATAGTTCTCTCAGGGTCTCTGATAATTGCTCATGAATGAATTCACCTTTAGAAGATTAAACAAGTCTCGGTTCATGAATGTCTGAGTGCACAACAACTCAGTTCTCAAATTGCCAAGTGTTGTTTTCTGGACAACCCTTTGTAATTTATAGCACTTTTTGAATTTGAATTCGACTGTTCACCCCACATTCGGTCCATTAATGTTCGATTGGTGGTAGGTTTTCAAGAATCTAGCCCATAAAGTTCACCTTAAATGCCTACTGTCTGCTCCATTTGGTCTCAAACCAAGCATCACATCATGAATAGTGATTGTAACAATCACTTTCCAGCTGACCCATGCGGCAGCGTAGCTACCCTCACGCTGTCGCGGACCCTGTCACACTTCGCTATTGCACGTAGTCTTGACATCGCTCAGTCACTAGGAAAAGTAGTTTATACTCCCATGCCTCCTTTCAGCTGCCTGTGGCACTAAGATTATGATTCCATTGGCTAGTCAGATGGCTGGGCCACCTGTGTATGGCTTCAAATGACTTCCATTCACTTTTTCTAGGAAAGGTTATCCATTTAACTTTACCAACTATATCGTGCCTCCATCTATGATCTCCTTAATAACATACGGCCCCAACCAATGCATTCTGAGCTTTCTAAGGAATTTATGAAACTTACTATCATACAACAACACCAAATCATTCACCATAAAGGTACGCAACTTAATATGTCAATCGTGCCAAGCCTTTTTGCACTGCTTCTATACCTGCTAGTGAAATCTAGCCAAAAATCTCTCTTCTTCGAGCTCCTCCAAATGTGCGAGCCTCTCCTCCAGGGCTCCGTGATCCATCATACCTGTGAGCACTATTATGCGCAGTCTAGGCACGATGTATTCCATAGGCATTACAACTTCCACTCCATAGACGAGCCTAAAAGGTGTCTGTCACGTCAGTTTCTTACATGTCATTCTATAATCCCATAATACTATAGGTACACACAGGTCCCAATCACTTTGCTGTGCATTGAAAACCTTGGTCAATGTAGTTTCCAGTACTTTGTTAAACACTTCTACTATCCATTAGCCTGTGGGTGATATGATGTGCTCTTCTGATGATATACCTAAAACTCTTCTGTCAACGTGCTGATCATTTCGTTCGAGAAATGTGTACCATGATCGCTCATCAAGATCTTCGGACATTCAAATCACGTTAGTACATGTTCAAACAAAAACTTTGCGGCAGTCACAACCATGCAATCCTTCACCGACTGCACTTCTGCCCAATGAGTCAGGTGCTTTGTCGTAGTGATAATATATCTCGCGCCTATCTTCCCTTGAGATTTTATAGGTCCCACAAAATCTATTGCCCATTTTTCGAAAGGTTGCAATGTCATTTGTGGATTTAAAGGCATCTCATCCCTCCGTGTGGCATACCTTTTCTTTGCCATAAATCACATGCCTTGCAATGTGCTTTTGAATCCTGATGAAGGGTTGGCCACCACAACCTTGTGCGTAGAATCTTCTGTGTAGTTTCTCTCCCTACCTAATGTCTTCCCGCAGCACCTCCATGAGTGTCCGCAAGGATGCTACTTCATTCAAACTTAGGTACATACCTTCGCAGTATTTCATCATTCCCCATCTTGTATAGATGCCCCATAATGACAGAGAAATCTGTCGCACACACCACTAATTCCTTCTTTTGCTGGATAGAGTATCCTTTCGATGCAGTCCCAGTTGCTAAAAAGTGAATTATATCTTCAAAATGTCCATTTGCTATGTGTACAAAAAAAATCTACGTGTCGGGTAATCGTTCCTCCAAACTAGTAGGTTCCTTGCCTGTCTCAATGCACTACAGTTGATTTGGTCCCGCATTCAACCATCCAGGCTTCACAACAACTTCAAAATTGTATTATTGGAACAATAAAAGCCATATGCATATGTGCCCCCCAAGACAGGCTTAGTGACCAAGTACTTCAGCGTGGAATGATCTGTATACATCTTAAAGTGACCTCCTAGCAATTAGTGTCGATACTTTTGGAGCACATACACCATAGCCAGTCCCTTACGTTCAGTGGTGGAATAATTCTTTTTTTCTTTAGATAATCTGCGACTCGCGAACACGATAGGGTGATCAAAGCATTCTCCACCATCCTGTGTTAGTACCACCCCTGGCGCTATACACGACACATTAACATGAACATGAAACTCTTTCTTCCAGTTCAGGAAGACAAGAATCGATGTAGTAACCATCTTATCCTTCAATATATCCAAGATTTTCTTACAGTCATCGTCCCAGTAGAACGTGACATACTTCTTCAACAATTTTTCAATTGGTGCGGTGATCTGGGCATAACCTTTGATAAAATTTCTGTAGTACCCCATATGTCTAAGAATAGCACGTAGCTGTTTCACACTTCGCGACGCTTCCAAATTTAGAATCACTACGATCTTTGCAGGATCTACCATCAGCCCTTGTCTACAAAGCACGTGCCCCAATAGGTTCCCAAAAGGAACAAGAAACACACACTTTTTGAGGTTGAGCACGATTTGGTATCTTCGGCAGGTATCTAGCATCAAGCATAAGCTCGCTACATGGCACTTAACCAACCAAAATATAGTCCAGTCATAAAAATAAAGCTCCAAGAACTTATGAATATATTCCTTGAATGCTGCAACAACTACTCGTGAAAAGATGGCCATCGCGTTCTTTAATCCAAATGGCATGATAGTATATTGAAAGCACCCCCACTCAGTCGCAAAGGTTGTCTTGCACCTATCCTCTGGAATGATTT
The DNA here is from genome assembly GCA_031772625.1 of Pinus tabuliformis. Classification (NCBI taxonomy): domain Eukaryota; kingdom Viridiplantae; phylum Streptophyta; class Pinopsida; order Pinales; family Pinaceae; genus Pinus; species Pinus tabuliformis. Next base: position 318,169,557 of record CM062816.1, on the reverse strand, counting down.
TGATTTGGTGGTACCCTGAGAACCCATCAATGAAAGAATATGCTTCCTGACTACCTACATTTTCCAACACTTCATTTGTGAACGAAGTTGGGAATGGATCATGTACACAAGCGTCATTAAATTTTATGAGATCCACACATATTCTTATCTCATCCTTCTGCTTCTTCTCTTGCACCACCATTGGGCTTACCCAATCGGATTCTTCCACAGACTCAATGATGTCTGCCACGAGCATCTTGTCTAATTCTATACGGACCTTCTCCTTGTATTTTGGATTTAAGTGGGACAATCTTTGCTTAACTAGCTTCACGTTGGATTTTAACGTGATCTTCATTACCCCTAAATGTTTGATTATTCCTTTCAAATCCGTAAACTTAGTCAGGAATAAGTCTTGATATTTGTGGAGTAATTCAACAACCTTATGCACCGTCGCGTCATCCCAGTAGTCTCCAATCTTCGCAAATTTGGGCTTCGCCTCCGTACCAATCTTCACCTACTTAGTATTTACTGGTGCAGTTATGTCAGGGTTCTCAATCTGTGGTCCTTGAACCTCGCAGTGGCCTTCCATCTATGGAATGTTAATTTTCTGTGGATATTCATCCTCGTCTTTAGCAATTACATTATAACATTCCAGTGTGCAACTCATCTGAGTAGCCCATTCAGGTTGGGCCAAGTCTACAGGATCGTGCGGGATCCTAAAGATGGTGGATTTTACTTCGTGTAGTGCTTCTTCAATACAGTCAAACATGTCCTCAAAACTAAAGGTCATCATGAAACCTTCGCGTATGATATCCCTTTCGCAAGTCCCATGGCGAAGCTTTGTTTCTATATACCAGTTCGTTGGTATAACATCTGCAGTATGACAGAACAGATGCACCCATTCAGGTTGTGGCTTTTCTCCATATCCAATCTATCTTGCATACATCATATGTTCATCTTCCATTATGCTATCAAACTACTTAGAGGCTTGCTCTATTTATATAATCCCATGGTCCACAGACCATGGGTAGATCTCTACAGCTGACATTACAATAACAAAATTAAAGGTGGAAAACCCTATGACTCTTTTACAAACTATGCGCTCTGCACCCACAATATGCAGAGTCTTTACACCATAATCACAAAATTGACCAAAATCTGGTTCCCAAGTTTTCATGATGCAAGGTTCATCACCTATTTCAGTTGCTACTCGAACAAAGTACTATCAAACCCCGCAAGAGCTAATGGTGGAGAAAGAAGTCACTAATATACCTTCTACTTCTACTCCATCCAGTTCTAGTCCACTCCATATTGAGCACCCTAACAATGAGTCCATAATTCGACCACCTGCCAAGGGTGTAATTCAGAAATCATCTTATAATCTGAATGCTAGAGTTACACAACATTATAATATTGTTGAGGATTCATCTCAAGCACCTTCAATGATGTCTGCTTTAAAGGTTCTCCAAACCTGTCCAACACAACAAAAAACATTGTTGTCTTCTATAGGTGCTATTGATCGTGCTAATTCGAGTTTAATTACCATTGATATTGAAAGCCACGTTCGTCGTCTTTCTCATCAGATTGCTTTTCAGATTCAGGTTCTCATTAAAGGAAAGACAATACATCAAACTTTTATTGATGAAGGTGCTTCTACTTGCATCATGTCTATTTCATGTTGGAAGGCCATTGGCTCTCCTTATCTTAATTAGTCCCTAAAAAATTTGAAGGCCTTTGATGGCAGAGGCTCACGTCCATACAATATTCTCACAAACTTGCCAATCACATTTGAAGGAAAGACCGTTGAGCTAGAAGTGGAAGTTGTATATGCGAATCTCAACTACAACCTTCTTCTCGGGTGAAGTTGGACCTAGGCTATTTTTTGTGTGGTTTCTTCTTTGTTCCAGGTGCTTCATTTTCTTCAAGAAGGAGAAATTGTCACTATTGACTAACTATCTTTTTTCTCTTTCGATTCATGAAACAAAAATGTTCCATTTGTGGAAAATATCGAGATTCCTTATGAGAGTGTGGGGGTAGGTATTTTCAAAGACTCTTATCTAATGGGTACTTTTACTTTCCCACCTCCAAATGTCACATCAATCAATATGATCTTAGTTTCTACAGATCCTTGGATTATCCCTACTCTAGATCAAATTGATTAATTTGGCGAATTTATGCCATTAAGTCCATTAGAGCAAAATTATCAAGAAATTGTGTTGACTTCAATGCCTGCTTCAGAGAGTCATGTTTTTTTTAGTATGAACCTGGATACTTATGTCCCATCTCCTTGGCTTGGTTCTTGGGTTTCTCTGGATGCTTTGAACAAGATATTCCCCACCGACGAGAGTATCATTGAGGTTATGTCTTTGGACGAAACTCCTTGGAACAGTCTCCATCATCATTCTTGATTTCTTCCAAGCCTCAGAGAGATGCCTTCGTTTCTTGAAGTGTTTGTTTCTCATTTCCCCACACATCCAATTCAAACACTTGTTTTGGTGCATGAAGTCCTATTTGAGGGTAACATGGGAAACATTACTACAACTATGCCTCTTGACATTTCCATTAATCCTGGAATTGTCGAGAACATTCATGTTGGGGTGTCCTGTTCTCCTGATGAGATCAGGGTTTACACAACTTTTTAAACAATTTTGAGATGTCTTCATGTGGTCATATGAGGAAATTCTTGGTATTGATCCAACAATAATGGTGCATAAAATACCTACCTATCCTGGTGGAAAGCTTGTTCGCTAATGGCTTCACCTCGTGCATCCTTGAAAGGGTACTGCTATTAAAACAAAATTGAAAAAGCTTTTGAAATCTGGTTTTATCTATCCAATCCCATTGACAGATTGGGTGTCCAACATTGTTCCTATTGCTAAAAAGCATGGAATGATCCGTGTTTGTGTTGATTACCACGACATTAATCACGCATGTCCAAAAGACAATTATCCCACTCCTTTTATCGATCAAATCATTGATGAGTGTGTTGGGAGTGAGATTTTCTCGTTTATGGATGGTTTTTCTGGCTACAACCAGATCAAAATTTCACCTGCTGATCAACATAAGATGGCCTTTATCTATCCATGGGGCACTTTTTCCTATAAGAAGCTTCATTTTGGTTTAAAAATTGTTGGTGCTACCTTCTAGAGAGCAATGTATTATGCGTTTCACAATATTTGACACATTGTTTAGCCTTACCTTGTCGACTTACCAACCCATTTTACTAAGCATCATGACCATTCAAACCACTTAAGATCCATTTTTCTGCGATGTTGACATTATAACGTCCATCTCAATCCGCACAAGTGCATTTTTTGTGTTGAATTTGGTCGACTCTTGGGTTTTGTGGTGTCTCGCGAAGGTATCTGAATCAATCCTTTAAAAGTTGAAGCTATTGTCAACTTAACCCCTGTACCTCATTGTTGCAATTGAAAATCCTTCAAGAAAAGGCTAACTTTCTTTGTCGGTTTGTTCCTAACTATGCCAAACTCACCAAGGGTTTTACTCAGTTGCTTAAGAAAGGGGTCCCTTTAATTTGGGATGAAGTTTCCTAGAAATCATTCGATGCTTTGAAAAACATGCTTATTAATTCTTCTCTACTACTCCCCCCTGATTATTGATGTGATTATTTCATATCCTTGGCTGCAATTGGTACTATTATTACTATGGTGTTGTGTTGGGTGTGGAATCCCCCAAGGGAAGTTTTGGGGCTTAAAGCCCAGATTTGACTAAATCCAGTGTAAAGACTCCGTGTTTTGTGGGTGCAGAGCGCGAACTTGTAAATGAATCATAGGGTTGTCCACCCTCATTTTGTAATGTAATGTCAGCATTAGAGATCTACCCATGGTCCGCGGACCATGGGATTGTATAAATAGAGCGAGGCTCTAAGTTGTAAAAGAAGGAAGGGAAGTAATGATCTAATAATGAAGAATTAAGTGATAGCTGAAGTGTAAGGTTGAGTATTTGGGTTGTAGAGTAGGTGAAGGCTTTGCAGTTGAGTGCAAAGAGGCCTAGTAGTCCGCAACTGAGTGTGTGGACCCCTGCATCTGAGTGCACAGGGTGAGTCAAGTCTGTAACCATTGAGTCTATTGGGTATGAATTTCATCTTTAATGTTATATGGTGCACGAACATATATGATTGTGTTAATTAAGTGAATGTAAGATAAGTATCTATTTACGTGAAGATAACTAACTATAGTAAGAAGATAAGTAAGATACGTGGGGTGTATTGGGGATATAGCATAGCGCGCCGCCTTAGTAGTGCGAAATCACCTCAGTCCCTGGTTAGGGCTACGCGAAGGTGATTGTAATAGATCACGAAGGTATTGTAGGTCAAGATAGTGTGTGAAGATATTCATAGTTGGACTAAATCGACCCCTCAGGCATCTCCAGGGTGTGGAAACTTGGTTCGAGCATCCCCCCATACTGCTTCGGGTGAGACCTCAGTCCGTGATTCATGGGTTGTTGCCGAAAGGGACAATAGTGTAGGGATTTGTTTGGCTAATTAATTTTGAACCTGGGTAAGGCCCCATTATCAAGCCAGCAAATGGTTCTATTGTTGGAAATCTGCATAGAGATGTCTGATGTCGTATCACTAGAATCCAACTAAGAAGGAAATTGAAGGTTGGTTAGATAGGAGAATTCATGAGTTCACGACGCAGGAGAATAGGAATCCGTGACTATGAAAGGGAGAGTGGTCAGACTGCTACTTACACAGAGAGATCCACAATCTTCTTCACATCTTCCCCTATTGAGCTATATGAGTTGATTGCAAAGCTAGCAGATAATAAAATAAGGTGGAAGCTCGACGGTCCTATTGTGTGGACCTTAGAGTTGGTGCGCATATTGGAAACATCGGAGGATAATATCATGCACACTGTTGATCACTAGCTCGATTGAGTTATAGGAGGATTCATCATTGAATTCATGGTAGATACTTCAGTCAGCTATAGCAAGGCAGAATGATTCTTTCTCAAAGGATTGTGAGGTAAGTACGTAAAGTCTCTGATACTTGGATTAAAATTCTATTGTGTGAAAGCAGATTATGCAGTTACAATGAGGTTCTAGGCTACGCGAAGTGGGAAAAATTAAAAAAATGAAGGGAGTAAGGGACTAGAGAATAACCCCTTGATTTCACCTCTGTGAGAGGATGAAGAAGAGCTCGAAAAGGTCTCTCCGCAAAGTGTGATCCATTTGATAAAGCATATAATTCTGCACATACCACCCTACCCACACTGCCACCAGCTTCACGGCCATCACCTCCATCTTCACCCATATCACCTTTACTACCACCGCGTTTCAATATGCCAAGCACAATAAAGTTACCTGTGTTCAAGGGATTGGGGAACGAAGATCTAGACTAGTTTTGGTTCATTGTAAGCCATATGTGAAGCTTAGGGAGTTATAGATGATGATATCAAGAAAGAAACACTAGTTAGCGCCCTACAGGATCGTGCACTGACTTGGTATATTAAGAACTCAAATGATAATCTGAATGCAAGAATCGTGGATTTCCAAATTACGCTAAATAAGGAATTTAGAAAGACGAAGTCAGAAGCATAGTTGATCATTGGGTTTAAGGAGATCATAATGCTACCAGGTGAGATTCCCTGGGAGATGGATTAGAGGTTGAAGTATAGGATTCATGAAGCTAATATGAATCTAACGGATGGAAAACACCACGAATGGTTTGTAGCATTGCTAACGCGACATTTGAGGAGTGTGTTGTCACAACATAAGTCAACATCTCAGGCAGAGGCCTTAGAGATCACGATGAGGATTCATGAAACCCAAATGTAGGATCCTAACTTGGGATTTTAGCAGATCCACGCACAGTTTAAAAAATTATGCCTTGACATGCAGAGTCTGAAACAGGACAAGATAGCTCGACCAGAAGTAAGCAAAGAGGTGTGGTGCATAAAATGTAAGGGTCAGGGTCATGATAAGGACCATTGCCCTGTGTTCGCAAATTACCTCACAGGAGGAGGACCAATGTTGTTAAGGCTGAAGCATAATTTGGACCTAGCATGACATCTGCTTTGTGGTGCACAATTTGTCAAATAGGTGGAAAGCATGCTATAGACAATTTCCATTTGTTACCGAAGTACATGAAGAATTTGCAACAGTTATTCTATAATTTTTGTAGGTCAGTGGGACACGAGGAGTGCACTTGTAGAAGCTATGAGCTGATGATGGATAGAACTCCCACCTATAGAGTTCAAGCCAAAACATGACCCTAGACCAAAATGTAGGGAGGGCGCGAACCATATTTTAGGGGTGTGGACAAGGCCAAGGTAGACGACCTGGAAGAGGTCACGGACAATTGATATGCTATAATTGCAGAGGGCCAAGACATTATGCCTGTGATTGTATGAATCCAACATGCCCCTCATGTTTATATTGCACCTTATTTGTTCATGAGATGAAATATTTTCATATGTTGATATCTAGGATACGCGACAAAGGACCGCTACCACCTCCCCTGACTCAGAACCTACAGATGATGAGGTTTGAGTCATGCGAGGAAGATCCAAATGTGAACATTGTGCTTCAAAGTGGAATTGTGAGGGGAGATGACAAAGGAAAACAACCTGAAGGTAGTACTTGGATTCACAAAACTCTAGTGAAAGAAGCAAAGTTTGATTTGGAGCACACTCGAGAAACCCTTATGGAATATAAGAAGAGCTTCGCTGATGCCTCCACTTGAGGAAGCAAAGATAGACCCGAGCTGGAGATGGACCCATCTATGCTCACGATGTTCTTGGAAACATGTACAAAATTACTATGCGACACTAAGGCTGTAAAGGGAGTACAGGAACTCATTAATAGATGCATTGGGACCATGCCAGGGGAGCCGTGCATCATTTAGAATATTGGAAAGAATAAGACTGGGACAGGAAGAGAAATGAGGTTGACCACACAAATTAGAGAATATGAGATGGACCAAGTGATTTTGGATTTAGGATTTGATGCGAATGTCTTACCGAAGTAGACATGGGAGTGCATGGGGAGACCTACGCTGCAGTGGTCTCCTATTCAGCTGTGAATGGAAAACCAACAGAAGATAATACCCCTGGGGTGATTGTAGGGAATCACCATGGATATTGAGGGAGTGAGCGAATCAGCAGAATTTGAGGCGATAAAGATTGTTGATGATAGCAATCCCTACCCCGCGCTCTTAGGAATTGATTGGGCCACTGACATGAACGGGGTGATTAATCTGAAGAAGCGCAAGATGATTTTTTGAGAAGAAGTCTCTATGCATAGTTATACCCTTGGACCTTGCTAAGGGATCACGCTATACAGATCAATGCCTGACTATGAAAGTGACGATGATTTGGACTCCATCTACAAGATAATTGCATGAGAGCAAGATTCGGTAAATCCCACCGTGGATGGACGAATTTCATGGGAGTGCAAAAGCTCCTATACTTTAGACTCAGATGAGGAGATAGAGTGATGGAAAATCCAGTTACATGAGGTAACCATGCTTAATTTTAATATGATGACAAGATCACTGCGCTGCATATTGACATAAGTGAGAGATATGCCTACATATGATGGACTAGGTGAGGTAGATGCCTTCTTGGATAGATTTGAAAGAGAGGTGTTGGAAAAACAACATTTCCAGGCTTTGAATCGGGTACTGTATGCTACATCCATGAGGTGGTGGGACACACACGAAGGCAACTTTGAAGACTAGCACGCATGTAGGAGGATGATGTGCACACGGTTTAGGAAGCCTACGGTGCAATTGGTCGATAAATACAATGGTCAGGTTGGTCTGCATGTGCATCTGTTTAGGTGGGTATAGGCATATGGAAAACAACCTATGCAGATGCACATGAACTTCACATTGAGAGATACGGTCAATAAGTATGTGTTGGGGGGGCAAATGCGCAAATGCATATTCAAGTTGAAACAATAGTGCATGAGGAAAACAATAGCAAAGAAGGTTATCCATGCAGAAGCATTTAACGAGGTGTGTGAAGCAATGTACAAGGTATGTAGTGTGCAACAAAGTGATTGGGACCTGCACGTACCAACAGTCTTATGGGCTTATAGGACAATGTGCAAGAAACTGACAGGACAGACACCTTCTAGGCTGGTCTATGGGGTGAACACTATAATGCTGATGAAGTATATCATGCCTAGTCTGCAGATAGAAACACCCATGGATATAATAGACCTCAGAGCCCTAGGGGAAGGCTCACGCTATTGGAAGAGCCTGCAGAAGAATGGTTGGGACTCGATGAAGAAATCTAGCAGGGTGACCTCAGGCTCCAAGAACTCATGAATAAAAAAATTCTGTTGAGGGAGAAAAGCACCATGGTGGAAGAATAAGTCAAGAAGCTTGAGGAAGGAATAAAGAAGGGTGTTCTTGATAAAAAGGCCATCGTGATAGAGCAAGATGAGCCTGATTACATTGAAAAACTTTGGGACTACCACCGAGAGTTTATTAGTTTGATGCATAGGATTGAACCATATGTTTATAACGAGCTCATAGGTGGTGGTGCGGTGCAGTTGGTGAATTTCAATGGTGAACTCCTCTCAGGAAAACTAAATGGTAGTCGGTTGAAGCCATATACAGGTGCCCCAATCACCTAACTAGTTACAGGAAGCACAGTGTTAGCACTCAAGGCAGTTGAAAGGAGGTGCAGGACTATAAACTACTCTACCTGGGAGCTATGCGATAACAGGATTGTGCACCAGAGCGGTAGCTGTACTGCCGCACAGGTTGATTGGAAAGTGACCATTGCAGTCACTATTCATGAAATGATGCTTGGTTTGAGACCAAAGGGCGCGTGCTATAGGCATTTAAGGCAGACTTTATGGGCAAGATTTGGGAAAATCTACTGCCATGGGAGCATTAATGGACTGGATTTGGGGGGAATGGTCAAATTCAAATTCAAAAGGCGTTATAAATTGCAAAGAGTTGCCTAGCAAACAACACTTGGCCATTTTAGAATTGAGCTATTATGCGCCCAGAGATTCAACAACCCCGGTCTGAGCGATCTCTTGAAGTTGAAGAAACTATTTGAGCACTTCCCTGAATCACTGAGAGATTTGTGGAACAACAGTGTGGCTGTGCAAGAGGAAGCCATGGATATTGGAGATATGACCGCCGAAGAGGCCACACAAGCCATGATGATAGGAGATGCCCTAGAAAGCATCAGGATAGATACGGTAATCCCTAAATCATCGTGCATACCAAGACCCAAGAAGGATAATCAACCTATGGTACCGGTGCACATGTCCCCTAGAAACCCACTAAGAACCAAACTTACTATGGAAGAAAAGGGGAAGGTGGTTAATTTGGAAACTGATGAGGAGGAGGAAGACCTTGAGGACATCCTGGTGGAAGAGGAGGAGGATGAAGAAATGGAGGTGGAAAACCAGGATGCGGATCCTCTAACTAGGCTACCCGCATATGTTCCTCTGCAGAAAGGGAAAGCACGGGTGCCCAAGGACCTAGATGAGAGTAAGAGGTCTCTACAGACTCCGTTGCTACCGATAATATCATTTTTGAAGGAGTGCACTTGGGATGGGTTCATGTTCTAAAGTTTGAAGACTAGGATCTCGCGGACCACGAGAAATTCCCACACTTGGAAACTACACAGCTAATGCAGCCAAAGAAAAGCACAGTGGCGGGAATCATAGAGTTGGAGCCACACAAGTGGTTGCACAGAGTAGAGAGAGTTGGGTTGTTAAACCTGCTCTGGGTGCCGCATTACCATCGTGCCCTAGTGACTATCTTTGTCATCAGCTAGCTGTTGTGCCTAGTGCATGATGGGTGTTTCTGTCTGGAGGAGCTCATCCCCATCATGGACCACCTAATACATAGAATTACCCGACTCCCTTGCAAGGGAAAGGACCCAGTGGATATTTTGGAGGGTAAGAGTAACGATTAGGCCATCGCAGATGCCATGAAGAAAAGATTAAAGCTGGAGAAGAAGAAGAGAGGGTACGTGATCTCTAGTATCAACAATAATGCAGTCAGAGTTGTGACCCAGATACTGGCTGGCAAGGTTATGCTGAAGTGACGCACAGAAGAGGTGTCTGCACCGATGGTAGAACTTAACACGTATTGCACAGAGGGGGTTCAGTTTAACTGGTTAGAGTACTTATGCAGGGAGTTCCTGGAGAATTGACTCGAGGCACAGGAATAAGGGAAGACTTTCCACTATGCATGGCTTCTACTATCCATAGTGCTGGTGGCTTGGAAATTGCCTAAGGATAGCCAGTTCCCCACAATTGTGTAGGATCTTCTGGAGGCAATGAAGTACACTTCACTGTGGGCAACCAAAGATGCAAAGAGGATCAGAGACAACAAAATATTCTAGGTGTTCATGGAGATGAACATCAGAATGGGGATTAACTGCAAGCCATAGTTATCACCCACTATCTATAATAGTCTACAGAGCTTCATGGAATTCAAGGCAGAATTCCATCATGTATATATAAGGGCACACAAGGACCCCGCAAAGAAATGGAACGAACTCCCTAACCTGGCCACAAATGATTTCATATTCACCGTGCATGAATAATGGCCGCCAAAGTGGCGCGCTTTAGCCAGCTTTGCAGTGGAAGCAGAGAAGTTCATTGCCCAAAGGAAGAAGGAGGAGGCAAAACTATGAATGGCGTAGTTGGTAGAAAAGAGAACAAACATAGCAGTAGCAGAAAAGGTGCAAGAGGTGCGGGACACTTCGAAAGAAACAACAGAACAATGGAAGGTAGCCATAGAACAACAAAAGGCAACAGAGAAGGAGCACAAGGGCCAAAAGTCACCTTCACCTAAGCATGAGATAGAGATAAAAGAAGATGGTGTAGACACACATACAATGTCCACAGAGTTGAAGAGGCAACCCTCGAGAGAGTAGGTGGGGTCGTGAAAGAACTCAAAGGCCTCCAAGACTTCTTTCGACCTGATCACCCTCACTAAGGGGGACCTCCATGACATAGGAGAGATGGTGCAAGACATCACTACAGAGGCCCTCCAACAGTTCGCAGAAGAAAATCAGATGGTATTGGGGGCCCTCTGGGCACAGATACAGGAGTTGCAGGTGCGCACTCCTCAGGCTGGCACTCTATCGACCAGCCTTGTAGTAGGAATGACCATGGCTAAGGAAATGCTGTGTGCCTGCATGACTAACACTATAGTGCTACTAGAGGGGGCACTAGTTATAGACATCAAGGCCGATAGGCCTATGGTCAGTGCGCTGAAGGGAGTGGGAATCAACATGGATGTGCTCCCTCGGGAGATGCTTTATGTTGTGTAGGATGGAGTCACTGCAGAATTATGGGCTAGGGAGGGCCACATGCTCTAGATGATGAGGCAACAATGAGTCAATATGGAACAACTGAGCTTGAAGTGCGATGAGGTCATGACACAAAACAGATAGCTCATGAAAGTAGTCGAGGAGGCCTACTAGATGGTCCCTTAGTTGGTCATCCCAGCAGAGGCACCAGTAGAGGCGTGCATCCAGATACATATAGCAAGGGTGTGTGAGGAAAAAGAAGAGATGGCTAAGGTTCAGTTAGAGTTGGACCTTCAGATAGCTGAGCTGCAATTGAAGGCCCAACCTTCAACTCCACCTGAGGTGAAGGAACAGTGCGACATTTCCATTTCAGTGGGAATAGAGGAGATCAACAGTGCAGTGAAGGACAGCACCAAACTATTGGAAGAGTCATTCTAGGTCCTCACCACTCTCCAAGGGGACCTGAACATATAGTTCTTAGAAATAGAAGCGCACAAGCTACAAAAAAAGTATGATGATATAAAAGGGATCGCTCAGATGGTGGCCCTTACATAGAGGCTCGCATGGATGCAACAAGAAAAAGTGCTTAAGGAGCAAGTGGATGTTGTGAGACATAAGGAAGTTGTTCTAAAGGAATGCGTGCAACCTTGGATTGATGAAGCATTCATCATTATAGCCTCGATTGAAGGTAATTGTTGGGCCTTAGTTTTGGTCTTATTTTTGCTCAAAGAAACTTGCTAATCCATCTATTTCCATCCATTTTCCCTTCATTTATCCCATTTTGATGTATATTTGATATCCATTCAGGTATTTAATTTTAATTTCTCAATTTCTAAAGTTTTTATGAAAGTTTGGTTTTTAGTGCAAAATTGGTAGATTCAGAAATTCCCGTAATAGCTCTATGGTTGATATGGTTGCAGGACACTTGGGCATGAATTGAATACATGGATGGATAGCTTGGGAACTAGGACTAAGCCAGCTATGCTTAGTTCGAACAGAAAAAGCTTTATTAGGCCCATTTGGTGCTAGTCAATCATCATTAGTCATTCAGAAATTCCATAAAAATAGGGTAGTTTTGAGATTCTATAGGATTGGTCATCTTTCTTGGGATGGGAGTAATGAATTCGACTTATATAGGTGGATGAGAGTAGATGGGTTTGTTTGAGTGAATATAGATCAGTTTGTTTCATGAGAATTCTTATTTAAAGCCAAAACTTTGATGGCTTATGTATTGACTTATTATACTTTTATGCTGTGACACCTTTGGATTGAGGAGTTAATTTGGAAGACTTGTGTTATTATTATTTTGCTGTTCAATGCTATGGATGTGTGACTGAATTTAAGCTTCTGATATCACTTCTCAAGTGTGCAAGGTAAGGGTGGAGGGCCCCCATTCCAAGCTAAGTACACTTCCTTGTTAACTAGTTTTATTTCCTTGTAATCTGGTTATTGTAGAACTGGTTTTTCAAAGTTTTATTTCAGATTGCTTTATGGTTCATGCATAGTGATTGATTTCATTAGTTCATAGCTTATTCATCACTTTATCGAGTTGGAAAAATAGGTGTTCAAGTTGAGCATCCCTTCTACTAAAATGATGAATTAAAACTAGTTTCCTTTGTTTGCATGCAAGTAGTTTCTTATTGAGATTTTGATATTGAGATGAATGAATTATGATGGAATACCTTATGTGTCTCTTAAGTTAAGAGCTTATTTCATTAATAATTTATCCATCTTAAGTTCTTGGTTTTAATCTCTGATTCATTAAGTGGTAATTGAGGTGAAAGTGGACTTCTTGAGTCAAGAACCATTTCAATGTTTTTCCTCTTTTTAAACTGATTGAATTAGAGTTATAGAATGTATTATTTTTAGCTTTTGAATAACTTATCTTTCAAGGTTTGATTACATCTGATCTTCACATATAGTGAACTTTCCTCAAAGCATAAACAACCCGGATTGATAAGAAATAATTGTGTTAATTTAGGTACATAAATTAGCTCAACATTTTGGCGCCTTTGTTTGCATGCAAGTAGTTTCTTATTGAGATTTTGATATTGAGATGAATGAATTATGATGGAATACCTTATGTGTCTCTTAAGTTAAGAGCTTCTTTCATTAATAATTTATCCATCTTAAGTTCTTGGTTTTAATCTCTGATTCATTAAGTGGTAATTGAGGTGAAATTGGACTTCTTGAGTCAAGAACCATTTCAATGTTTTTCCTTTTTTTAAACTAATTGAATTAGAGTTATAGAACGTATTATTTTTAGCTTTTGAATAACTTATCTTTCAAGGTTTGATTACATCTGATCTTCACATATAGTGAACTTGCCTCAAAGCGTAAACAACCCGGATTGATAAGAAATAATTGTGTTAATTTAGGTACATAAATTAGCTCAACATTTTGGCGCCGTTGCCGGGGAGGCAAATATCGGCATAGTCAATAGAAAGATAAATTTCAAAACAAAAAAAAACATTAGTTACATCCTTTTCCTTTTTAGTTATGTTTCTTTATGCCTAGATATAGAGATCCTCAAGGTAGATTTATTAAAAACCCCCCACAAATAGAGATAGGATCATCAAACACCCCAATTACTGGTAATCGAATAATTGAGGAATTGGCAAAAAAACAAAGAACTGGACAAAGATTAACTTTGATTGAGAAGAAAACTTTGTTAGCTTGGGAAGCAAAGCAAAACAATCTTCAATTTCTGGAAAACAAAAAGAAATTATCAAAGGAAAACAACCTGTCTTTCCATCCATAAATCCTCCTATCTTCCAGCAACCTGAAACTCCACTCAAAATTGAAACAAATCAAACAATGGCAGAAGAGTGACATGGATCTGTTATTTTCACTCCTGAACAACGAGCTGAATATGAAAGACAACAAAGAGAATGGAGAAGGAAGAGAGAGGAAGAGTCAAAACAAGAAAATTATAGAAAGATAGAAAATGATCGGAAAAGACAAGAAGATGGTAATGATCAAGAGGCTACCTTTGGCTTTCCAATAGTAGACACAAGTGCAATATTAGGAGAAGAAGTGAAAATGAAAAATATTCCACCTTCGGTATTGCCAAATTTTTATGGAATGTCCACAGAAGATCCTGATGCATTTATGTTTGAATTTGATATTCTATGTAGGACATATGGATACACTGATGACATTCATAAACTTCCTCTTTTCCCTGCAACATTAAAAGTAGCAGCTTTAAAATGGTTCATGGGTTTAGGAGAACAAACAATAGCTTCTTGGGATAATATAAGATCAGTCTTCCTTAAAAAAATATCAACCTTATTGTAGATCTAGAGATTCAAAGGAAGATGTTTTCAGAATGACACAACAAGAAGATGAAAGTTTAGAAGAGTATTTGGAAAGATTTGCATATAACCTACAAAAATCTAAACAACACTCTCTAAATCAAAAAACCATTCGAACAATCTTTCTCAAGGGTGTAAGGGATGAATACCTTGACATTTTGAATGTGATGGGTAAAGGAGACATTTCAAACCTACCATTCGAAGAAATTGCTGAGTTATGTCAAAAATATTCTAGAGGAAGATCAAAAACAGGAAAAAGAGAAGCAAGTTCAAAAGCAGCAAAGTCAGCTGCAGGAGGGATAACAAGAGCTAAAATAGGAAGCTTATTGGAAAACTTCAAAACAGACCTCTTGAGTACATTAGGGACACAAGTAGATGTTCTAAAGGCAAACAAGAAGAAAGAAGAACAAGAGCAAGCTCTAGCAATCTTTTGTTCCAAATGTAGAAAGAAACATCCATTGAGAGAATGTCCTTTGGATAGTATTCAGGTTTGTGGTCTTTTTACAGAAAATCATTCCACGGAAAATTGTCTAAGATTGAAAGAATTACAAATGAACTCAATGGAATAAGTGCCAGGAATAGAAGGTTTTTATTATGTAGCACCACGAAGACCATGGCAACCTAGGATGCCTCAACAAAATCAACAACAATTCCCTCAACAAAATTACCTCTATCCACCTCAAAATCCTTGGACTCCTCCAATGCCATGACAAGCTTGGCCTCCACAACAATATTCACAACAACCTGCACAAGGTTGGAGAGGATAAGGTTATGGAAACTAGCTACCTTAACAGTATCAACAACAATACCAGCAACAATACCAACAGCCATTTGCATATCCACAATATTCACAATCCATGCCATTTCAACAACAGCATTCTGCATATCCACCACCATTGTTGACCCAACCACAACAGTTATAGCTACCCACAAATCAACCCAGTCCAACTCAATTACCAGCCCAACCAATGGCAAATCCAAATAATAAGGTGGACAAATCTGCATACACTGTAGAGGAAGCAGCATGTTTTCCCACATATTCAATTCTTCCTCTTAATGATGTCCATCTAAGGTCTGGAAAAGTGCTTAAAAAGGATTCTCCTCCAATCATAGAAGAACCAACTGAACAAGGAGAATCACCTGAAACATCACAAACTAAGATACAAATTCACAAAGGAACAAACATTACAAAACAAACACCACCTTATCCTGAAAGGTTAGTGGAACAACAAAAGGAAATAACCCTTCCTAAATTTGATATCTTAGATGAGTTAAAAAATGCTTATGTAAAAATTCCTTTGTTGAAGGAAATTAAAGAAATCCCAATATATGCTAAAACAATAAAGGAATTGTGCATTAAGAAATCAGGGAAAAAGAAGAAGGATCCTACTACAATCCAAGTCATTGGTAAACTAGCAAGCCTCATGTCTACACAAACCATAGTAGAAAAATATATTGATCATGGTATCCCTATGGTTACTATATCAATAAATAATTTCTCAGTACCAAACACATTAATAGACTTGGGAGCAGCTATAAATGTAATGACAATGGAGACAATGAAAACTTTGCATTTAAACAACATTAGATCAACCTCTACAATCTTAGAACTAGCAAATAGATCTAAAGTTGTTCCTGAAGGAATATTAGAAGATATCATAGTCTCTTTGGATTCATGGGAGTATCCTGTTGACTTCCTTATCCTGCAACCAAAAACAAATTTGGGAGGACATCCTCTAATCTTAGGCAGACCATGGTTAGCTACCGCTGATGCCTTCATAGGATGCAGATCAGGAAGCATGATTATTTCACATGGAGATGAAAGGAAACACATTGCTCTTTATTCACCTGCACAATCAACTTCTTTAGAATCAGTGCTTGAAACTCAAGAAAAACAGTAAACTAAATCAGTTTTAAGTATAAATCAATTCTTTGATTTTAGAGAAGAAGAAGAGAACGAAGACTTAATGGATCTTTTCATTTCAGAACCAAGCATTTCAGAGCAGCTTAGAGAAGTCCAATATGAAGCTGCAAGTAACCTTTTGAATCAATGCTTTTAGGAAACTTGTACAGTTCAAACTTTGCGGAAATCTTTTATAGACATCTTTCCTGTAAACACAATCTCCAATCCTACAATAAAAACAATTGAGGTATATCTTGGAAAACATTTAAACGTTGGAAACCAGTTGCAATCAGCACAAGAGCAAGAGGTAATTGCAATATTACAAAAATATTCAAAAGCTTTTGCCTGGGATTATACTGACATGCAAGGAATCCATCCTAGCACATGTATCCACCACATCTATACAGATGATCAACTCAAACCTGTAAGGCAACCTCAAAGACGAATGAATCCCATGATGAAAGAAATCGTGAAAGAGGAACTGCAAAAATTGTTAAATGTTGGATTCATCTATCCTATTTCAGATAGTCAATGGGTTTCTCCATTGGTTATAGTACCAAAGAAAAATGGAAAGTGGAGGATATGTGTGGACTATCGGGAACTAAACAAAGCTACACTAAAAGATCATTTTCCTCTACCATTCATTGATCAAGTGTTAGACTCATTAGCTGGAAAGAAATTTTTCTCCTTCTTGGATGGGTTTAGCGGATACAACCAGATAAAAATAGCAACAGAAGACCAAGACAAGACAACATTCACTTGCCCATGGGGAACCTATGCATATAATGTTTTGCCATTTGGTTTATGCAATGCACCTGCAACTTTTCAACGAGCAGTGCTTGCAATATTTGCTGATCTAATTCATGAATGTGTAGAGGTTTATATGGATGACTTCACAGTTTATGGAAACACATATAATGATTTCTTAAATAACCTTGAGAAAGTTTTGAAACGATGCATTGAAACAAATTTGTCATTAAGCAATGAGAAATGCTATATGATGTTGACAGAAGGAATAGTTCTGGGACACCATATTTCTGCTTCAGGAATTAAGGTGGATCCAACAAAAATCCAAGTCCTAGTGAACTTAATGCCTCCTACAACACAGAAAGAGGTAAGAAGTTTCTTAGGCTATGCAGGCTATTATAGACGATTCATTGAAAACTTCAGTAAAATAGCCCAACCTCTATTCAAACTATTAGCAAAAGATATTGAATTTCATTGGACAAATGACTGTCAAAATGCATTTCAAATTTTGAAAGAGAAATTATCAGTTGCACCCATTCTCTATGGGCCAAACTGGTCTTTGCCATTTCATATATCAACTGATGCATCTGATACCGCGATAGGTGCCTCTCTTGGACAGAAAGAGAACTTGTTCAATTATGCAATATACTTTATAAGCAAGAATCTAACACCTAGAAAATTGAACTACACAATCATAGAGAAAGAAATGTTAGCCGTTATACATGCAGTGAACAAATTTAGACACTATATAACAGGATATCAAGTTTTCATTCATACAGATCATTCAACAATCAAATACTTGATGAATAAACCCATCACCAATGGAAGAATAACAAGATGGTTACTGTTATTGCAAGAATTTAATATCACAATACAAGATCGGCCAGGCAAGGAAAATCAAGTGGCTGACTTTCTGTCCCGCATACATTCACCCAATGATCCAAATCCGGTTGCAGATAACTTTCCCGATGAACACCTGTTTGCCATCACAATAAAAACACCATGGTTTGCAGACATTGCAAACTATTTATCTTTTGGAAAGTTTCCAACTAAATTCACTAAAAAGCAAAAACAAAAAATTGTTAGAGAAAGCTCTAGGTATAGTTGGGTAAATGGTGATTTATTTTATACTGGTTCAAATTTGATAATTAGAAAATGTGTGCGAGAAGATGAAATATTAGACATTCTAAGAGCATGTCATGATGAACCATGTGGTGGCCATTTTGCAGATAAACGAACAGCATATAAGGTGCTGCAACTGGGCTATTACTGGCCATCCATCTTCAGAGACTCTAAGAAATATGTCAAGCAATGTGACAGTTGCCAGAGAACAGGGAGACCAATCACAACAGGTGAGATGCCGCTGAAGCCACAGGTCCTCATAGAACCATTTGAGCAATGGTCACTTGACTTTGTTGGACCTATCAATCCACCATCAAATGGAAAGAGGTACATCTTAGTATGTACAGATTATGTAACCAAATGGGCAAAGGCTAAAGCAGTGAACAGAGCAATAGAAGATACAGTGGTCACCTTTATTTTTGAAGAAATCTTTGTCAGATATGGAGTACCTAGACAAATTGTAACAGATCAAGGAACATAGTTTACATCAAAGCTGGTACGAGATCTAATAGAGAAATACAAGATCAAACACATGAAATCTACACCACATCATCCTCAAGCAAATGGGCAGGTTGAATCAACAAATAAAGTCCTAGAAAATATCATGACAAAAACAGTACAGATGAACAAAAAGATTGGTCTGAAAAATTAAAAGATGCACTATGGGCCTACAGAATCACATGGAAAAATACAACTGGTTTTAGTCCATACCAGTTAGTATATGGGAAAGAGGCCTTATTGCCTATAGAGTTTCAGATACAAACAGTCAGACTAGCAGCTGAACTAGGACTAGACCTAACAGAAGCACAACAGCAGCGGATCATGGAACTGAATCAATTGGATGAGCATCGTCAACAAGCCATAGAACATACTACATTGGTGCAACAACAAAGAATGAAGTGGCACGAAAAATATATCAAAACAAAGACATTTCGCAAGGGAGACTGGGCATTACATTTTGACTCCAAATTCAAAGACTTCAAAGCAAAGTTCACAACACACTGGCTAGGCCCATATGAAATTGACGAAATCTTTGACAATGGAGCAGTCAAGATCAGGACAATCGACCAGGACTCCACCTCATTTATAGTGAATGGACATAGGCTCAAAGTTTATAATAGGCCTATCAGTAAAGAAGCATTTATGAAACAACTGATAGAAGATACAGAACTAGAAGTCATGGCACACCAGGCTCAGCCATCTTCCAGTCTTGTAGTTGAATAATATATATATATATATATATATATATAACAATAAAAAAAAAAACAAAAAAAAAAAAATAATTTGTTTGCTAGTGAAAACCAGGCAACTGGCACTTAGCAAACACGAATTCATAGGGGAAAACCAGGGCAACTTGGACTCTATGAATTCCTTATTCTTGTTCTATTGTTCTCACATAATTTCAATGCAGGCACTCTCCACCAACAACTGACTTGAGGACAAGTCACATCTTAAACAAGGGGGAGACTTGCATCAGATCTTTAGCTAGAAAGCTGAAGTATAGAAGGGACTTGAAATAAGGAATCATTGCCGAGGGACCTGAAAGACTTGCCAATGTCAAAACAACATGTGCATATTCTGTAAACAGTGCAGAGGGACCTGACTAATAATTCAAGAACTAGAGCATGAAAAACAAGGAGCAGCAATATTTTTTTTTTTTTTTTTTGATCCATCTACAACATCTGATCAATTGATTGTTGGCATTATGATACATATGTTGTACTTGATGGCAACCCACTCATCTCAGATAATAAATTATAGTGTAGAGAAAAGTTCACGCACTTATATGCAGAGAAAAGTTTATTTCATGTAGAGAAAAGTTCATGCACTTTTATGCAGAGAAAAGTTTATTTCATGTAGAGAAATGTTCACGCACTTTTATGCAGAGAAAAGTTTATTTCATGTAGAGAAAAAGTTCATGCACTTTCATGCAAGGAAAAGCGCGTATATGTTGGAGAACTTACCTTTGGTCCATGGTAGTTAGTCCTTGGTATTTGAACCTATGGTTTTGGACCATGGTACGCACTTTCATGTAAGGAAAAGCGCGTATATGTTGGAGAACTTACCTTTGGTCCATGGTAGTTAGTCCTTGGTATTTGAACCTATGAGGAAAAGCATGTATATGTTGGAGAACTTACCTTTGGTCCATCGTAGTTAGTCCTTGGTATTTGAGCCTATGGTTTTGGACCATGGTACGCACTTTCATGCAAGGAAAAACGCGTATATGTTGGAGAACTTACCTTTGGTCCATGGTAGTTAGTCCTTGGTATTTGAACCTATGGTTTTGGACCATGGTACCTCGTCAAAAGTGTTGATCTCACGCACTTTCATGGTTGGTTCATGGTGTTAGTCCGACAGTTTTTGATCCTATGGTTTTGGCCCGTGGTATTGCATCCAAAAGTGTTGATCTCACGCACTTTCATGGTTGGTTCATGGTATTAGTCCAACAGTTTTTTGATCCTATGGTTTTGGACCGTGGTATTGAGAAAGGACTAAGGCTATAAAAGAGGAAGGAGATCATTTGGCAAGGCATCTTTTGAATTATCGAATATTTGATAAAGTGTTAGATCTGGAATATTGTGATTGGGTTATGGTGCAGATCTGGATCTGAATGAAGAAGGAACCTGAGCGTAAGGAGAAGGATAAGTTCTATTGATGGGTCAAAATCTTAAGGCTGGAATAGTGGTATCTCTATATGATTTTGATCTGTGATATGTGGCATACGCTTGATCTATAAATCTAATAATCTGGGTCTGAATTATTGATGCATGTTTTATTTTACACATGTTATGATCTGGGTATGTCTGATGTAACAACTGCAAAGTTATAAGGAAATATTTGCAGATTTGTATGCGGGTTTGCTTTGGTGAAATCAGAGATTGATGATGCAAGTGTAGTTGATGGGTTTTTGATGTTCTTGGATCCAGTCTAAAAATTAATGAAAAGTGGTCCTTGAAAGAAAAGAAGTAGGGGGTTGTAGCTCCCTTCCAGGAGAGACTGGAAAACAAAAGAGAGAGTTGTAGCTCTCTGCAGGTTGTAGCCTGCGTACTGGTAAAGGACTACACCAGTACAAAATCATTGTAAAAGGAGTTTCTTATTAAAAGAAGATAGAGACATATTGCAGTAGGTGGTTTTCACCCACATTGGGTTTCCACCTTATATCTGGTGTTCTTTTGTGTGACTATTTTCTTTTCTTGTTCCTGCTCATTATTTTATGATTCTGACATACAAAGTAATGATCAATATTTGAAGAATTATTCAAAGTATAAATAAGGAAGATATATTGAAAAGAATTTGATAATACTGATTCACCCCCCCTCTTAGTATTATTTCCAACATTGATTTCATCCCACTTGTACAGACATCATCCAGGGGAGTATATGTATAGTCATTTTGTGCTTAAAAATTCAATTTTTTTTTTAGAAATTTTTAGTTTTTGTTAAGTTGAAATTAGTACCTGAAGATAGTCATTATCATTTCATATCCTATATTCCCTATACATACCCTATAACCCTTATACATCATATTCCATTTCACTTCCATACATATTCCCTATTTTCATTAACCCCATTACCCCTAAGTATTTTTCTTTAAGAGCTTAAAAAGACCAAACTGGGACAACTTTCAACTTGCACATACAACTCAAGCATTAGTGATGGTGATAATTTTAAAATATGACCCAAGATGGTCATTTTAAAATTATAAAGATATGCCATATCATTCAAACAAAATTCATGCGCTATATGGAAATCAAAGTCAATATATACCATAGTCCAAATGGTGTGAATGCACTATAGTCATATATATATATATATATATATATATATATATATATATATATATATATCATAACCCAAAGCGCATATGATATAAAGTTAACGCATATGGTATATGAAATAATGGTACAAAACATATGGTATATGATATAAGTGAAGGCATATGGTATAAACTTAGAAAAGGGCACATATGATATAAGGAATGGTGCACGGCCGCGCGCAAACCATATGGCACGACTGTGCATATAAGCATTGCGGCAGGGTATTGTCAAATGGTAATTGCATACACATCATTGCAATACAAACAATGCTTGAATATCATTGCACGCATGAGGAGCACACGACGGTGGCAATAATGTTAAACGCAGCCAAAGGGTTAAGCAATGAATAAAACGATATAACCAAAACGACAAACGGCCAGCACACAGGTACGGGTTCAATACCGTGGCATGGCAACCGGTTGTCATTGGGCAGTGCATTGTGCAAGGTTTATGTGCATTCCATTCAAAATAAAATGATGATTTGGCCATCCTCATGACACAGTTGGGCGACTGGTCAAACAGGACGACCATACCAACCACGCACTGTAACACCAATGAACGAGAGGTGCACAGTACACCCATGAAACGATCATGAACCGACCGAGTTCTTGCACTGTTTAAACCTCATTCCTCATTGCCAAATAGCTCATAGAGATGGTGTTTGGAGCTTCAAACTAGTGAAAAGGAGGGTGAAGCGAGTTTAGGCGGATTTAAGAAGGAAAATCATCCCAGTTCTAACGTCCAGTGATCACGATTTTCGGTATTCAATCAGGTAATGGAATAATTATTTAAGCTCGGCACACAGAGGAGTATAAGTTGTGAATTATCTGTTATTAATGGTTACGTTACTCTGCCCTTGCCACCAGTCAATTGAACGGTCAAATAGGGATTTGGAGCGCCGGATATTCCTCAAGCACTCGTTGACAACAGGTAACGCCGAAACCACAACACTAAATCAGTTGATTTACTGTGTAAATCATGGCATAAACTACTAGTGAATCGCGCAACATTTAAATATGAATTCATTGCATGGATAACACGTTAGGGTCTGGCATTATATGTGGAGTTTTAATGGTGTTCCGTGTTCACAACGGAGTCTATGAACAGAGGAGGCACGAAATATGATTGTTATGGCAGTTTGTGTTGCATGGCGGTGTTTGTTGATTAAATTGTGCGCGATGTTGGTTGAATGCGCACTGCACCTTGTTTTGATTACACACTTTGTTTTGTTGCGCGTTGTTCCATTAACACTTTAAACAACAGTCAATCCCTAATATATCATATGCATGAAACGACATAAGTCTCTGTTATGAACCCTTGCTGCCTGCGCGTTGTTGTTTTTGTTTTAATCGAAACAGGGGATTGAAGTTTCTAAGGGCCGAACGAGCCATGCCATGTGCAATTTTTGGTTGCCAAAAGGAGTCTGATTGCCGAGCCATTTAAAACTCAATTTAAATGCATTGTGTTTTTTTTTTATCATCTGTGTTTTAAGGCCGAGTGTATGTTTATAATCTTCAAACCTTCATGATGAGGCCGAGAGCATTTTGGAAATTAAAAAAAAAAAAAAAAAAACTTCTATGATGAGACCGAGAGCCATATGCATGCGAAACACTCCTTAGTTTTCTTGGTTGTACATATGCAGTGAAATGATGGTTTGATTTTGGCAACAATATAAGGCGATGAGCATACATGGAACATTGTTTGCATATGTATTTTGTTTTCAAGAATAGAGACTAGCATATTGACAGGGGTATATAGGTGTTTGCTTGCTTGAACAGGGAACTAAAACAGTGCTGCTGCAGAGAGGAGTAAACAGAGGTTAAGGAAATTAGAGTTAAGTTGTTGATAGGAGGAAGGTAAGCTTCTTTGCTTTCAAAATTTCATTTTGAAAACGAAAAATAGTTATATTTTTATTGTCAAGATGAAATTAGTAACAACAGAGGCATTCATTCACTGGTTTTCAGAAACAATGTCAGTCAAAGTAGAGCCAAAATTTCAGATAGAGAGCTGGGGAAAGGAAACTATAGAAAAACTTTACCAAGCAGGGATGATAAGCGTTTTACAAAAATTTGATGGCCACTCTGAACAGATAACCAGGGACTTTATAAATAACTTCAGTCAGGATCAGACACGGGTAGGAGATGTCATTATTCTTGTAAACCAGGAATATCTTTCCCAAGCTTTAGATCTACCCATGATAGGTGAGAAGTATTACAAAGGCCTGCACTTCAAGGAGAAAGGCTGGACTTTCTTTCTTGAGAAGAACCAGAAAGGGACTTTTGATAGAACAAAAGGGATACCCAGGGAATGGTTCAATGAACCATGGGGTGAGTTGGTTTTGGTCATCCAGAAGTTTTTGAGTTGTGATAGAGGATATAGCGTTGCACATTTGTATCATGTCAGACTCCTACAACATATTAAGGGAGAGGATAGGATTAACTAGCCTTATTTCCTATATAGGAGCCTCTTGAGAATGATTGAAACAGTAAAACATGAACACAGGCCTCAAGCAGGACAGATTTACCACCAAGGATTGATCAAAATCCTAGTTGAGTATCAGGTGAAG
Organism: Pinus tabuliformis; assembly: GCA_031772625.1. Taxonomy (NCBI): domain Eukaryota; kingdom Viridiplantae; phylum Streptophyta; class Pinopsida; order Pinales; family Pinaceae; genus Pinus; species Pinus tabuliformis. The sequence continues at coordinate 318,144,851 of CM062816.1, read as the reverse complement.
TCACAGGGCATAGTGTGGAGAGAGTTCATGTCTAAAAATCAGTTCATTGAATAGGCTAATGAAGTACAGGATAAAACAGAGCAGGAAAATAGAGGATTGATGAATTCACCCTTGTATCCCAGAACAAGAGCTAAACAGCAGAATAACATGGCCATGCAGGAAAATGAAACATCTGTTATGTCTATTCCTAGAAGATTTAGGAATAAAAGTCCCATTGACTTAGACAAGGAAGTAGAAACATATTCCCCAAGACAACAAGAATAAAATGACATTGCACAAGAAGTATTTGAGAGGGATTCTTCATATGATGATGCAGCAACAGCATCACTAATAAAAACAACACAAGATTTTGAAAAAGAAATCAATTTGGGAAGAATCAGGGACTTAACTGACCAATTGGAAATTAGCAAAATCTTGGAGAAACAAGCAAAAGAGGAAAACAAGGCAAATAAGAAAGATAAGGCTAAATTGGTTAAAGAAAATGAAAAATTAAATGAAGAATTGGGGAGACTGAAAAGGAAAAATGATCTACTCTCTAAGCAAGCATTTAAATGGCTAAAGGAAAAGAATATGTGGCAGGCAAAGTATGAAAAACAGAAGGTCAAAGCAACTTTGTTCAGGAAAAGACATGACACAGGATTGGATTGTTTGGTCAGGGCAGCACAACAGGAAGCATCTATAGGTACAACATCCACTATAGAGAGAAGAAGGTCAAAGAGGAGTAAGCAAGCATGGGGACATGCTTGATGATAAGCAAGGGAGAGATGTTGGGCCTTAGTTTTGGTCTTATTTTTGCTCAAAGAAACTTACTAATCCATCTATTTCCGATCCATTTTCCCTTCATTTATCCCATTTTGATATATATTTGATATCCATTTAGGTATTTAATTTTAATTTCTCAATTTCTAAAGTTTTTATGAAAGTTTGGTTTTTAGTGCAAAATTGGCAGATTCAGGAATTCCCGTAATAGCTCTATGGTTGATATGGTTGCAGGACACTTGGGCACGAATTGAATACATGGATGGACAGCTTGGGAACTAGGACTAAGCTAGCTATGCTTAGTTCGAACAGAACAAGCTTTATTAGGCCCATTTGGTGCTAGTCAATCATGATTAGTCATTCAGAAATTCCATAGAAATAGGGCAGTTTTGAGATTCTATAGGATTGGTCATCTTTCTTGGGATGAGAGTAATGAATTCGACTTAGATAGGTGGATGAGAGTAGATGGGTTTGTTTGAGTGAACATAGATCAGTTTGTTTCATGAGACTTCTTATTTAAAGCCAAAACTTTGATGGCTTATCTATTGACTTATTATACTTTTATGCTGTGACACCTTTGGATTGAGGAGTTAATTTGGAAGACTTGTATTATTATTATTTTTCTGTTCAATGCTATGGATGTGTGACTGAATTTAAGCTTCTGATATCACTTCTCAAGTGTGCAAGGCAAGGGTGGAGGGCCCCCATTCCAAGCTAAGTACACTTCCTTGTTAACTAGTTTTATTTCCTTGTAATCTGGTTATTGTAGAACTGGTTTTTCAAAGTTTTATTTCAGATTGCTTTATGGTTCATGCATAGTGATTGATTTCATTAGTTCATAGCTTATTCATCACTTTATCGAGTTGGAAAAATAGGTGTTCAAGTTGATCATCCCTTCTACTAAAATGATGAGATAAAACTAGTTTCCTTTGTTTGCATGCAAGTAGTTTCTTATTGAGATTTTGATATTGAGATGAATGAATTATGATGGAATACCTTATGTGTCTCTTAAGTTAAGAGCTTATTTCATTAATAATTTATCCATCTTAAGTTCTTGGTTTTAATCTCTGATTCATTAAGTGGTAATTGAGGTGAAAGTGGACTTCTTGAGTCAAGAACCATTTCAATGTTTTTCCTCTTTTTAAACTGATTGAATTAGAGTTATAGAATGTATTATTTTTAGCTTTTGAATAACTTGTCTTTCAAGGTTTGATTACATCTGATCTTCACATATAGTGAACTTGCCTCAAAGCATAAACAACCCAGATTGATAAGAAATAATTGTGTTAATTTAGGTACATAAATTAGCTCAACAGTAATATCACATTGATATAGGGAACGTAGGAGAAGATGTAGGGAAGTAGTTCAGGTACCACGGTCTCTAAATAACGCATCCAAAAGGTACAATAGGCAACCATTCAATGCGTTTCTGATCTTGCAGGTGCCCAAGTAGAGTTGGGAGGTCTCCGTGTGAAGATCTCTGCACTGACAGAGTGACTCGAGGGTGAGTCACGATGTTTATGTTGGGGGCCTGTTGGGCATGGAATCCCCCGAGGGAAGTTTTTGGGCTTAAAGGCTAGATTTTTACTAAATCTGATGTAAAGACTCCACGTTTTGTGGGCATGGAGCACATACTTGTAAATGAGTCATAGGATTGTACACCCTCATTTTTGTAATATAATGTCGGTTTTAGAGATCTACCCATGATCCACAGACCATGGGATTGTATAAATAGAGCGAGGCTCTAAGTTGAAAAAGAAGGAAGGGAAATAATGATCTAAGAATGAAGAATTAAGTGATATCTAAAGTGTAAGGTCGAGTCTTTGAGTCGTAGAATAGGAGAAGGCTCTACAACTAAGTGTGCAGAGGCCTAGTAGTCCGCAGCTGAGTGCGCAAACCCCTGTAGCTGAGTGTGCAGGGTGAGTTGAGTATGTAACCATTGAAGCATTAATAAAGAGAAGTTTTCATATCAATTATGTGTATCTATTTCCTATCTTTATGCATTGAGTATATTGGGTATGAATTGCATATTTACTATTATATGGTGCATGAACATATATGATTGTGTTAATTAAGCAAATGTAAGATAAGTATCTATTTACACAAAGATAACTAACTATTGTGAGAAGATAATAAGATACGTGGGGTGTATTGGGGAAATAGCACAGCTCGCTGCTTTAGCAGTGCAAAATCACCTCAGTCACTGGTTAGGGTTGTGCAAAGGCAATTGTAATAGATCACAAAGGTATCATAGGTCGGGATAGTGCACGAAGTGACCTACGTGAAGATATTCACAGTTGGACTAAATCGACCCCTAAGACATCTCTAGGGTGTGGAAACATGGTTCGAGCATCCCCTCATACTACTTTGGGTGAGACCTTAGTCCACACTCTGTGGGCTGTTTCCCAAAGGGCCAGTGGTGGGGCTCCAGTATTGTAGCAATAATGCTACAACTGCTGGGGCTTCCTATCTCTAATTTTATCAACCCGGTAGTTCGTACAAACTTGGAAGCGACGGTGATGTATGCACAAGTACTAGCTCTTGTCGCAGCTGTCACTTGGTCAGCTGGCACAAGTCCGCTAGGGCTCAAGCCAACTTCTATATGCTCTCAGAAGAAGCTTGCTAAATGATGGACGAAGGCTATCTCAAAGGAAACTAATCTACTTTGCAAAAATGAACTGAAAGCCAACCAAAACATGGAAACCCTAGTAAACCCTAATCTGACTAGCTTAATCTCTATGATGCCATGGTGGGAGTGAAAATGTCTAAGAATGATGCCATTACCTCTAGTAATATGGAATGCATGAACTTAAACTACTTCTATTGAAAAGAACATTGTTTTTGTGTTTTTGCTTAAGTGGTTGGAGTGATTATGATTTTGTTTCTTATTAGGGTTTGGTTGTGTAGAGGTGGTGCGAAGGGAAGGAAAGCTTGGGAAAGGTCAGGGGGGCTAGGAGAGGTCCCAGGGGATCCCTAGCATCAGTCCACAGAAGTCCACAATGTTCAGATGCTCGGCAACCAAGTTTGCGGGCTCCTACAGGATGTCTACAGGGGATCCTATAGGAAACTCAGGAATTCTACAGGAAGTCTGCTAACTTCTACAGGATACTCTATCGTGGGAGTTTTGGGTGATGGTGAAGTGATGGAGCGGTATGGGTGGATAGGTAAGGTGGAGATGGAGCTGTGATGGCTCAGGGACAGAGAAATAAGATGGAGAAAGAGTTCACGAAGTTGGTTGGTGGATAGAAGGATGGAAGCAACAAAAGGTCAAGAAAATGGAGCTACATGGACAATGGAAGAGTTGGAAGGTAAACGAGCTGAACAGAGGTCGAGTAGGTGGCTTGAGGCATGGCTAATAAGAAGAAGAAGGAAGTGGAATGATACTGAGCAGTGTAAATAAAACAAATTGCTTATGTCTTGCACCAAAAACGAGAATCCATTAACCTGTGCTACCTGTGCTATTAAACCTATGAACAACAATGTAAACCGTGAAAAGAAGTCGTGCATGGAGTTGTGATGAAGAAGTATGGCTCAAGATCAGAGTGCATGGATGGTTCTATGATTAAAACGACTGTGTTGCAGCTTGCATAAAAGTGGGAAAAGACTGCGTTTTTTTTGGTGGTTGGTATAGACTGCACCCCAATCCCTAAACAGAGATGGCAGTGAAGGCACTATCAACCTTTTCTTGGAGCTCCAGTGAATTACAAACCTCCTATTCTGATCTAAGCAACTGAAAGTGATTTAACCGTAAGCTAATCCTACTCAATCTCATTAACGAAATCAAATCAGCAGACTGTGTTCTTGAAATGCATATCAAACAAAGAAACAAAGTGCTGGAAAGAAAGGCAAATAACACTACAAGAAGAGGAGGTCTATTGCTCTTAGGTTGGGCCCTAACCTGAGAGCTATAGCTCCCTTAAAAGCTCAGAATTAGATCCAAATCTGCTTGCCTTTATTCATAATCAAAAGTCTAATGTCATGCCAAAACTGGCTTACAAAAACACACACCGAGCTGTGCTCAGAAATTACAATATCAGTCCAAAAGTTCAAAAAGCTCCTAACAAAGGCTACGGCCTTCATATTTATACACAATGAAGATCAAGCTGGCTTCCTCCATTTGTGGAGCTTGGCTGTCCAACTGAAAGTCAAACTGCTGTAAAACTGCTGATCCTGTAGAACGTGTTGGCTGCCTTTAAGCTCGGTGGGGAGAGCTGTTGGAGCTCGGAGTTAAGGTGAAAATCACGAGGAAGGTCATCAAGACTGTAGACAACCTCCCTATAAACCTGCAATGCCACCTTTGTTGTCTCCTTGTCTCCTTCTGCATGGTTTTTGCTTTCTTTAATGCCAAAAACCTGAACTCATCATGTATTAGCCACATAGATATAATGCCTGCCCTTCTTCCTACAAACAACACGAATATACTAAGAAATGAATGCATAAGTGATAAAAGATGAATGGTTGAGCAAGGTAAGTAGGCCAATATGAGCCCAAATTGTACCAAAAATTGGGGCTCATCAGCCAGTAGTATAGGGATTTGTTTGGCTAATTAACTCCAAACCTGGGTTAGGCCTCATCAAGCCAAAATGTTGTGGTGAAGTAAAATTATAAGTGCGGACACAAGAAATGTCCTCTAGCCTGATAATGGGTCTAGCCACAAATGATGCATTCTATGGAAGATTTTCTTAGGTTAGAACTAATTAAGAGGGCCTACCTCTTAGTATGCTTATCCCATTTGATGATGTCCTTGCTTGCTCGCTCTAGCTATCTCTCGCTTCCTTCTTCAACACCTGAGACAAGTAAACAACAACAAACAACAATGGTGATAATAGAAAAACTGTAATTCAACCTACTTAACAAGTCAAGAAACATTAAGCCATGAATATGTAAGATAACAAATCATGTAGGAAATCAATCGATAGTTTCATATATATTGAATAAAGAAGATATTACAACCATTATCTTGACGTTGTCGTTCTCCTTTGACAAGACCAAGTTCCCATACACGTCTACTAGCATTCCATGATCGCATCAACAACAATAGTTTTAAGGCTCTCCCCTTTATTCTTCACTCCACACCAAATTCACACTTCTCCCTCATGTAACTAGAGAGTTACAACTATGAATAACTTGTTGTTTACTCCAAAATTAATTAGCACTAGCACAACAACCTTAACACTAGCTTGTTCTTGGGAAAAAGGGAGGTTTATATAGGATGAATGGATGGGAGATGGATCCTCTTCTCATGGGAGAAGGCATTATCCCTTGAGGTAGTTCCATAATTATAGGGGAAAGGAGCCCAAACTGACATCCTCAACCCCATCCGGCCAAACCATTTACCAGACTTCTGTTACGAAGCTTCTAGAGCTAGAAGCTTCAAATCTTTATTTAAAAACTTTCCATAAGAGGACCAATGTGACTAGAACAAAGCTTAGCGTTGGTCTTGTAAATTGGATAAAACAAAAGTTTCAAGGGAAATAGTGCAAAAGGGAATTGATCTACTTACAAAGAGGGACACAATGAGAGTTTCTTCGTGAAGGGAAAGCATGTAGGGTTCACTGTAGAGGTCCTCGAGGATCAAGGAATGGGGAGTACAAGGGTAGTGACAAAATGTTGTGTAATAGATGCCCCCTAAAGCGTGAAGGCTGAACTAGAGTGAGGGATGAAACACTTTATGAATTAGTGCAGGGAATCGTACTCTACTGTTGGAAAACCTGCAAGAAAGTACAGATGCATATACATAATTGAGAACTCTGTCAAATGATACATGAATAATGGAATGGATGTAACCATCTAGAGAATGATCATGTAAATGGATCTAGGTATGGGCACAACCATCCGTCAAAGAGGATCATAATGAAACCAAAGTATGGTCACAACCATCCAATAATGAGAAGGATCACATATGATAACTCATGGTATGGTCACAACCATCCAATAATGAGAAGGATCACATATGATAACTCATGGTATGGTCGCAACCATCCATATGAAAGGGACATTTATATCAACATCACCATGTCACATCACTTTGCAACCTGGACTTTTGTGATCTGATCCATGAGTCTTGCGCTCCAACACGACCCGATCAAAGTACAAGTGCTAACATGTGAATAGATGTGTTGACGTCAAACATGCTATAAAGTTGCTTGATTACCAGTAAATGATGGAAAATGTTAACAAGTGCAAGAGAAACCACTAATAATGATAATGGTCCTCAAGGTACTATCAACACAATCCATAGAATGAGAATAGAGGAACTGAAGTCGAACACCCATGAAATCACTCGATCAAAAGCTAATGATGTGAACTTGTCATCGAATGTGAAGAAATTGCCATTAGGGCTCCAAGCTCTAAGGTACCGGAAGGGAGTCTCTCGGTCAACTTCCTGGATAATGAGTTGAAGTTAACAGGAAGAAACCATGTCGAAGGAGGGCCATAATGTATCCCACATCACTGACATGAGACACAAGGATGAAAAATGATTTTGGGTGATACAAAGAATCAAAGGTAAGTGTAACTGCAAAATTTCAACTCTTGAACATATTGGTGAGACAACTGGAAGTTTGGCAGATTTTGGATACATAGGATCAATGGTCATGATGATGTGGCAGAGATCAAATGGAAGGCAAAAATGAATGACCCAACCGAGGAAGTCAACGATACAAAGGACGATATCCCAACCTGACACGAAGCAAAAAGTGTCATGTTCAAGGGTGAGCTGCTGACACAGCTGATTAGATTTCCAAATTCCCCCCCACCATTTCTGGCAGGCATGCCAATTATTTTTTAATCACAAGATTGAAGGGGATAGCATATGCTTGCACTGTAAGTTCATCCTTCAGATGAATCCAACCTAGTAAGTTTGACGATCCCTAGGAAGGAGAAGCTCATGTTCGTCATGGTGACGAATCCAATGTTGTTAATATTTTAACGAGTCTGACAAAGGCGTAACTCAGTATATTTTTCATAATGGATTGTAGATTTCTGTGGTTAGGTTTTTTAGAATCTAAACTTGGATATTCCACAGTTTTCATCTTTGCTTTGTCGATGTTTCGAGTCTAGACCAAGACTCATCATCATGACTTGCTTTACAAAGGATAGAGATAGTAGAGATAAATAAGGTTAGGTTGAGATGTCAAGTCTGAGAGCCCACCAGTCTAATGATTTGAGTTAACTAGATTTTTCATATTTTAATAATAGTCCTAATATATTAAAGTTCTTTTAATTTTTTTAAATATCTTTTCAATGTTGTTATAACTATCCTAATATATTAAAGCTCTTTTTATAACTGTCCTAATATATTAAAGCTCCTTTTTTTTTTTTAAAGCTCTTTTTAATTTTATTTATTGTACATGGATATGATTATTAAAGTTTAAGTGAATTATTTGTGTAAATTTTTTTTTGTTATATTTTATTTAATAATATATCCTAATGATTATGTTTTAATTAACTGTAACATATAGTAATTTTGTTAAATTTTTACAAGATTTTAGTTACTTAGGAGGTTAATGTATTATTAATGTTGTGTTCTTAAGTTTATATGTTTGTTACTAAATGCCTAAAATTTTTATGGTTAGGATGATTTTTTTTCTTCATGTTTAAAGAGTTTTAAAACGACACGTGAAAGAAATCTCCACATGGTCCCTTTTCGTACATTTGTGTCCCTCGAGCCCAAAAAGGTAGAAAACGATACTTGAGAGAACTGCTTGACCATTTCAATCAAGGAGTACCTGTTTTGTAAATAGTGCCTCCCAGCCCGAAAATGGGGTAAACTTATACTAGGTGCATGACGTTTCACATCTGTTAACAAGTTCAAAATGACAAGGGCTTAGCCATCTTTTCATTTTTAAAGGGTTGGAAAAGAGCTTGAAAGCGGACCCCCCATTTTATTCGCTTTTACGAGTCAAAAGGGAAAAATACTCAACAATCTTTTCATATGAGCTTAACGAGTTGAGAAAAGAGCTAAAACGTGACCCATCATCACCATCGATCATCCATCACCTATTGCTGTGAAGAAAGGTAAAGTGTATTGTCGAGTTCTTGAGGCAAAATAGGTTAACATATTTACAAAAACCTAATATTTTCATGAAAAAATGAATAAAAAGGAGAAAAGTAAATTTATTTTTACCATTTACCATTTTACCTTGATGTGAAGAATTTTTACTCACTTTTGCATTAATTGTTTGGAAGCAGATTGTGGGAGATCCGGGAGGTCATTTGTTAAGCCGCTAATTACAAGTAAGAGCCAAAGCCCTGAGCTCCATTTTTATGTCTTTTATTCCTATTTTTAACCATTTTTAGGTTTTTTGAGGGAGGTTTTGTAAAAAGATTTTACCATTTACCATTTTACCTTGATGTGAAGAATTTTTACTCACTTTTGCCCTAATTGTTCCAAAGCAGATTGCGAGAGATCTGGGAGGTCATTTGTTGAGCTGCTAGTTACAGGTAAGAGCCAAAGCCTTGAGCTCCATTTTTATGTCTTTTATTCCTATTTTTAACCATTTTTAGGTTTTTTGAGGGAGGTTTTGTAAAAAAAAATTCGCCCTCAGTTGGCACGACTTCCGAGCATGTAATCACACTGTTCGAGGGTGATTAACAAGGCCTGTCATGCTATCGGTGCAACTATTTTTAAAATAGGTGCACCGACAACATGAATAGGGGAAAAACCCTATTTCCTCACAAAACCACCATTAAAAATTGAATTTTATGGGCCAAACATGAATGTTGACTCAACTTAATGGCTTTTCCAGGAAAGAATTACCGAAAATAGTGGACTGGAAAGAACGAGAACATGAGGATGTGGACACCCAGGCATTGAATGATCTAAATTTCCTGGGATCTTTGAGGGCTTGTGGGATCCTCAAATTATTATCACACTAGGAATGCAGGCCCAACCTGAGTTTCTTCGGTACCTGATTAGTCTTTGTGACATAAATAAGGAAATATTTGTCATTGGTGACCAGGAGCTAGAGTTGCAAACTTCAGATATATATTTCATCACTGAAATGTCCCGAAGAGGGGAATGAGTCAACTTGTATAGGTCATGAATGATTGGGGCAATCATATCGTCATTTCTTGTTGAACACTGCCCCGATGCCTTGAAATCCAAGAGTGGGAAGATTGAGATTTCCACTATTTAGGATCTGACACTGTGTTGGCTTGTTGGGGCCTGACCCAAGTTCAAAGTTAATTAGCCAAACAAATCCCGTTACTACTGGCTCTTTCGGCAACATTCCATGGAGCGCGGACTGAGGTCTCACCCGAAGTAGTATGGGAGGGTGCTAGAACCAGGTTTCTGCACCTTGGAGATGTCTGATGAGGTCAACTGGTCTGCGTGTAGCTTGTCTCCCACACTTTCCTAATATTCGGCCCACACACAGACCTTAACCAGGTCTGAACACTACGCTCTGTGTTATTACCCAAGACCTTATTTTTATGTTCCAATATTAGTTCGTTAATTGCCTTAAGTTATATTTAACAACAAAAACCATTCATACATATGCGCGCAATAGATAAACCTTATAATTGCAAATAACAACAATAAAACACTAACCCAAGAACGGATACATAGAATTATAATCAAACTTCTCTTTATTATTTCCTTCTTCAGTTATAGACTTGACTACTAGGCCTATGCGCACTCAGCTGCAAAGCCTTCTCCTACTCTACGACTCGAAAACACACTTACACACTTAGACTTGCTCTTTGTTAGACTCTCTCATAAAACAATAATAAATCCAAAAATAAATAAATTAATTAAATATTCCAAGTTAGGAATTTGTGCCTAACTCTTGGGTTGTTCCTCTAAGATAGGAGGTAGTTTAGGTAACTCCTATATTGGTGTGTCTGGTGAGAAATTATCTCAACCAAAGGAGAAATTATCTCAACCAAAGGTGTCTAAGATAGCACGCACTATCTTGAGAACACTGTCTCTCATCTATTTATTTGTAACACTATATTCAATTATTTTTTTAATGTGTAATGAGAGAGAAGCATGAGGCTTTAGCCTTTTTCCGCCAATATTGTGTCTCCAGTTTTTATATGTGTTTTTTTGTAATTTGTGTGAGTTAATCTCATTTTCATTATGTGGTATCAGAGCCAGGTTAGCTGGTTTGTTGTGAGAGGCGTGTGTTGTGAGCCATAGCTCCATTTGAGACGACGACCTAAGGAGGAGGTCCGCACTGTGCCACCGTGGATTTATTGAGCGCTTTGCTGGAAAAGAAGCATGGTTGTGGCGATCCGCCCCTCAGATTTGCATCAGTTGGAACAATCTTGGTCCGACCTGCCGGATGTCGAAAGAGCTACAGGTGAAGTTGTCTGCCGCCGAGATTCGGTGTCTGAGAGGTGAAAGGTGAGTTACGTATACCTTGATGTTGCAGAGAACTTGTGAAGTTGTGGAACCTGTGTCAGAGCCCGTGTGATAAAAAAAATAATCTCATTGTTTGATCATCGCATTTAGCGACTGAGAGATCCTGCGTTGACAGAGGTAAACTTCTGAAATTACAATTTTTGGGTTGCAGCGCTCCCCTCCTCCAACGAAGAGCGCAGTGGTGATTTGTCAAAGCGCTAGTTGGATGTGACTGTGATGGCTGGTCTTTTTTGCGTCAGTTCGAGGGTATTCTGATCGTTTCCTGTTGAGTTTCTTCTCACGACGGGCTTCTGTTGAGCTACCTCCATGAACTGGAAGTCGTTCTCTTTTTCCTAGTACGCTGGATGTTAACCAATTCCATCAGCAACATTCATAGTGCCGTTCAAAATGAGTCTCAATGTCTCAGGTTTAAGTCTCATGTTCCCTGTGAAAAATATGGCAGTCGTTCTAATTTTCATTTGATAGCTAGTCTTCAAGTTCGAGGGGAGAAGGCAGTTATTTTTGGCGTGGAAAACATACAAAAAGGGAGAGGAAGACGTCTAACTTCCGTGATCTTGGGTGATCTTGGGCCGCAGTATTTTCAGTGGTTCAGTATCTTTTAATTCTGTGATATTTTAATCTTGGGCCGCGGTATTTTATAGTTCATCTTTTTTTGAGCGCCCATGTGAATGGTTGTTTTAAAAAAACAATATATATATATATATATATATATATATATATATATATATATATATATATATATATATATATATATATATATCAAGGGAGGGCCAGTTGGAATCGCTGTAAGCTCAAGGGGTGCCATTGTGGCCATAGACTGCAGCCGAGTCGAAGAGAAGATTGCCCAGAGGTTGCACTCCATAGTTGCTGGAGCTGTTGCTTCCTTGCTGTAGAAGATTGAATGCCGAATACTGAATTTCTTGGGGATCATGACTTCGTTTCTTCGTCTTCTTGGGCTCTTTGTGTCGATCACTTCCAGCGTTAGTTGCGGTTTTTGTGTTAATCACTTCCATTGTTTGTTGCTCCGTATATCAACGAAGATTAAAGGATGGTTTATATTGCTCAGTAACTTTGACAGCCTATCTGTTTGAAAATAGTATAGCATTGTGATTTCATGAAAACAACTATCTGTTTGAAAATACTGTAGCATTGTGATTTTATGATCAGTATTTTTGTTTGAGCATGTTGGAGTGACAAGTGTTTTGTAATTTTGGAGAGATAAGGAGTATATTTTGTATTTTTGAAGTAAGAAGTGATTTTGTATTTGGAGTGATTCAAAGTATTGTTTTACTTTGAGAGGGACCATGTCACTATCCATTTAGATTTTGAAGGCGAGTTGTTTCAAAGGGTTGTCAGCTTGGCATTATCATTACTTCAGATGTACTCAGTGATTAATAAAGGTATCATTTTTTAGTGTTGATGTGTCCTAGATCCGCCCGAAATTGAATAAGGGGATCTAAGGTACACTACGAGTGCTTGATGGCGCATGTGTTTTATGGCTTCATGTTGTTGCTTATGATTTGTGTCTAGTTGTGACACATAAATGATCGCATTTACCACACACATAAAGTTCAATGCAAGCAAGCACAACACATGTAACAAAATAGCTTCAAGGAAGGATAATCAAGATCCACACTACAACAAATAATCAAAGTTTTCAACATCAGCATTCTAGCTCAACAAATAAATTTACTCAATACAATCAAGTTCATGAATCTGCAGACTCCAGCTTTTCAAAAAAATGTCTACATCCCTACAATCAAGTTAATGAATCTGTAAACTTCAACGTTTCAGAGCACATTCTACATTCATTGTTGAACTTGTAATCAAACTCAAATCACATTGAATTGTAAGGGTGCATTCTCGGTTGAAACCGACACCCAAGCCTTGAATTGAGTCATTGTAGTGAATCATTGAAATCATTGTAAGCTTTTTTGGGTGCATTTTCGACAGTGTTCGACACCCTGTCCATGAGTTTTAACTCCTTGACACAACCATCACAGCAACCAAAACAAGTTCAACTCTAACACCAATCAAGCAAGTTGAGTTCATCATCAAGCGAGCGTGAATTCCAGAAAGTTCTAACAAGTGTTCTCAGCAAGTACAATAAGCCACAAATCAAGCGAGCGTGCCATTCAAGTTCCATAGCAAGCGAGCCTGTCATTCAAGTAACAAAATCAAGTGAAACAGGCACGACATCTATGACAAGAGAGCCTGAGTTCAAGTGAGCAAGTTCAGATGGCGCAGCATATTCAGTTGTTAAACATTCTTCACAGTATGATCATCTCCAGTGATGAAGACATGGTGCACGTCAGCAAAGAAATTCTTGCTGATCTTTCACGGCATCTACAACAAACACATGAAACCATTGAGTTTCTTCAACTAGAATCGCAACTACAAAGAGATGAGCTGCAACAGAAGATTGCTTCTTCCAAGTCATTCAACCATGCAGATGAAGATAAAGATGTTGATTCCAAATCATTCATCCCAACAACTTCAAGTGTCGAAGTTGTTCATGATCAAATTTTTTCCAAACCCATCATCAAGCCCTGGGAAGAGATTCAAAATAACAAGAATCGACGAGGCTTAGGATATGTTCCTGATGACACCAACTTACAAATCCCAGATTATTCCAAGCCAATTAAGTTTGTGAGTGCAGGATTTCTTGAACCACTCACCTCAGCAGGTTCTGCGAAAGTTGCCGATAAACAGATTTGCACGCAACCTAAAGTTGAAGTCTAATCCAAGTGTTCTCATTGTCAAAGAACCGATCATATGGAAGATCAATGTTTTGATCTCCATCCTTGTCACCATTGTGGCAAGCAGAATCATTCCTCAGAAATATGTCGCAGCCAACAAAAATCAGCCAGATTGAAGATACATTATGAATGGATCGATCCTTGGGAATGGTCATCCATAGTCAAACGATTGTCTCAGTTCTACAACCGACTACAATCGCACATAGTGCAGCCAGCAGTGAACAGATGATGGTACTCTCATGCAGTTGAATGAGGGAGTACAACAGTGAAACTCTCCTACACCTGAAGGGGGGGAGTTCAGATATATTTTGGCGAAGATTGTCTCTCCTTTCAGCTGACAAAGGGGGGAAAATGTCAATGAAATTGACAAGTGGTTGTCAGACTGAAAGTCTCGACAACATTAGCGAAGCAGCCAGTGGGCATCTTCATCAGCCAGTGGGCATCTTCATCAGCCAATGGGCATCTTCATTAGCCAGTGGGCATTTGTCATTAGCAGTGAGCATCAGCAAATTCGCCAGTGGGCGATCGACAGCCAAAGCAGCAGTGAGCAGCTTTCATCATAGCAAAAGCAACATTGAGTTGTTTTTCGACATCTTCAGCCAGTGGGCAATCATCATCAGCAAACACGCCAGTGGGCGTTCATCAAATTGTGTCAGTGGACACCGGATGCTGTTTTCAAACAAAGGATAGTTGGATCCTTTTGCGGCTTGGCAAGTGATGGAGTTGTCAAGCAACATTCAGAGATGAATCAAGCATGTAGCTGATTCATGTTCTCTTCAGATTTGAGTTTTTTCCAACATCCAGTTTTGGCAGTTTTTTCAGGCAATGTTTTTGAGGATCAACATGAGAACTTGGAAGATGGTTCTCGTTCTTATTTTTGGATTTATCATTGAGGGGGGGAATGTTAGACTCTCTCATAAAACAATAATAAATCCAAAAATAAATAAATAAATTAAATATTCCAAGTTAGGAATTTGTCCCTAACTCTTGGGTTGTTCCTCTAAGATAGGAGGTAGTTTAGGTAACTCCTATATTGGTGTGTCTGGTGAGAAATTATCTCAACCAAAGGAGAAATTATCTCAACCAAAGGTGTCTAAGATAGCACGCACTATCTTGAGAACAATGTCTCTCATCTATTTATTTGTAACACTATATTCAATTATTTTTGTAATGTGTAATGAGAGAGAAGCATGAGCTTCAGCCTTTTTCCGCCAATATTGTGTCTCTAGTTTTTATATGTGTTTTTCTGTAATTTGTGTGAGTTAATATCATTTTCATTACTCTTATCCTTATCGATTCATCTATTGATCATCAAATGTCTATTACAACATAGAGCCTCACTCTATTTATATAATCCCATACATTACAAGACTAAGTCAGACAACCCTATGACTCTATCATTCTTTCATGCCCCTCGCTTGCAATTCACGGAGCTTTACAACAAAATTCCGTCAAAACTTTGGATTTAAGCCCCAAAACATGCCTCGGGTGGATTCCATGCCCAACAGGCCCCCAACACAAACATCGTGACTTGCCCTCGAGTCGCTCGGTTGGCTCGGAGATTTTGGCACGAAGTTCCTCTAACTGTGTTCAAACTTCTGCAAAGGCGATGGCACACCGAACTGCTGCTTCCTGGATCTCCTGCATGCATTGTTCCAAAACCTCTATATCAAGAGTGCTTCTCTGCATCTGTATGTGTCCCCCTTGCATGTGTTTAGAGTCCTGCATTGTCTTCCGAGTCCTTGTGGCACGAATACTGTGTGACCGCCAGCTAGTTAGATAGTTGGGCCACCCATATAGGGCTTTAACCTGCTGCCATTCACCTTGCCTAGGAAAGGTTCACCATTTAGTTTGACTAGTTGTACCGTGCCTCCGTCTGTGACTTCCTTAACAATGTACGGTCCCAGCTAGTGTGTTTGGAACTTCCCTGGGAACTTTTCAAACTTATTGTCATACAATAGTACCAAATCATTAACCTTGAAAGGGCATAATTTAATATGGCAGTTATGCCAGCCCTTCTCATGTTGCTTTTGTACTTGCTGCTAAAAACCAGCTAGGAACCATTCCTCCTCAAGTTCTTCCAGCTGTGTGAGTCTTTCTTCTAGGGATTCGCAGTCGGTCATACCTGTAATCACTGCTACGTGTAGACTCGGTATAATGTATTCCATCGGCATGACAACTTCCACACTGTAAACTAACTGAAAAGGTGTCTGTCCCATTAGTTTCTTGCACGTCATCCTATAAGCCCATAATACTGCAGGTACGCACAGGTCCTAGTCATTCCTCTGCTTGTTGTAGATTTTGATTAGCGCAGTCTCCAGTATTTTGTTGAATGATTCTACAGTCCCATTGGCTTGTGGATGATACAATGTACTCTTCTGATGATACATATAGAACTCTTCTGTGAGCGCATTGATGGTTTCGTTTAGGAAGTGTTTACCGCGATCACTCATTAAGATTTTCGGACAACCAAACTGAGTCAACACATGTTCAGATAAAAACTTCACAGCTATGGCGGTCATGCAATCTTTGACCAGCTGCACTTCCACCCAATGAGTTAGATATTCCGTTGCGGTGATAATGTAGCGCGCTCCAATTTTTCCCTGAGGTTTGATAGGTCCCACAAAGTTGATTGCCCACTTTTTGAAGGGTTGTAGCATCAATTTTGGATTCAAAGGCATCTCGTCCCTCCTTGATTGTTTACCGGTCTTTTGACATATATCGTAGGCCTTACATTATGCTTTTGAATCCTAATGAAGGGTTGGCCACCATAATTTGGTGTGGAGAACCTTTTGCACTGTTGCTCGTCCCTCATAGTGTCCTCCTACAGCACCCCCATGTGCTTCCACAAGGATCTGAATTTTTTCAAACTTAGGTACATATCTTCGTGGTATCTCATCATTTCCCATTTTGTATAGGTGCCCCACAATGACAGAAGAATCCACCGCGTGCACCAAAAATTCCTTCTTCTACTGGATGGAGTTTTCCTTTGGTGCAGTTTCTGTTGTCAGAAAATGAATAATGTCTTCAAAGTCTCCATCCACTATGGGCACAACAAAGAGCTGTGCATCGGGTAGTCCTTCCTCTAGACTAGTAGGTTCCTCTCTCGTCTCAATACGCGACAAGTAATCTAGTCCCGCATTTAGTCATCCAGGCTTTACCACGACCTCAAAGTCATATTCTTGGAACAAGAGGAGTCACCTACATATACGCCCCCCTAACACAGGCTTATTGACCAAGTACTTTAACGTAGAATTTTCGGTATTATTATTGCTCCAAGAAACACTCCTAGGTTGTAGCTCGGAGATGCCTGGTAACATATGATCTTCAATATTGTTCTAGGAACTATTGGAATGGATAATGGTTTGGTTCAAGCCAGATAACCACTTCAAATTTGTTTTCACTCTAAACATGCATGAACACCCTCAGCCTACAAGGCTTTAGACCACTAATGCTCAATAGTTTGTAGATTAAGTGAACGAATGGAGAATACTAACCACACCACCCAATGCATACATGACATATGATGGCGAGCTGCAGCCAGTAAATGAAGCTTGCAAATCTAATCTATCAACGCAGAGATAATATGACATTTGTCTAGCGTTAGATACAGAAGAAACATGGATGACCTATTCAATAGAAAAACCAATTTACCAATGCAAAGATAAGATGACAATTATCTAGCATTGGATATAGGAGAAAACATGAATAAACTTATCCAGGTGAAAGTTTAAAATAGGAGGGAAATGGAAATTGAACATGTAACAACAAAAGAAGCTTGTATTATTGAGAATGAAGATGAGACACTGCAAGGAACAAAATATCTACAGTCTCCAAAAGTTGAACCTTGATTACATCTTACTTGCATCTATTTATGGCTCTTTACAATGCTCTCTAACGTTTTAGGGCTGGAGGTGTCTTAATCTATCCCCTGCTACCATTAACTTCCTGGTTGCATTCAAGGACACAATTTCGCCTCCATCACAAAAGTGGTAATTAATCCTGGTACAACACAACCTTGTTAGGTGGTTGGCTTGATTGTGCCGGTGAGGCTCCATGACTGTTTAATTCTATTTGTAGAGATCGTGTTGTGTCCTTCTTCCTTCAGCCATGCTTTCTGTTAATTTAGTTTAGCGGTTCGATTGTCACAATACTGACAGAGTTGACCACTTGCTTCCTAGGGTAACTAAGAGGAAGTGGAGTACGAGGTGCATGGGTGGGAGGACATGTCAAATTAGACAGATGGAGAAATGATAGAGTGGAGGAGGACAAGCGTGAGCGATCATGAATGAGGGTTGTTGGATCGAGGGGAATGTACAGTGGAGATCGATCACAGAAGGCCTAAGGTCATGGTGAGAGAGGAACATGTCTGGGCCATTAGATCTCAAGTGCACAGATCGAATGACTATCGGGCAGAGGAGGTGTGTAGATGATAACATATGGGGGTGGTTTTGTTTGGGCGGTTATGGTTTCTATCAGAAGGGCATTGGGTGGTAAGTGGTAAATGGTGGAGTCTACCCGATTCCATTTAGTGGATGACACGTAGCAACTGAGGAGAGAGAAAAACCACCCTTATTAGGTGGGTATTCCTCTCGCTTGTTGCTTGTGCGATATGAGAGATATCTGTTAAATCTAGCAGGGGTGATCTAATGGCGGGGAACTATTGGGCACATTTTGTTGATAGTGAAACATGGGTCGTCAAGTTGGTGGGGGAAGATCAACGGTGGAGGGACACAAAGTTATGAGGTGTCCTCGGGAAATGTGTGGAGGGTGCGTATGGGTAGAAAGGTAAGGTTTTGCGGGGGTTTTATGTTAATTTGCTTAAGGCTATGGTGAAAGAGGGTTTCATCGGGATGTCAGGGTTGTGTTAGGAAATGAGCAGAATGAAATGTAAGTGGAAGAGTGAAGAAAGTGGGGTAATGGCCCATGTGGGACCCCTTTTGGGACAACAAAGTAGATCATGTCCTTCCTTTAGCCTTCAAAACATCAGTGCTGCATGTCAGAGCTAACATTGGCTCCTTCTGGGGATGAAAGCCTTCCTGTGAGGTTTCAATAACTCTAGATCACTGCCTTTCCAGTAAACAACAAGATTAAAACTACTACATAGCATTCCATTGGGCATGGAGTCTAACTAGTTATGAAATAAAACTGAAAAACATATTTACAATACCAAGGCTTTAAAGCCTTAAATAAAGTTTCAAAAACTGCCCATTGACTAGGTCGTCATAAACACCTCCCCCCTCTAAATTTTTCAAAGTGAAAGTGTTGTTCATCTAACCTCGAGCAATGATAAACAGTCATGTCCATAAGGCATCAAATTTACCATGGTTTCCCTTCTTTTTCTTCAATGCATCCCATTTGAGAACCCAGTCACCAACCTGAAAACTGTCCATCTTCGCTTTTTTATCAAAGACCTCCTTGATCTTCTTTTGATGCACTACTGACTTCTTAATCAGTTGATCTCTGATTTGGTGAACTTCAACTAAGTCACTCATTCTCCTTGTCATGTCACTTTCCTCATCCTGCTCCTCTTGCAAGAATTTGGCCACAAGGAGGGTCAATTGGATTGCGAAAACAGCCTCAGTGCCATACACCATCTTGAATAGAGAATTTCCTATGGATTTCTTGGTGGTAACTTTGTCAGCCCACAATGCAAACTTCAACTTGGAATCCTAGTTCCATTTGTTGTCTTCTAACAATTTTTTGATTATCCTTACCAGGCTTTTATTGGATGATTCTGCCAAGCAATTTCCTTGAGGATAATATGAGGTAGAATGCACTAGTTTAATTCCCATTGATTCACATGTCCACCAATTCCCTTGCTCTAAAAGCTGCTGTATTGTCAGTAACTATCTTGGTTAAGTAGAAAAATCTAGGAAAAATATTCTCAGTTAAGAACTTCATGACAACCTAGTGATCAACCTTCTTAGTGGGTATGGCTTCAGTCCATTTGGTAAAATAGTCAATGGCTACTAAGATCCACCAATGTTGGCCACTAGAATGTGGATTAATCTCCCCTATGAAATCCAAACACAACTACTGGAAGGGACCATTGGTGTGTATTGGCTTGAGGGGCAAAGATTTCAGCTATTGTTTTCTTGTAAACCTCTGGCATCTATCATAAGACTTCACAAATGAAAATTCATCAAAGAATAGAGTAGGCCAATAATACCCAACCCTTAGGATCTTGTGGGCTATGGTTTTCCAATAATTATTCCCTCCATAGGTGCTGGAATGAAACTGGTGCATGACTTTGACATATTGTTCTTTGTCCAGACATCTCAAGAGGATTCCAGATGGGTCCCTCCAATAAAGCAAGTTCTGATTAATACAAAACTTGGCTGCTCTGAGCTTGATAGTCCTAGCATGACTTGAGCTAAGCCCTGGAGGGACTTCAAGTTTCAATAAGAAATGAGATATACTGGAATACCACTCATAAGTAGCCAAATTCTCAGCCAATGACTAATTCTGCCCTTGTTCTCCTGTTGCTTCCTCTGCCTGTTCAACATCTGAATCTGCACCTATGTAATTTATGTCTAGTAGACTGCAATTTTCTTCAACTATAAGTTGAGCCAGGCCTTGGCCTTTGACAAGCTTGGTGGGTTTTACTTCTATGTTGAATTCTATGAGTTTTTCAATCCACTTGGCCCTTCTTCCATCAACATTTGGCTATGTTAGGACATCCTTTACTAAAGCCGAAGGTACATAAGCAACCACTTTGAGGTGCAAGATGTAAATTCAAAATTCCTTTAAAAACTTTATAAAAGCATATGCCTATTTTTCAATAAGGCCATACCTTAATTCAGCATCCCTAAAAGTTTTTCTAAAGAAGGCCACTAGGTGTTCTACACCTTCACCATTTTTTTGCAACAAGACTGCTACAAGTGTATCATAAGAAGTGAAGGAGAAAATATAAAATCCTTGGTGTAGTTTGGGCTGACTAAGGTGGTAGCCTCCATTATAGCTCTTTTAATGGCTTCGAAAGATCTTCTTGTAACATCTATCCATTTTATCTCTGACCCCTTCTTTAGCATGGAGGTGATGTGCTTCACTAGTTCTGTAAAATTTGGAATAAACCTCCTCACAAAGTTAATCTTACCCAGAAAAGATTGAATGTCCTTTTTTGACCTTGGGATGGACAATGTCTGTATTGCTTGAACCCTTTCTGGATCAATCTTGACACATGTAGTAGAAACAATATGTCCTAAAAGTTTGCCTTCTTCTAGAGAAAATTGTGACTTCTTGGGATTTATTGAGATTCCAAACCTTCTGCACTTCAGAAACACCTCCTTCAAATGCTGCAAATGCTCCTTGTGACTGCTAGAAAAAACTGTTATGTCATCAAGGTAAATAAGGATAAACTTGTCCTTCTCTCCCACAAAGGCTATATCCATGGCCCTCTGAAAAATAGCCCCAGCATTCATTAGTCCAAAAGGCATCTTGGAGTACATGAAAGTGCCCCAAGGAGTAGTGAAGGCAGTATTCTCTTGATCCTCTGGGTGTACAACAACTTGATTGTAACTTGAGAAACCGTCTAAGAAAGACATGACTCTAGCCCCTGAAACTTTTTGCTGCAAATGTTCCATCTTGGGCAGTGGGTAGTTGTCTTTCTTAGAGCACTTGTTCATATTTTTGAAGTCAACAAAAAGCCTGATTTCTCCATTTTTCTTCCTTACTACTACCAGGTTAGCTATCCATTTTGAATACCTTATGGGAACTATGATCTTGGCAGCCAACAATTTCTTAATTTCTTTTTCGATCAAAGGTAGTAATATAGGGCTGATCGGTTTCAGCTTCTGCTTAAAATGGATGGTGTCTTTATCCAGCGGGATCTTATGCTGGATGATGTTTTTGTCATAAGTCTTAAGATCATTGTACTCCTCGGCAAAGGCATCAGCAAATTGCTTCATCAAGGTGCAATATTTAGAGCTTTGGGCAACATACAAGTGGGAGGACAAATTTATGTATTTTGGGTGATCTGGGCTCCCTATATTATGTCTATGGACTACAAATTCATTCTTTTTCTGGGCAGGCTTATAGGGTACATCATTATGATCAAAAAACTTCTCTAGAGGCACCAACCCTTTGGGTATATGATTACTAGGCAGTTGGGCAATGCTGTCTTGACCAATTTTGTTTCTCAGTTGGGGCTGATGGCATTCCTCCATGGCTTCATTCTCTTGATCAATTTACATTTTAGAGAATTCATCAATGACTTGTAGAAACTTATTGATTTCATTATCATCTTCAAAGACTTTCCAATACTTGACATTATCAGGCAATGACAATCTGTATTTTACTTGGATTTCATAAGTCAATCTAGGGGGTAAAGGAGGAACAAACATACTAGCAGACACAACAAGGGAATCAACAAGCTAATTCTCAGCCCTAGGGATGTATGAAATACTAAAGCTGTTGAATGAATTCTTCAGCCTCCATACCTCATCTTTGTATGCTTTCAGCCTAGTATGCCTCGCCTGGAATGTATTATTCACCTGTTGAATAATGAGGTTTGCATCTCCAAACACCTTCAGATGCTTGATGCCCATTTCTTTAGCCGCATTCAAGCCTAAGATCAAAGCCTCATATTCTGCTATATTATTTGTGACTTGAAAAGTCAGCTTGAACGATAAATGTATGCATTCTTGTGTGGGAGATACCAGAACTACACCCGCTCCTGCAACTTCCCTAGAGCAAGCCCCATCAAAGAACATGTCCCAAATTTGTGGGCCTTCTTCTTCCATGATCTGACAAACTGGTTTCCTGAGCTGTATGGAGGCCAACTGGGATTGTTCCACTTGAAGAATACAGGCTCCAAAATCAGTGTCAACAGCATAGATGGGATGATTAGTGGGATTCTTTGCATCATTGATGATACAAGTTAATTGAGCTTCCCTGTGTAATCTCCTACTCTCACCTCCAAAAATTGGGACAGTAGCATAGGACAGATTGTTTTGTAATGTTCCACCCAATCTTTTGATCCATCCCCTGGAAAGAAGCATGCAAACTTAGGGGGAACATCTGCTACTACTATATCCATCATCATGATCTTCATGGGCAGTTGAGCCAAGGTGATGGCTAGGACTTTGATTAACCCCAAACATTTCACCTTTATAGAATCAAACGAAAACAAATCATGATAATGCCTAGTGATGTGAAGGCCTAACTCATCCATGATGGCATTGGGCATTAGATTATGGCTGGCACTTGTATCTAGCAGAAAATTGTGAAGGATCTTTTCATGGATAGTCAAGGAGACATAGAATGATGGGGAATTGTCATCAGGAGGTTCAGTCATTAGGCTAAGAACAACTATAGGTTTGTCATCTTGTAGATTCACATAGTCGTTTGATGCTTGTGTGGCCTTAAGCTTGAGGGCCTCAAGGATGGGTCTCTTAAAGGCTTCATTCTTCACTAGTTCAACTAGAGGTATAGCTATTTTTAGCTTCTAGATTTCTTATTCAAAACTGAAAGGAGAAGGAGACTTGGGAGGGCCTCTTACCTCTTGAGCTGGAGCTTTTAGAATGATGGGATTAGCTGCTGGTCATTTTTTCTTGTTAGCTTGTTGTATTTTAGGAACATCAGCTCTTTGAACGGGGGTTTCTTTGGTGTTTCTCATCTTTGACCTTAGATTATATCTTTGCTAATC
The DNA here is from genome assembly GCA_031772625.1 of Pinus tabuliformis. Lineage (NCBI taxonomy): Eukaryota > Viridiplantae > Streptophyta > Pinopsida > Pinales > Pinaceae > Pinus > Pinus tabuliformis. Next base: position 318,121,315 of record CM062816.1, on the reverse strand, counting down.
TTTGGTATGCAGAATAGTGCCACCATCCCATTCTCGGCTGGTCTGGTCCTTGAATAATGACTCTTCATAGGCAGCCAAGGTCAAAAAGGAAGCACTACCTTTGTCTTCCATATAATGGATCTCATCATCTTCTTCGAACTGCTCCTCTTCCATAACTACATTCTGGAAAGGGATTTTCATCCTTTGGTCTTCATTAGCATCTTTGCTCCTTTGCATAATCTACAACTGCTCATTGGCTTTTCTATATGGATTTAGACTCCTAGGAACAAAGGTATTAGGAACTCTTCCTTTCCCTAGGTGTTGCTCAACCTTTAATTTGGAGACTTCAGAGGCTAGTGACTCTATCATTTTGGTCATATTATCTATATTGGGGTTTGAAGATGAGGAAGATTCACCCCTTTGTCTCCTTTGGTTAGCATGTCCCTTGAGTTTCTTTGTAGCCATGATGTTGGACTCTACCTCCAAGGCTGCATCTTGCATTTCAACTAGAGAAGCACATATTCTCTCCCTCAATAGTAAGCAAAAATCGGAATCGAAGGCATTAGCATAAGTGAGTTTAACAAAGGTAGGAGTGGGTTTCACTTCGACTAATATTTTTCTGTACATGCGATTAAACCTTTTATTGAAATCAGAAAGTGACTCCCTATTCTCCCTTTTTAGATTCCCAAACTCAGTATGGTAGTAGAGCAGGTCTTTATTATCCCCCCAATGCTTTAGGAATACATCATCCAAAGCCTCAATATCAGTTATAGATCTAGGGGTCAATTCTCTGAACCATTTTCTGGCCTCTCCATCTAGGTTTTGGACAAATACTCTCATCCACACATCATCTTTACTAATGTCTAGATTTGTAAGAAGAACTTCGACGTAAATCACATGAGGAAAGACCTTTGTCGATGCGTTTCGAACCAACTAGTGTGGTTCATCGTCAGGACAAGTTGAAGAAACAGATCCAGCTATGCAAGTTAAATAGACTGAGCAGAGCCTCCAACGATTATCTTGGCCAATGTCTAATTTGACTTTGGGACCATAGTCAAAAAGTCATTTTTATAATAAATTTATATTCGGTGACCATTCCTTTAAAATATATATAAAAAACATTTAAATAAATTAATTAATTTCATAGGGGTTCTTAACACCCTTGCTACTCGTGCCTTGAGGATTTCTTATAATAAGAGCTTTAATAAGGAGAGATCCCATCTCCTTAATGTCTTTGTGGAGAATGGCTACAGTAGGCGCCTAGGTCAGAAGGCTTTCCTTAAAGCCTCTAAAAATGCGTCAATTAATAAAGAGCAGAAGGAGCGCCGACTAGGTGTCCATCTTCCCTATGTTCAAGGAACCACAGACAAAATTGCTCGGATCCTCAAGAGGTATGATATCCCCTCAACCTTTAGGCCCCTCAACACCATTCGTAAATCCCTCCGATCGGTGAAAGATCCTGTTGACCCTAAGGACATGAAAGGTGTCTACTTGATCCCTTGTTCTTGTGGAACCCCCTATATCGGGGAAACAGGGCGCTCCATCCATCAGAGGATCAGCGAACATGCAGCTAACGTAAGACATGGGAGAACCAAGTCTTCAGCGTTAGCAGATCATATGGAAAAGACCAAGCATCAGGTTTGTATAGAGGAGGCCAAGGTTGTTGCCAAAGTTGCTCATTTCCATTATCGTAAATTCAGGGAAGCTATTGAGATTGAAAGAAGGCCTAACAATCTCAATAGAGATGATGGCTGGAAAATCAATAGCTGTTGGATCCCCGCCCTGTCATCTTAGTCTTTCTCCTTCCCTTCCCCCCCCACTCCCCTTATTATATTTTTGCTTGCTTTCTTTGTTCCCCCTAGAGCCTTCCTTCCTCCTTGTGTTTATCCGTGGTTTCTATTGGTCTTTTTCCTGTCCCTTTTTTTTTTTTGCTCGTATTATTATTATATAATTATTATTTTTATTCATTTATTTTATTTTTACTTTCATTTTCAACTTACTTTTACCTTAATTAGCTTTGTTCTCTATTATATATTTTTCTATTTTTATTTTTGTTTATTTATTTATTGTTATTATTTATTTATTTATTTTTATTTTTATTTTTAACTAACTTTTACCTTTACTAACGGCATTATTAATTATATTTCCTAGTTTTAGTTTATATTTATATTTATTGTTTTATTGTCTTGTTTTTATTTATTTATTTATATTTATATTTATATGTATATTTATTTATTTTTCCTTTACTTTATTTTTACTTTTATTTTTAAACTAACATTTACCTTTATTTACTTTGTTCTTAATTATTTATTTACTTTATTTTTACTTTTATTAATTTTTAAACTAAAGTTTACCTTTATTTACTATGTTCCTTTTTTATTATATTTTGATTTATTCATTTGTTTTTCCTCTTTTATTTTTATTATTAATTTTGACTTTTCAACTAACTTTTACCAGCTACGTTCTTTTATTTTATTTATTTATTAATTTAAACTTATTTTCTCGTTCTAATTCTAACTAACTATTACCCTATAAGTACTCTTTGTATATTGTTATTATAATATCTCTTATAACTTTTATTTTTAATTATTAAACTTGTTAACTAACTAATAACATTAGCTCCTATGAAATTAATTAATTTATTTAAATGTTTTTTATATATATTTTAAAGGAATGGTCACCGAATATAAATTTATTATAAAAATGACTTTTTGACTATGGTCCCAAAGTCAAATTAACCGTTGGCCAAGATAGCCGTTGGAGGCTCTGCTCAGTCTATTTAACTTGCATAGCTGGATCTGTTTCTTCAACTTGTTCTGACGATGAACCACACTAGTTGGTTTGAAACACGTCGACAAAGGTCTTTCCTCATGTGATTTACGCCGAAGTTCTTCTCACAACTATTATGGATCACAGAAGCCTCAATTCAATAATGTCTAGATTATCAACATAGCTATAAAAGGACTCAAGATGTTCTTCAACTATAACTCCTTCAGTCCCAATGAACTTAAGCATGTATTTTTGATATTCTCCTGTAGACATGGCATTTAAAGGAGTGGGCAATACTAGAGGTTTGTACCTAGCAGCTATGATTCTTTCCATTTTGGTGAGTGCCTGTGGACCTGCTATGGTTATGGTGGATACAAGAGCACTGGCAGTCTGAAAGGTAGGGAATTGAGGAGTGACTAACAAGACTAAAGGAATATGATGGATAGGGGGTGAGGTTTCCTTTGGGCCCAAAGTAAAAGAAGAACCTAAAGGATAAGGAGCTTTATGAATCTCTGAAAGTTTTTCTTCACTGCTAGTGTCAGAGGCTATACTCTCAACATGTATTTGTTCTATTACAATCATTTCTTGTAGAGATATAGAGGATTTATTAGATTTACCTAATCCTGATGCTTCTTTTTGTGATACCTTTATTTCTTTGATGATCTTTTCAGGGTCAGGTACTGGGTCAGCTAGTGACTTCTGAGGATTTCCCTGAGTATGCCTCACAAACTGAGCCAAAACTATGATGTGGAGTTGCCAAGAGATTCGGGCTCCAGTAGAGTCACCAGATAGATGATTACAACCAAAATGTGTACAGGCTTTGTCTATCATCAAATTTGGATCTGTGTCATCTCCTAAGGAAGCTGAGCTTCAATTTCCTATCCTTGGCAACGACGCCAATTATGTTATTGCTCAAAGAAACTCTCCTAGGTTGTAGCTCGGAGATGCCTAGTAACATATGATCTTCATTATCGTTCTAGGAACTATTGGAATGGATAACGGTTTGGTTCAAGCCAGATAACCACTTTAACTTTGTTTTCACTCTAGACATGCATGAACACCCTCAGCCTACAAGGCTTTAGACCACTAATGCTCAATAATATGTAGTTTAAGTGAATGAATGGAGAATACTAACCACACCAGCTGATGCACACATAACATATGATGGCCAGCTGTAGCCAGTAAATGAAGCTTGCAAATCTAATCTATCAACGTAGAGATAAGATGACAATTATCTAGCATTAGATACAAAAGAAACATGGATGACCTATTCAATAGCAAACCAAATTTACCAATGCAGAGATAAGATTACAGTTATCTAGAATTGGATATAGGAGAAAACATGAATAAACTTATCTAGGTGTAAGTTTAAAATAGGAGGGAAATGGACATTGAACATGTAACAACGAAAGAAGCTTGTATTACTGAGAATGAAGATGAGACGCTACAAGGAATAGAATATCTACAGTCTCTAGAAGTTGAACCCTGATTACATCTTACTTGTAGCTATTTATAGCTCTTTACAATTCTCTCTAGATTTTTAGGGTTGGAGGTGTCTTAATCTATCCACTACTGCCATTAACTACCTGGTTGTGTTTAAGGACACAATTTCCCCTCCATCACGAAAGCGGTAATTAATCCTGGTACAACACAACCTTGTTAGGTAGTTGGCTTGATTGTGCTAGTGAGGCTCCATGACTATTTAATTTTGTTTGCAGAGATTGTGCTGTGTCCTTCTTCCTTCGGCCATGCTTTCTATTAATTCGGTTAAGTGGTCTGACTATCACAATACTGATAGAGTCGACCACCTTCTTCCCAGGGTAACTGATAGGAAGTGGAGTACAAGGTGTATGGGTGGGAGGACATGTCAAATTGGACAGATGGAGAAATGATAGAGTGGAGGAGGACAAGCATGAGCGATCATGAATGAGGGTCATTGGGTTGAGGGGAATGCACGGTGGATATTGGGCACAAAAGGCCTAAGGTCATGGTGAGAGCAGAACATGTCTAGGCCGTTAGATCTTGGATGCACAGATCGGACGGCTATCAGGCGGAGGAGGTGTGTAGATGATAACATACGGGGGTGGTTTTGTTTGGGTGGTTATGGTTTCTATCAAAAGGGCATCGGGTGGTAAGTGGTAAATGGTAGAGTCCACCCAATTCCATTTAGTTGATGACACGTAGCAGCGGAGAAGAGAGAAAAACCACCCTTATCGGGTGGGTATTCCTCTCACTTGTTGCTCGCACTATATCAGTGACATCCGTTAGAACTGGTGGGGGTGATCTAATGGCAGGGAAAGATTGAGCACATTTTGTTGATTGTGAAACATGGGCCGTCAGATTGGCGAGGGAAGATCAGTGGTAGAGGGACATGAAGGTACGAGATGTCCTCGAGAAATTTGCAGAGGGCGCGTATGGTTAGAAAGGTAAGGTTTTGTGGGGGTTTTATGTTAATTTACTTAAGGTTAAGGTGAAAGAGAGTTTCATCAGGATGTGAGGGTTGGGTTAGGAAATGAGCAGAATAAAATGTAAGTGGAAGAGTGAAGAAAGTGGGGTAACGACCCATGTGGGGCCCCTTTTGGGACAGCAAAGCAGACCATGTCCTTCCTTTAGCCTTCAAAGCATTAGTGTTGCACCTTAGGGCTAATAGGTATAATTTTGAAATGTCCTCCTAGCAAATAGTGGCAATATTTTTGGAGCGCTTAAACCATGGCCAATCATTCCCATTCGGTTGTGGAATAGTTCTTTTCTGCTTTAGACAACCTGTAACTTGTGAACGCGATAGGGTGATCCAAGCCTTCTCTACCTTCTTGTGTTAGTACCACTCCTAGTGCTATACATGACGCATCGACATGGACATGGAACTCCACATCCCATTTTGGGAAGACCAGGATCAGAGCGGAGGCTAATGTCTCTTTTAGGACATCCAGGCTCTTCATACAATCATCATTCCAACAATACATGACATATTTTTTCAATAGTTTTTCTATTGGCGCAGTGATCTAGGCATAACCTTTAAGAAACTTCTTGTAGTACCCTGTATTCCCCAAGGTAGCGTGCAATTGCTTAACGCTTCGTGGTGCTTCCAAATTTAGAATTACGACAATCTTCGCGGGGTCTACTATCAATCCCTCTCTGCAGACCACGTGCCCCAGTAGATTCCCAAAGGGGACGATGAACGCACACTTCTTTAGATTTAACGCAATTTGGTGTCATTGGCAAGTATCCAGCATCAAGCGTAAGCTTGCTACATGGTGCTTAAGCAATCCGAATATGGTCCAATCATCTAGATAGACCTCTAGGAAGTTGTGGATATAATCTTTGAAGGTTGCAACAATTATGTGCGAAAACATGGCCGACACATTTTTTAACCCAAATGGAATAACTATATATTGAAAACAACCCAACTTAGTTGTGAAGGTAGTCTTGCTTCTATCTTTCATCACGATTTTGATTTGGTGGTACCCTAAGAACCCATCCATAAATGAATATACTTCTTGTCCGCCGACATTTTCTAATACTTCATCTGTGAAAAGAGTTGGGAATAGGTCATGCAAACAAGTGTCGTTCAATTTCCTCAGGTCCACGCATATTCTTATCTCACCCTTCTACTTCTTCTCCTGCACTACCATAGGGCTTACCTGTTATCACTCCAAGAAATTCTCCTAGGTTGTAGCTCGGAGATGCCCGGTAACATATAATCTTAAATATTGTTCTCCAAACTATTGGAATAAATGATGGTTTGGATCAAGTTAGATAACCATTTTAGCTTTGTTTTCACTCAAGGCATTCATGAATGCTCTCACCAATACAAGGCTTTAGACCACTAATGCTCAATAATTTATAAATTCAATGGATAGATGGAGAATATTGACTATACCAGCAGATTTCATACATAAACATAAATCAATTGCTAGCTACAGGCAGCAAAAGAGAATAGTGACTGTACTGGTAGATGCATATATGACCACATATGGATGGCTAGCTACAGGTAGGAAAGAAGCTTGCAAATCTAATTTATCAAAGAAGAGATAAGATGACAGTTATCTAGCCTTAGGCATGAAGAAAACATGAACAAACTGTTTAAGTGCAAGCATAGAATAGCAAAGAGAGTGGACGTTGAAAATATAATGGCAAAAGAAGCTTATATTGCTAGAATGAAGATGAGAATCTTGAAGGAACAGAGGAGGAATAATCTCCAATAGTTGAACCCCTATTACATCTTACTTTCAGCTATTTATAGCATGTTTACAATGATCCTGAGCCCTAAGAGGTTCGGAGTCTTAATATGTCTAATCTACATTGTTAATTGATTTGATGCCCTCTAGGTAAGCATGGGATCAGAGTTTTCTGCTAATGACAGTAGAGTAACCGTTTTAGAGTTTTTGGTAGCTTGTTGCACTATCTGGGCATTCTCCTGTGCCAAAGATGCTCCATGATGTTTGTTGGTGTGGATGTTGAATTGTCTGGGCTCCCTGATCTTTCTGTTTTAGGCTACAGTGTGTTGTGGCCCTTCTCTTTCTCTTTTTGGGCTCTATTTCCTAGAAAACTATCTCTTGGGATCTGTTATATGGTGGAATGGCTCTTTGGGCCTATGAAATCCCTTTAAAACGTGGATAGTGACTGCATTCTATTTTGAACATAAAACACAACAATACTATAAAAATCCTGCCCTCTCTGAGTATTTTGGACTTCAAAAGTCCTAACATATGGTTTAATTATCCATCAGGTCTACCCTCGTTGTCATTGTAAGTCGCATTTGGCTTGGCCCTGTGTATTTTCTTTGCATTCCGGAATACATAACAACATTGAAGAATGCATGAAAAATAGCTTTAGTGGACCTCAGCTATTATATATTTCACTTCTCGGACCCTTTCGGGTCCAAGATTCATCACAATCAACACTGGCCAAAGGTTCCTTCATATTTCATTTAAACAATGAAAACACACAAAACTGCGAAAAAACATTGAAAATGGGCCTTCTGTGGACTTCAAAGATTATATATTTTAATTTAGGAAACCAATTGGGTCTGGGTTCCATTGCTATCGCACTGCCCCTATTTCCCTTTATATTTCATTGAAACAATGAAAATACACAAAAAAAGTTGAAAACAGGCCTTCCCGCAGACCTGAAAAATTATCAAATATCGTATATAATTCCATCGGGTCTGGCCTATCAGGTTGCACATAGGCTTGTGACTAGGCCTCGCCCCATGGTATAGTTCCGATGTGATATACCAATGTGATAAATCACAATCGAAATCGCTCAATTCCTAGACCTTGATATAACGTAGCATATGCTCTCCACCGATCCGATCACCGGTGATCGCTGATTGGCGGTGTCATGTGCCTACCTTTAAACTGTCCCTTACGCTTTGCTGATTACGATTAGCCGGTTAGATTTGGGCTCTTGATTGGCCTGATCTAATGGTTGTTGTTGACTCCTCTATTTAAGCCTACAATTGTGGGTTTTTTTCATGGTTTTCAAGCATTTTTGCCTCGCGATAGTGTATTTCCACCCTTCCAAGGGCTCTCCTCTTGCACTAATTTTGATCATTGGATGATCTTTGAGAAAAAATTGAAGATTTCAAGAGCATTGATGGATCCATTGGCATGTTTTTAAGCAAATTTGGAGACTCTAAGAGCCTATATGGATCCATTTTTGGGCCTTTTTCTAGTAAGGCTAACACTGGCTCCTTCTGGGGATGAAATCCTCCTTGTGAGGTTTCAAGGATCATAGATCAATGCCTTTCTTGAAAAACAAAGTCAAATATTCCTTTTAGTGGTCCATTGGGCATGGAGTCCATTTTGTAATGAAATAAAAACTGGAAAAAAATATTTACAATGACAAGGATTTAAAGCCTTAAAGGAAATAAAGTTTCAAGAACTACCCATTTATTTGGCTACCAAAAGTATCTCCTCCTTTTAAACTATGCAGAATGAATGTATTGTTCTGCTAAATTTGAGTGACGACAAACGGACCTGTCCATAAGGAGTCAAACTTTCCATGATTACCTTTATTTTGCTTAAATGCATCCCATTTAAGCACCCAATCACCAACTTGGAAATTGTACACTTTTTCCTTCTTGTCAAAGGCTTCTTTCATTTTCTTCTAATGAGATTTTGGCTTCTCAACCAACTGCTCTCTAATCTGCTGTAGTTAAACCAGGTTATTCATTCTTCTTACCATATCATTCTCTTCATCTTGTTCTTCTTGCAAGAAATTAGCCACAGGGAGAATCAGTTGGATGGGGAAATATCATCAATGCCATAAACCAATTTGAATGGAGAATTATCTATGGAATTTTTTATGGTAGCTTTGTCAGCCCATAGTGAAAACTTCAACTTGGAATCCCAACTCTTTTTATTGTCCTCTAATAGTTTTTTGATTACCCTTACCAGAGTCTTGTTAGATGATTCTGCCAAGCCATTGCCTTGAGGATAATATGAGGTAAAATGCACCACTTGAATGCCCATGGATTTAGTCATGTCCAACAATTATTTTTCCTTGAAGGCTGCTACATTATCAGTGACTAGTTTGGTTGGGCAACCAAATCTAGTGAAAATATTCTCATTCAAGAACTTTATGACAACTTGATGATTGGCATTCTTAGTGGGTATAGCCTTAATCCACTTGGTGAAATAGTCAGTGGCTACTAAGATCCATTTGTGTTGGCCACTGGAATGTGGGTTGATCTCACCTATAAAGTCCAAGCCCCACTACTGGAAGGGACCATTGACATGTATTGGCTTCAAGGGCAGAGATTTTAGTTATTGTCTTCCTGCAAACCTCTAACACTTGCCACAAACTTTTACAAAAGAAAACACATCAGAGAACAGAGTAGGCCAATAATATCCAACCCTCAAGATTTTGTGAGTTGTGGTTTTCCATTAATGATGCCCTCCACAGATGCTATAATGGAACTGGTGTATGACTTCCATAGATTGTTCTTTATCTAAACACCTCAAGAGGATTCTTGATGGGTCTTTCCAATAAAGCATATTTTCATTAATGTAGAATTTGGTTGGTCTGAGTTTAATGGCACGAGCTTGACTTGAGCTAAGCCTTGGAGGGACCTCTAGCTTTTGTAAAAATGAACTATACTATAATACCATTCACATGTGGCTAGATTTTCAACCAAAGACTGATTCTGCTTTTGCTCTTCTACTGCTCCCTCTGTCTACTCATGATCTGAATTTAGACCCATGGAATTTATATCTAACAAGCTATAATTTTCTTCAGCCATAAGTTTAGCCAAGCCCTGGCCTTTGACAAGCTTAGTGGGCTTCACCTCTATGTTAAAATCTATGAATTTTTAAATCCATTTAGCTCTCTTCCCATCAATATCTGGCTGAGTTAAGACATCTTTTACTGAGGATGAAAGTACATATGCAACTACTTTGGAATGCAGAATATAAATTATGAATTCCTTTAAATATTTTATGAGAGCATAAGCTCGTTTTTCAATAAGGTCATACCTTAGTTCAACATCCCTTAAATTTTTGCTGAAAAATGCCATAGGGTGCTCTATGCCTTCATCATTTTTTTGCAACAGAATTGTTGCAAGTGTATCATAAGAGGCAAAAGAGAAGATACAAAGATCCTTAGTGTAATCTGGGCTGATTAGAGTGGGAACTTCCATAATAGCTTGGTTGATGGCTTCAAAATATTTTCTTGAAGCATCTGTCCATTTTATTTCTAATCCTTTCTTCAGCATGGAAGTGATGTGCTTTACAAGCTCTGCAAAGTTTGGAATGAACCTCCTTATGAAAGTTAATCTTACCTAGGAAGGATTGAATGTCCCTTTTTAACCTTGGGATGGACAATGTCTAAATGGTTTGAGCCCTTGCTGGATCAATCTTCACACCTTCAGTAGAAACAATATGTCCCAGAAGTTTGCCTTCTTCTAAAGCAAACTATGACTTCTTTGGGTTCACTGAAATTCCATACTGTCTGCACTTTATGAAGACCTTCTTAAAATGTTGTAAATGATATTTGTGGCTACTGGAGAAGACTGTTATGTCATCAAGATAAATAAGGACAAAATTTTCCTTCTCTCCCACAAAGGCTATATCCATGGCCCTCTCAAAAGTAGCCCCAGCATTCATCAGTCCAAAAGGAATCTTGGAGTACATGAAAGTGCCCCAAGGAGTAGTGAAGGTGGTCTTTTTCTAATCTTTTGGATGTACAACAACCTGATTGTAACCTGAAAATCCATCTAAGAAAGACATGACTCTAGCCCCTGAAACTATTTGCAGTAAGTGTTCCATCTTAGGCAGGGGGTAGTTATCTTTTTTAGAGCACTTGTTTGGATTTCTGAAGTCAACACAAAGCCTGATTTCTCCATTTTTCTTTCTCATTACCACAAGGTTAGCTATCCATTTTGAATACCTTAGGGGAACTATAATTTTGGTATCCAACAACTTCTTGATCTCTTTCTCAATCAGAGGAAATAAGAGAGGGTTGATAGATATTAATTTCTGCTTAAAAGGGGTAGTGTTCTTTTCCAGTGGGATCTTGTGCTGAATGATGTTTGTATCATAGGTTTTAAGGTCATTATATTCCCAGGCAAAAATATCAGCGAACTGCTTCATGAGAGTGCAACACTCAGAATTATAGGCAGAAGACAAATGAGTGGACATATTGATGAATTTTAGATGGGTTGAGCTCCTTATATTATGTTTACAGACAACAGACTCAGTTTCTGTTTTGGCTGTCTTATAGGTCAGATAATTATGATCAAAAAGCTTCTCTAGAGGCACCAATCCTTTTGGTATGTGATTACTAGGTAGTTGGACGATGCTTCCTTGGATGATCTCACTTTTTAGCTTGGACTAGCTGCATTCTTCCATGGTTTCATGTTCTTGGTCGATGTGCATTTCAGCAAATTCCTCAACGACTTGTAAAAACCTATTAATTTCCTCATTGTATTCAAAACCTCTCCAATATTTGACATTGTTAGGGAGAGATGGTCTATATTTTACCTGAACTTCATGTCAATTTAGGAGGCAAAGGAGGAAAAAAAATGCTAGTAGAGACAACAAGGGAATCGGTAAGTTGGTTCTTCATTCTTGGAATATAAGAAATGTTGAAATCATTAAAATAATCCTTGAGCCTCCATACCTCTTCTTTGTATGCTTTCAGCCTTGGATGCTTTGCTTGGAACGCTTTATTTACCTGCTGAATGATGAGGTCTGCATCGCCAAACACTTTCAGGCCTTTGATACCTATTTCTTTAGCAGCGCTTAAGCCTAGAATCAAAGCTTCATATTCTACTATGTTATTTGTGACCTGAAAGGATAATTTGAAATATAAATGAATGTATTCCCATGTTGGGGACACAAGGACTATACTTTCCCCTCAACATCTTTAGAGCAAGCTCCATCAAAGAACATGTCCCAAATTTGTGGGCCTTCTTCCTCAGCGATTTGGAAAACTGGTTTTTTAAGATGCATGGAGGCCAATTGAGATTCTTCAATATGAAGAATACATGCTCCAAAATAATTTTCAACAGCATAGATGGGATGATTAGTAGGGTTTTTCTCATCGCTGATGATATAAGCCAACTATGCCTCTCTGTATAATCTCTTGCTCTCACCTTCGAAAACTGGGATAGTAGCATAAGATAGATCATTTTGTAATGATCCACCTAATCTCTTTATCCAACCTTTGGAAAGTAACATGCCAAGCTTGGGGGGTACATCAGCTACCACAATATCCATGATCATGCTTTTCATAGGCAGCTGAGACAAAGTGATGGCTAGGTCCTTGATTAATCCTAGACATTTCACTTTTCTAGAGTAAAAAGAAAATAGGTCATGATAAGGCTTAGTGATGTCAAGACCCAACTCATCCATGATAGCCTTGGGCATTAGATTATGCTTGGCTTTGGTGTCCAAAAGGTAGTTGTGAAGGATTTTTTCATGAATGGTTAGAGAGACATAGAATGATGGGGAGCTGTCTTCACAATTTTTAATCATTGGGCTGAGAATAATAGCTGGCTTGTCATCTCGCAGATTTACATGGTCAGTGGAGGCTTGGATGGCTTTAGGCTCAAGGGATTCGAGGATGGATCTTTTGAAGGACTCATTCTTCACTAGTTTATTCAGAGGCATAGGTATTCTTATCTTCTGAGTTTCTGATTGAAAATTGAAAGGAGAAGGAGACTTGTCAACACCTCTTACCTCATGAGCTAGAGCTTTGAGGATGATGGGATCAACTACTGGTTGTTTTTGCTTATTATCTTGTTGTACTGTAGGGACAAAAACTCTTTGAACAGAAGTTTCCTTGGCATTATTTATCTTTGACCTCAAATTATATCTTTGCTGATCTACAATTTGTAGAATAGCTTTACCATCCCATTCTTGGATGATCTAGTCATTGCATAATCACTTTTCATAGGTAGCTGAGGTCAAAAAGGAAGCATTGCCTTTGTCTTCTAGACAGTGGATCTCATCATCTTCTTCAAACTGCTCTTCTTCCATGATTGCATTTTGAAAAGGAGTCTTCACCCTTTGGTATTCATTAGCATCTTTGTTTCTTTACAAAATCTGTAACTGCTCATTTGTTCTTCTATATGGATTTGGATTTGGATTTCTAGGAAAAAAGGTATTAGACACTCTTCCTTTCCCCAGGTGTTTCTCAACCTTCAATTTAGAGATTTCAGAGGCTAATGACTCGATCATTTTGGTCATTTTATCTATCTTAGGATCAAAGGATTATGAAGACTCTCCCCTCTGTCTTCTTCTATCAACATTTCGCTTGAGCTTCTCTATAGCCATGATGTTTGATTCCACTTCCCAGGTTGAATCCTGCATGTCAGCCAAAGTAGCACATCACCTCTCTCTCAATAGTAGGCAAAAGTCAGAATCAAAAGCACTGGCATAGGTGAGTTTAGCAGAGGTAGTAGTGGGTTTTAATTCAGCTGGTATCTTGATGTACATATGATTAAACCTCTTATTAAAATTAGACATCAACTCACCATTTTCCCTCTTTAAGTTCCCAATCTCAATGTGGTAGTAGAGGAGATCCTTCTTGTCCCCCCAATGCTTTAGGAATGCATCATCTAAAGCTTCAATATCTGCTATAGATCTTGGGGTTAGTTCTCTGAACCATTTTCTAGCCTCTCCATCTAGACTTTAGACAAAGACTCTCATCCACACATCATCTTCAATAATGTCTAGATTATCAGCATAGCTATAGAATGACTCAAGATGTTCTTCTTTAGTAACACCTTCAGTCCCAGTGAACTTAGGCCTATATTTATGATATTCTCTAGTAGGCATGGCATTTAGAGGAATGGGCAGTATTAGAGGTCCATACCTAGCAGCTATGATTATTTCCATTTTGGTAGGTGCTTGTGGACCTGCCATAGCTATAGTGGCTAAAAGAGTATTGGCAGTGTGAATGATAGAGGGTTGAGGAGTGACTGACAGGTCTAAAGGAGTATGATGGATATGAGGTGAGGTTTCCTTTGGGCTTACCAAAAAAGGAGAACCTAAAGAATAAGGAGCTTTATGAATCTCTAAGAGTTTTTCTTCACTGCTAGTATTAGATGCTATACTCTCAACATGTATTTGTTCTATTACAAGCCTTTCTTGAAGAGATATAGGAGATTTTTTAGGTTTACCTAAACTTGATGCTCCTTTTTGCAATACTAATGATTTTTTCAAGGTCAGGTACTGTGTCAGCTAGTAGCTTTTGAGGATTTCTCTGAATATGCCTCACAAACTGAGCCAAAACTATGAAATGGAGTCGCCAAGAGGTTCGGCCTCCAGTAGAGTTTCCAGATAGATGATTACAACCAAAAAAGTGCCCAGAATTTGTCTATCATCAAAGCTGGATCTATGTCATTTCCCAGGGAAGCTGAGCTTCAGCTTCCTCTCCCTGGAAATGGCACCAATTATGTTATCACTCCAAGAAATTCTCCTAGGTTGTAGCTAGGAGATGCTTGGTAACATATAATCTTCAATATTGTTCTCTGAACTATTGGAATAAATGATGGTTTGGATCAAGTTAGATAACCATTTTAGCTCTGTTTTCACTCAAGGCATGCATGAATTCTCTCACCAATACAAGGCTTTAGACCACTAATGCTCAATAATTTATAAATTCAATGGATAGATGGAGAATACTGACTATACGAACAGATTGCATACATAAACATAAATCAATGGCTAGCTATAGGCAACAAAAGAGAATACTGACTGTACTAGCTGATGCATATATGAATAGATATGGATGGCTAGCTATAGGCAGCAAAGAAGCTTGCAAATATAATTTATCAAAGTAGAGATAAGATGATAGTTATCTGGCCTTATATACAAAGAAAACATGAACAAACTATTCAAGTGCAAGCATAGAACAACAAAGAGAGTGGACATTGAACATATAATGGCAAAAGAAGCTTATATTGCTAGAATGAAGATGAGAAGCTTGAAGGAATAGAGGACGAATAATATCTCAGAGGTGAACCCATATTACATCTTACTTTTATCTATTTATAGCCTGTTTACAATGCTCCTGAGCCCTAAGAGGCTCGGAGTCTTAATCTGTCTGATCTACATTATTAACTGATTTGATGACCTCTAAGCAAGCATGGGATCAGAGTTTTCTACTGTTTGTGCCCCCTGATCTTTCTGTTTTGGGCTACAGCATAATGTGGCCCTTCTCTTTCCCTTTCTGGGCTCTGTTATATGGTGGAATGGCTCTCTGGGCCTATGAAATCCCTTTAAAACGCGGATAGTGACTAAATTATGTTATGAACATAAAACACAACAATACTGTAAAAATCTCGCCCTCTCTATGTATTTTGGACTTCAAAAGTCCTAAAATATGGTTTAATTATCCATCAGGTCCGCCCTTGTCGCCATCGCAAGTCGAATTTGGCATAGCCCTATGTTTTTTCTTTATATTTCAGAATATGTAAAACACTGAAAAATGCATGAAAAATGGCTTTGGCAAACCTCAGCTATTATATATTTCACATCCCATACCCTTTCGGGTCCAGGTTTCATCGCAATCGACATTAGCCAAAGGTTCCTTCATATTTCGTTTAAACAACGAAAACACACAAAAATGCAAAAAAACATTGAAAATGGGCCTTCCGTGGACTTCAAAGATTATATATTTTTATTCAGGAAACCCATTGGGTCTAGGTTCCATCGCTATCGCACTGCCCCTATTTCCCTTTGTATTTTGTTTAAACAACGAAAATACACAAAAAAAACATTGAAAACAAGCCTTCCCACGAACCTGAAAATTTATCAAATATCATATATAATTCCATTGGGTCGGGCCTATCGGATCGCACACATGCCTCTACCTAGGCCCCGCCCCATGGTATAGTGCTGATGCAATACACCGATGCGATAAATCACAATCGCTAATCGCTCAATGCCCGCGCCTTCAGATAATGTAGCATATGCTTCCTGTCGATGTGACCTACCGATTCGATCATCGACGATCGCTGATCGGCGGTGTCATGTGCCCACCTTTAAACTGGCCCTTCTGCTTGGCCGATTACAATTAGGTAGTTAGGTCTGGGCTATTGATTGGCTAGATCTAATGGATGTTGTTGACTCCTCTGTTTAAGCCTGCGATTGTGGGTTTTTTCATGGTTTTCAAGCGTTTTTGCCTCCCAATAGTGCATTTCCGACCTTCCAAGGGCTCTCCTCATGCACTAATTTTGATCAATGGATGATATTTGAGCAAAAAATGAAGATTTCAAGAGCATTAATGGATCCATTGGCATGTTTTTAAGCAAATTTGGAGACTCTAAGAGCCTATATGGATCCATTTTTGGGCCTTTTTCCTTGGGTTGTGTACACAAGTGTCATTCAATTTTCTCAGGTCAATGCATATTCTTATCTTGCCCTTTTGATTCTTCTCCTGCACTACCATAGGGCTTACCTAGTCTGATTCTTCCACCGGTTCAATAATTCCAGCTGCGGGCATCTTGTCTAGTTCTAGGCGGACCTTTTCATTGTACTTAGGGTTCAAGCGGTAAGGCCTATGTTTAATTAGCTTTGCAACGGGCTTTAGGGTAATTTTCATTATCCCTAAATCACTAATGATCCCTTTTAGGTTCAACATCTTGGTCAGATATAAATCTTGGTACTCATGGAGTAACTCAGCGATCTTATCTACCGTAGCATCATCCCAGTAGTCACCAAGCATTGCATACTTTGGTCATCCTCTGTACCAATGTTGACCTTCTTTTTTTTATTGTCACGGTTATATCAGGGTCTTCAATCAAGGGCACTTGAACCTCGCGATAGCCCTTAGTTTCTGGAATTTTCACTTTTCGTGGATCTTTGTCATCGTCTTTAACATTTATGTTGTAACACTCTAGCACACAGTTCAGCTGAGTTGCCCAGCCCAGTTGAAGTACTTCCCTTGGTTCCTAGGGTGTCTTAAAGATCGCTACTTTCATTGCTTGCAGTGCATCATAAATAGTATCCCACCAGTGTTCCTCAAATGTGAAGGTTAACAGCAACCCTTCGCATAAGATATCCCATTCATTCGTACAGTGGCAAAGCTCCATCTTTGTATACCAATTCATAGGTATAGTACCCAAGGTATGATCGAATAGGTGCACCCACTTAGGTTGTGGCTCTTCCCTGTAGACCTTTGTCCATTTCGCGAGGTGCACATGTGGATCATCCTATCCATCAGATTTGTCTTTTAGCTACATCTTAGGCTTCCTAAACCATATGCGCATCATCTTTTTGCATTCGTGCCAGTCATCGAAACTTTGTCGGTGCATACCCCACCATCGTGCGGGCGTAGTGCGCAGTATCCACTTCAATGCAACGAAATGCTATGGCTCGAGTACTTATTTTTCAAATCAAGTCAAGAAATAATCTACCTCACTCAACTTGTCATATGTAGGAAGATTTCTAACCTTCGTCGTTACGCAATGAAGCGACCTCGTCATCATGTTACAATTGAGCATGGTTACTTCCTGTAACCGGTTCTGCCGTCGTTCCATCTCTTCATAAGAGTTTGATGTACAGGAGATTTCGCACTTCCATGAGACTTGACCATCCACAGTTGGGTTTACCCAATCATGCTCTTATGCAGTTATCTAGTAGATACAGTCCAATTCGTCGTCACTATCGTAGTTGCGCACTGACTCTGTGTAGAGTGATCCTTCTGCAGGGTCTAGAGGTACCACTACGCATAGTGACTTTTTATCAAAAATCATCTTGCGCTTCTTCAAATTTATCACTCCATTCGTGTCAGTGGTCCAATCTATTCCCAAGAGTGCGGAGTATGGATTTTTGTCATCCACAATTTCTATTACTTCAAAATTGACTAGCGTGCTTGCCCCTTCAATATCTACTGTGATTCCCTGTAATATCCCCATTGGTATGATCTTTTGTTGATTCACCATTCTTGGCTAGATAGGTGACCATTGCAGAGGAGGCCTACCCATGCGTTCCCATGTCTGCTTTGGTAGGACGTTCGCGTCTGGCCCTAGATCTAGAATCACTTGATCCATTTCATACTCCCCGATATGCACAGTCAATCTCATCTCCCTTCCTATTCGCATCGTGTGCTTCCTGAGCTTTCAAACTACGCACGTTTCTCCTGGTGCAGTCCTAGTACATTTAATGATGAGTTCTTGTAGTCCTTTCACAGCCTTGATGTTGTGCAACAACTTCATACACGTCTCCAAGAATGTAGTAGGCATTGATGGGTCCAAGACAGGCTCTAGTCTGTCTTTACTCCCTAAGGTGGAGGCCTCCGCGAAACTCTTCTTCGCTTCCATGAATGTATCCTTAGTGTGCACCAAATCAAACTTTGGTTCCCTCATTGGAGCCTTCTGAACCCAGGTACTCTCTTCGAGCTACTTACCCTTGTCATCGCTTATCATGACACCACTTCAAAGCATGATATTTATGTTCGGGTCTTCCTCACATGGCTCAAACCTCTTCATTTGCAGATTCTGTGCCAAAGGATTTTGGATTGTTTCCTTATTGTGTAACCTTGCTATCAATGTGGGACAATCCTTTGTCTCATGATCAAACTATGTATAATACAAGCAAGATAGCCTCGTTGGATTTATACAATTGCGGGCATAATGCCCCGACCCTCTGCAATTGTAACATATCAGCTGTCCGTGGCCTCTTCATGGTCCCATTCCACCTCGTTCTCATCTGCACCCCTAACATCTAGTGCATGCCATCCTTGCATTTTAATTGAGGGCCCGTTTTTCAATCTGAACTTTATGGGTGGGAGTCTGATCCATCATCAGTTCATAACTTCTATAGGTGCGCTCATCGTGACCTATTGATCTGTAGAAATTATATAAAAACTGTTAGGAGCTCTAAGTATACTTCTGTAGTGAATGGAAATTATCGGTAGCATGCTTCCCTTCTATCTAACAAATTGCACACCATAATGTAGGCATCATGCTTGGTACTACTTGTGCCTTTGGTCTTAGTGGCATTGGTCCTCCTCTTGCCAGGTAATTCATGAATACTGGGTAGTGGTCCTTGTCATGTACTTGGCCCTTACACTTTACACACCATAGCTCCTCATGCACTTCTGGGTGAGATTTCCTGTATTGTTTCAAGCTCTACATTTCCAGACACAAGTTCTGCAACTACGCATGGATTTGTTGAGCTCCCAGGTTAGTGTCTTGCATCGGGGTTTCATGCAATCTCATCATGGCTTACAGGGCCTCAGCTTAAGTGGTTAGCTTTTGTTGTGTTAGCGCGTTTCGTAGGTGTGGTGTTAACGACACTACAAACCATGCGAGTTGGTGCCCATTTATTAGTGTCATGTTTGCTTCTTAAATCTTGCACTTTAGTCTTTGATCTAGATCCCACAGGGTTTCACCTATTAACATTTTGATTTCTTTGAACCCAATGATTGACTATGCCTATGACTTTGGTCTGCTAAATTCTTTGTATGGTGCTACTTGGATATCCGTAATCCCTGTGTTTAGATGGTCATTGGAATGCTTAATGTACCATGTCAGTGCGTCATCCTGTAGTGCGTTGACCAGCGTTGCCTATTACACAACAATTTGTCACCGTCCCTGCTATCCCTCTCCCGCATCTTGGAGGACTTATTCCAGGACCTATGAGAAGTGACATGACCTGCAAACACTTGCATTTTATTCCTCTGAACATGAGCTTTATTTGCGCTAAAGACATCTCCTGCTGGAAAACCCTAAAAATAGCCCTTTTTCCATTGGCACGGTTCCATAGTGCAACCCTCGCGCCAATGGGGGAAATCCTCTTAAGAGGGCGTGCCATTTGGCGCTCTATCACAGAGTTTCACCCATGCCAACCATAATCAGTGGTGTTTTTTAGCAAACAAACAGCGAAAGTTTCATCCTAACAAATTCCTAGACTGATCTATCTTGAGTTGGGTGGGTTGGCTATGGATTTCCATAAAGAGGAAGTGGTTTTCCACCTCTCATGGAAGCTTCCTTGATGATATGGCCAATCCCGTGATTATAGGGATCCCAACTCCCCTTCCTCCATCTATAAAAGCTTTTCCATTTTCCTTGGCAGGCTAGTTCCAGTAGTTTTTTAGTTCCTATAGTTTTTGGGGGGGATAGTTTGATAGTTCCAGAGTTCCAAAGATTCAAAATTGCCAAATTTCCAAGAGCTTCATGCTACAAGAACCTTCTTGATTCCCATAAGGCCAAATCCAAGCAAGGAGACTATTGTCCAAGAACCAAAGAGAGAGGCTTGTCCTTATCCCTGACAGGCTTTGCGAGCCATGTGCTACTGTACCCACCAAAGGAGAATCCAACGTTAGAACATTGGTTGTACTATCCTTTGATTGATTATTAATGGACAACTATTGGTTATGGTTCAACTCTTGTTATTGATTATGATGATGATGAGTTATGTCCTTTCTGATTGACATATAGTTGAATATGTTAGATTTTATGCTTGTGTTTGTGTCATTTCTTGTATGTGTAGGTGTCCATTCACAGAGATCGTGGGGATTGTGATCTACCAGAGCAAAGGAATGGGAGCACCACCTCTTCTACAAGCACTAGCATTGGAATCCAAGTAGGCCTTCATCACTGGTCTATTAATTTGCAATTAGGAACTTGCACTGTAGCGTTGTATGATTGTTGCTAGACCTAGTCTGGGCTAGTAGGGATTGCCTTTGTTCGCAGAGGAGATTTACCTCCTCAATAATTTGGCGACTCTGCTGGGGATCTTGTCTTGCCTTTTTGGTTGTTTCTTGTTTTTGCTTGCTTGGTTAGCCTTCTGGGTTGAGTCCTTTTACTGTTTCTTTCTTCTTGGTTTACCCAGTTATCATTGGCTTAGTCTTGGATTGCTTCTTTTTTATTTTGGCACAACAAATATGACTGGCGCGCTTTTTTGCGTGACAGTCGCGCCAGCTTTTTTGCATGACAGTCGCGCCAATTGGCACTAGTTTCTAATATACAACCTGCACCA
Organism: Pinus tabuliformis; assembly: GCA_031772625.1. Lineage (NCBI taxonomy): Eukaryota > Viridiplantae > Streptophyta > Pinopsida > Pinales > Pinaceae > Pinus > Pinus tabuliformis. Next base: position 318,100,130 of record CM062816.1, on the reverse strand, counting down.
ATCATTAAAAGGCACAAGTCTTAGCCTGATAGTCGCGCCAGACCTGGGAACTGTTAAAGTTTGCTTGGTTTTAAGCCTTCTGAACTTGGTCTTTGTTTGACTGGAGTCTTGGAGTCTTCTCGACTGCTTGAGTGTGTTGGAGTCTTGTTTGACTAGTTTTGAGTCTCTTTTTTGAGAAATTCTTCATTTGATTTCCTTTGGTCATTACTTGGAGGTTTGTCTCAGTCTTTTCACAATTTTGCATCTTTTTGCTTTTGTTTTTGCAAAAAAAAATTCCCCCTTAGTATTTTCACCCAATTTTCTTGATTTTCACTTGATTGGTTCTTAGGTTACATTAGAATCATCTTGTGTTTGAGAATTCTCTTGCATAAAATACACTGCATAATTAGAATTCTCATTTTCAGAATATGAATGAAAAATGTGCATAGATTACATTTGCATACTTTTCAAGTGAATTGTGCATAGATTACAATTGCATGTTTTACATTCTGAAAAATCAATCATAGATTTAGATCAGTTTTCTTTGATTTGAATTTACATATTTTTATGCTTGTTTTAAACACACAAAATAAAAATAAAAACTGTTTTGGAATTGATTTACATTAGTTTTTTTTGATGAAATTAGTGCATTAGAGAATTTGTTATATTTTCTCTTAGTGATCAATTTTTTGCATTGTTGGAAGTGAGTGGAAACTCTCTCCTTACTTTAGTTAGCATTGATCGAATGAAATGATATACTGTGGAATATAGCTTGCATTTAGGAGATTTTGAGATACTACATTCGCTAGGGCCTGAAAACTGAAACGTAAGTGAAGATAAACATTAAAATATACTCAATTTACACTAAGGCAACATTGGAATTTAACGAAACATATTTAGAGGTCTAGGCTAGAGATGTGCTTCGGCATCGTTAAACCTAGTCACTTTTGTTTCCACTCAAGGTTGGGTGATTCCTCCTTCTGTGACTCAATAGTGGTCTAGTATGGAATTGTGCTCCCACGTACTTTCGAGTATATGGGGAGACCCCACTAGGTTATCATCCTTTATCCATAGGAAGCCAAGTCTGTCGCCCTATACCTATGATACACCGAACACAACATTCAGGGAGATTGCCTGCACATACGGAAAGTCCTTGGTTGATTTCTCTTTCATTTCTAAAACCAAGGTGTATATTGCAGTTCATGGTTATTTGGTACACCCTCTTTGCCTAGTATCCCTAAGCAGTCATTTGATCTTTTCTGACTCCCTAAATTTGAAAGGATCACCAAGCGCTTGTCCTTTCACTTTTGCTTCAAATCTGAAAGAGATAGAGTCACCTTTTATCCATTTCTTGACTCTTAAAAGATGAAACTATGAAGTTTCTTAATTTCAATGTGGTAAAAATTAAATCACCCGCGATCACACGCCCTGTTAGATTTTGCTTGTTGGCCATTTGATTGTGTGTATTGACTCTTTTTCAACCCCATGTGCAATTTTCAATTCTTGATGGCAACTTTTCCAGCATTCACCAACCCAGGAATCCCCTCTGATGGGAATCCTGGTCATTTTCCTCCTTTTGGGAATGTTGGTGCTCCTTACATGGAAACATTGTCCCTTCCTGGGTTAGCTGTTGGGTTTCCTGTTTGGTTGTTCTCAACCTCTATAGTCCAAAATGTCTCAACTACTAGTCAATCAGTTCCTCCACCTGAACAACATCATGTTGATTCCAAGGTGGACCTCTCCCCTTCTTCGCCTGTTTCTACGTCCTCATCTTCTACTTTGCCTGGTGAAAGTCTGGATTCAAGTAACTAGGTGACTAAGAAGAAGAAGATGATGATGATGATGAAGAAGAAGTCCGATAAATGCGAGGCCACCTGTGCAGCTACTGCTCCGAGTACATCTCAAGTTGGAACTCCTTCTGCTCCTCTGCAGAAGGTTAAGTTTCCTTGTAAATTGTGCAAGGGAGACCATCTTCTTCTTGATTGTCCTAGCATTCCTAGGGTCTTAGAAGCATGGTCTCACGATCTGACTTGTCCCTCATCGTCCTCCGAAGCTCATGGCGATGCCACCCTATCAACTGACAACATTCAGAAGAAAGGGAAGATTCGAATCCCCTATAGACTATGTGAAGGCAACCATCCCCTTCACCTTTGTCCGCTCATGGATAAAGCTTCCGCTGTTTTGGAAAGTCTTACAGCTTCCTCACCCCAACTTCCCGTTGGTTATCAGAGGCTCTCTTTAGACCCTCTCCCTGTTGACAACGATATTGACTTAGATTCTTCTCTTGTCCGCCCTCCTCCTTCTGAGCCTGGCTGTGCCAAGCCTGTTGCAGACCAACCATTGGTCAGAAAGAGTGTCGACTTGGGTTCACCACCTGTCAATCACTATGTTTTGGAAGAGCATCATTCTCATGTTCTTCTCATCTCCTTAGATTCTCCTGAGTCTGAAAATGACTCTCTTATCCCAGCTGATCCCAAGAGTCCTTCTTCGGTTCCTTTAGAGCAGGGGGGTAATCATACGATTCCCCCACCAAGTAGTTCAGTCGTTTCCTTTGACTGGAGTCATTTGACCACCTTCCGCCTTCCATCCCATGTGCCTTTCCAGATTACAGTACATGCCTATGCTAAGGCAGTACTTGGCACTGTCTTGGATGAGGGTGCATCTGCCAGTCTTATGCCTTCCACTACTTGGCAAGCTTTGGGCTCCCCATAGCTTGTGCCGGTCGCACAGAATCTGTTAGCGTTTGATGGAGGAACAAGTCAACCATTAGGGATCCTTCCGAAGTTCCCTATTACTTTGGGAGGAAAAATGCCTATACATACGTACTAGTTACCCAAGGTGCTTTAGATTTCAGTCTTCTCCTTGGCCGTGACCATGTTTATGGCATGGGGGCCCTTGTCTCTTTGCTTTTTTGTGTGGTTTGCTTTCCACACGATGGAAGAATCATTACTATCAATCAATTATCATTCTTTAGTCCCCTGATGCCTCCTCCGCAGTGGTCATCCCCTTCTGGTTTTTATCCACCAGTTGTATCTGCCCCACCGCAGGTCAACTACGTGGCTACTTATCTCGTGCTGGTATCCAGTGATGTCGTCGTCGTGCATAGTGTCCTGGGGGCATTGGGTCCTGACTTCCAAGATGTGATCCTTCCACCGGGAGTGGCACTCTTGGAAGCAAAAACTTCCTATTCATTATGATGAAGTCTGGTCGGAGCATAGTTCACTTTATTATGTCAAGATCCTTAAAAAATGAAACTGGGTCTAGTCGAGCATAGTTCCTGATCTTGTGTGAAGCTCGTTAAAAAATGAAACAAGGGCTATGAGGATAGTTCTTTTACTGTGTCAACCTCATCAAAAAATGAAACAACTCCCTTTCCAAATCAAGGCTTTTGATTAAGATCTCATAAAATACAAGTCGACTCTTTCATAGATCTCGAGAGTGAACCTTCATTCCATCCACTTTGTTAAATGCAATGAAGCTTGGGGGGCATGTACCTCATTTTGCGTCATTATGCTGGGGGCATGAAAACTCATAACAAGCATAGTTTTTCGTTTCAAGCTTGTGTAAACATGAAACCAAATCCAAGCAGAGTTCTCCATGGTTCAAGCTTGTGTAAAAATGAACCCATACCTAATTCACATCTTGTGATTGCCGCCTATCCGCTAAATTCTGCTAGATGAGCCTTGGTTGTTTCATTCCATTGCCACCATCTCTTTGGCCGATCATATGCTTTCACTTGGTTTTTTTCCTTTCCTGAGGATCCACAGCAATGAGTGGTTTTATTAGGCAGTCTCTTGACCATTACATGTTTTGAGCAGTTCCACCATTACTGGAACCAGTTGCTGCCCTTTATACCACTCGTTCCTCTAGGACGAGTCACCTTCAAGCTCTTTTCTGACTCGTAAAATATGAAAAGATTTCTGAGTATTTTTTTCCCTTTTTGACTCGTTAAAGAGAATAAAAATGGAGGTCTACTTTTAGCTCTTTTCTGACCATCTAAATATGAAAAGATTACCGAGTTATTCCTCTTGACTCGTAAAATGTAAATAAGAGGCAGTCATCTTTAAACTCTTTTCCGACCGTGTAAAGACAAAAATATTGTTGGGCCCTTGTCGTTTCAGGCTAGTTAACAGTTACGAAACGACGTGATTTCGGTCGCTCTTTTACTTTTTTAGGTCAAAGTCACTAATCATGAAAAGTACTCCTCGATCGTAATGGTCGGGCGGTTCTTTCGAGCATTGTTTTATACTTTTTCAGGCTCGAGAGACACAACTTTACAAAAAAGGACACCCTAGAGTTTACTTTTTTTTTTGTCTTTTCAAACTCTCTAAACATGAAAATATGCTGAGTTCTTCCTCTGTCAGACTCGTTAAAACTTGATGACATTGGATTCCATCAAAATGATGCTTTACAAGCATATGCTATATGTTATAGATATTTTTGGGCTCTGCAATCCCAGGCATAAAATATCCATAAACTAAGGGCTCCTAAGTCCCTAAAAGTGTTGTTCCAATCCCTAAAGGAACAAGGTCAACTGATTACAGCTTCTCCCAGAAGTTCTCCATGAAAAACTGCTTAGAACTGGTCAAAACAGGATCATTGCACTTGCTCCATGGCTAGGGTGCGTTGCATCTCACCTAAGTACACTTGGTGGGTGTGTTGCATTTCAAAAATCCCTTCTATGGGGTGCGATGAGCGGGAAGAGACAAATGGTAGTGTCATTCTGCAAGGTGGAAAAGCATGGAATCTTCTAGAACTTTCTCCTGTGACACTTGCCTCTCTGAATTCGACCAAGGATGAGTAAGAGATCATCAATCTCCAAGTGGAATCAAGAACTATCAGAGGGAGGACACTAATCAAAACACAAGCTGACTCATCCCCCTTACAGATATCTATATATGGATCCCTCATCCCAGAGATCCGGAGGCTGGAATTTTGCATCTTGTAAGGAATTGTTGTTGGTTTCTTGAGGTGACATCAGTGTATGTTGGGTGATCTAAGCTTTGTATGAGGTGAAAGGAGGGATTTTCTTGTCAAGAGGATGATGCCGGGTCGGAACAGCTGGTTGTAAATCTCTTGACTCTTTCTTGATTATCAATAAAGCTATTCTAGTTTTCTTCCATACTCTTGCATAATCTATGTTTCATGCATTTGTAGGGTTAATCTATATCTGACCCTAGATTTTTTATGATAATAGATCCATGTTCTTGTATAGTTTTATGTTGCTGTGATCCTACAGGTACTCCGTGAAGCTGGGTATACGAGAAGGCAAGTAGTGAAAGACTATCAGAAGAGAGAAGAATCGAACAAGGAGTCAAGCGCAAGATAGAAGTTGGTCTCCTTATTCTTCTTTCATCTATCTCTCATAAAAGAAAACGAAAGTAGACTTTACTTTGTTTGTTTCTAAGGTAGTTGCCACACCTTAGTGGGATAGAGAAGTTCTATATAGACACTTTTCCCTGTAACAAAATGGCGACTCCGCTAGGGAGCGAATAGATTGATTTTTCATCTATATTTGTTTACTTTATAAACTTACAGATGGAGCCTGAAGCTAAGCCAGCTAGCCTTCGAACTGCATTCGTTTTACGAATGCAAAGTAGATCAACGCTGCTTCAGTCAATCTCCGGGTTTTGTTTATGAATTAAACACTAGATCTACAAGCTCTCTAGTTTCCCTTGTGGTAGCCTTGGTAACCTCATTAGATCCACCCCTGTTGTTGAGTTACTGATTACCATTTTCATGGCCAAAACCCTTGAACTGAACTGCAAACTGTGACCCGGAGCCCGCTCAAAGTCTCGTCTCTGGACCAGTGCACCCTCTGTTATGAGAAACTGCCTTTCAGCACACTTCCCCAGTGAGGAACCTGCGCTGCATTTCAGTTTCCTTGTGTTACAAGTGCGCTGATCAGACTGAACTTTGTCACTGAATTTTGGTTTTTGTGTTCACTCCTTTCAGTTCTATTCTTGAATTTTGCAGCCTGTGATCAGTACACCTCTGTCTAGAACCCTTTTCCTTGCTGTTATTCCGCCTCCAATGTGCAAATAACTGTGAATATTTTAAGTGTATTGTTAGTCATTTTCGGTTCTCCTTTTGCAAAAAAAAAAAAAGTAACATAATCGAGCTGTCGTCATTTGATTTGAAAGTGTCATAACTGTCGTTTTCAGCCATAGACAACAATCCTCCTATTTGGTAGTCGATTATATGATTTACTATTGCATATGATTTGAATTTGTGATTTTTTAAAGTGTCGAAAAGCAATATTTCATTTCAAAATCATTGAGTGTCTCTTTTACCCTCACTTCTTTTTGGAAAGAAAGTTAATAATTACAGTCGCTTTAAAAGTAATTCAAATTTGAACATAAGCTTTCTTTTTATCATCTACATATTAAGAAAGTCGAAAAAATACATGCATGTGCATTTTCATTTAGACGGTTTGATTGGTTTGATTTAGGAAAGTGCATATAGTGTGTGCTCTTTGCTCTTTGTTGAAAGAAATATGTCTATCTTTCCTTAGTAGCTAGGATTTTCATGGCATAAAGAAGATAAAACGTTTGTTTATCATCTTAGATTGCATTTTAGGAATTGTATCTATACATCACGCGGTGAACCCAAAAGGAAAATTTCATAAACAAGATCAACTATAAAATAAATTGAATGAATCTAACAATGCTTTGGAACCTAACGCAACATCTAGAGGTCTAGGATAGAGACATGTTCTGGCGTCGTAAAACGTGGTAACTGTCGCTTTCATTGTTGGTTGGGTGATTCCTCCACTTTGAGACGACAAGTGCGAATATGGACTTGTGCTCCCACGTATCGTCGAGTATATTTTGGGGGACCACTATAGGCTTTATCCTTTATCCATAGGAAGCCGTGTCTGCCGCCCTATCGATCGCAATGCACTGAACACAACACGGGAAGATTGACTGCCGTATCGTAAAAAGTATTCTGCAGTTTTGCGATTGGTTTGGTAAACCCTCTACCTAGATCTCTAGAGCAGTCTCTTTCATTCATTTTCAGACTCTTTAACAGAAAAGGTCCATCTGAGCACTTGTCACTTCAGGCTCATTAAAAATCAAAGGAGACTAGAGTCATCTTTTGTTTTTTCTCGACTCTTTAAAATTGAAAAAACAAGTTGTGTCAAAGTGTCTAAAATTCATTTAATTTGGAAATCTACTTCCCCTTTGATTCTTTAGTTGATCGAGTAATCCGCAATCGTGGAAGAAAGTCAATTGAAACCCCGTCATTCGTGGAGGCCTACAAGTCAACAGTCTTTGTCTCCAAAATCGAAACTATTGCGGACAAAGTGAACTCATTTAACCGGTTCCAAATCTCCTGGTAAAGTTAGAACAAGTGTTCCAACGGCATCAGAGACTTCGGTTACTCCAAACATTTCTGGTATCCCTGCCTTTATAGAAGAAGTTCAGCAGCCACTGAAGGACAGTAGTATTGATCCTAGTTTGAGGGTAAACACTTGTGTTACTAAACCAGTTTCATCTGCAACTGGTTCGGAGAGTGTTGTTCCCCAAACATCTGTTGTTGCAGATTCCATACCTTCTTCGGCACCTGAAATATTTTACGGACTTGACGGTCTACCTCTTCCACCTGGTTTGATAGCTATAGAAGAGATAGTAGAAGATCCTCCATCTAGTACTCCATCACAATTTGGAGTCGGGATCACTCTGTATCCTTCTTCATTAGAAATTAGTCTACCACCATCGGAAGCTCCTGTAGAATCACTAGGTAATCTTTTGAATAGACTAGAAATGTGTGAACAACCGTCAACATCTAGGACTGTGTCATCTGACACAGCAATGGCAGAACTTCCTGCTATCACTCCAACAATTTTCGCTGGCATACCATCTGTCCCAACTAGCTCTCAGTTGCTAGAGGGGGCCCAGTCAAGGGTTGTTTCGGCAGTATGGTCTGTTCCTGTTTGTTCATCCAGAATAGTATCCGGAAACTCTTATGTTGGGTCTCAACAAATTGATCTTTCAGGATGTCAATTTGGGCAGTCTGCTCCTCAAGGGAAAATCATTCCTTTGAGTACCGGGTTACCACCGTATGGGGGGTAGTATGCCCTTTCATTGTCTCCTCCGGGAGGACAACCGTACGGGAGTTCACAACAAAATCTAGGTTATGCTGGAATTACATCTAGCGGTTGGGTACCGACACTACCTCAACGACCAAGCGTTGTATATTCGGTGCAACAATGTTTACCTATGTCAAACATATCAACTACGCCAGCTATTGTGACGGTGTCACAAGTACAAGTGCTGCCTATTGTATGCCAACCTCAAGTTTCTCAGGTTGTAATGCAACAGCCTCTTGACCCTGCGACTAAACCACAATCGCCGACTGGTGGGATGACACAGGCCCGAACAGGTACAATTACCCCTCACCTTGGTCAAACAGTTAGTATCAGGCAACAACACATGGCGTCACAACCATGGCTGGTGCAATACCAACAACCGTAATTCCAACAAGTATACCAAGGATCTGAACAACAAATCTTTGCAAATAGTGGGCAACCTTATATTCAAAACGGTCAAAACCAACCATTCTACAGTGGTTATGCCCACCAACCTTACCAAAGTTACCAGCATCAAATGCATTATGCTGGTATGCAAAGACCAACTACTCAGGCGATTCCATCTTATCCTGGGTATGCTTCGCCTAACCTAAATCAACAGTTACCATTCATGGCAATTTTAGAGTTACCAGACCTAAACCGGTTAATGAATGATCCAATCACTTACGCCCCTTGGTGGCCCGCGATTCCGCATAAACTTCTGTCAGATATTCCTAAATTTAATGGAAATCCGGGTGAATATGTGTTGAATCATGTGATGACCTTTCATCTATGGTGTTCATTGAACACTCTAAATGATGATTCGATTAGGCTTCGCCTTTTTCAGAGGACGTTAACTGGTCCGGCGGAAAAATGGTATATCGAATTGCCCAGAGCTTCGTTTGACAATTTCAGTACCCTAGCCACAACCTTTTTAACCCATTTTCAGTTACCAATAAGGTACGAAACAGGAACATAATTCCTTACCAATTTCAAGCAAACGACAGCCACTCACATATCTGATCATATTCATGAGTGGCGACGTCGTCGTAGAATGGTAAAAACATATGTTCCTGATCAGCTTTTAGTTGAATGGTTTATTAAGTCTTTGTTACCTTCTATTACAGAAGATGTGGCAAAAGGGGGAGTTGTCACAGAAGAGCAGGTTATTGCTCGTGCACAATATCTAGACTTGATTTATACTCATTCTGGCATGCTCTACGATAAAATACCTGATGCGCCTAGACCGGAATTTTCCGTTCCTCCCCCTCCTAAATCGAACAATGACTCTCATGCCGGCAACAGCGTGATTGGCACTACAGACACGAAATCGACAAGGGCTACATCGAAAAAGGCCCGTAAGAATTCCAGTCAAAATGAAAATGAAGAACTTCTTACCTCAGAAGTAAATGCCGTCTCGACAGACAAAGGCAAAGAAACCAAGCGACCAGGAGGCAAGAAGAAAAACCAAGGGAAGAAGAAGAAACAGGAAGAATCATCACCTGAAAAATCTTCTGCAAACCCACCTAGAAATAGGAAACTAAAATATCCATGCATGATATGTGATGAGGATCATCGGACACCAGATTGTCCACACAGAGCTGAGGTTAAAAAATTCTTCAAGAATTCAAAGACCTTTGCAGTGTTAACTGATCCGTTTCCAAACCCAGGAACAAATTTGGTTGCTAATGAAAATGCTTCCCTATCCCAAGTGCTAATGTTGTCGATTTTGAAACATCAAAATGATGCTTTGATATCAACAAGGAACAAAGATTATGGAAATCCACAGATGTCGAACAACAAGGATAAAGATCAACCTAGTAGTTCGACAACAACTTCGACAGAAGTTGTGCCACCCATAATTCCAGAGCTGACAATAAAACCGCCAAAGGGAGTAGTACACAAATCGACATTTAATCCTCGTGCAAGAGCAGCACAGCATTATAATATAGTGGAAGATTTGGCCCAATCGCCATCCGCTATGTCGACCCTTGAGGTGCTACAAAATTGCCCATCCCAAAAGCAGGCTTTATTATCAGCAATCGGTGGGATGGACCCAAAGGATTCTAATCTTGTGTCCTTTGATCATAAAGGATACGACCCACAGTTACCAGCTCAACTAGCTTTCCTCATTCAAGTGAAAGCCCTCAACAAAACTGTTCATAGAACAATTATTGATGAGGGGGCATCTACATGTATTATGTCGATGAGTTGCTGGAAAACTTTAGGGTCTCCAACCTTGTCAAGATCATCGACAACATTAAAAGCATTTGACGGACGAACATATACCCCGTATGGTATTCTAAGTAACTTGCAAGTTGAACTAGGGGGGAAAACAATAGAAATAGATGTCAAAGTGATCGAAGGAAACCTCGATTACAACATCCTACTGGGAAGACCATGGATATATGCTATGGCTGCTGTTGTATCGACCTATTTTAGGAAGATTTCATTTCCTTTTCAAGGAAGAATTACAATCATCGATCAACAAACTTTCCTCCCCAATGGTTCCCAAGTTACGGGAAGCATTCCGATGATCCATGGAAGCAACCATTCGCTTCAAAATATCGGAGTAGGCCTACTAAAAGACCCTGTATTAATGGGTACTTTCGCCCTCCCGCCTCCGATCAACCTGGCGGAAGTTGCGTCGATAGGAACCTGCAATATGATATCTTCGATTCAAAAGATCTCAGAAAACGATATCAACATGGATCATACGTGGGTATTGCCTCCAAGCCCAATAGAAATATTGTAACAATCAATGTTTCTAGCATGGATGGAAAACCCAAAGCAACACTCATCAAGCGTATGGGTAGATAGGTTTGAGGAATATGGCACCCCTTTAGATCCTTATTCAAGAGTGTATAACACCGACGAAGGAATTCTTCAATCGGTAGTAATTGAAGAGGGACCATGGAAAGATTACCACCATCGTTCTCTTCTTCCAGATTGTGAAGAAGATGCTCCCAATGACCTTCATCATCCCTCAGTTTTTGATTTTCTATCAAATACTGTAAACACGGTGGATTTCGAGCGAAACTTGTCCAACATTGAAGAGACTATCGCCATAAATATCTTGACCAAAACAAATATTGTAGAGAATATTTATGTTGGCAAATGTTGTTCTCCTTCAAAACTGGAAATATATAACGCTCTTTTTCGCGAATTTAGAGATGTCTTTGCTTGGTCATATGATGAAATGCCAGGCATTGACTCGAGTATCATTGAGCAAGAGATAAAGATGTATCCCGATGTTAAACCAGTACGACAACGGCTACGGCAGGTGCACCCCAAGAAAGCCGTTACCATTAAGGCAGAAGTTGAAAAACTTCTCCATGCTGGTTTCATTTACCCAGTTCCCCTAACCAATTGGGTATCGAACATTGTTCCTGTTATGAAAAAACAAGGAACAATAAGAGTGTGCATCGATTATAGGGATGTAAATCAAGCTTGTCCAAAAGACAACTACCCTACACCCTTTATCGACCAGATAATTGATGAATGCGCTGGATGTGAAATATTTTCATTTATGGATGGATTCTCCGGGTATAATCAAATAAATATCCACCCACAGGACCAGTCAAAGACTGCATTTATTTGTCCGTCGGGCACATTCGCATATTGAAAATTACCCTTTGGTTTAAAGAACGCAGGGGCAACATTTCAGAGGGCAATGAATTACGCCTTCCATGACATCAAAAACATCGTTCAACCATATCTCGACGACCTTTCGACTCATTCACGAAAACGGACTGATCATTCGCAGCATTTAAGAGCGATATTTCTACATTGCCGACACTACAAGATATGACTCAATCCACACAAATGTGTGTTCTGTGTCAGTTCTGGTCGTTTACTCGGCTTTGTAGTCTCAAAGGACGGGATTCGTCTCGACCCATGTAAGGTTCAGGCAATCATAAATTTGCCTCCACCTTCGAATTTGCTTCAGATTCAGAAACTACAAGGGAAAGCAAACTTTCTAAGGAGGTTCATTCCAAATTACGCCGAACTTGCTAAAGGTTATACACGTCTATTGAAAAAAGAGGTACCCTTTGATTGGGATCAGGTTGCACAAGGGTCCATCGATGCTTTGAAAGAATCTCTAGTGAGAGCATCATTAATGTACGCACTCGATTATCAAAAAGACTTTAACCTGTATCTCGCTACAGCAGATACAACCATCGCAATGGTTTTAGTTCAAGAAGACAACAAAATTGAACATCCTATATATTATTTAAGTAGGAACTTAAATGATACAGAAAGAAAATATTCTTATGTTGAAAAGCTAGTGTTAGCAGCAGTTCAAGCGATACAGAGATTTCAACATTACGTCCTCTTTCGAAAAACTACCATTCTGTCAGATTGCAACCCCATGACTTACATATTGTCGCGAAAGTTGCTGGGGGAAAAATATTCAAAATGGATAGAAATTCTACAAGAGTTTGATCTGGAATTTGTAAAATCCAAATCAAAGAAAGCCCTTGTTTTCGCAGAATTATTATGCGATCTCCCATCATCGTCCAACAATGAAACATCCGAAGCAACAATCGTGGATGAATCTTTGTTTCTGATATCTTCAAGAAATCTGTGGTATGGAGATATAATAATCTATCTCCAAACCCAAAAATATAGGCCTAATACCTCGCGATCTGAACAAAAACGTATCTGATACCAATCCAAAGACTACGTGATCGTCGGTGATACACTTTACCGTCGTGGTGTCGATACAGTTCTAAGGAGGTGCCTCACTCATGAGGAGGCCGAAAAAGTCCTGAATGATTGTCATTCAGGCACCTGTGGGGGCATCAATCAGGTTACGCTACAGTGCAGAAAATTTTGCGAACAGGATACTTCTAGCCAACAATGTTTAAAGATTGCATAACCGCAGTCAGAAGTTGTCATGCCTGTCAAATTTTCGATAGCAAAACCAGAAGACCACCTACAACTCTACAGCCAATAGTTTTTGTTGGGCCATTCGCCAAATGGGGCATTGATTTCATGACATGTAACCCCACCTCGACCGGGGGGCATGGGTATGTAATAGTCACAGTTGACTATTTTACCAAATGGGCCGAGGCAATGCCCACATTAAATAACACTGGTGAAATGGTTGCCCTTTTCTTTTTCAATCATGTAGTCACCAGATTCGGCGTCCCACAGGCTATAGTCATAGATCATGGGTCGCATTTTCGCAATCACATGATGGTCGAATTAGCTGCCAAACTAGGGTTGTCACACGACAGCTCTACTCCATATTACCCGCAAGCCAATGAACAAGTTGAAGCAATCAACAAATTCTTGAAACGCATGCTGCAAAGAATGATTGGATTTCACAAAAAGAGTTGGCACCTGATCCTGTACTCAACCTTGTGGGCATACTGAACATCAGTAAGAAATCTCGTCCCTCAAACTCGCGATCGACCTTCTCCCCAGAACTTTAGAAGAGGAGGCTCGTTTCTTGGAACTAATCCAATTGGATGAAACCCATCGTGATGCCGTATTGGCCAATGAAGCCCATAAGAAACGAGTCAAGGCGCAGTTCGACAAGAATGTCAAACCCCGTGTCTTCTCAGAAGGTGACTTGGTCTTACTTTATGACCAAGAATCCGATAAATTGGGAGCAGGTAAATTCGAATCTTTATGGATGGGCCCATATATTGTTAAGCGAGTGTTGGAAAAAGGAGCCTATGAGCTAATGGATTATGACGGGATTCCGCTGGCGCAACCTCGTAACGGGTTGTACCTTAAGCATTACTATGCGTGATTTCAGTATAGTAACCTATCTGCTTTTGTTACGTTTTTGTTTTCGCTAAAGTATTTGTTTTGGTCGAGTAATCCACTTTTACATTTATTGTAGATGTCGAACCTATTGGAGTCATGGGTTGGATATGCCGATGGAGCGAGTCGTAGTTCACAGAACCTATCTTCTGCTTCTTGGGCCATTTTTGATCCAAGCGGTGAGTTAGTAAGTTTCAAAGGGGTATGCATTGGTCAGTCAACAAACAACATTGCTGAATATAGCGCATTGATAGAACTTCTCTCTGATGCCATCACACGTGGCACACGCCGACTGATTGTCAGGCTAGACTCACAACTCGTCATACTACAACTCAATGATAGACATTTGCAGCATTTATAAAAGAAGCATTTCATCGATATTTGCATTTGGATCATAACACTTGACCAAAATAAAACTCCGAAAATCAAAAATACATATAACTGTTTATGGTTTACACATAATGTTCTGTAACCAAGACAAAAATCGGTCAAATGACCCAAAACTTAGAATGCTAGGGGGCACCCTAGTCTAATGATGCTCGTGATAATAAGTCACCGCCTGTGCAATCATGCGCAGAAGCCTAGTCCATCGACTTGGCACACCAGTAGTATGTCGCTGCAACCTCAAAGGCAGTTCGTCAGTCCTCACATCTGGAATACCAAGAGTGAGGCCCTCGACCTGATCCTGTAATGCTGAAAGAGTCTCGGCCACGTCAAGGTCACGAAGGATGGCCCTTCCAACAACCTCTCTTGCAGGAGCGGCAACTGGTACTCTCAGGCGTACTACTGGCCGAACGGGACCAACATCTGCACGAACACATGAGTTATGATTAGTCTTGATAAAATTAAGCACAAGGACATTATAAAAGAGAAACAATAAACAGGAACATGGTCAAGGAATTTACCAATGGCACCCCACTGTTTGCCAGCCGGCAGTACCAGATCTGGGTCACCCCGGAAGTCCATACCAGCATATGGATACTCGGAATAAACCATCTCCTAACGATCAAACCACCCCGAAGAAGGTATCAGAAAAAGAAATCTGAGACTGACCAGCATGCCTAGACATATGGTCAACCCATCTCTACATATGTGGTTCAGTCGGAAGAGGTAAACCAAGTGAAATATACTGTGGCTGCATCAGTGGTATCTTTTCCAAGGTAAAGGTGGTCAAAATAGAACCATATCCAAAGTTCTTCAACCTCCCACTTTTCACCTTGGTCAACTATTCTTTCATCACAAGAAGTACTGCATCACACCAGTTGAATACTTTCGGTTCGAGACATTCCAGGGCATACTGCATATAAGATCGATTGGCCACATGAAGAGCCGCGCCACCAGCCATCCTACCAAAAGTGAACAGAATGGTCCTCAAGGACCTGTCAGTGACATCTCGGATGATGATATTGCCGTCTTTACTCGGTTGAGATCCCTCTCTGCAATACCTGCGAACGTAATCTCTCACAGATTCACCCCCATGGGCTGAACCTGATAAAGAGATGGGAGCACCCCGCCTCGATAAGCCGGTCAAACAATAGATGTCCACTACGGTTAAGGGGATGGATTTGCCCCTAATCTGGAACACTTGGTTGGTAGGATCCCAAGCATCAAGCAAATACTGCAGCAAGTTGATTTGTTGTCTCATGCTAGAGATGCGGAAGAACTTCAAAAGGCCACAGTTCCGTAATGCATTCACGGTAACTGGATCATGTAAGGCAAGCATATCATCTTCTTCTTGCTCAAGTTCTTGCCATGTAATGGTCATCTTACTCCAATGAATCTCTGAAAACAAACAAGAGGAGAGTTAGATTCTGATTTGGTGAGAAACAGGCAGAAATTTGCATTGAAAAATTGTGCATGAAGATTCTTCCCTACGCTTAGCGCACCTATAGTGGTGTTCTGGGTGCATTGAATGTCAGTTAGCTAGTGTACTGACTGACATTCAGCGCACCTTTCAATATAGAAAGGGTGCGTTGGAGCCAGGGTGATTTTTCCCAAACCCCAGGGGCTCAGAAAAACAAGAAATCAAGCACAAAATGCAAAATGGAAAGGATGAAATGAAAGAGCTAGGGGTTAGCTCCTACCTGGTCCAGATGGCGCCGAAAATCGTCCACAGGATCTCCCAGAATCAGCTGATGAAAATCAAGGGGGAAGACACCTCCAAAGCTCCAACAAGCCAAAGTTCAAATGAAATGGTAAAATGAGAGGTAAAAAACACTTTTAAATTACTTTTACGTATTTCAAGTAAAGTATTAGTGTCCTAACTCATTTTCTAAACATATATTGTTCATTTCTAACTAGTTTGATGAAGCGATTGAACATGCAGTGTGATCCTTTGAAAGAACAAAGCTATTTATGGTAAAATAAAAAAGCGACCATTGTATCGAGCAGTTTTAACGCGGACTTCATGCTCGTTAAAAAATAAATATAAGCAATGAGCACATGTTCCTCCAGAGTTTAAGCTCAATAAAAAATGAACCAATTTCCGGTAAATAACCATCGTGAATGTAAGATTTCAGCCTTTAAAGCCTTGGGCGTGTTTGCACCATCACCTCCACTTTTACATTGGCCGATCGTTCACCTCCATTTGATTGTTTACCCATTTTGAGGAACAACTGCGAAGAGTGATCATGATAGCCATCCTTGTAACACTGCCGTGATTGGAAAATTCCAAGCCTTACCTGGAATCAGTTGCTACCCAATTTTATCACTCGTTCCTCAAAAGACGAGTCTTCTTTAAGCTCTTTTCAATTGACTCGTAAAACATGAAAGGATTGCCGAGCCATTAGCCTCTCTTGCTCGTTAAAAGGACCGGAAGTGCTATCCCTCCTTTAGATTTTAATCTTTTTGGACTTGAGGGATCATTACACAAAAAGATCGAGCGCTTGTTTTGTTCGGCTCGTTAAAAGTATCGAAAATTCATCCCTTCTGTATTGTTTTATACTTTTTTGGACTTAAGGGATTAGGTGACGAAAAATGAATGTTGGAGTTTTCTTTACATCCCTTTTCAGACTCTCTAAAATTGAAAAGGACCGAGTTATCTTTGTCGTTAAACTCATTAAAAAATCCAATAGCGACAAACTTGTCTGTGGCAGACAAGAACGAGTTTCACTATCGCTAGGCTCGGTAAAACATAGCGATGGGTTTGCCTGAAGGGAAAATTATAGAACAAGCATATGTTATCCTCCTCAAGCTTGATAAAAATAAAGAGGTACTGGTCAGCAATGACTGGGGAAAAATTGGGAAGAAAACTTGAAGAAACTTTGTTGGTAGCAAGTCGCTCTTGAACATGACACTTTCACTCCGCATCCATGTTGGGTTGGGTTGTTCCATTCACCGGTCACATCACCATGGTCATATCACACCATCCACATTTGGGGTTAATGCTACCAATCCATCATGTCAGTGTCGCCGATATGTTCAAGAGAAGTCATTCAGAAAATTCACCTGTGTCTCACCCGCCGCAATACATTTATACTCCATTCTTTCATGACCGCCATCCTGAACCTTATATCATCAGACAGTTTTCACCTCCATTAAAATCATTTGCTCCATTCCATGTCATTGATGTGGGATTCATTAATGCCCTCCTATGACGGATCACTTCTTGTCGACATCAGCTCATTATCCAAGAAGTCGATCTAGGAACACCCCCTCAGTACTTTGAAGCTTGCATGCCTTAATGGAAAGTTTCTCACTTCCGGCGAAAGGTTTACATCAATGGCCTTCGACCGCAAGATTTTGCGTGGTGTTCGACGCCAAGTCCTTTATTCACACCATGTGAATTGTACTACAGTACCTTGAGGATCATCATCATTATCGATGATTCCTCTTGCGCCTGTTAACAACTTACATCATTGGCTGGTAATCAGGTGATGTCTTTCCGTGTTTGACTCCAAAACATTTCTCACATGGATCGACTTGTACTTTGAGTGAAGATCGAATGAGATTGAAGACCCCGGATCTAGTTTCATCCATCCGGGCTGTGATATATATTCAGGAAAATAAAAACATCAAATGTACAGCATTACGGCACAGATAATCATCCAATCAGAGGGATGATGGCTCTACCAGAATCATCAGTCTACACTCAGACGATTGTCTGTCCTATGTACATGAAAAATGAATTTATAAAGCTGAGCATGGGAATGCCCGCCTTAGCTAGATCATGAAAAAGTTATGAAGATAATGTATTGTGTTGTATCTTATTACAGGTCTCCTCTTGGCTTGAAAAAACTTTGGATCCTCATTATAAAGTATTTCACCCGACATCTAAAAAGAATTAACGACCTCATGCTTTAGGGGGCAACTGTTATAGATATTTTTTGGCCCTGCAACCCCAGGCATAAAATATCCATAAACTAAGGGCTCCTAAGTCCCTAAAAGTGTTGTTCCAATCCCTAAAGGAACAAGGTCAACTAATTACAGCTTCTCCCAGAAGTTCTCCATGAAAAACTGCTCAGAACTGGTCAAAACAGGATCATTGCACTTGCTCCATGGCTAGGGTGCGTTGCATCTCACCTAAGTACACTTGGTGGGTGTGTTGCATTTCAAAAATCCCTTCTATGGGGTGCGATGAGTGGGAAGAGACAAATGGCAGTGTCATTCTGCAAGGTGGAAAAGCATGGAATCTTCCAGAACTTTCTCCTGTGACACTTGCCTCTCTGAATTCGACCAAGGATGAGTAAGAGATCATCAATCTCCAAGTGGAATCAAGAACTATCAGAGGGAGGACACTAATCAAAACACAAGCTGACTCATCCCCCTTACAGATATCTATATATGGATCCCTCATCCCAGAGATCCAGAGGATGGAATTTTGCATCTTGTAAGGAATTGTTGTTGGTTTCTTGAGGTGACATCAGTGTATGTTGGGTGATCTAAGCTTTGTATGAGGTGAAAGGAGGGCTTTTCTTGTCAAGAGGATGATGCTGGGTCGGAACAGTTGGTTGTAACTCTCTTGACTTTTTCTTGATTATCAATAAAGCTATTCTTGTTTTCTTCCATACTCTTGTGTAATCTATGTTTCATGCATTTGTATGGTTAATCTACATCTGACCCTAGATTGTTTATGATAATAGATCCATGTTCTTGTATAGTTTTATGCTGCTGTGATCCTACAGGTACTCCGTGAAGCTGGGTATATGAGAAGGCAAGTAGTGAAAGACTATCAGAAGAGAGAAGAATCGAACAAGGAGTCAAGCGCAAGACAGAGGTTGGTCTCCTTATTCTTCTTTCATCTATCTCTCATAAAAGAAAACGAAAGTAGACTTTACTTTGTTTGTTTCTAAGGTAGCTGCCACACCTTAGTGGGATAGAGCAGTTCTATATAGACACTTTTCCCTGTAACACTATCCCCGTCAAGCTTGTTGATAAAAATAACTGGGGTACTCGCCAGAAATGGTGGGGAAAATAGAACCACAATCATTGTCGTGTCGACAATATGTCGCTCTTGAACATGGAACTTGTCTGCATTCGTGTCAGGGTGGGGACATCTCATCTCATTTTTCACTTGCCTCCATGGGTTTGGGTGATCCTGTTTGACCTCTCATCTGCTCTTTGCCTTGTCACCATGACCTCTGATCGATTGATGTCAAATACTGCCAAGTCCACTGTCGTGCCACCGATACATTCAAGAGAAGTTGACCTCTGCGAAATAACAACCTCCCTCTGATAACTCACATAATCCTGATTCAAAAGAACCTTATCTTCCTCTGTCTTGGGTTGATGATGTGGGAAAAACTATGGCCCACCTTCGATCAAGGTCACTTCCTGTCGACTTCAGCTCATTATCCAGGAAGCTGATCTAGAGACTCCCTTCTGGTGCCTGGGAGCCTACATGCCTCAATGGCAGGTTCTTCGCATTTGACGCAAGGTTTTTTCCATTGGCCTCCGATCGAATGATTCTATGGGTGTTTGACGTCAGCTCACTGATTCGCATGCCATAGATTGTACCTATAGTACCTTGAGGGCCATTGTCATTATTGGTGGTATCTCTCGTGTCTGTTAACAACTTTCATCATTGGCTGGTAATCAGATGATGTTCCTGCATGTTCGACTTCAACTCCTATATTCACATGCTTGAACTTGTCCTTTGTTCGGATCGAGATGGAGCACAAGACCTTGGATTTTGTCTATTAGAGTCCAGGCTACGATTTTGTGGATTATTATGATTATTACATGACTCATTCACTGGATGGCTACAACCATGCTTGAGTCTATTTATCGATCCTCACTAGATGGCTGCGCCCATACCTTGGATCTAGATTATTGTGTACTCTGCTATGGATGGCTGCGCCCATACCACATATATCATGTATTTGAGATATCAGTTGTAATTCTCCACGCAGGTTTTCCAGTGGAAGTGTTTTCGTTTGGACATGTTCTTGTAAAGCATTTCACCCCTCTATCTCTCTCAGGCCTCATGCTTTAGGGGGCATCTGTTACACAACAATTTGTCACCGTCCCTACTATCCCTCTCCCGCATCTTGGAGGACTCATTTCGGGACCTATGAGAAGTGACATGACTTGCAAAAACTTGCATTGCATTCCTCTGAACATGAGCTTTATTTTCCCTGAAGACATATCCTGCTGAAAAACCCTAAAAATAGTCCTTTTTCCATTGGCGCGGTTCCATAGTGCAGCCCTCGCACCAATGGGGAAACTCCTCTTAATAGGGCGCGCCAGTTGGCGCTCTGTCAAAGAGTCGCACTAGCACCAACCATAATTAGTGGTGTTTTTTAGCAAACAAATGGCAGAAGTTTCATCCTAACAAATTCCTGGACTGATCTATCTTGAGTTGGGTGGGTTGGCTACGGATTTCCATAGAGAGGAAGTGGTTTGCCACCTCTCATGGAAGCTTCCTTGATGATATGGCAATCCCATGATTATAGGGATCCCAACTCCCCTTCCTCCATCTATAAAAGCTTGTCCATTTTCCTTGGCAGGCTAGTTCTAGTAGTTTTTTAGTTCCAGTAGTTTTTGGGGGGGTAGTTTGATAGTTCCAGAGTTCCAAAGATTTAGAATTGCCAAATTTCCAAGAGCTTCATGCTACAAGAGCCTTCTTGATTCCCATAAGGCCAAATCCAAGCAAGGAGACTATTGTCCAAGAACCAAAGAGAGAGGCTTGTCCTTATCCTCGACAGGCTTTGCGAGACATGTGCTGTTGTACCCACCAAAGGAGAATCCAGCGTCAGAACATTGGTTGTACTATCCTTTGACTGATTATTAATGGACGACTATTGGTTATGGTTCCACTCTTGTTATTGATTATGATGATGATGAGTTATGTCCTTTCTGACTGACATATAGTTGCATATGCTGGATTTTATGCTTGTGTTTGTGTCGTTTCTTGTATGTGCAAGTGTCCATTCACAGAGATCGCGGGGATTGTGATCTGCCGGAGCAAAGGAACAGGAGCACCACCTCTTCTACAAGCACTAGCGTTGGAATCTAGGTAGGCCTTCATCACTAGTCTATTAATTTGCAATTAGGAACTTGCACTGTAGTGTTGTATGATTGTTGCTAGACCTAGTCTGCGCTAGTAGGGATCACCTCTGTCCGCAGAGGGGATTTACCTCCTCAACATTGCCTTCTTTATATTGTCATCTATGACTCCCTACGTTTCCCATACAACCTTTATCACAAACAAAAACTAGTTTGGGTCTTGGTTCCCTAATCCCTTGAATACTAGTAGCTTTATTGTGCTTGCCATATTGCTTCATGGTGGTTGCAGAGGTGGTGTGGGTGAAGACAGGGTTGAAGATGGTGAGACTAGTGGTGGTGTAGGTGGGAGTGGTGTGTGCGGGATTCGTTGCCTTATCAAATTGATCGCACTTCTTGGTGAGACCTTCGTGAGCTCTTCCTTGCTCTCTCGCGCAGGTGAAATCAAGGGGATAGTTTCTAGTTTTGCACGAACCTTGTTTCTGTTGAGATTGCAACAAGATGATGGAGCTTAGTGAAAAGAGTCGCCTTCACTAAGTGGGCCCGCAGGCTATTTTTGGTGCAAGTCTATTTTTAGACTATGTCTATTTTTAGACATATGGATCATGTCCATGGATTGCAGGTTGCTGTTTATGGATGATTGGTCAAGTTGGGAAAAATAGATGGACTTCTATTTTTGATGAAAGTGTGAGTGATCACAGTGTGAGTGATCAAAGTCAAAAATAGAAAATTCAAATATTATTATCTCACAATAATATTTGGATTATAAACTTAATCTTATTCTCTTGGAGCACTTCAGTTTGAGCTACAGAGGTGGCACATGCAGCTTTCAGAAGGAAATACGATTTTCTTACGAGTCAGTTGAGTTGTTGCATGCATGACTTCAGTTAGAACTCAATCAGTTGAGTTTGGTGGAGTTGATTGTGGAGTTGATGGAGTTGTGTTCAGTTTAGCTTTGTTAAACTGGTTGTATTTAGTCTAACTGGCAAATAGACTAGAGATGAGTTGGGTGAATTAGTTATTAATTAATTCACAAGTTATTAACTCATAATACAACTAATGAATACATCAGTTAACTCAGTTGCATGTCAGTGCATGTTCAGTTCAACGAGGACAGGTGGTAGAGAATCAGATTGCTATCAGTTGTGACTATATTTGTGCACCAGATCTTGCACAATAAAGGGATTGAGTATGCCAATGAGTTTTCTCACGTATTTGCCCACATTATAGCTTGTGCTCACATCCAACAAAGTGTGAGTGACTATTTTGCAGGTGAAAAACGAGTTTGGTGAGC
The DNA here is from genome assembly GCA_031772625.1 of Pinus tabuliformis. Classification (NCBI taxonomy): domain Eukaryota; kingdom Viridiplantae; phylum Streptophyta; class Pinopsida; order Pinales; family Pinaceae; genus Pinus; species Pinus tabuliformis. Next base: position 318,077,565 of record CM062816.1, on the reverse strand, counting down.
CATTCTCATCAGTTCTTGAGCAGGTATTGAGCAGTGGAGGCAGGCAAGCAGTGGAAGAGATTTGGAGATCAGATCTAAGTTGTATTGTGTGTAACAGAGGTGGAGATAATTGTGAGAAGTATTATGCTGTGTAATGTTACATGAATCAATCATTAATATACAGATAGTTGGGGTTTTTAGCGAGATTCTTTCCCCGGGATACATACTGTGTTAATGTGTGAATGATCTTGATGTTTTATTGTTATTGATGCTGCTATATTGATGATCAACATAGAGGAGCTTATGTATTGTGTATGTTTTCCGCAATAGTACATGATCAGGATAATCTCCATTGAATATGTGTTAAATTATTCAAAATTTCTACATGGTATCGGAGCGAGCTAGATAATTGTAGAAAAAATTTCTACATGGTATCAGAGTTGTTGATCATCAGATCTACTATTCAGGAAGTGTTCACATTCTATTTCTTCAGGCAGAGTCTGTAATCGGGCCAGGTAGCCTCTGGATTCATCCTTCCTTTGGAAGGTGAGATATCTGGTGAATGCCCATACAGTCAATCTCTGTACGAGAAATATTGTGTTCTCACGAATCTTAGATCCGAGGCGGTTGAGTTGGTTGCTGGTGGAATTCGAATTTGCAGCAGTGTTTTCTTGGTGACAACGCAACAATGTCTTTCAACGGATTGCGATTGGAGTATGCTCTTGAGGGCAGCTCAAACTATATTGCATGGAAGGACAGGATGGAGGCAGTATTGGATGATAACGGGCTGAAGGAGTTCATAGATACGGATATCCCAAAGCCTACTGATGATGCTGAGGCAGAAGTTTGGCAAAAGAAGACCGCAAAATGTCGAAGGATTCTGTTGGAGGGCGTGAAGGATCACATTGTGTCCAGCCTCCATGGAAAGGCTACTCCATATTTGATGTGGAAATCATTAACAGAATTATTCCAAAGCAAGAGCGATCAGAGGAAGCTGGCACTCAAAGATAAACTCAGAAACATCAAATGCGAGAAGGGTGACAGTATTCCCAAGTATCTCACGAAGTTCACTCAGTGTCGAGATGAGCTGGGAAGTGTGGGGGTTACTGTCGATGATGAGGAATTGGTGAGCTTGGCTCTCCTTGGTCTTCCGAAGAGTTGGCATTCCTATCAGGACTCTGTCAATGGTCGGGAGAAGTTTCCAGGATGGGAAAGACTATGGTCAGATCTTGTGCAGGAGGAGATCAGGCGGAGTACCAGGGACGGATTTTCGTCAAAGGGAGTTGATGAAGAGAATTGTGCTTTGGCTGCCAAAGCAAAGAAAGGGAAGAACAAGAAAGCTTCTCATTCTGGTGCGAAAGGCAAGAAGCAGGACATGTCCAAGGTGAAGTGTTTTCACTGTCACCAGCACGGACACTATGCCACTAATTGTCCGCAGAAGAAGAAGAACAAGCAGGCTACTGGATCTTCAGCAGGGGAGGCTCTAGCCTCACAGTTTGAGCTTGATTTTTCATTGATCGCATGCTTGGTTTCAAGTGTGATGGGATCAGTGTGGTTCCTGGACAGTGGTGCATCTTTTCACATGACGGGAGATAGAGATTTGTTCTCTGATCTGAGGACAAAGATCTTGGAGTGCACATCGAGATGGGCAATGATGGTAGATACAGTGCGACCGGTATCGGTACCATTTCCTTTGAGATGGAGTCTGGTAAACCCTTTGTATTGAAGGAAGTCATGCATGTTCCAGGATTGAAGAAGAATCTCATCTCAGTGGTGATGTTAGAAGACAAGAGGTATGATGTTGTTTTCAGCGAGGGAAAGGCCTCCCTGCGCAGCAAGACAACTAGTGAGACCCAGAAGATAGGGGTTCGAGTGAGGAACCTTTATCAGTTGCATGTAGATGGATGCGCAGCAATGGCAGGCAAGGCAGAAGGATTGGTGAGCCGGGATGATGGCAAGTTGTGGCACAGGAGATTGGGTCACCTTCACCATGGAGCCTTGAAGATACTGCAGCAGATCACTACAGGGCTTCCTAAAGGCACACTTGCACAGTCAGATCAGTGCAAGGGGTGTACTTTGGGGAAGATTGTGAAAGCCACCTTTCACGAGAAGGATAGTCGTGCCACGACGATCCTTGAGAGAATTCACACAGATGTGTGTGGACCTTTCTCAGTTGCTTCGACAACAAAACACAGGTATTATGTGATTTTTTTTTATGATTTCTCTCGTAAGTGCTGGATCTTCTTCATGCAGAAGAAGAGCGAGACATATTCAAAGTTCTGTGAATTCAAAGCACTGGTCAAGAAGGAGTCGGGGAAGAAGGTGAAGGCTCTTAGGAGTGATAATGGTGGTGAATACATCTCCGACGAGTTCAAGGATTTCTGCAAGGCAGAAGGGATTCGTAGAGAGCTCATAGCTCCCCATAACCCACAACAGAACGGGGTAGCTTAGCGGAAGAACAGAACGATTGTGGGTGCTGCACAGGCAATGTTGCATGATCAGGGCCTACCCCTTCACTTGTGGGCAGAAGCATGCAATACAGCAGTTTATGTGCAGAACCGTTGTCCTCATAGGATACTTGGCATGAGTACACCTGAGGAGGCTTATTCTGGTAAGAAGCCTGATCTTTCTCATTTGAGGATTTTTGGTGCTAACGTTTACATGCATGTGACGAAGGATGCTAGGAAGAAGTTGGAGCCGACACAAAGGTTGGGATATTTGTGGGGTACACTGATACGCCCCACAACTATCGTGTGTATTTTCCAGACAGTGGTAAAACTGTTGTGTGACGGGATATAAAATTTCAGGAGGAGAAAGCCATGAAGTGTTCGCTTGAGAGGGAGCTACACTTGCATGCAGATGAGGAGCTATTAGTTCCTAAGGATGAGCTTCAGGACGTGGATCAGCCACAGGATGAGGTTCATGGAGTGGAAGAGACCACTCATGCAGCGCCAACCATCAGAGGGCAAAAGCGCTTGACAGAAGCTGAGCGACTGGCTCAAGATGCAGAGAAAGTTGTAGGACCACCTACAGCCCAACGCAGGCAGAGACAGTCACCTGATCGGTACACTGGATACATGGCTCTTATGAGCAAGTGTGTTGTGACTGAGCCATCCTCTTTCGAAGAAGCTGTGGAGGATCCCGCATGGGTAGACGCCATGGTGGAAGAGTATGATTCTATTGTCAGAAACAGTGCATGGGAGATTGTTCCTAGACCGGAAGGGAAATCAATGGTGGGTTCGAGATGGATCTACAAAGTTAAGCAGGCAGCTGACGGGAGTGTCGAGAAGTACAAGGCAAGATTTGTTGCCCGAGGCTTTTCACAGATTGAGGGGATCGATTATGAGGAGACCTTTGCACCTGTCGCAAGGTATTCTTCCATACGGACGATTCTTGCTCTCTCAGCACAGATGGGATGGCACATTCATCAGATGGATGTGAAGACTGCGTTCCTCAACGGAGTCATTGAGGAGGAGGTGTACATTAAGCAACCCAAAGGCTTTGAAGTCTTCAGCAGTGGGTCGCATGTGTGCAGGCTCAAGAGAGCGCTGTATGGGTTGAAGCAAGCACCACGTGCTTGGTACACACGGATAGACAACTATTTCACAGGACTTGGATTCTCCAAGAGCGAGGTGGATCCGAACCTATACCAGATTGTGGTGGAGGGTAAGTTGCTTATCATTGTACTGTATGTTGATGATTTGATTCTAACGGGTGATGAGCTGTTGATACTGTCATGCAAGAAGGATCTTGCTACAGAGTTTGAGATGAAGGATTTGGGCCTCCTTCACTATTTACTGGGATTGGAAATATGGCAGCGTAGTGGTGGACTGTTTGTTTCTCAGGGCAAGTATGCTTGGGAGATACTGGAGAAGTTCAACATGCATGGCTGCAAGCCTGTTGATACTCCTCTTCCTGGAGGTTGGAGGAAGGAGGATGCCACTTCGGGAGAAGAAGTGGATGCCACTGTTTATCGACAGTTGGTGGGGTCGCTGATGTATTTGGTCAATACACGACCTGATATATGCTATGCAGTTAACCAGCTTTCACAAGCTATGGTTAAGCCTACCAAGCTCTTCTAGAAGGCGGGCAAGCATGTATTGCGCTACTTGAGAGGCACATCGGTATATGGTTTGTGGTACAGACAGGAGGATGAGGTGAAGCTATGTGGCTTCACGGATGCAGATTGGGCAGGGAGCCCAACAGACAAAAAGAGCACATCGGGAGGGGTCTTCAGTATTGGATCGACAGCAGTTTCTTGGTACAACAGGAAACAGAGATCCATGGCACTCAGTTCAGCGGAGGCCGAGTATATGGCAGCAAGTTTGGCTGCATGCGAGGCTATATGGATGAGGAATATCCTAGTTGGTTTGTTCGGTTCTCATTTGGATCCTACTGTGATTTACTGTGATAACCAGAGTTGCATTAAACTCTCGGCTAATCCTGTATTTCATGATAGATCTAAACATATTGACATCAGGTACCATCATATCAGAGATTGTGTGCAGCGGAGGATCATGTTACTTTCGTACATTCCAACGGAGGATCAGGATGATGATATTCTGATGAAGGCTCTCACCAGGAGAAAATTCGAGTACCACCAAGGCAGGATAGGGGTTGCTGATAATCCATATCTTGTCGAGAGGGAGTGTTGAGATTGCAACAAGATGATGGAGCTTAGTGAAAAGAGTTGCCTTCACTAAGTGGGCCCGCAGGCTATTTTGGCGCAAGTCTATTTTTAGACCATGTCTATTTTTAGACATATGGATCATGTCTATGGATTGCAGGTTGCTGTTTATGGATGATTGGTCAAGTTGGGAAAAATAGATGTACTTCTATTTTTGATGAAAGTGTGAGTGATCACAGTGTGAGTGATCAAAGTCAAAAATAGAAAAATCAAATATTATTATCTCACAATAATATTTGGACTATAAACTTAATCTTATTCTCTTGGAGCACTTCAGTTTGAGCTACAGAGGTGGCACATGTAGCTGTCAGAAGGAAATACGCTTTTCTTATGAGTCAGTTGAGTTGTTGCATGCATGACTTCATTTAGAACTCAATCAGTTGAGTTTGGTGGAGTTGATTGTGGAGTTGATGGAGTTGTGTTCAGTTTAGCTTTGTTAAACTAGTTGTATTTAGTCTAACTGGCAAATAGACTAGAGACGAGTTGGGTGAATTAGTTATTAATTAATTCACAAGTTATTAACTCATAATACAACTAATGAATACATCAGTTAACTCAGTTGCATGTCAGTGCATGTTCAGTTCAATAGGGACAGGTGGTAGAGAATCAGATTGCTATTAGTTGTGACTATAGTTGTGCACCAGATCTTGCACAATAAAGGGATTGAGTATGCCAATGAGTTTGCTCACGTATTTGCCCACATTATAGCTTGTGCTCACATCCAAAAAATTGTGAGTGACTATTTTGCAGGTGAAAAACGAGTTTGGTGAGCCATTCTCATCAGTTCTTGAGCAGGTATTAAGCAGTGGAGGCAGGCAAGCAGTGGAAGAGATTTGGAGATCAGATCTGAGTTGTATTGTGTGTAACAGAGGTGGAGATACTTGTGAGAAGTATTATGCTGTGTAATGTTACATGACTCAATCATTAATATACAGATAGTTGGGGTTTTTAGCGAGATGCTTTCCCCGGGATACATACTGTGTTAATGTGTGAATGCTCTTGATGTTTTATTGTTATTGATGCTGCTATATTGATGATCAACGTAGAGGAGCTTATGTATTGTGTATGTTTTCCGCAATAGTACATGATCGGGATAATCTCCATTGAATATGTGTTAAATTATTCAAAATTTCTACAATTTCTATAGATTTTCCCACTTTACATAGCCCCAAACATCAATTTATTTACATCACCTACTTTTCGCATAGTAGCATCTTAATCCAATTGTTCAAAGACTTAATGTACTTACCTCACAGTCCTTTGAGGAAGCGTCGTCCTGCCTTGCTATATCTGACTGAAGTATCTACTGCGAACTCAGTGATAAATCGTCCTATAATTTGATCGAGCCAGTGATCAACAGCGTGCACGATCTTATTGTCTGATGCTTCCAGTATGCACATCAATTATGGGGTCCACACAATAGGTTTTTCGAGTCTACACCTTCCTTGACTATCTGTTAGCTTCGCAATCCACTCATACAACTTAGCTGGGAAGGATGCAACGAAAATTTCATGGGTCTCCGTGTATAAATAACAGTCTAGTCACTTTTCTTTTGATAACCACAAATTATTGTTTTCCTATGTCACGAACTCATGAATCTTTCGGTCTGACCAATTTTCAATTCCTTTCTTTGTTGGATTCCAGTGATCTGACATTAGACATCTCTTATGCAGATCCCGGTCCCAGCAATGGAACCATTTGTTGGTTTGTTGTGGCCTGACCCAGGTTTAGAGTTAATTAGCCAAACAAATCTTGTTACTACTGGCCCTTTCAGTAGTAGTTCACGGAATGCAGACTGAGGTCTCACCCAAAGTAGTATGGGAGGGTGCTAGAACCAAGTTTTCCCACCATAGATATGTCTTATGAGGTCAACTAGTCTTTGCACAACTTGCCTCATGCACTTTCCTGATATTTGACCCTCGAACAACCCTTACTCAGGGTTGAACATTGTGCTCTGTGATATTACCCAAGACCTTATTTTTATGTTCCAATATTAGTTCATTAAGTGCCTTAAGTTATATTTAATAGTACAAACCATTCATACAGATGTTCCCAGTAGATAAACCATATAATTGCAAACAATGACAATCAAGCATTAACCCAAGAATAAATACACAGAATTATAATCAAAATTCTCTTTGTTATTTCCTTCTTCGGTTACAGACTCGACTACTAGGCCTCTGTGCACTCAGCTACAGAGCCTTCTCCTACTCTACGACCCAGAAACACACTTACACACTTATACTTTCTCTTATCCTTAATGATTCATCTATTAATCATTAGATGTCTATTACAACTTAGAGCCTCGCTCTATTTATATAATGCCATGGTCCGCAGACCATGAGTAGACTGAACTTACATTACAAGACTAGGGCATAAAACCCTATGAATTTATCATACTTTTGCGCCCCGTGCCCGCAATTTGCAGAGCTTTACAATAGAATTCAGTGAAAACTTGGGCTTTAAGCCCCAAACATGCCTTGGGGGGGGATTCCATGCCCAACATACTGAGAGTGATTCTGTTGACCATCAATAGAGTGGCGGGGTCCCAGGCAGTACATGAGACCAACAAGTCGAAGTTCCTATATCCTATTGACTACATGGCACCTATGATCTTCAACTGGGCAGAGGCCATGAAGATCAACATAAAGCACCAGTTGACCAAAGGTAAGGTAGCGAATCTAAAGAAATTTTGCTTTGGATCTGTGCTCGTGACCTTTTTCTTGGAACAAGTGCCACTAGTCTAGTATCAGTTGACTAAGGTAGATCCTCCCATGCCATGTGATCCGCAAATGGCCCACTGGAGTTGTTTGCTGCCCAGGTTCACTAGGGGTCAACACATGTCATACAAACTTGCATTGTTTTCATGGCTACAATGACAAAAGATCATCATGGAGGACTGGCCATATAGTGGCACCGACTTCCATGAAGATCCGGGCATGCCATTACCAGATGGAGAGGATTTTGACGATGAAGGTAAAATAAATCAATTTTGAGATTTTTTTTTTTAATTGTTTTTGGTACATAAGTGCTTATAACATTTTTTTTGTTAATGTAGATGTTGGACCAGAGTGACCTACTGGGATGTCCCCAATAGGCAGGCATGTCCCCCCACCCAATTGATGCTCTCACTCCTTATCAGGAGGGGAGTCACAATGAGGAGGATATTGCGAGGAACCTTGAGGGGTTGACTTGTGGTATCCTACAGTATGCTTAGGTAGGAGACATTCCTCGCTATTACTAGAGACACATAGTGGGAGTCTCGGATCGGATCTGCTAATTTTTGACTCGTGTTGCATGATCTATATCATGCTACCACGATCACCATGCTGATTAGTTCCTAGGTCCAACACTTACATTTTTTGAGGCCTGCGTGCTACAATATATGAGGCCTATGAGCCGCAAATGTTATTTTGGACACACATATTATTTTTGGGTTTCTGATGTATCAAACATTATCACCATATATATATGTTGTATTTTCTTGCTTACTATGGTACAAATGGTTTGTTTTATCTTTTCATATGTTTCGTAAATGTCTCTCCAACACATAATTATCTAATTCATCTACCAATGTATTCATGCACCTAGGAATATGATGATATGTAATGTAATCAAAATGTCTTTCCAGTAGAAAAATACGGAGATACATTCTCAATATTTTAGGGTTTTTGATGGAATATTTCCCATTGAGTTGAAGGAAAACAAGTTGTGAATCCAGGTTGACAACCAACTCTCTAATGTCAAGAGTAATGGCTTCTGACAACAGTTCGATGACCACACTGGATTCAGCAATGTTGTTAATTGTATGACCTAAAAGGATACCTTGAAGGGAAATCAACTCACTATTAGGGTCATAAATAGCCCATGTCACAGATGATAGGTTCCCAGTACTACGACAAGCACCATCAATGAAACCAATCTGGGGAGTTGTAGACATCTCCAAAGAAAGAAAAGCATAGTAAACAGGAAAGTTGTTTGAAAACTAACACACCAAACCATACTATACAAAAATGAATGACACACTAATGTAAACCATGCAAGATGACCTAAGAATTGTACTTCTTGAGAGAGTCCATGCTCGGACTCGAGTAATAAATCAACACAGATGGATGTCGAAGTTTTACCATTGTCATGACAAGTAAGCATCGACTCGGCCAAATAGGTAGCATTGCCCCCATGTCTCCTTAGGCGAGGGAGGGTTACAATTCAGATGAAAACCCCATGGCAATAATGGGCAATTGGGAAAAACTCAGGGAGGTAGAAAAAGCCTAAATCCAGGAAGGGATAAAGGTGCCCTCAGTTGAAATATCTTAACCATGTTAGGATAGACTGACACGTCAATAGGTAGCTGAGAAGAGAACTGCTCAAAACACATAGACATGGCCGTCAAGCTAGGCAGGAATGAGGAACGAAGATGAGTATCACTCCAAGGTGGTTCCTCGAGAGACATGACTTCCATGATACCTTCATCAACAAGGAAGGTCTCTGCAAATGGATCAAGTGATTCCAAAGCGCAAAGCCACGGGGATCGAGAGTACGTATCGAGAGAGGTTTTCAAAATAGAAGAATTAGAGGATGTGAAACTTGAAGCTGAAACAATTTCCACATAATTGACTTCGGTGGGATTAAGCACATAACCTCGCCCCAGGTATCAACAAGATCTGGTGAAGGTATGACCCAAGGATCATATTTAACTGAGACCATGTTAACAGAGGCAGCATGAGGAGGTGGGAGTGGAAAAATTCTCATTAAGGCAAAATTTTTAAAAATACCTGCCCCCACACTCTCATAGGGAGCACTAGTGTTCTTGACGTACAAAACATTGCCATTCGAGGAGGAAGAGGCAAATAAAGACAACTGGTTGACAGTGAAAATATTCCTTTGATGGGGAAAACAAATCATGCAAAATAGGGAGGAGGATACAACATGCATATCATGGGTCCAAAATCGGCCGAGTAGAAGATTGTAATTAAGATTGGCGTCAACAATCTATACCTTGATATCACAAAAATTCCCGACAAATATGTACAAGAATACACTATATACAAACAAGCAATTTCTTAGCCAAAACTGAAGCAAAATACTTCTTCAGGTAGAGCCCATTTGGGGCTCCACCAACTTGTTCCCAGAGATCCCTAGAGATGTTTATAGGTACAGTTTTTGAAATAACCGACAGATCACCTTTGACACATAAGTGTGCTGGAGCCAAAGGATTTGAAACTGTACAAACATCGCTAATGAGAAGATTGGAGAACCTGGATTCGACTTCTAGCAATGGAGGAAGAAAATATGAATGATGATGTAAATCTTCCCAAGGTCAATCCACACCTATCATTGCTTCTAAAATTGTTTCCTCAATTGGTAAAACCGTATCTAAGAAATCTAGAGCATAAGTAGATTCAAGGGTCCAAGCTAGGGCCACATCACCATCTAACTCCTCTAAAAAAGGAGTATGATGGTTGTCTACAGAGTTAACGATAGATTGATATCTAAGCTTTGCTGCAGACATAGGGAATGCCATTCCACCAACCCGCCCTTCATCTAATGGGGTCGTAGGCAAAGGTAAGGTCCAAGGGTCTGAAAAATAATGAGTTTGAAAGAACTCTTCCTGTGAAGGACCCTTGGATGATGAAATTGTATTGATTCTAGCTATAGGAGGGGGAAGATCAAATATACCCATCAATGAAGAGTACATCCCAACTCCTAAATTCTCAATAGGTTGATGGCGGTTATTCACCATTGGAACGATAGAATCCGAGGTTGCACAGGGGTCACCTGGAGAATAATTCAATTGATCAAATTTAACAATTCTCCCTTCACGAGGAAAACAGAGGATGCGGAATAAAGATGAAACTATGGCATCCATCTCATAAATCCAATTCCTTCCTAAGAGGAGATTGTAATCTAGGTTGGAATCAATGATTTCTACTTCGATATTAATGACCTTTCCTCCAACACATATAGGAAAGACTGGGATAATCCCATGTGGCCTATGAGAATGTCCATCAAATTCTGTCAAGAGAGTGGGTGAAGGAACAACAGAAGGTGATCCAATAGCCTTCCAACATGACATAGACATGACGCATGTGGAAGCTCCCTCATCTACAATTGTCCAAAAAATATTGGTTTTTAAGTAAGTAGACTTTATCTAGAAAGCCATATGGTGAGGAAGTCACTTTTTGACATTCTACATGTCAAAAGTGAGCACTAAAGAATTTTTTGGATCCACTGCCCTGATTGCTGAAAGCAATGCACTTCTTTGAGTAGGACATGACTGGAGTACCTCCAATGCAAACATAGCACAAGGACTTTGGGCCAGATCTTCTATGATCGAGTAGTTCTGGGCTGCATTAGCATTAGGGTTAATAGTCGAGCACTTTGCAAAACCTTTCGGTATCCGAGGTATAGACTCAACATAGGGTCACTGAATATGAAGTGGGTCTATGGTGTTGAGAACATATTTTGCCTTAGACATTTCCATTTCACCATAATCACGTGCTCGTGTAGCAACATCGACATGATAACTCATCATGAAAACATTTGAGGAATTTTCCCCTTCCTGGGTGCCCCCAGTGGAGGTACCAGGGTTCGAGATCGCTGATCCGAATGGAAAATGGCATCAACCCATGGTACTCATCCACCCATATTATTCATCGTCCCATGGAATTGTAAATGGCATCCACCCATGGTATTGTAAAATTGACCCATGGTATTCATTCACCCATGGAATTGACCCACGGTATTGTAACTGAAAAATACTATAAGTAACAAGTCACATTTTGTAAAAGGAGAGATTATCTGCCACAATGTAGCCTTTACAGTTCAGAGGCATGTAGTTGCCACATCTCTTCTCAAAGATAAGATACCATCTCCCTAGCTGGTTTATTTCCATTACTATTTTAATAAAAAGTTTCTTTGTGGTTTTGTTTATTGGGCATTCTCCTATTTTTCCTTTGGCAATTCAAGTTTTCAAATCTTGGGGGTCTCTCCTCCCAAGATCCATTTCAAGTTTTTAGATCTTGGGGGCCTCTACCCCAAGATCCATTTCAATCTTTTAGATCTTGGGGGCCTCCTCCCAAGATCCGTATCAATGGTATCAGAGCAGGTTACGATTCCATGGGAATGAGGGTTTCATGCATTTTTTAGTTTTTTGCAGCAATTTTTTGGGTGGCGACTTTGCAGATCATATCTGAAACATTTGGTACAAAATTTACAAAAAAAAAAATACCATCTATAGATTCCTCTCGAAAAATCACCCAATTTCAAAAAAAAGGGGTCGACTTGGAGTTCGGATGTGGGAGATATCGCTGATTTAAAATCAGCTATTTTATCAGAATTTCTGTGATGGTGGAATTGTCGCAGCGCGAATTTGAGATCTTAGAGTGTCCAGATAAGGATTTCCATCACATGGGAAGATGCAAAATGCTCCTTCTATTTCCAAAAATAGGTTATAATAAATATTTTGAGTTATATTGGCCGAGTTATGACCATTTTAATTCTGTAGCAACATTCGGAGTGGGTTCCCATTGGAGACATGCCCTCCCACCCCACTTTAGTAGGCACTTGCTTCACATTCATCAGTTTTAACATAGCAGCATTCGGCTCGGGTTATTTGGAGACATGCCCTCCCACCCCAGGCTATGTAGGCACCTGCTACTTCATCAGCAACCAACATCATGGTTATGGTCAATCGCATAAAATCCTTGTCATCGAAGTCCATTTGCTAGGCCGCACACTGTCAGAATCACAGTTGGTCACAAGCATTACAGGGTATCTCTATCCTCGGATCTTCGTTCATCAAGGTTTTGGGTTAACCACATAAAACCCTTATCTTCAGTGGCTCTTCATATTCAACAAAGGCTTCGCAGGAGGGAACTTTATGCAATGGGGATCATTGCTTCTTAAGGAGGGAGGAATGATCTGAATGGAAAATGGCATCAACCCATGGTACTCATCCACCCATATTATTCATCGACCCATTGAATTTACCCATGGTATTGTAAATGGCATCCACTCGTGGTATTGTAAAATCCACCCATGGAATTGACCCATGGTATTGTAACTGAAAAATACTATAAGTAACAAGTCACATTTTGTAAAAGGAGAGATTTTCTGCCACAATGTAGCCTTTACAGTTCAGAGGCATGTAGCTGCCACATCTCTTCTCAGAGATAAGATACCATCTCCCTAGCTGGTTTATTTCCATTACTATTTTAATAAAAAGTTTCTTTGTGGTTTTGTTTATTGGGCATTCTCCTATTTTTCCTCTTGCAATTCAAGTTTTCAGATCTTGGGGGTCTTTACCCCAAGATCCATTTCAATCTTTTAGATCTTGGGGGCCTCCTCCCAAGATCCGGATCAATTGCGCCAACAAGGAGTTGCTGCCATTGGGGAAAAGGGTTAGTCAAGACAACTTGGGAGCTAGAAGACATTGTACTAACAAGCACTGAGCATCTTGAATCTTCGGGCAGAGGTGAGTCAAATGATATCCATTACATAACTTGCATGGAAATTTAACCTTTTTCTTAGTCTCTTTTCTACCCTCACCGGCACCGTTTCTGGGCTTGTTTGCATTTCCCTTCCCATCTTGGTTCTTCTTTCTACCTCATCCTTTCTTCTTCCCATCGGATTGTTGATTTCCTTTTGGGTTTAGAGGCCTAGTCAATGTTTATGGAAGTAGGTTGGAAAAGCGAAGGAGTAGATGGTGCACCCTGGTTAGAAGAAGCATTTTGCAGAGACAACTGCTGCAATTGGTTCAAAAGGTTCATCGTATTTGTGTCAACTGATCCAACTATACCATTGGTGTGAGGGGTGGGATTTGGTTTGGCTAAATCAACCTTGGATCTAGGAGTGTCAGGTAATATTTTCTAAAGAGTCCCATATTGAGAATATATCAATTCTAACTGCAGGGCTCAAAAAATAGCCTGCTCTTCTGAATAAACACCGGAAAGAGAAATATTCTTGGAGATCTCGAGTTGTAATGATTTAAGAAACCATTCGAGATGAAACTCAGGTGGAATCTTGGATCTGATAAGCCTTTTTCTCTATCTCCATTCCTGGATAAGATCTGAAATATGATTCACCGTGTCTTGATGAAAATTGGCCAGAAGCTCAGTTCCAGCTTCATAGCGGACAGACAACTGAAAATGGTTTAAGAAAATATTAGCCAAAGCAGCGAAAGAAGTATAGGTGCCCCCTAGAAACTCTATATACCATTTGGCCTCATTCCTGGTTAAGGTACACTGAAATAATCTCAACTTGACTGAGTCATCGATTAAGGAGTTGGAGGAGCACCATAAGTGAAATGTGGTCACATGGTCTCCCGGGTCTTCACCACTCTTCCTTTCGAACTTTGGAATATCTGATGGAAGTTTGGTTGGGACTGGAGGCCAAGCCGAATTGTATCTAATTAGATCATTCATCAATTTAGTCAAGTCTAGTAGATTAAGCATGGCCAGAAAAGGAAGTCATGGAGGACCTTGGGGATTCCACTCGAAATGGGTGGGGTTCTTGAAAGTCTGAAAAGAATTACCTAGATTTTGAAAGGCAACAGGTTGCCTGAAGTAACTAATAGAGCCTACTGAACCAAAAGGTGACCCTTGTGGTCCAACAAAATTTGGTGTTTGACCAACTCCTATCGAAAATTCTCCGTAGCCCATGAAGTTACCCCCTAACGAAGTAGTGTAAGGTGCTGAGAGCCCCTGATAAGGGTTCCATGCATTAGCAAAGGGTGAAAAAATTTGAAACATATTAATCGAAGAATATGGCATATTCCCTTGTTGGCTATAAAACTGATTCCCAGCTCCGATACCACTAACCGCAGGGTTAGTCCAACTCTAGAAGGAGTTATTGCCTTGACTTGTAAAAGGAAAAGGCATTGATCCAAATTTTAGATTGGAATGTGGTATGTGACCACTTCCAAATGGAAAACCCTGAAAATAAGCCGATCCACTCATCATGGATGTGGGGGTGGTTGATGGTATATTTAAAGGAATTAAAGGAATACTTTGAGATGGCATTCCAAAAGGGAAGAATCCAAAACTAGATGTAGCAAATTGAGAACTTCCACTCATCGATGGAATGGAAGTAGACCCAAATATAGTGGTGGGAGTGGTAGAAGGGATGGAAATAGTTCCTCCTCCTTGTGCAGATATGGGAGTCTGCATTCTCACAACACCCATCATGGATGCCATGCTTCTAGCAGTGGTCATCGAAGGGATAGATGTATATATACCCGGGCTTGAAGGCCTATGAGTCAGAGAACCAAAATATAATACCACGTCAAGATGATTAAGAGGGAGAGGAGAATTTGGAGCCGAAACCAACTCTAGAAGCTCTTTTACTTCAATATTATCCTCCAATTGAAAGAGTACTCGAGAAAGAACTAGTGTGGTCCTCTCTAATTCTGTACTGGTGCCAGGTCTATCCTGTGAAATAATTCCCCCAAGAGGAGGATCAATCTCCAATGCGCCTGCCACCACTGGTTGGAAACCACTGGTAGAATCTCTCCTATGCCTTCTAGGAGAAGCTTTGGACTCATAGATGAAAGCCCACGAAGTCTCTGAGACTGCCAAGATGGTCGGTCAGCCACTTTGAATTATTTAACAAATCTACTTAAAGACTCAAGAAAATTATCAAGCTAGGCCAACTAGGAGCACAAAACACTCACTAAAATGTCCCTAAAGATATCAGCAATCAAACAAATTCCAAGTATTTCCTCTCCGAGTGATTAGGACCGAACACCAAAATACAAGAAAGTTAATAATAAGGGCCTTCCAAAAATAGACTAGGGTAATTACGCCCCAGGCCTACTAGCGAAGGTATCAGAGGTAGTTACGCTGAACTCCAGACAATAGCCTTTGTTGGTGCAAGCCCCCAAGCTTTGCAAGGGTGCCCTCCAGAAGTATTGTTGAACATGATACAACGTCAACCTCAGGTGCCACGAGATTCCCCTCTATAGCCACCTATGTAGATCCCTAGGATAAGAAACTATGGTCACAAACTCATATCAGAAGCCAGGTGGAACAGTTGGGAGGTAGGATCCGACAAGTAAGAAAGGGGGTATCTCTCGTCCTTATCTTCATGAACCCTCATGCTTAACTCCTAGTCACAGAGCTTTCCCGATCTCCCTAACACCATTGGATTTTGCTTATTAATCAAACCTCTATGTTTTGCAATTTAGAGTGGCCTTGGAGAGTTAACTCTTGTCTCGCTTAATCCAATGCCTTAATAAACCTAAACTTGTTGGTGTATTTTGATGACAATACAAAAGTTCTGGTTTATTTTAGTTAAGCACTTGATTTTAATAGCTATTCTTTTAAGTCAGGGGTTTGATGGAAATGAAATCAATGGTGTTTGTGTGACGCAAAAGAAATCAATGAAAAACTAACTACATGAAATGCAATCATTTATCTTTGATGAAAAGAGATTTCTACGTGGGTTCTATGAAACTTCTATGAAGCAAAAACCTTTTCTTTTCTTTTCATAAGACACACTCCACACATACAAGCACTAAAAATACTATTGATGCTTTAAAAATGCAAAACTACCCTAACGCAAGGTAAATGAAAATGGAAGACCCTAGATTACTCTAAAAAAAGGAAGAAAGCAATTTTATAACTATTGATAAGCCCACTTAAGTGTTGAAAAGAATTCAAATTTTGAATGCAAAAAATCTCTCCAAACAAGAAAGGCAAATCCCAAAAGGTCACAACTTACTTTCACAAATCAAAATAAACCAACAACAAACTTGGAAAAATAAAACAAAAACAATGGTTTGTAAGATCTTTTCTTTTTCAAGAAACAATCAAAACAACTTTTCAAAAGCACCCAATATGTTACTAAAACTGAAAGATTGAAAAGAAAGTACGAGTCTTTTCAAGTTATAAACTCGAAAATGAACGAAAAACTTGAATGAAAGACCTCGACTTGCAGAAAATGACCCAAATAGCAACAAACGGCTTAACAAACTGATCAAGAAATCAGGAAAGAAAAAATTTCAAATTCATCAAAACAAAAAACTTCTGAAAAATAAGAAAAGCAATTGGGCCACAAAATGAGAGAAAGCTAAGCAAGTAGACCAAAAACTGAGCTTGACACCAAGATTGGAAATAATTCGTTGTTTTGGAGGACCATAATCAACTAAGAACCTTTGTACACAGTCTTGTGCGTAAAAACATCAATCAAAAACTCACTCAAAAGCAAACCTAGGCCAAATCTTTTCAAAGCAAAAGAGACTTCGAAATGGTAAGCTCGCAGAGTAATGAAACTCTTCAGATAGAAAATGACCACTCAGAGACCAAATAGACCAAACAACAAATCTTTCTAGGCAGAGAGATTTGAAAAAACCATGTTAAAAATGGTATACGTGACTGTGTTTAAGCATAGAGGCGTGTACACGCACTTCTAGTAAGGGAAACTCGCGTATATGCGGTTTCAATTCATAGAAACTAGCATGTGTATGCTACTGTAAATAGAGTAAATAGTGTATACCAAACTTTACAAGAAAAATAAATAAAAAAGTCTGACAAAAAAGATCAGACTTAAGGTCTGAGACTCTACTATACCAATTAATACTGTCACAACAAGCAAACCGAGAACTGAGCCCTGAATGACACTGAACAACCCAAACTAGGAATAACAAGATTGTTATCCCCAATGAAGTCGCCAATTATGTTATGGGAATGATTACCCTAGGGCTTTAGGTTAGAACCCCAACAGAGCAAGAGAAAACTATAGAAAGAAACACTCATACAACTCAGGAAACATGCTTATATTAACAAACTATGCGAGGGCGACCATACCCGGATGTCCTTCGTTTGGGTAGTTCCAACAAGGGTTTAGACCCTCTACAACTCCTGATGATCTTCAAACCTGAAAATCAACCAATTCGAGCATACATAGCAGCATATAGATAAAGAATTTTAATGAAAATAACTTTGTATCATATAAGCAAATGATCATTTATACATCAAAATAACATTCATATATGAATTACAATACTATCTGATGCATAAACATAGTTAATCTCAAGAACAAGACAATGTTTCTTTTATTGTAGAAAGCTATAAGTAACACAGAGAGAATTCACCTGAGTCTTCTTCTTTTGGCTCCAAGCGGAACCTTCCTCCGGATCTGTCCAGTCCCAGTCTTCAACAGCCTCCTTCCATAACAATTACCATGATATCTCAAGCAAGTGGGAGAATATCAACAATCAAGGAAACAAGTGTTTCTTGAAACTTAAGGAAGTGCTTGAAGCACTAGGATACTTCAGACTCAGTCAAGGGATAATCTCAGTATAATAACTCTATCTCCTCTCTACTCTCCTTAAGGCCTTCCCATCTATTTATACTTCTGTGAATCAGGTTTTTGGTTGGGAAACAGTTGGGCCACGAGCACTAGGAGGTAATCAACATGTAAAACCCATGAACCTCATTCAAAATTAAGGAAATTTAATTTTCTAAAGTGTTTTAACACATATATGTGGGTTGGGTATTGACTAACCCACTTGTAAATGCTTTTATCTTAGGGAAAAGTAGCATACAGGGAGTAAAACATTGTTTTTAAAATATTTGGACCAATTCTAGAAGGAGGGGTTGCCCTAGGCCATAAATGAAGCATCACAAATACCAAGGGTGGTAAATGGTGCTATAACACCAGGGTAATGGCAAGGTTAGGTAAGATGTTATCACTTAGAATAAAAATTTTATGTATATAGTCCTTGGTCCTAGTTCAATGTCAAAGGTCTGTGTCATAAGGTTTTCGTTTTATGTTTCATACTTAGGATTTGGAGTTTTAAGGGTGTTTGTTTTAAATTATACTCTAATCCTATTGGTTCTCCTCCACCATCATTGTGTTATAAGCCATGTCTTGTTTTATCCTATTCACCGAGTCTTTTCGTGATTTCGCAGCGTAATCTCCTATTGGTCAGTTTCGTAGCGTAATCATTGTTCAGTCATTTCGCAGCGCGTTATCATTAAGCTGTTTCGCAGCGCATTATTAGAATTTTAAACTAACCACGCTGCGAAATCGCGGATTCATGCATTTCGCAGCGAATCTTTCCTAAAGTGTCAAGTTTGTTAATGAGTCACCCATTCTGTCCTCTCATGTCAGTTTTTGTGTACCTTCCGTAGCATGTCTAAGCGCTCATTAGTCATCACTCCACCAATAGATTTGATGAAACGCACAGAAATATCATTCCGATGGATTGTACCGTGCATGGATCTTGATGATGATCGTGAGTGTTACATAAGTGACAAGCTTATCGGATGATGTATTTGAGTTTTCAAGCGAGCCTGATTACAAGCGAGCCCGAGTTAAAAAGAACTGAACCGCCATTTCAACTGAAGCTGTTGGTCATTGTGAGTGTAAAGATTTCAAAAAGCAAATGGAGAGGAAAGAACACAGATCTGGAAAATGCCAGAGGACCGAACCTGAAGGTTTAGACATAGCATTGAGGGATGAAGGCGTGAAGAAAGCATTCAAAGATGCCGGGTGATGGAACTTTTGTAAAAAGCTGCAAGGAGGACATGCGCAGGTAACAAAAGAGTTTGCTTTGAACTTCACCGGTTTAAATTCAAAAATAGCTATGTTGGAAGTTCAAGTGTCTCCAGAGGCAATAGCTGCTGTAACAGAAATCCCAAGAGGGCAGCAAGAATGGTTTAAGAACTTTAAATTTGATATGAATCCATGTAAAGAGTTCTTAAAAGAGGCATATGTGAATGAAGACCTAACAAAAGCAGTGCCCAGAAACTATGTTAAGGAGCATTATGCCCTTCTTCTCACCTGCATTCAGAAATACTTGACATGTGAAGGAAGATACAATAAGGTCTACTCTTATCATTTCAAGTTGCTTTTACATTTCACTGGGAAGGCTTCCATAGATATTCCTTTTTACTTATTTCACAGTCTAAGTAAAATGTGTGATAAGGTGCAGCTGAGAAAAGAGGATTGCGAGACTTCTTTATTTCACCATGGTTTGATTAAATTGTTAGTTTTAGATGGCCTCCAGAAGATAGGCAGAGACTGGAATTCATTCATCTTCATGGCTGGATTCCAAAGTAAAACTGGCCTTACTCCACAACCAGTCAGAGAACAACCAGCCAAAGAACTCACAATAGCTGAGCTTCAGAAGGAGGCCAGAGCTAAAAAGCAAACCAAGTCACAGCTTAAAAAACTAGTGAAGCCACTGATCATTAAAGAACAACCTCAGCAAGCAACAAAAGAAAAGACTCAGGATGAGAAGGTTGTAGCTGAAACAAGCAGAGCTGAAGCAGTTTCAAGAGTAAGGACAAGAAGCCAAATAAGTAAAGAAAAAGGTAAAGCCGTAGCTGTTGAAGAAAGCCCAGCATCTAAAGCAAGCCTAAATGATTTATTGGAGGCCATTGAGCTTGAGCAAATTGAACCAGTGCATATTGATTTAACACAGTCATCACCAGAAAGTGCCAAGAAGCCTAAGGCCTCAAAAAGGCTGAAGTTTGATGAACCAGGTGAAGAGTTCATTTTCAAACCCAGAAGACCCATTACAAGGAAGCAAGTAAAGGAAGCTGAGAAATTGCCCAGAACAGAGGAAGCCGAGGAATTGCCCAGAACAGAGGAGGCAGAAAAAATTAAGCAAAAAGACACAAATACAACGGTCATCATATCTCAAGGAGGTAATACTATAGCTGTAAGGAACCTGTTAGAAACAGCTAAACATGAGATTGCTAGGCTGAAGAATACCACTAGGGAGTCTGCAGTTAGGTATGCAAATTATCGTAAAGCTGTATTGAAAGGAAGTGAAAACCTAGTAAACCAGGTGGATTCAGTAGCCGATGTTTATACATGGACAGTTCCCGCAATTAAGGAGGCCAAATTCATCAGAAAGATAAATATGCATCTAAGAGCTGAAAATAAAGCTATGAGGAAGAAAGTTGAAGACTTGAAGGCACAGCTAGACCAATTAGCTGCTAAATGAGGGTGCTGTTCAAAGAAAGGTTTTGTTTCAAATTTTGTCAAATTTTGCTTAGTTTTGTTGTTTTGAGGACTGCTATATGTGTCAAAGATCAAAAGGAGTTTTGGCAATCAAATGTCTAGGCGGTAAATACCTCAGGAAAAAGACAAGCTGTTTAAACAATTCAGCAGTTTCGTAGCGCGCTACGAAACTGCTGTAGGTGTTGATTTTAAACGCAGACAAACAGTTTGGTAAAATGATCGGGAATTTTCTAAAGGAAACACCTGAAGGACATGTAAGAGACCAAATGAAGCTATCACAGCCATTCAGATCAAGATAGGTGTACCTTTAAGAAGGTGAAATGTTTTGACTCAAGTTTAAAGTTTCTGTTATAAAGCCACTTTATTACCGGTCATTAGGGTTTTGAATGAGTTACATACGAGGGATTTTGGTCTGCACAGTTGCCCATCGACGAAGTCTCCAACACATCAGGAATATGGTGGTGCTCTATATTTTTGGGTTATTAAAGGGCTAAAGACATGCTGCTGTATATTCGAGCAAGTTATGGAAGACTGGAACCGAAAAGCAAGGGATATTTCCCAACATCACTGAGCAGTTAAAGCATATAGCATCCAAGGCCAATGTGGCTCATCTCAGCCATCTCAGCCAAACCGAAAGGAGCCCAGGTGTCAGAGAACAAGAAGGAATCATTCTACGAGGAAGATAGAGTTAGAGTCATAATCAAATTAGAACTCTTTAGAACTCCAGTTAGCATTAATTGTATTTAATAGTTTGTTGTAAAGCAGATAGGTGTCATCATAGGCAGAATTCGAGTTCCCCTCATGTTGGAGGAGGAAGCTCGAAGTAGTTAGAATAAGGATTTTCTATATATAGCTGGAACATCTATGTAATGAGGGTTGGATATTTTATAAAAACAGAGTGCTGTTTTAGCTTGTGAAAAGAACAGAGTTCAGTAATATAAGATATATGCCTTTCTTCTCAGGATTCATACAGCATTTCCATGTTCAAGATGTGTTATTTTACTTTGTCCTTTATGTCTTTTTTCAGTTGCTTAGATGAGTAATCACTCAGAATTCACTTATGCTGCTCTGACTTCCTGTACTCATCTATGAACTGTAGTTTTATAAGAGTTGTATTTTGAACATTTAAATGTCACATGCCTTGACTTCTATGTTAAAGCAATATCATTATTTGCTGTAGTATGTTTGACTCCATAGGCCCAATGGAAACTTGTATAATATTTGTCCAACCTTCATACTTGTTAGTGTTATTTCACAAGAGTTAGCCATCTAATTAAAAGCCAAAATCAATAATCCTTTTGAGAGAGCCCTCTCAGGCTAAGGAGGCTAAGCCTTAGTCAAAAGATTGGTGTGAAATAGTTACTCGAAATCTTCCTGGGTTGCAGCCTTCCAGGGCTTGATTTTGTGATAACATAAGACACCAAAGGGTCATGAATCACACCCATCAAAATCTTCCAAAGTGTTTAGAGATTGGTTCAAAGTAGGGGAATCAATAGCCTTCTAGCATGCAGTTGACATGATGCAGCTGGAAGCACCTTCATCGATGATAGTCTTGTGGATGGTCTTCTCATTGATGATTACCTAGATGAGAAAGGAAATTTGATGAGGGAAGCATAGAACATGGTGCTCTAGATCGAAACATATCAAATTGGAATCGGTGGGATCGATACCCCCAATAGCTGACAACAAAGATGTCTGTTGCAATGGGCAACTTTGGAGCACCTCGAGAGCTGACATAGCTGATGATGCCTGAGCCAAATCCTCAACAATATTATAGTACTAAGCAACTAGAGTGTTAGGATTGTATGAGGATTTCTGTAGCACACCTTGAGAGGGTGGCCATATAGTGGAATTAGGGTTAGGGTGCTCGATATGAACAGGGGCAAAACTCGGGGCAGAAGAAGAAGGGGTGGCTTCTTTCTCTTTCCCAGTTGTCAGAGAAGGAGTTTGGTAATCTTTCAATCCAGTAGCCACATTAATAGGCATACTCATAATGAACACTTGAGATCCTGAGGAAGTAGACGATTGAGGTTGGTCTACCATTTAGGTCTACTGAGACGGAAATGGCTCTTTGAGGACAACGAGGGTTCCTTTGAGAAAATGACTAACTTTGGATTGTGAGAGACAATCCTTAGTGTAGTGATCTTCCTCACAAATGAGGCAGGGATACTTAGGTTTCCGTTGTGAAGATTCACTAGTAGATGATTTGGGGGGACCCTGTTTTGGGTCATCAAATTTACCCTTGCCTTTTCCTTTGTTCTTACCTTTCGAGGATTTGTCCACTACGATAGACTGTACAACATGGACGTCTGAGGTTTTACCAGGGCCAGGAGGATTCTGGGAAGAACCACTAAGAACAATTTTTGAGACCGACTTCTGTTCGGAAGAAGATTTAGCAGGGGTCTAGGATACTGAACCAATAACTCCATTGACAAGAGGTACATCTTGTAACTTTGATGCTGTGGGATTAGATGATGGCTGCGGAGCATTGGGTATTAACTTATACAAAGTGCTAGATTGAGAGTAAACTAGATCTAAGTACTGGGCATGAGCAATGGCTTGCTCTTCAGTAACACATCCACCCATAGATATATCTCGAGAAATTAGGGCCATGAATGATTTAGTGAACCATTCAGTGAGAAACTGATTAGTAATCTCAAATTTGATCAAGTGACATCTACATCTCAATTCATGGATGTGATCAGAGATATGTGTCACAGTATATTTCTTAAGCGATGTGAGAAAATAGGTGTTGGTTTCATAGTGAACCGACAACTGAAAATGCATGAGGAAAGCCATGGATAAAGAGTTAAAGTCATGGTAAGTACTTCGATGAAGCTCTATGTACCACTTGGCTGCAATGCCTGTGAGGGTTCATTGGAAAAGATGGAGACGAATGGAATCGTCAATGTAAGAGTTCGAAGAGCAACAGAGGTGATATGTCATCACATGGGCCTAAGGATCTTCTTTTTCTTTCCCATCGAACTTTAGACAATTGCTTGGTATCTTGGACGACACTTGAGGCTAGTATGATGAATGAAGGATGGGATCATTCGTAAGGCGAGATACATCTGGCAACTTGAGTGTGGTCAAGAATGGAAATTGGGTGTTAAAATGCATAGGAGGTTAGTAAGTGAGTCTAAACAGAGGAGCCCATCCTTGCTGGTAAGGATTTTGGCCCCACAGTGTGGGATTTTGGCCATATAGCATCTAATGCTACCCCCATTGCGAGTTACCTTGACCATAGGGAGGACTTTGACCTTGAATACCTTGGAACTATTTGGCCATAGGTTGTTGATAAGGAACGTACAGGTTAAAATGCTATTGAGCTTGTTGACCTTAGACATATGGATATTGGACATGTTGTCCTTGAACATACGGGTGATGAACCTGTTGTCCCTGAACAAGAGGATTTTGGACCTGATTTCCTTGGGCATAAGTTTGATACACTTGTTTCCCTTGGACATAGGGATTCTGTACCTGTTTCCCTTGACCAAAAGGATTTTGAACCTGTTGACCTAGGGCATTAGGGTTTTGTACCTGATGCCCTTGGCTAGAAGGATTATGGACTTGTTAACCTAAGACATTAATATTTTGGGCTTGTTGCTGTAGGAGTTGACTCTGGCCTTGCCCGTGCAAGGGTTGACCCTGCTGATATGTATACAAGGGTTGATACTGCCGGGGTTGGTTTGGCTGTTATAAGGGTTGACCTTGTGGCTGCAAAATTTGTCCCTAGGGCTGCATAGGTTTGCCCTGTGAGGAAATGGGCTGGGTGGTGTGCGAAGCATATTTCATCTATTACTACATGGTTTGTTGCAACTATTGTAGGGGTTGACCTTGCACTTGTTGTAGCTAATCTTGTTATGGGATCATTTTCCCTTGTCGTTGTGCGAATAGCCCTTACTGCAACAAAGGTTTCCCTTGCGGTAACAAAGGTTGCCCTTGTTGTTGTAAAGGTTGTCCTTACTATTGCAAGGGTACTTAACTGTGCCCATAAAATTTCCGAACTAAATGTGGCCGTAGCCACCACCCTTGAAGGTGGATGAGCTAGGCTGAATGTACTATCCAGAGTAAAGGTTTTAAGGTTTATTAACCATTCCTTGAGAACCATATGGAACATAAGGAATATGGTATTGGACCTGAGCCTCATAGGGCTATTGATACTGAACATTGCTCAATCCAGACAAACCAATGGAATTCTGAACTTGTTGGTACTGGACATTACTTGATCCAGTAGGATCAATAGGGTTATGAATAACACCAGAAGAAGGCTAGTTCATACCAATCATGTGAGCTTGTGAGCCACTCAAATTGGTGGAACCTAACACCATAGAAACATTTAGGTTTTTCCTCCCAGGCGGTGGCACAACTTGGCCATTGACTAGAGGGATGGAGGAATTGACAGTGACATTCCTCGAAACTACTAGTTGGACTGGACGGGTGACTGGGATTGATGATACAAGGGTGTTCAGAATGGTGAATTACACTAGGACTGAGGTAACAGCCTATTGGGAAGTTCTGTTTGCAATGAATGGACCTAAAGTAGGCATGGGCCCTAACGCCCGAACAAGGTTATGGTAAAGTGATGAGGCACTAGGTGTACTTGAAACCAACTGTGCCAAAGACACATAGTTCAATGGCAAACTAGTGGGAATACCCCCTGTATAGGGGAAGAACTGAGGAGGAAAAGGATCTTCTTCCTCCTTAACAGTGTGTGGAGTAGAAACTTCTGGCTCCTCTGGAGAGTTGACTAGAGCATTGCCTTCAGGTTCTATACCTGGAACAAATGACGACGAATGGTTGAAGGAGTATGAGGGTATAGTTCCAAAGGAACACTCGACTAGTCGTACGAACTCTAAGGACGTTGGGGTGATATCAGAATAGGGTCAAACAAAGGGTTTGGAGGGTAGATAACCAGTCCAAGCTGACCGTCAGTGGTCGGTGAGTTCTTAGGAATTTGAACGTGATTGTCTAGAGATTCCAAGCCAAGATTAGCAGATGACCTAGTATCAAAAGTAGGTAGAGGATGAGATGAAAAAGGTTGAATGCTCAAAAAAATTCTGATTTCAACACCTTGGTCCTTTAGTGACTTTGGTAACTCAGGAAATGAATCCTCAGATAATCTTTCAGATAGAGGGGAGGAAGAGGAACTGGATGAATGAGATGCTTCAACCACGATGATCTTGTCTTAGTCAACAGAAAAATAAACTTCAAGGATTTAAAATTTTCTTTTAACGAAAACTCACGATTTGGTTTTAGAAAATATTAACAGGGCATTATTAGATCATGGGTAATCAATTATTAAGACGTATAAAAAGATTGGTGCTCTTTCATTTTTTAAGAATCAAGAAAGAAACAAAGATAACTCTATCACTTTCAATTGGAAACGAGCTTGAAAGGACAAGTGCTCAGATGATCTTTTAAGTTTAATGAGTCAAAAAGATCGAATGACTGCTCTAGATGATCTAGGTAAACAAGATTACCAAGCAACCATGAACTATAGAATACCTCCCTGCAAACCGAGACATATGAGCAAGAAATATCCCCGAATGTTGTGTTAAGTGTATCACGTTTGCAAGGTGGCTGACATGGCTTCCTAAGGATAAAGGATTGTAGCCTAGAGGGATCTCCTATTATATAATCGATGGTACAGGGAGAAAAAATCCATACTAGCGTTGTCTAATGCCAAAGCTAATGACAGCTGCTAGGTTTAAAGAGACCGGAACACATCTCTAACCTAGACCTTCTAGATATGACCGTTAAATGTCAAATGCACCTTAGGTTAATTTATTCATTTAAAAGTTTATCTTGAGTTATGTTTCAATTTTCAGGTCTTAGTGATGCGACTCAAAAAACCTTAAATGAAACTAAATGAGACAAGACCCTTTCAATTCAATGAATTTCCTAGACTGTAGAGGGTAGAAACTACACAATAAAATGAAAACAACCAAGAAACTGAAAGCAAAATGATCTTTCACTACTTCACTTTTCGAGAAAATAAACTAATTAAAAATGCATTCCAATTCCTAATTTCCTGATGAGCACTTTTCTAATAGTCCTTTCAAAAGAAAAAAGAGTTCTTTTCCTTTTTTCAAATGCCAATAAAACCCTAGTCTCTAATGATGTGGGCTATAGTAGCACAATGATGCAACAAACTAGAATTTCATACTTTTCATGAAACAACGAAATAAACTTTTTGCATACAACACTTCAATGAAAAAGTTTACGAGACAATAAACTCTTCAAGAAAATGAAAACATGAAAAGAGAGGCTCATTTAGACTAATGAAGCACCAAATTTACCAACAACAAGAAAAGCAATGTAATCCATGCCGGAAAAGAAACATTTAGACAAGCAAATGAAAACTTTTCGAACTTGTGTAATGGAGGTCAAAGTCATAAAAGGACTGCAAACGAAATGCAAGGAGTAAGTACACCTACAACTTGACTCATTGAGTTCACAAATAGTTGAATGGATGACAATCTAGATGCCCTAGTGTCACTGACCACCCAATGACTCAAGAAATCAAGTAGAAAGAAGATAAGCCAACAAGCAAACAAAACGAAATGAAAAGCAACTTTCTAGTTAGGGAGAAAATGGTCTAAAAGGCTCAACGGGTCAAAATCATGAGAGAAAACACACTGGCTAAGATTGGAGACAAACCCTAATCTTCACTTACAGGCATCAGTGCGACTTCCTAACTGACAACAAGTGCCAAACACTGGTTGGTGTAACTATTTGTCAGCATATCACGCTGATTGGTGTAACTGTCAGTAGCTTAAGCGCGTTGATCGAGGGAGGCAAGAAGAAAAAAATAAAAATGAACCTAGGACCAGATCTGCTACTATGAATTTCAGACTTAGGCCAGTAAGTAGGAGAAAAGAAATAGGACCAAAGGGAAAAAGTGGAACTAGAAAAGTTCACATGAAATCATGAAATCTAAGACAAACAAAAGGATTGGATCCCCTATGGAGTCACCAATTTGTGGTGAAGTAAAATTATAAGTGAAGACACAAAAAAATTCCTCTAGCCCGATAATGGGTCTATCCACAATTGATACATTCTATGGATTATTTCCTTGTGTTTGAACCAATTAAGAGGGCCTACCTCTTAGTACACTTATCCTGTTTGATGATGTCCTTGCTTGCTCACTCTAGCTATCTATCACTTTGTTCTTCAACACCTGAAACAAGTAAACAACAAAAAACACCAACCATGATAATAGACAAATTGTAATTCAACCTACTTAACAAGTCAAGAAACATTAAGCCATGAATATGTAAGATTACAAATCATGTTGGAAATTGATCTATAGTTGCATATATATTGAATCAAGAAGAGATTACAACCATTGTCTTGACATTGTTGTTCTCCTCTGAAAAGACAAAGTTCCCACACACTTCTGCTAGCATTCCATGATGGCCTTAACAATAATAGTTTTAGGGCTCTTCCCTTTAGGCTTCACTCCAAACCAAATTCACACTTCTCCCTCACACAACTATAGAGCTACAACTATAAATAGCTTGTTGTTTACTCCAAACTTAATTAGCACTAGCACAACAGCCTTAACACTAGCTTGTGCTTGGGAAAAAGGGAGGTTTATATAGGATGAATGGATGGGAGATGGATCCTATTCTCATGGGATAAGGTCTTATCCCTTGAGGTAGTTCCATCATTATAGGGGAAAGGAGCCCAAACTGACATCCTTGACCCCATCCGGAAAAACCATTTACCAGAATTTCATTATGAAGCTTCTAGAGCTGGAAGCTTCAAATCTTTATTCAGAAACTTTCCATAAGAGGACTGACATGACTGGAACAAAGCTCAATCACTCCAATTGGTGCTAGGGACAATGCTAATCCCTGCATATCGACATGAGTAAGACAAGGTCCGTTAGTGCTGGTCTTGTAAACTGGGCAAAACAAAAGTTTCAGGGGAAATGGTGCAAAAGGGAATTGATCTGCTCATGAAGAGGGGCACAATGGGAGTTTCTTCATGAAGGGAAAGCATGTAGGGTTCACTGTAGAGGTCCTCCAGGATCAAGGAATGGAGAGTACAGGGACAGTGAGAAAATGTTGTGTAAAAGGTGTTAGTTTAGGATGACGATGATGCCAATGAACACATGGTTTATTATTTAAGCTAGAATCTTCTTGACATTGAGTCTCGATATGCCCATGTCGAGAATATTTCCT
Source organism: Pinus tabuliformis (assembly GCA_031772625.1). NCBI lineage: Eukaryota > Viridiplantae > Streptophyta > Pinopsida > Pinales > Pinaceae > Pinus > Pinus tabuliformis. The sequence goes on along the minus strand of CM062816.1, from coordinate 318,048,732 downwards.
TGGCAAAAGTCCATGTTGTCCAAATATTTCAACATTATATCCTTTTATGGAAAACCATGGTGATTTTCAATTGCAACCCCATGACCTATATATTGACTCGTGGGGGGAAATAATCCATATGGATTGTTATCTTGTAGGAGTTTTTTTTTGGAGTTTAATGCTGCAAAATCAAAGAAATGACTTCTTTTCGCTGAGTTTATAGGTTCCCTTTCATATACAATAACTTCTACTGATTTTACTGAGAAGATTCTCGATGAAACTTTGTTTCTCATAAGAACTCTTGACCCATGGTATGGAGATATTATCATTTATATTCAAACCCAAACTTCCCGATATGAGTTGTCTTGATTCAACCAATGTTGCATCTGGCATCAGTCCCAACTCTATCAGATTCTTGGTGATACATTGTACCGAGTAGGTGTGGACTCTGTTCTTTGCCGATGTCTAACACTTGAAGCAGCTAAATGAGTTTTGAATGACTGCCACTCTGGTGCCTGTAGTGGTCATATATTTGGCTATGCCACTGCTAAGAAAATCCTTTGCATTAGTTATTTCTAGCCTTTTATCTTTAAAGATTGTATTCTAGCTGTTAAAAAACGCCATGAATGCAAGATTTTTAACTGCAAGTAGTACGCCTTGCTAGCACCCTTACACCGAGTAGTTACCATTGGCCCCTTCACTAAATGGGGCATAGACTTCATGACATGTAACCCTCACTCAGTCGTGGGGCATGGCTATATTATCGTCGTCGTTGACTATTTCACTAAATGGGTCGAGGCGATGCCCACATACAATGCTAATGGTATTGCTGCTTCTCAGTTCCTCTTCAACCACATCATAGGGTGTTTGGTGTTCCTCAAGCCATTGTAACTGACCATGGATGGCATTTTTTTCAGTACATGATGGTAGAGTTGACTTCTTAGTTCGGCATTCATCATGATAGCTCAACTCCCTACTATCCATAGGCTAATGGCCAAGACGAAACAATTAATACAATTTTTATTACTGTGCTTTAACGCACCATTAGGAAGTATAAAAAGGACTGAAATATGTTGCTATTCTCAACTCTCTTTGCTTATAGAACATTAGCTAAGAAAACCACTAGATTCACTCCATTCCAACTAGTATATGATTTAGAGGTAATTCTTCCAATTGAATATGAGATCCCTTTGGTCAAATTAGCTGTTGAACTCCTTCCTAACACCTCGCCTGAAGAGGAGCAGTTACTCTACCTTGAGAGGCTTGATGAGACCCATCGCTTTGTCGTGATCATAATCAAAGCCCAAAAGAAATGTGTCAAAGCTCATTTTGATCAAACCATTTCTCTCCACAGTTTTTCTGAAGGAGACCTGGTCCTCCATTATGATTAGGCTAACAATAGGTTAGGTGCTAGAAAGTTTGAACCTATGTGGCATGGGCCATATGTCATCAAACATGCTTTGCAGAAAGGTGTCTATGAGCTAGTTGATTATAAAGGAAATGCATTGTCACAACCTCAAAATGGGTTGTATTTGAAGAAGTATTACGTGTGAAATTCGTGTGATTTTTTGTACATTAGTGTATGAATTCATTAGTGTGCACTTTTTGATTTTTGGTGGGTTTGTTTTCTTTACGGACATGTGTTTTTCTTCTTACCTTATGTTCCACTCGGTTTGTAGATGTCATCAAGTCATTATGTCGGTTTTGATGATGGTTCTTGTTGTAGCATACAAAATTTGTCTTTCGCATCTTGGGCACTCCTTACCCCTGATGGAGAGTTGATTGGCTTACAAGGTATATGCCTTGGATGGACAACTAACAATATTTCTGAATAGAGTGCATTCATTGAACTATTGTCAGAAGCGGTTTTCCTTGGCATTAGGGATTTAGTTGTCAAGTTAGATTCACAACTCGTTGTGTTACAGTTAAACAATCATTATTCAGTAAGAAATCCACAAATATTTCATATGTATCTAAGTTTTAGATTATTGGAAAGAAATTTTGATTTTATAACATATCAACACATTACACACAATTTGAATACGTTAATAGATGCATTGGAAAATTATGTTCTTGATAGATATTTGCATCATTTATAAAACTGATCATATTCGGGCACATAAGTAGAAAATAGAACATGCATATACATACATACATACACACACACACACACACACACACACACACATATATATATATATATATCTAGATATATATATATATATATATATATATATATATATATATATATATATATATATATATATATATATATATATATAGAGAGAGAGAGAGAGAGAGAGAGAGAGAGAGTTTGTCGAAATTTTTACATCAAAATATCAAAAAATAAAGTGTTATGGGACACTTAGCTTTCAAAGCCTACTGTTAGCCTCCTATACCAATAGGGTTTCATATTTCATGATTGACAGTGGAAATGCTAAAAATGATCATCTTTGATGAAGCAAAGGTTCCATTTTTTGGTGAACAAAGCAAAAAAGTTAAAAAATGTAAAGAGGGTATGCCTTAAAAGAATAATCAAAGGGCAAGAAAATGAAATGGTCAAAAGGAAAAAAAGAACTGAAATGAACCCCAAAGAAAGACCAGGAAAGTGGCCAATCAAAATGCCACTGCTATCTTGAGGTATGGCTCAACAGTTCAAGTTGGGCCATGCCATAATTTGAATTGCTTGTTTTAGAGTAGGTAATGAGTACCTGTTCAAACAGTTTAAGCTTGACAGATGATTAGCTGGATAGAGAAAGAAAGGAGCCCACTAGCTTAATCTGGGCCCTTGGAAGACATAAGGGTAGATTTAGATAGGAGGGCAGCAAAAAGAAAAGAGCATATGAGGGTTTGCAAGTCTAAGTGCACCCTCCCTAAAGTAACAAAAAATGCTAGGTTCTAAGTTGGGTAGGTAGCCAGAAGTTGCAGAATCTTGATCCTATTCAGTTTTGGCCTTGATCAAGAAGGCATATGTTAAGCAGTTGCAAAGGTATCTATGCAACATTTTGAAGGAAAAATATAGAAGCATGTCTAACTCCCCTTGTTTTCCCCAAAGACTTCTTTTTTCTAACATCCCATGGAGGACTTCAGGACTTTCCTAAACAATCCTCCTTGTATTTCTTCTTGGAAATCTCATGACAGGTTTTCACTTTCCTCTCCAAAAAGAAGCCACATTTCTTGTGTAAAATCATTTCCCATCCACTTCTAAAAAATCTAAGTTTAATCACCAAACTTAGTTTTCTATTCCTCACTTCCAAATCTCTCATATCCCCAATTCACATTGACTTCTAACCCTATTATTTAACTCCTTATGTTCCCCTTTTCCCCTACTACTATATCACTATTGTGACAAAGGCCCACAAAATATGTAAATACCCCCCTTTGGCATTATAGCCATATGTTCAATTTTTGGAGAATCATGCAGAATCAAAAGTTTTGTTGTATTTGGTTCATTTAAGGTCAGGGATTAAATTAACATTTGGTTAGTTTAATAACCTATTCCTACCCTTATCCCCTTTACAAACCTATCACAGTGCATACCCGCGCCATTTGCATAAAACCTTGTCAAAAACCCACTTTTTCCGCTTTTCCAAAGTCTATGTTTCGGCGCGCTCACCGCAAAAAACAAAAAAAATATATATTTAAATCCCCGTCGGGACCCGCCGTATCCACCCATCACCTCCGCAGCCCGTCTACCGTCGGATTCGGGCCCTCCCATCCGACGGCCCACGGCAATATCGGACCACCCCCGATGCCCGAACGTTAGCACCCGATATCTGTCAGAGGGTGACGTTAGGGCTCGGGCGCGTGTCGCTCCTGGGTTGTGTCGGGCGGCCTCCTGCCAAAACCACACCTGTACTGTGAGCAGTCCGATATTACCACTTACCGCCCTCCTGTTTCCACCATACGTCACCCATGCATCATTGCCGCTTCAGCATCACATTACCGCCCCATCCGCCATTGCTCCGAGTTGTCCGCCATGTCACCCGTCCACGTAGAATCGCTCACTGGATGCCACATCATCACTCCGTACCTGACCCCACCTGTGACGTCATGCTGACGTCATCCAACAAAAAGCGCCAAAGGCCAAATTTTCCCTATTTTTCCCAAAAAACTTGTTTTTTCGCGTTATTTCCAAAAGTACCCACTGTACTCCTGCATGAGCAATTACGTTGTTTGCGTGCCAACCTTGAAGACTGCTCCCTTGTTGTTGGCGCTTTGAAATTCACCTGTACATCAGCGCCATTGTCCGAGTGCACCCAGGTTTGGTCTTCTAGCACTCAGCATCTTGGAGAAGTTGCCTCTTCGTCCACCATTCCCATGCAGCCTACCAAAACAACTGACCAAACAGCAGACATGGGTAAAGGCAAAGCAGTGCAGCAAGAAGAGTTACCTCCAAGAATGGAAAAGCAAGCAGAGCAGCAGGAAGGTACAGCCAAGGAACCCGCCTCCACAGAGCAGCAGACACAAGAGAAAATACCTCCAAGACAGGAGGTAACAGTTGAGTCCTCTGTTTTACAAACACTTGCTAATGAGGACAGGACAAGGAAAAGGGATAGGCAAGAGGACACTCCTCTTACTACCTCTATGGACCAGCAAGGAGAAAAGAGACAGAGGTTAAACCCTTTTTCTGAGGAGGAATTACCAGAGAGGCCAATTGACAATATGCCCCCTCCTAGCATTGAAACATAGGCCAGTTCCTTACAGCAAGGACAGGACATACCACATGGGACAGAGGTGAGCTCTTCAAGGCAGAAATCTAAGGCGGACTCTAGCATCAAGCAGCAGTTCATAGATATCAAGAAAAGGAATGAGCCCCTCAAACACCAAATTTACAACCATCTCTTGAAAATGGCACCAACTAATCAGCAGAGATTAATGTCTGCTTATGACATTCAAGAACAAAAAAGGACTCTTAGTCATTTCAGGCATACCATGCAGCAACCTCAAATAGCTGCCGATTATATCAGGACTAATTTGGAAATTTTTGCCAAGGACATCCATCCCTTGGATCAAATTGAGCTGCACAGGCAAACTGGGGAAATGATATATTCCACACTAGCTGATAAGACCCTACTAGCACACCAATTACAAAATTCTCTACATAACACTGCTGCTCAACTGGAATTGGAGAAGGCATCATCTCAAGCCAAGGACAACAGAATCAAGTCCTTGGAAGAGATCATTATAGAATTGGGTCATGATCCAAAGGACCCCAAGGGTGTGCAAGCATTATTAAAGAAAAGGGATGAAGACATAGCAGCTATGAGAAAGCATATCAAGCTGCCAGCTAGCCTTCACCCTCAAACTGGAGAGGTGGCAGAGCAAAAGAAGGATCAGGATGTAGTTGCTCTACTCCTGAGTTTATACAAGAGATTAATGGAAACAGAGAGTGAACTAGAGGTAGCGCTAAAATCAAGACAAGGTGAGGCACCAATGCAGCCAGCACAGATATCTGCATCCACTGAAGGCGTGCCACTTTCTACTACTACAGCAGCTCCTCCCACAGGACAAACATCAGAGGCCAGTCCTTCAACATCAGCACCAGCAACAACACCAGATCAGGGACCCAGCCTAAGCATGCAGAACATGATGAAGGAGCTGGAAGCTTTAGAAGCACAGATGGCTGAACTGCAGGATACCAAAGATAAACTTGCTGCCATTGAAGAAAAGTATGATAAATCAAAGCAAACTGTAGCTGAAAAAACAAGAGAGGTAAGAGCTCTTGAGAAGAGAATAAAGGAACTGGAGAAAAAGCTCTCTCTTGATAAAGTTGTAGTTGAAATTAAGAAGATCCTGTGGGCCAATATTGGTCAATCAATAATAGACCAGTGGAAATACATTGAAACTATCCATGAGCATATTGATCTCATAGGCAGGGCCCAAAAATAAAATCAAAGAGCAAGGGCATCTCTAGGCAATATGCCTGAAATAGCCAATAGGATGATCAATGTCCTGAACAATCGTACTGGCCCCCAGCTGGAAGCAATGGGTATCACTAATAGAACTGATACCATTTTACTGGTAAAGAGAGTACTCACTTTGAGAAATCATGTACAAACATTGGATAGAAGATGTCAAGAAATGCAGACAGAGGTGAACAAATTCATTGAGAAAATTACAGCATTACATAACAGAGGTCTTCCCAGCTTAGTAACCAGTACAGGAAAGTTACTATCTCATGAAAACTATGCCAAGAGAGTCAAACATATGCTACAAATCAGATCACTGCAGCAGCAAGTGTCCCAGAGGAAACAGGGCCTCCATCTGGGCAGAGTCTCTACGACAAACTAGAGAATTTGTTTTTTATTGTGAATGAGATCAGACATCTTTTTGAAGTGCCTCCAAACTACTACAAATATACTGAGGCAGATGAAATCTTAGGCATAATCTTAAGACACCAATTGCCTACTTAGGAATGGTGGACAGGAATGATACAAACAATGCTATGAAGAAACAGGTTGTTCACCATATTTTTGTATTTTTATCACAAATCAGCATTTTCACAAAATTAATATATTTGCTCTGACTGGGAAAACAATTGAAAGGGCCAACTCAGTAATCAAGTTTGACCACCAAATCAGATGTCTACAGATGCAGGTGACGGGGTTGAGATAGCCGCACCACGACAAAGCAGTAAAGGGCGTATTACTCAGAATCAATACGAAGCACCCAACCGACCCAGTTTCCCCCAAAAGTCAAAGAATTTCTGACAGAGCTGAAAAGTCATTCATTGTCCATTTAAAGCAGCAATAAATATTGTATCTGCTATTTTTTGAAAGTTGGTAAAGGCAGTTATTGAGAAAATGACTCATCGTTAAGATATTTTGTAAAACGAATGTATATATATCCCCACGCATAATCTTATTGGGGTTGTTGATTTTTCTTCTGGAGAAGCTATGCTGTAATTACAGACTTTAAATATAGGAAGCTAATGGAATTTCTGAAGTTCTGAGTTGTTTGAGGTGTTGTGGTGTGCTTGCTTGCTGCTACAGGATTCCTACACTATTTCATGTCACAATAAGTTTTCTGAACCATCTTTTTATGTATTCCGCTCTTTCATAATCCACTTATACTGTATGTTTCATGTGTTCAACAGTAGAGAAAAAGAATAGTTCAGGATTTGTTCATTGAACACCCTAAACTCAATCTATGCTGTTATGAATGTTTTCTTCAGAACTAGTGATGACTGTGTAATTCTTGATTGCTCACTTTCATACTAAATCTTTCATAGTAAATACTTTTCAGGGATTCTAATCTGCTCCTGAGTGGTATTTCCTTTCTCCACATCACCAGCTTAGTGAAAGATTCTTAGTTGCCTCTCACTGGCTGGAAATAATTCATATTCCACAATTTGAAATTTGTTTCATAAGTATCTATATGGCCCTGCAGTCTCATCAATCTTACTCAATACCCCAAACAACACATAATCACAGACTCCACTGCCCAATGGACTGAACCTCCTGAAGATCACATCTTAGCTGATAGAAGACATCATTCAACCAAAACTTTAAACAAAATTCAGTACATCATAACTAGCCTAAACATTATCCAAACAAAGCTAAATCCTAAAGAGAGATCCCTCTCTGATTGCAGGTAGGCTAGGACCTGTGATCCAAAGATTGGTCTATGGTTACCTCGGCCGTATTCCCTTAGGAGTCAAAGGGAACAACCTGAGTGATAACATAACTGGCGACTCTGCTAGGGAGAACTAATGTTTCAACTGTTGTCTGCTCTAGATAGTGGTTCCAAAATTTAAGCATTCCCTTGACGATTCTAAAAATATTCTCAAAATTACAAAAAACAAGTTCAGAAGCTGGCTCCTAAAAAGAGAACTAGGCATACCAGGTCAAATCCTGACGCAAATCCCCCACCTGTTTTTGACAACCCTAATTTGATTCCCAGGACTCTCAGGAACCAAAAGGAACCAGAAGGATCTGTTGTGTCTAGCCCTAAGGCAGTTCAGCAAAGTTATATCCCAACCCCTATTAAACCATCAGTTCACCTTCATATAACCCATTCTTCCCCTCTTCCTCATCCACTTCCCAAAACATACTGTCTACACCCCCACCCAATACTCAAACTGCTATTGCTGGCCCTATTGTTACATTTGTTCCCCTTCTACCCATTGGCCCACTGAACCCTCCAAATATGGCTAATCGTTATGCTCCCCTTCAGCTACCTGGTAATCCGGAGGCTATGCCTCAGGACTACCAAAGTAAGATCACTTATTTTGATGCAACTAGTACATACACTGCCTTACAGCATACCAAGAAAATGCAAGATTACTTTGAAAATTATGAGATAGATGATGATGATGTCAGAATGAAAATTTTTGTACAAAGTCTGACAGGTGAAGTAAGAACTTGGTTTAGAGCACTTGCTGCAAATTCTATACCTGATTCAGGTGCTCTTTATCAGTCCTTCCTGAACAGATGGGAAAAGAAAAAGGATCCTCTACACATTTTATCTGAATATGACACCATAAGGAGAGGCCCACAAGAAACTGTCTTGGACTATTGCACTAGATTCAACACTATCTATAATGCCATTCCTCAAAATCTTAGACCTCCACCTGATCTTTCCTTAATCAAATTTCCGGATGGGTTTGATGCTGATATGGCATATCAATTAAGAGAAAGAGCCCATGCAACCCTGGTAGACATGCAAAACATAGCTGTAAGTGTAGAGGCAAATCTCATTGCTAAGAGAAACCGGGCAAGAACAGAAAGAAGAACCACTTTTAAGGAAGAACCCTCATCATTTGAGCAAAAGCTAGATGCAATCATAAAAGGTATGGATAGACTTGGGGACAGGGTGGAAACCATAGAAAGAAAATCATCATGGGAAGGTCAAACAAGCAATGTCAGAAACCCAGCCTTTAGAAAGAATCAAAATCCTAATGTTGGAAGGATTGATCCTGACCAACATGTTAGACCTCCTTTCCAAGAAAATTATGTTGAGGCTTCAACATCTAATGAACCTAATGAGGACCCTCACATCAACCTAATGGGTTTGGACAGTGAACATCAGGTCTTCTTAACACAAGAAGATCAAGAGGTTTATAATGACAATCAATTTCACACTAAATCAGGAGAATCATTTGATTTCAGAGAAGGTTATGATGCAGCTGTTTACGAGGTACACAAACAGTATAAACTAAGGACCAGAACGATAGATGTACCTGAACCTCTTAAACCAAAGGACAATAAGTAGTCAAAAAAGACCAATGACAAGACTGCTCTTGCACAATCAGCTGGCAATTCAAACCCAAACACCTCAGAAGTCACTGTGGAGGATATTTCAGAACAACAGACATCTGAAAACCAGCCAGTCCCACTCCTTCCAGCAAGAGTAAAGTCAGATAAAACCCCTGGAAACAAACATGGTACCAATTTTACTCAAAACCATACCAACCATGAACAAAAGATCATTGATAACCCAGCTGAAAAAGAAAAACCTGCTGCACTTAATGCCAAGATGCAAATTGAAAAGCCCTTTAACTTGGAGACAGAAATAAGTAAGCTCAAGATATCAGTTCCTCTTTCGGAATTAGCCAAACATGAAGTATACAGACAGCATATTAACAAGTCACTCCAAGTATCAGATAATAAAGATGCTGTGAATGTCCTAGATGACCAACCAGAGTTGCTGTTCGGCCTTGAGGTTAATGGAAAAATAGAAAGTGGAGGGGTTCCACCCTTCTATGTCAGTTTAAACATTCATGATAAGGTTCTACACAATGCAATGTTTGATTCCGGGGCCTCACACAACTTAATGCCCAAATCCGTAATGGAAAAACTCGACTTAGACATCACAAGACCCTATAAAGATCTATTCTCATTTGATTCAAGCCAAGTCATGTGCTTAGGATTGATTAAAGATTTATGTGTCTCCCTGGTCCAATACCCAACCAAAACAATCTTGATGGATGTAGTGGTAGCTGACATACCTCCTAAGTATGGTATGCTCTTGTCCAGATCTTGGGGGGCCAAACTCCAAGGATCTTTGCAATTAGATATGTCCTATGCAACCATTTCAGTCTTTGGGCAGCCAAAGAGATTATACCGTGAAACATTGATGAAATATGTGGTAAGTAGTCAAGAGAAACCCCAAAACTTCCCAATCTATTCAATACACTATGACATGGATTCATTTATTCTCTACAATGCTGACATCTGCAGCAAGGCATATTCTGAACTATTAATAGCAGCAGAAGCAGAGAAACTAAATGAACAATGTGCCCCTCAAGACCAAAGCACTTTAGGCATAACTGATATAAAGGAGTATGTTGTATTAAGTGGTTTGCAAGAAACCAACCTGCCCATGATCCAATTCTCTAAAGACCTCAATTCAAATCTTGATCATGAAACCTTATGGTATTTAGAATTTGATGGTTCTGTAAACAAGTTAGGAGCTGGGGCAGGAGTCTGGATCCATAATATGCACAATGACCAGGCTAAGGGTCATGCATACAGGTTAAACTTCCGATGTACAAACAATATGGCTGAGTATGAGGCCCTTTTGTTAGGTCTCAAACTCATAAAAAATTTGGGTGCAACCAAAGTTTCAATCTTAGGAGATTCAGATCTAATCATACAACAAATCAAAGGAAACTTTACCACAAATGATCTGAGATTGAGAGCATATAAGGGAGCAGCTATACAGGTACTTGATACCTTTTCACAATCGCAGTTGACTAAAATTTCCAGAGAACTCAATCTACATGCTCACAGCTTGGCAACCTTTGCCAGCACTTGTAAGTTGCCTTTCAAGCCCACTCATACTTTTACTGTTGAAATCAAACACAGGTCTGTAGTTCCAGACAACATCAAAACTGGAAAGTATTTGAGAGTGACACCCAGATAAATAATTTCCTCACTCTAAAAGAGGAATTCTCTGGCATTAACATTGACTCAATTACTGGAGATGACCAACAACAGCCACACACTCTCACACAGAACATATCAGCTGAGACAGCTAATACAGTTTTGCATCCTACCACCTTTAACAGTGAAACCATACAAAAGTTGAGTCAAATAGATGAAGATGAACTCGCTGAAACAGAAGCAGAGGTAATTGAGCTAAAAGATAATTTTATGCCCACAGGTTTAACCCCTTTGGAGGACTTGTTTGATTCAAATGATATCTCAAGAAAACCAAAAAATGCAACCACTAAACGCTGAAATTGAAGATTGTAACATTGGAACTACAAAAAATCCCAAAATGATAAAGCTATCCAAAGCATTACCACCTGATCAGAAACTGAAATACATTGAATTATTCAAAGAGTTCCAAGATGTCTTTGCCTGGAGCTATGAGGACCTCAAATCTTATGATACCTTAGTCATCCAGCACACTATACATTTGAAAGAAAACCAAAGGCCTTTTAAACAAAAACTTAGAAGAGTGAACCCGGTGCTCCTTCCTCTCATTGAAAAAGAGGTGAAACGTATGTATCAAGCAGGAAGCATTGCTCCAATCAGATTCTCAGAATGGATTTCAAACCTAGTGCCTACTAGGAAAAAGACAGGAGAAATCAGACTGTGTGTTGACCTAAGAAATTTAAACAAAGTATCTCTCAAAGACCACTACCCCTTACCCAAAATGGATCATATCCTGCAAAGGGTAGTGGGAGCCTCTAGGATCTCATTATTAGATGGTTTCTCAGGATTCAATCAGATTCTAGTACACCCAGATGACCAAGACAAAACTGCCTTCACAACACCTTGGGGAACTTTCAAATATGTCAAAATGCCTTTTGGGCTTAAGAATGCAGGGGCTACTTTCCAAAGAGCAATGGATATAGCCTTTGCTAAGGAAATTCATGATTTTCTAGTGGTCTACCTGGATGATCTTACTACCTTTTCAAAATCAGACCAAGAACACTTAGAACACTTGAGGCAGGTTTTCATAATCTGCAGAAAATATGGCATATCTTTAAACCCAAAGAAATCACTGTTTGGGCTAGAGGAAGGTAAACTCCTAGGGCATATAATCTCAAAAGATGGTATTAGGATTGATCCAGACAGAATTCAAGCTATCCTACAAGTACCACATCTAAGAAACATCAAAGAACTACAAAGTTTTCTAGGAAAAATCAACTTCTTGAGAAGGTTCATTCCTAATTTGGCTGAGCTCACAAGACTGTTAAACAACATGCTGAAAAAGGACTCCAAGGTCAAATGGAGCATGGAAGCTAGGCAAGCCTTTGAGGATATTAAAAGAGCATTAACAAATACACCAGTCCTAACAAGCCCTAGGTTTGACAGAGATTTCATTATTTTTTCTTTTGCTTCTGAGCATACAATTGCTGTTGTTCTGCTACAGAAAGATGACCAAGGCTGTGAAAAACCTATTGCATTTTTTAGCAGATCTCTTAGGGATGCCCCCCTGAAATATCAGATCATGGAAAAACAAGCCTATGCACTGGTGAAAGCAATCAAGGACTTTAGAATCTATATCCTGTACTCCCACATCATTTCCTATGTCCCAAATGTAGTAGTGAAAGACATTTTGACCCAAGAAGGAATTGAAGGTAGGAGGGGCAAATGGATCGCCAAAATCTTGGAATATGACATGGAAATCAAACCTACCAAACTGATAAAAGGACAGGGTCTAGCCAAGCTAATGGCTGAAACCAATTTCCAAGCCCTTGACATTAATGAACTGGACAATGAACAGGAGATGGCGACTCCACAGATCAACCAAGCCTTTATGCAATCCCCCTGGTATACTGATATATGTTTTGTATTGTTAAACCTGCAAGCTCCTCCAGGGTTGTCCAGAACTAAGAAAAGGTTCTTGAAAATGAAAGCATCAAAATTTTGTATTTTTGACAGTGCTTTGTTTTGGAGAAATCATGAAGGGATCTTACTTAATTGCTTAACATTGGATGAAACTGACAATGTCCTCAAATAATTTCATGTAGGTGACTGTGGAGGACACTTATACTGGAAATCCACAGCTGATAAAATCCTAAGGGCTATTTTTTATTGGCCCTCCTTGTTTACTGATGTAAGAAAATTTGTAATGTCTTGTCACAAATGTCAAATCTTTGAAGGGAAGAGAAAATTGTTGCCTCTGCCACTCAAACCTATTTCAACTAAGAGACCATTCCAACAATGGGGTTTAGACTTTATTGGTGAAATTCACCCCCCATCCTCTGGCCAGCATAGGTGGATTCTGACTGCTACAGACTATTTCACCAAATGGATAGAGGCTGTCCCCTGTAGGCATGCCAATGACTCCATTATCATACAATTTCTAGAGACCAACATCTTGTCCAGGTTTGGCTGTCCAGACAAAATTATCACAGACAATGCTGCCGCTTTCAAGTCCAAGAAAATGATCAACTTTTGCCATAAATATCATATGACCTTAGGTCATTCCACAGCTTATTATCCTCAAGGCAATGGCCTAACTGAGTCTTCCAATAAAAGCTTAATTAATATTATCAAAAAAGTTTTGGAGGAAAACAAAAAGAATTGGCATAAGAAGTTAGTGAATGCTCTATGGGCAGATAGGCTAACTACCAAGAGATCCATTCGTACAAGTCCTTATGAACTAGTTTATGGAATGGAAGCAAGGTTTCCTTCATCTTTAGGTGTTCCTGTAATCAAGTTGCTGCAAGAAATACAAGCTGAGCCAAATGACATTCATAGAAGGATCAATTAGACAATTCACCTGCAGCAAACAAGGGAGGAAGTCTATGATACTGCAAGAAAAGCTCAAAAGAATATTTGACAAAAGAACCAAAGTTGAAGACTTCTCTATAGGAAACAAAGTGTTGAGATGGGATTCCAAGAGGGAGGACAAAGGAAAACATGGAAAATTTGACTTCTTATGGAAGGGACCTTATGTAATTTATGCTGTACAAGGTAATAACACTTATTTTCTAAAGAGCTTGGATGGCTCAAACACTGAGGAAGGCCCAATCAATGGGAGGATGCTTAAGCATTACTTTGATCCCCTCTGATCAAGCACTGCTCAAATGTATATTGTACATAAATTTCTATTTTCAGTATGTTTATTTTCAGCGGGTAGATAAGGGTCCAAATGAAGCAGATTTTGAGAAAAAACTAAGGTGCTGCACTATTTTGATGAATATTATTCACTTTGGCATGAGAAAATAAGAGAAGGTACTTGGAAATTATCTAGGAGATGAGAAACAGTCAGAGAAGCAAGGCAAAAAACAGGGATGTAATTTCACAGAAGATCAGCTTAAGGAGTACTACATGCAAGTTTCATGGATCCAGATGTTCAGTCTTCAACAAAAGGAAAGGTTAAACTGCAGAAAGGTGGAAAAAGAAGGAAATCTGACCTGCTGATCTTGACTTTTCATCTGGAAAAGTCATCCCCAAGTGGAGCCACTATTAGCCTCCTATACCAATAGGGTTTCATATTTCATGATTGATAGTGGAAATGCTAAAAATGATCATCTTTGATGAAGCAAAGGTTCCATTTTTTGGTGAACAAAGCAAAAAAGTTAAAAAATGTAAAGAGGGTATGCCTTAAAAGAATAATCAAAGGGCAAGAAAATGAAATGGTCAAAAGAAAAAAAAGAACTGAAATGAACCCCAAAGAAAGACCAGGAAAGTGGCCAATCAAAATGCCACTGCTATCTTGAGGTATGGCTCAACAGTTCAAGCTGGGCCATGCCATATTTTGAATTGCTTGTTTTAGAGTAGGTAATGAGTACCTGTTCAAACAGTTTAAGCTTGACAGATGATTAGCTGGATAGAGAAAGAAAGGAGCCCACTAGCTTAATCTGGGCCCTTGGAAGACATAAGGGTAGATTTAGATAGGAGGGCAGCAAAAAGAAAAGAGCATATGAGGGTTTGCAAGTCTAAGTGAACCCTCCCTGAAGTAACAAAAAATGCTAGGTTCTAAGTTGGGTAGGTAGCCAAAAGTTGCAGAATCTTGATCCTATTCAGTTTTGGCCTTGATCAAGAAGGCATATGTTAAGCAGTTGCAAATGTATCTATGCAACATTTTGAAGGCAAAATATAGAAGCATGTCTAACTCCCCTTGTTTTCCCCAAAGACTTCTTTTTTCTAACATCCCATGGAGGACTTCAGGACTTTCCTAAACAATCCTCCTTGTATTTCTTCTTGGAAATCTCATGACAGGTTTTCACTTTCCTCTCCAAAAAGAAGCCACATTTCTTGTGTAAAATCATTTCCCATCCACTTCTAAAAAATCTAAGTTTAATCACCAAACTTAGTTTTCTATTCCTCACTTCCAAATCTCTCATATCCCCAATTCACATTGACTTCTAACCCTATTATTTAACTCCTTATGTTCCCCTTTTCCCCTACTACTATATCACTATTGTGACAAAGGCCCACAAAATATGTAAATACCCCCCTTTGGCATTATAGCCATATGTTCAATTTTTGGAGAATCATGTAGAATCAAAAGTTTTGTTGTATTTGGTTCATTTAAGGTCAGGGATTAAATTCACATTTGGTTAGTTTAATAACCTATTCCTACCCTTATCCCCTTTACAAACCTATCACAGTGCATACCCGTGCCATTTGCATAAAACCTTGTCAAAAACCCACTTTTTCCGCTTTTCCAAAGTCTATGTTTCGGCGCGCTCACCACAAAAAACAAAAAAAATATATATTTAAATCCCCGTCGGGACCCGCCGTATCCACCCATCACCTCCGCAGCCTGTCTACCATCGGATCCGGGCCCTCCCATCTGACGGCCCACGGCAATATCGGACCACCCCCGATGCCCGAACGTTAGCGCCCGATATCTGTCAGAGGGTGACGTCAGGGCTCGGGCGCGTGTCACTCCTGGGTTGTGTTGGGCGGCCTCCTGCCAAAACCACACCCGTACTGTGAGCGGTCCGATATTACCACTTACCTCCCTCATGTTTCCACCATACGTCACCCATGCATCACCCATGCGTCATTGCCGCTTCAGCATTGCATTACCGCCGCATCCGCCATTGCTCCAAGCTGTCCGCCATGTCACCCGTCCACGTAGAATCGCTCACTAGACGCCACGTCATCACTCCGTAGCCGACCCCACCTGTGACGTCATGCTGACGTCATCCAACAAAAAGCGCCAAAGGCCAAATTTTCCCTATTTTGCCCAAAAAACTTGTTTTTTTCTCGTTATTTCCAAAAGTACCCACTGTACTCCTGCATGAGCAATTACATTGTTTGCCCGCAAACCTTGAAGACTGCTCCCTTGCTGCTAGCACTTTGAAATTCACCTGTACATCAGCGCCATTTTCCGAGTGCACCCAGGCTTGGTCTTCTGGCACTCAGCATCTTGGAGAAGCTGCCTCTTCGTCCACCATTCCCAAGTATCCTGCCAAAACAACTGACCAAACAGCAGACATGGCTAAAGGCAAAGCAGTGCAGCAAGAAGAGTTACCTCCAAGAATGGAAAAGCAAGCAGAGCAGCAAGAAGGTACAGCCAAGGAACCCACCTCCACAGAGCAACAGACACAAGAGAAAATCCCTCCAAGACAGGAGGGAACAGTTGAGTTCTCTGTTTCACAAACACCTGCTAATGAGGACAGGACAAGGAAAAGGGATAGGAAAGAGGACACTCCTCTTACTACCTCTATGGACTAGCAAGGAGAAAAGAGACAGAGGTTAAACCCTTTTTCTAAGGAGGAATTACCAGAGAGGCCAATTGACAATATGCCCCCTCCTAGCATTGAAACATCGGCCAGTTCCTTACAGCAAGGACAGGACATACCACATGGGACAGAGGTGAGCTCTTCAAGGCAGAAATCTAAGGCGGACTCTAGCATCAAGCAACAGTTCATAGATATCAAGAAAAGGAATGAGCCCCTCAAACACCAAATTTACAACCATCTCTTGAAAATGGTGCCAACTAATCAGCAGAGATTAATGTCTGCTTATGACATTCAAGAACAAAAAATGACTCTTAGTCATTTCAGGCCTACCATGCAGCAACCTCAAATAGCTGCCGATTATATCAGGACTAATCTGGAAATTTTTGCCAAGGACATCCATCCCTTGGATCAAATTGAGTTGCACAGGCAAACTGGGGAAATGATATATTCCACACTAGCTGATAAGACCCTACTGGCACACCAATTACAAAATTCTCTACATAAAACTACTTCTCAACTGGAATTGGAGAAGGCATCATCTCAAGCCAAGGACAACAGAATCAAGTCCTTGGAAGAGATCATTATAGAATTGGGTCATGATCCAAAGGACCCCAAGGGTGTGCAAGCATTATTAAAGAAAAGGGATGAAGACATAGCAGCTATGAGAAAGCATATCAAGCTGCCAGCTAGCCTTCACCCTCAAACTGGAGAGGTGGCAGAGCAGAAGAAGGATCAGGATGTAGTTGCTCTACTCCTGAGTTTATACAAGAGATTAATGGAAACAGAGAGTGCACTAGAGGTAGCGCTAAAATCAAGACAAGGTGAGGCACCAATGCAGCCAGCACAGATATCTGCATCCACTGAAGGCGTGCCACTTTCTACTACTACAGCAGCTCCTCCCACAGGAAAAACATCAGAGGCCGGTCCTTCAACATCAGCACCAGCAACAGAACCAGATCAGGGACCCAGCCTAAGCATGCAGAACATGATGAAGGAGCTGGAAGCTTTAGAAGCACAGATGGCTGAACTGCAGGATACCAAAGATAAACTGGCTGCCATTGAAGAAAAGTATGATAAATCAAAGCAAACTGTAGCTGAAAAAACAAGAGAGGTAAGAGCTCTTGAGAAGAGAATAAAGGAACTGGAGAAAGAGCTCTCTCTTGATAAAGTTGTAGTTGAAATTAAGAAGATCCTGTGGGCCAATATTGGTCAATCAATAACAGACCAGTGGCAATACATTGAAACTATCCATGAGCATATTGATGTCATAGGCAGGGCCCAAAAATAAAATCAAAGACCAAGGGCATCTCTAGGCAATATGCCTGAAATAGCCAATAGGATGATCAATGTCCTGAACAATCGTACTGGCCCCCAGCTAGCAGTAATGGGTATCACTAATAGAACTAATACCATTTTACTGGTAGAGAGAGTACTCACTTTGAGAAATCATGTACAAACATTGGATAGAAGATGTCAAGAAATGCAGACAGAGGTGAACAAATTCATTGAGAAAATTACTGCATTACATAACAGAGGCCTTCCCAGCTTAGTAACCAGTACAGGAAAGTTACTATCTCATGAAAACTATGCCAAGAGAGTCAATACATATGCTACAAATCAGATCACTGCAGCAGCAAGTGTCCCAGAGGAAACAGGGCCTCCATCTGGGCAGAGTCTCTACGACAAACTAGAGAATTTGTTTTTTATTGTGAATGAGATCAGACATCTTTTTGAAGTGCCTCCAAACTACTACAAATATACTGAGGCAGATGAAACCTTAGGCATAATCTTAAGACACCAATTGCCTACTCAGGAATGGTGGACAGGCATGATACAAACACTACTACGAAGAAATAGGTTGTTCACCATATTTTTGTATTTTTATCACAAATCAGCATTTTCACAAAATTAATATATTTGCTCTGACTGGGAAAACAATTGAAAGGGCCAACTCAGTAATCAAGTTTGACCACCAAAGCAGATGTCTACAGATGCAGGTGATGGGGCTGAGATAGCCGCACCACGACAAAGTAGTAAAGGGCGTATTACTCAGAATCAATACGAAGCACCCAACCGACCCAGTTGCCCCCAAAAGTCAAAGAATTTCTGACAAGCTGAAAAGTCATTCATTGTCCATTTAAAGCAACAGTAACTATTGTATCTGCTATTTTTTGAAAGTTGGTAAAGGCAGTTATTGAGCAAATGACTCATCGTTAAGATATTTTGTAAAACGATTGTATATATATCCCCACGCATAATCTTATTGGGGTTGTTGATTTTTCTTCTGGAGAAGCTATGCTGTAATTGCAGACTTTAAATACAGGAAGCTAATGGAATTTCTGAAGTTTTGAGTTGTTTGAGGTGTTGTGGTGTGCTTGCTTGCTGCTACAGGATTCCTACGCTATTTCATGTCACAATAAGTTTTCTGAACCATCTTTTTATGTATTCTGCTCTTTCATAATCCACTTATACTGTATGTTTCATGTGTTCAACAGTAGAGAAAAAGAATAGTTCAGGATTTGTTCATTGAACACCCTAAACTCAATCTATGCTGTTATGAATGTTTTCTTCAGAATTAGTGATGACTGTGTAATTCTTGATTGCTCACTTTCATACTAAATCTTTCATAGTAAATACTTTTCAGGGATTCTAATCTGCTCCTGAGTGGTATTTCCTTTCTCCACATCACCAGCGTAGTGAAAGATTCTTAGTTGCCTCTCACTGGCTGGAAATAATTCATATTGCACAATTTGAAATTTGTTTCATAAGTATCTATATGGCCCTGCAGTCTCATCAATCTTACTCAATACCCCAAACAACACATAATCACAGACTCCACTGCCCAATGGACTGAACCTCCTGAAGATCACATCTTAGCTGATAGAAGACATCATTCAATCAAAACTTTAAACAAAATTCAGTACATCATAACTAGCCTAAACATTATCCAAACAAAGCTAAATCCTAAAGAGAGAGCCCTCTCTAATTGCAGGTAGGCTAGGACTTGTGATCCAAAGATTGGTCTGTGGTTACCTCGGCCGTATTCCCTTAGGAGTCAAAGGGAACAACCTGAGTGATAACACCTACAAAATAAGTAAATTAGCTAGAAAGGCTATCAGCCTGCACAACACTCATGCTAGCTCGGCCTAGCAGTCGATGCAGTCTTGCAGATACTCCCACTATGTGTCTCTTCCAGCACAGTAGCACCTGTTTTATAGTAGCATACTCCAGAAATCCTCGAGTAATCGCTTCGAGGTTTGTGCTCCATCTCAATTAAGGGGTCCATCCCTTCGTCATAGTCAATGCCCACTATTTGATGAGAAACCCACCGTGCTATTGGCGACATTCCAGGTGGTATTTTGGGTCCCACATCTGCTCATTTATCATAAGTGAAGTCTTAGTTTATACTTTTACAAAAAAATCGTAAGACTTGAAAAAAATCCAAAAGACAAGTCTTTACATGCGTTAGTCCACTATTCTCCTGGTAGCAGAGGTAGATCTGGATGCCATCAGAAATATGTGCCAGCATATGGATAGTCATCCACCATGAGTAATGGGCACTGTATCCAAGTAAAAAACTATGGAGGGTAGTGCATCTACTAACCTGTGCCTCCTCAAGGCATGAGTTGACTCCACCTCATTAACCTTGGGTCCTTGGGGGGAGGATCTGGTACCTCTGCCCACTGATACCATAATAGGGGCACTCGCTCTAAGAAGAAATTCACCGGTATTGAGCTGAACCCAAATTTTCACGAGTTTCCCTGCTTCCCTTTGGTCAACTATCTTTTCATATTTTCTAGAAGGCCTCCACACAAGTTGAATATGGTGCGGGTGGTGGTTAGACACTCAATTCCATATCAGAATTAGGATTTTGAACCCCCATATAGGGCTTGCGTCCCAAATACATGAGCTATGGTGAATAGGATGGTGCGTAAAGGAAGGTTTTTGGTGATTGTGGCGATCTTCACCTTCCCACCCCTTGTAATCTCTGCTTCTAGGCAATGCCTCCTAATCAAAGCACTAAGATTCTCACCACCTGGGCGAGATCTAAAGAGTTGGACTCTCTCTCCTCTTCGGGACAATCCTATGATGAAATAGATGTTTGATTCTTCTATTTCCAGTTCCTGGCCTTTGATAATGGAAATCTCTCGATCCACATCCCAAAGACTGATCAAATAAGGCATCAATTCCATTTGATCCCTTAGTCCTATGGTTCTGAAGAACTTCAACAACCCACAATCTCTCAAGGCATTAATGCACTCTGGATTCCAGGTTGCTTGGTGATATTCGACCTCTAGCATATTTATTTCCATTCCAGAACCATGATCTTTTGCAAAACATCATTTAACACTAATTAGAACATTTTCACAGATTGAAATCAAGAATTTTTGCTTTAAAAAGGATTTTTTTCTTCAAAAAATTATGCCTCGGTGCCATCGTGCCTGTTTTTGTAAATAGAGCAATGTCATAGTGGACGTATTTTATCTTGAGAGTGATTATCATGGGTCCAATGACCAAACCCACGATGATCACTGACGCTCAAAAATTTGCAAATCCTCCCTTTTAGCACATAAAATTCCATTAAAAATTCATGAAAATGTGATGAAATGCAAGAGAAAGGACAAACCTCTTACCTGTTGTAGATGGTTCATGAAATGGCGCCTTGAATCTCTTGCAATGGTCACTTGAAAATCAAGAAAATTAGGGCACAAATGCACTTTCAAAACTTAATATGGTAAAATGGTAAAAAATAATGTTACTTTTTGTTATTTATAAGTTTTGAAGTCATTTTTGTCAATATTTTAATAATATTTTATTATTATTATTTCTCAATATCGGTGATGGGTGCGTTTCTTTGTGCATTTATAGGTTCTTTTAGTGAAAATGATTATTTTTTGACTCATTTTGACGAGTTTTTGTTTTATCACTTTTTCAGACTCCTTAAAAATAAACAAAAAAGGAACCCCTCTGGAGTCATCTTTAAACCCTTTTCTGACTCTCAAAAACTGAAAAGATCATTGAGTACTTGTCATTTCAAACTCGTTAAATTAAATGAATTGACGTCACCTCAGTATACCTTTACCCCTTTTCAGGCTAAGATTGACTATTTACGAAAAAGTACACCTTGGTCGACATGATCAAAAGGTTCTCTTGGATATTGTTTTCTACCTTTTTGGGTTCAAGAGACAAATTATGAAAATGGACATGATGGAATTTTATTTTTAGTCTCTTTTTCAAACTCTCTAAATATGAAAAAGACACCATTATGTCAGACTCATTAAAATTTTACAACGAAAGACTCGTCACCATGATGAGACCGAGTTTCTACTTCCTAGGACTTGTAAAACTTACTAGGATGGATTCATTCGAAGAATGAACTTACATGATGAGCATATTCCATCCCATTCAAGCTTGTGATAAAAATAATTGGGGTACTTGCTAGAAATAGCAAGGAAAAATAAAGGTGGAACATCCCTTGTATAGGCAACATGTCACTCTTGAACATGACACTCTTCTACTTTTATGTCGGGTTTGGGATATCCTCACTCAGTCACTTATCCACCTGGGTTTTGGTGATCCATTTTCCCTCTTGTTTGACTATTCCATTTTCATCATGACCTTTACTAAGGATGATGGGATCAACTACCAGTTGTTTTTTCTTATTAGCTTGTTGTACTGCAGGGGTAGCAGCTCTTTGAATAAGAGTTTCCTTGGAATCATTTATCTTTGACCTCAAATTATAACTTTGCTAATCTACAGTTTGTAGAATAGCTTCACCATCCCATTCTTTGTTGCTCTGGTCATTGAATAATGACTTTTCATAGGTAGCTGAGGTCAAGAAGGAAGAATTGCTTTTTTCTTCCAGACAATGGATCTCGTCATATTCTTCAAACTTCTCTTCTTCCATGACTGCATTTTGAAAAGGAGCCTTCACCCTTTGGTCTTCATTGGCATCTTTGTTTCTTTCCAAAATCTGCAACTGCTCATTAGTTCTTCTATATGGATTTGGATTTGGGTTTCTAGGAGCAAAGGTATTAGGAACTCTTCCTTTCACAAGGTGTTGCTCAACCTTTAATTTGGATATTTCAGAGGCTAATGACTCGATCATCTTGGTAATTTTATCTACCTTAGGATCAGAGGATGATCAAGACTTGCCCCTCTGTCTTCTTCTATCAACATTTCCCTTGAGCTTTTCTATAGCCATGATGTTTGATTCCACTTCCAAGGCTACATCCTGCACCTCAGCCAAAGTAGCACATCACCTCTCTCTCAATAGTAGGCAGAAGTTAGAATCAAAAGCACTGGCATAGGTGAGTTTAGCAGAGGTAGTAATGGGTTTTACCTTAGCTGGTATCTTGTTGTACATATGGTTAAACCTCTTATTAAAATCAGACAGTAGCTCACCATTTTCCCTCTTTAAGTTCCCAAACTTAGTGTGGTAGTAGAGGAGATCCTTCTTATCCCCTCAATGCTTTAGAAATGTGTCATCTAAAGCCTCAATATCTGCTATAGATCTTAGGGTTAGTTCTCTGAACCATTTTCTAGGCTCTCCATCTAGGCTTTGGAAAAAGACTCTCATCCACACATCATCTTCACTAATGTCCTGATTATCAACATAGCTATAGAATGACTCAAGATGTTCTTCAGCAGTAACACCTTCAGTCCTACTGAACTTAGGCCTATATTTCTGATATTCTTCAGTAGACATGGCATTCAAAGGAGTGGGCTGTATTAGAGGTCCATACCTAGCAGCTATGATTCTTTCCATTTTGGTAGGTTCTTGTGGATCTGCCATAACTGTGGTGGCTAAAAGAGTATTGGTAGTTTGAATGATAGAGGGCTAAGGAGTGATTGATAAGACTAAATGAGTATGATGGATAGGAGGTGAGGTTTCTTTTGGGCTTAAAGCAAAAGGAAAACCTAAAGAATAGGGAGCTTTATGAATTTCTGAGAGTTTTTCTTCACTGCCAGTATTAAATGCTATACTCTCAACATGTATTTGTTCTATTACAAGCCATTCTTGAATATATATAGGAGATTGTTTAGGTTTACCTGAACCTGATGCTCTTTCTGCAATAGCTTTCTCCCTTTGATGATTTTTTTAGGGTTAGGTACTGGGTCAACTTGTAGCTTCTAAGGATTTCTCCGAGTATGCCTCACAAGCTGAGCCAGAACTATGAAGTGGAGTCACCAAGAGGTTCGACCTTCAGTACAGTCACCAGATAGATGATTACAACCAAAAAAGTGCCCAGACTTTGTCTATCATCAAAGCTGGATCTATGTCATTTCCCAGGGAAGTTGAGCTTCAGTTTCCTCTGCCCGGCAGCGATGCCAATTATGTTAGGACTAAAGGAAGCTCTCCTAGGTTGCAACTCCGAGATACTTGGTAACATATAATCTTCAATTTTTTTTTAGAACTATTGGAATGGATGATGGTTTGGATCAAGTCACATAACCATTTTGGCTCTATTCTCACTCAAAACACGCATGAACACTCTCACCAATACAAGGCTTTAGACCACTAATTCTCAATAATTTATAAATTCAATGGATAGATGGAGAATACTAACTGTAGTAGCAGACATACATAAACACATATGAATGGCCAGCTACAGGGAGTAAATGAGACTTGCAAATCTAATTTATCAATGAAGAGATAAGATGGCAGTTATCTGGCATTAGACAAAATAGAAAACCTGAATAACCTATTCAAGTGCAAGCATAGAACAGAAAAGAGAATGGAAATTGAACATATAATAGCAAAAGAAGTTTATATTGCTAGAATGAAGATGAGAAGCTTGAAGGAATAGAGGAGGAACAATCTCCAGAAGTTGAACCCTTGTTACATCTAGTTCTCAGTCTTTTATAGGCCTTTTACAATGCTCTTGAGATCTCAAAGGCTCGAAGTCTTAATCTGTCTGATATGCCTTGTTAACTGATCGATTCTCTGAAGAGGCAAGCATGGCTTAGAGTTTTTTTACTTCTAACAGAGGAATAACCACCTTTAGGTAGTTTGATGTGCTGTCTGGGAGCTCCCTCATGCCAAAGATGTTCCATGATCACTTGTTGGTTTTGGATAAGCTACACTGTTGATGCCTCATGACATATTATGTTTCGGGTTGTGTTGCGTTGTAGATGCCCATGATATTTCTGTTTCAGGTTGGCTACGGTATCTGCTCCATGATTTCTGTTGTTATGGTTGTGTTGGGCATGTTGTGTCGCGTTGTGCCCTTTCAAATGTTTAGCAATGCATGTGTTCTGTTAACACATAGCATCGCTGCCATACTATTTATATTTTAAATAGAAAATACAGGAATATTGAGAAATCCCACCGCTTTGTGTCCTTTTCAGACTTCAAAGTCCTCGAAAATTGGATATATATCCATTGGGTCCACCTTTGGGGTGATATCACATGTACACCATTGATCTGAGAGTTCTAGATCCAACTGTGGTGATCCATTTCGGGTGCCTCTTTTGTATTGGAGTGAACCACCCGATGAGGGTGGTTTTCTCTCTCCTCGTCTTGGACACATGATGACCACTGTATGGCATCGAGCAGAGCTTGGCCTAAACCACTTATCGCCTTTGGCTCTCCAGAAATCTTACTAGTTTTGTCATTTTTCCTTTATATTAGAAATATGTCGAAACATTGGAAATTATGAAAAAAACGGCCTTGGCGGACCTGAAATTTTTGATATATTTCACTTCCTAGACCCTTTCGGGTCTGGGACTCATTGCTATCGGAGCTTCCCTGTGTTCCTTTGTATTTCATTATATAATGATAATACACAAAATTGCATTGCAATCGGCCCACTTGCGGACCTTAAAATTTATCAAATATTGTATATAATGTCGTCAGGTCCGGCTCATTGGGTCACACACATGCCTGTGCCTAGGCCTTGCCCCATGGTATAGTGCCGATGCGATATATCAATGTGATATATCGATGCAATAAATCGAAACCGCTAATCACTAAATTCCTGGGCCTTTATTTAAATCACTGATACCTTGCCAATGCGACCCACCGATCTGATTATCGGTGATGTCATGCGTCCAACTTTAAGTTGTCCTTTCTGCTCGGCTGATTGCAATTAGCCACTTAGATCTGGGCCATTGATCGGCCAGATCTAATGGCTGCTGTTCATTCCTCTGTTTAAGCCCACGGTTGTGGATTTTTCATGGTTTTCAAGCATTTTTGCCTCCTAATAGTGTATTTCCGCCCTTCCAACGGCTCTCCTCTTGTGTTGATTTCAACCCTTGGATGATTTTGAGCAAATGCTGGAGACTTTAAGAGCATATATGGATACAATTTTGGGCCTTTTGTTAGCGAGGCTAATAGGTGCCTCAGCAGTACTTCGTCTTGCCTCTGTATGGAGCACCATGTTGGATCATCAAGTCTCCCTAACCTTCCATGTCATAATTTACTCTATATCCATTGACCCTGGTTTTGTGTCACAATTGGCCTTTTTGGGTCAACCCATGTCGATTTTGAATGTTTCACCTCGTTGCTTAAAAGGCTTAGCTGTTGACCCACCATGCCTTTAAAACTTTTCTTTACTACATCAGAGAGCTATCAAATCGGGGTTTTACATTAAAGTTCCGTATGGGATGGGAGTGCCTCCCCTTGAAAATTGTGATCACCAGTATGTGGGATTGGGCCCACCCAGGATATCTCAATCACAAATGCAGGAGAGGGCTTTCCTACCATACTTCATAGAGCTTACCGATTTCCCAGACGCAAAACTTTCATAAGACATATCTCATAAAATATCGCATATGGGAGAGTTCCCGTGTATTGCAATGGCAAGTCAGAAGGGACTTCGGTGGAGGAGGAAATTTGACCTGTGCAATCATCTATGTGCAGGATTGGCCCCTTTTTTGCTTATCCCTTGGTCCTTCAACCATCCATGTGAGCACGGGCCAACCCCCTTATCAAAGCCCCCTTTACTACAAATCATAATTGGAGACTTTTATCTGGAGTTCCGACCTTTTACCTTCTATGATCGCTGATCTGTGAGATTGATGATGTCATCAGTGCCACGTGGCACCTCCTGAGTGGTGACATGTGTCACCGAGATATTCTCCCATAGGATATATGAAAATGCCAAATATACATGTCACGTGTCCTCCGTAATTCCACATCATGCTGACATCAGCTACCCTATGTATTCACTGGGACCAATGGTATTCCACCACATTGCCCCCACGGGGGAGAGAGAAAAGGCCCACCTGAATCTAGCTTTTCACTTGATTTTCTTTGTAAATCAGCGTCGGGCCTCCCCTAGTACTTTAATACTATCGATGTATTCCTCCGTAATTCCTTAAGCATGGTATGTTGGACCCACCAATTTCTGATTTACCAATATTGAAGCTCTGCTACATGAAGCATCGAATGCCATGTTGTTACTAAGTGCAATAACATATCGCCGATATGCTTGACTTCTGAGACCTCCGATCTGCGATACACTATGGACTAAGGACCTCAAATTGCAGATTTCCAATATCGGTGATCGTTAATCACAAGTTTGCTCTGGTATGATATTTATAATATCGGACCTCTACTACCTGAATTTCTAAATGCCATCTAGCTTGAATCGCTGATATTTTGATTTGCGACATGCTTCCAAACCTTCGATATGTTCTTCTTTCTTTCCTTTCAAAGCAGCAAAGCCCCTGAACTTCAACTAGACATATCTTCTGATACCAGGGTCCATTTGAGGAGTTCCACATACCATTCAAAAGATTACTTCGAGCACTATCGAATGCATAGGGTCCAATTTAGATTTGAGATCTTTTGTGGCATTGGAAGATGGATTCATACTTCACTACTCTTTTGCAACCTGGGCAATTGAAAACACATTTAGCAGTGAGTGACAACATTTCCTCCAACTGGGACAATGCCATGCTAGAAAGGTGCTAAGAACCTGCAGACAAGTAGCCTTCACCATTGGGCATGGAGTAAAAAATTTAATGGATCTTATATAGCCATAAAATATCCATGAAACTTTTCTCGCAGAGAGTCCTTTCCTCATCAAACTAAAATGCAAAAAAAAAAAATCTACTAACTTGAAAGTAAATGCTCAGCTAGTGAGCTTACTTATATAAAACTCCTATATATGTATAAGGCTCAATTCACCTAAGTTAGTTCAACCCTCCAATGGAGCAAGGCTACCATTTGGGTGTCGGACCTAATGCCTCCCTACTACTGAAATTTAAAAATTAAAATAAGCATGCACCATGAAAAAGCTTCAAATAAATGACTTGATGCATACTCCAAAAATAACCTTTGATGCTGAATTAAGAATGTGCTAATGTAATCAGCTACAGGGTCATAGAGATGGCTGGAAGAATTAGCAGTTGCTTTATTTTCACTGAAATTTTCTGACCAATATCTTCTTGTTCAAGGCAGTCACAAATGTTGTTTAGCTCCTTAGCCTTAGATTTTTTAAGAAAAGCTTGTCGCTGATCGTATTCTACCCATTTGTCAACCGACCAACCCTCTTGGAAATCTACAATATATCTTCATTTTCTGAACTATAAGAGTCATAGACTGGACGACCTACTAAGAATTCCCGATAAGGACCTTCTGTAATAAGTGATCATAGACACTGCTTTGTCCTTTAGCTTCAGGCTCTTCTTGAAGAACTGCTTGTTGGGAGCCTTCTCTCCACTTGCTGATAAACAAATCCCTTTTAACCTCCATGGCCATCTCATCCTCCTCTGAATAATATGAATCATAAATCAACAGAGGTTCTTGATCATGTGCTTGATGTGAAGGATGTGCATTGTAAATTGGACCCTCTTTATTAACTTCCTGGTGGGCCTCCTCTTCTTCTGTAGCTTCCCATGCCTGGGAGTGTTGTGGCTCCGCACCACTTGAATTTTCGATAGAGTCATAGACATCATAAGAAGGAGATACATCGAATTCAGCCGAATAAGACCCCTGAGGGTTTATTTGCAGCTTGATGGTGTTTCCTTCTTCTCTTTCTTTCTCATTGGGTGATGCTTCTTGATGCAAGTAGATGTTTTCTTGGAGTGGATATCCACAAACATCTTTAACAGGGTCATCGACCTCAGGAATGTCTTCATCATTAAAACGTGTACAATAATATTCAATTAAAGCATTCGATGGATATAGTCTTTTGCAATAGTGATTGAATGCTATATGAAAACGTTTTAAGGAAGATATTCTTCCACGAGGTATTGTTTTGTACCATAATCTAGCATCCTCATCTAAAGAATACATGAACAATTTCATTTGTACATATTCAAGAAAAATACCCTTTTGTTCCATGCATTCATGAAATTATTTGAGGTGTTGGTCAGGCCTTCTATCTGTGCTTCCACTAAATGTGGGAAAATAGGGATACCATTCATGAAACGAGGGGACATGATTGGGATAACCAACAATAGAAGAAAAATCCAATGGGGAAAATTTGTTGGCCAAGAAATCGAGAATGGCCATTTTGAAAACCTTCCAAGATAAGTGATTTCGGGTTCAAAGGTAGGGAATGTTTTCAACTGCTCTAGCATCATAGTGAGTATGATGTTGCTTGAAATCCAGGATGATCATATAGGGATATGGATAGTGGATTTCGCAGGATGTTTACCATAAAATTGAATAGTGGAGTCGCCAAGGTGAGAGATATTCAAAATCACACTTCCCTTTCTCACCTAACAAAGGGAATGTAAAAAAAATTCGTACCCAGGGAAAAATATTCTAATCTGTTTCCCGAAAACATCAAAAGAAAGATATTTCTTTTAACAATACTTGTAGCACGTGTGCTTTATGGGACATAGAAAGATTCCTAGAGACAGCCTCTGGGTTGATTATAGACCAGTTCCTAGGACATATTAAATAGAGGAGTGCATGGAATATTTTCAATAGGGGATTTCGGTTGCATTCCAATTGTCACGAATTTTAAAAGGATAAAACAGGTCTTGGTTAAGTCAGCCTTCATGAAGGTAAACTCAAGCCAAAACATGGACCCAAATTTCCAGGGGCTAAATCAGGCCAACCCCAAAGAGAAATGCCTTGTTCTGGTGGCCGACACACAACAATAGGAAACTTAATATTGACATTGCAGTAAAGTGAAGAGGAGAAGAGAAAGGAGGGGATTCAATGCATAGGGCTATAACATAATCCTAAGCAACAATGTCCTCACAGAGATATGGAAGATTGAAGAGGTGGAATGGTAGAAACAGTGGAGTGAAAAAGGAGGTTTTTAGGCCATATACCTAATGGGTACATTTGTATCCAAAAGCTCAAGGAAATATGGGCATATTATAGGTATGTAAGTAAATATTTAACTAGCATAGGTATTGTTGCTACTTGGTAACAAATATACAATCATGAATAAGGGGAGAAACTGACAGCTTGACTACACTACTTCAAAGGGCGAAAAACATACATGAAGTGATAAACATAAGAGGAAACATACTACACATTGATCTACTTGGAATCACTGGAATAGGTTCATTAATACTTGAAGGGTCCCAATAACCAGTCCATTACATTCAACATGAGTAACGTTCAAGTCCCCCATGAGCAAGCATTTAGAACCAAAAATGGAACCATCGAATTTAGAGCACTGTGGGTGCAGAATTACGAAACCTATTTTAAGTGTTTCCCCCCCTTATTTATATAGAGAAGGGGGGGGGGGCTTTGAATTAACAATTTACAAAAATATCTTCACCTGAGCTCTAGATGTCTCACAGAATAGTTGTCTTAGCATGCAAGGCTTTGCTACCCAAAAAATGATTACAATTGAGATTTGATCCCTTCTTGGAAATAAACAAAAATTACAGAATAATCAGAAAGAAATAAAATTGAAAGATGATGAGAGGAAGTATCCCTCTGTTGTTCCTGTGAAAAAACCTAGTCAGGCCACGTCTTTGTCATCTTCCATCCCTCTAGCTACTCAGCTAGTCCCATCGCTTTTGCCATTACTGCTAAGATAACTCGTTCTTCAAAACTAGGTGCGGTCATCTTATCAGTTTAATACCATAGTACAAATGCAGAGGGCACCTGGGAAGTACTTCATCTTCCCTCTGTATGGAGCACCATCCTGGATCATCAAGTCCCCCTGACCTTCCATGTCTTCATTTACTCTGTATTCATTGAACCTGGTTTCGTGTCACAGTGGGCGTTTATGGTTCAACCAATCCCGATTTTGAATGCTGCACCTCCTTTCTTAAATTCCTCAACTGCCGACCCACCATGCCTTTAAATCTTTGCGTTACTACATCATAGAGCTATCGCGTCAGGGTTTTACATTAAAGGTCCTTACGGGATGGGAGTGTTCGCCTTGACAATTGTGATCGCTAGTATGTGGGATTGGGCCCACCTAGGATATCTCAATCACAAATGCAGGAGAGGGCCTTCCCACCATACTTCCTAGAGATTTCCACTAGTCTAGATGTGAAACTTCCATAAGTCATATAACATAAAATATCGCATCCGGGAGAGTTCCTGCATATCGCAATCGCAAGTTGGAAGGGACTTCGGTGGAGGAGGAACTTTGACCTGTGTGATCGCTGATGTGCGAGATTGGCCCCTTTTGTGCTTAGCCCTTGGTCCTTTGACCCTCCATGTGATCACAGGCCAGCCCCCTTATCGGATCCCCATTTACCACAAATCACAATCAAATACCTTTAACTAGAGTTGCGACCTTTTATCTTCGTCGATCGTCGATTTGTGGGATTGATGATGTCATCAGTGTGACGTGGCACCTCTTGAGTGGTGACATGTTTGATCTGAATTTAATTAGGAACACAAAAAATTACAGAAATAACCATAAATATAGAGATGTAATAGAAATAATACTTCATTTCATTCATGTAAAATACTGAAATATGCTTACAAATAGAAATTGAAATAAACTAGCTAGGGTGATGGTAGCTTATCTCTGAGCAGGGATGTGTGGCTACATGCCTCTGAACTGTCTTACAATGAGGATCAAAGGCCTATTTATTATTGAGAAACAATGGAAAACCATAAACATCCAATAGCCTAACCCTAGGAGATGAAGCAACAAACTATGGGCCCCGTTTTGGGTAAATTGGTACATCAACTTCCCTAGGTCGTAACTTTGGCATACGATCTCCATTTGACACCCACAACACCTCGTTAGAAAGATATATCCAAGGAATACAACTTTGGGAAGAGCAACATTGGTCCATGGTTCCATGTTGCTCATATTTTTCTCAAAAAACATCGTTTAGAGCCTCAAAACGACTTTGGAAGTTTAGGACCCGAAAAATGGCTAAAAATTGTAAACTATGCTACAATTAAGGAAACTGAAAAACTAAAAGAGATAGTTGTGGGGATCCAAGTGGGATAGGTGGGTGGCCACCAACATCCACTAGTATCATTCCTCCCCCCTTAGGAACCAATGGTGCCCATTGTGTTGAGTTCCTCCATGAGATGAGGAAACTTCTACTGAACTTGGTCCCTAATGAGCTATTCTACAACCTCTGATGTGTCCAGTAATGGTGGGAAGCCTGGTCGAAGGAGGTCCACATTGAAAAATTTGTGGAAGTGAAGGAATGGGGGAATGATGTGTTCCAAAGCATTGTTTCCCACAGCCTTGGTACTGGTGTAAGGACCATATCGGAGTGGTCTAAGCTTCTGATGGGCTCTTGTAAGGTATTCTTTCTACAGATGCAACCAGAATTTGTCACCCTCTTGAAACTTTTGTGGTTCCTGACGCTGATCATGTCACTACTTGTACTTGGCATTTTCTAAAATGGAGTGACAATATATCGACCTGTTGGGTAGAGGTGCTCTAGGAGTCAGATCGAATGTATGCTTGACCTGATAGTGCAATGGTACCCCTATGCATGAGGAGAAAATGTCCCTGTCTTCTTTCATGACCATATCCACCTTCTTTTGCTGCATGGAGGAACCCTTCATGGGGGCCATGGATGTGGGTATTATCTTCCCATTACTTTGAGGGTGAACCAGATAGAAAATAAATTTCCTAGTCTGGGAGGTGATCTTAGTGCCTTTCTTAGTAGATATCAAAGAGGTGGCGGTAGGTGGGGCTACCTCCAGTATCCTGTATTATGAATTACCCAAAGAAATAATAACAGCGTAAGGCCTTGACTCATGCACAACATGTCACTCACATAAGTATGGTTGGCCTAATAATACATCTCAAACATCAAGAGGTGCAACATCACACAATACTTCATCTGTGAAGGGCTTCATGTTGTAGGGAAGGCGACACTCCTAGCGAACTCTGAGATCTCGTCCTTGGTGAAGCCCCTCGATGTTGTACGGTTGCAGGTGTGGGATGGTTGGTAGTCCTAGCCACTTCATGACCTTTGCTGAAATGAGGTTCTTTTGGTTGCCACTGTCAACAATGGATTGCAATGGCGAACCCTTCACCCACATTTGTGAGTGGAAGAGACACTCCCCGTCCTCTGGATCTTTGGGCTCATTCTTCTATACCTTGGCGGTGGAAGTAGATGCGTTGCCATGGGTAGTCGCTAAAGGATCTAGGAAAAGTTGTCCATCATCACATTCTTTTGTCACTCGAGGGCCTCTTCGAGCAAGATTTTGATAGGATCTCCTGCCCCCTAATATTTCTATTCATCCACCATGGGAGGCTTTTGGGATTTGCGAGGCTGGTCTTGCAAAGGTTCGACCAGTTCAAGCCCTAACTCCTTATATGTCGACATCGTTGGGGACATGCAAGGAAAGACAGAGAAAGAGCAGACCGCTCTGATACCACTAATCCATATTTAAAAAGGAATGCAAAAAATTATATATATAACCATACATATAGAGATGGATCAAAAATAATACTTCATTTCATTACTGTAAAATACAAAAATATGCTTACAAACATAAATGGAAATAAACTAGCTAGGGCGACGGTAACTTATCTCTGAGAAGAGATGTGGCAGCTACATGCCTCTGAACTATATTACAATGAGGTGCGGAGGCCTATTTATTGTTTATAAACAATGGAAAACCCTAAACATCCAAAAACCTAGCCCTAAGAGATGAAACGCCAAACTTTGGGCCCCGTTTGGGTAAATTGGTACATCAACTTCCCTGGGTCATAACTTTGGCATACGATCTCCATTTGACACGCACAATAGCTCATTAGAAAGATCTATCCAAGGAATACAACTTTGGGAAGATAAACATCAATATATGGACCCATGTTGCTCCCGATGTCCCCAAAACAATGTCGTTTAGGGCCTCAAAATGGCTCTGGATGTTTAGGACTCGGAAAACTACTAAAAATAGTAAACTGTGCTACAATTAAGGAAGCTAAAAAACTGAAAGAAACAATGGTGGGGGTCCAAGTGGAATTGGTGGGTGGCCACCAATATCCACCTGGATCATAGGCATAAGAGAGTGTTGGATGTAGTGCATTTCATTAAACACTTCATATGCAAGTTATTCTTTAAAATCTCCTCATATAATAATTTCATAAAACTCTTTGCATGTAGGCCTCTCCACAAACACTTGATTTCGATCCTTGTGATGGGAAATAAATGGTTCTTAAGTAGATGATCTGTAAGATTCCATGGATATTCCATTGGATAGTTTTTCAAAACAAATCTACTAAAATTATAATTAAAAATATAAAATTTATATTATAAGGGTTTATTTCTCTTCAGATTTCTGGATTTATAAATTAGTCTCTATTGTATATGCATGAAAATTATAACTATGCATAAAATAGAAAATAATAAAAGAAACTCACAAACCACAATAGACACAAAATATATCATGGGAAACCCTTTAGGTAAAAACCCAACTGGAACACGACGATGCTCTTCTCCCTTTCTCCAAATAGAAAATGGTTTCAAGTGCAAAGAAGTAAGGCCTATGGACTGTAGGCTATTACAATGCATAAATACTCTCTATGTACTTTGTCCTTATCCATCTCAGATACTCTGCTTGTCTATGGAACAAAATACATTAAAATATAATGGAACCAATTTTCCTCCTAGTGGCCTGGTTATGACATAACTTGATAGGCTACTAATGGTTATGTTTGACTTCTCGAACTCTTAACTAGAGTTACAATATTGAATTTTCTAGAATTTTATTCAACACAATCATGTGGCTAGGCCATTTTCCATGAGTAATGGGGACTAACGTGGCATCCTTTCAATCTATGGTGGACAAAACAGGAAGGGTTAATTTCTGAGTGGTACAATATTTTCATGTGGACCCTAGTTGAGGTGATTCTTACGTCATTGGAAATGCTTCTATGTGTAGAATAGGAAATAAATGTTTTGCAATCATGTGGAAAAGATATACCCCCATAAAATATTGTTTGATGCCTCAAAATTCCCCAAAGTGTTTTCTACCCCAATTTTCCAAGCTACATAACGTTGGTAAAAATGGCTTTGTGACATGATTACTCCACTTTTTCACACTAAAATCATCTAGATGGATGAAAAATATAGTGATCTAATCCAGATCACAGCTCAAAATGTTTGGAGGATTTTGTCTCCAAAATTTTCTACTAAGTAAGGGAATTATTCCTTTACCTTCTCTCGGGTGTACCATTTAGCCTTTCCTGGAAGTTGTCCATTCAACTCAATAGAAAAAAGGTCATGTTACCCATGTCTTGTAGTTCAGGACTTATTCTACAAAATTTTATCCTCTATTAACTCTGCTTGATCATCTAGAGCCAAATCCTCTATAGAAGGTACAACTTGTTCCTCTTCTTGATCTAGCATTGAAGACTCATAGAGTTTTATATTCTATGAATTCATAACTAGGTAAATGCACATGTATGGGGGCATACTAAGTATATAAGAATTACCTCCCACATTTTCTAGTATCTCAAAGGGATCATTTTTTAGACCCTTGATTTTCTTACAAGGACCCTATAGACTCTCTTTTTTTAACTATATCCATACTCTATCTCCCTCCTTGAACGACTTCTTTGTTCTATGTTGATATTTCCTGGACTTATATTTTTCCTATGACTTCCATAGTGCCTCTTGTACCTACAAATGGATCTACTTCACCTTCTCAAAAAAAAATCAGCCCTCAAGGCATCCCTTGTAATATCCTCCCTCACAACTCCTTGTTGGCAATATGAAATTGGGACCTACTAGTGGAAGTGTAGACTGCTCTATTATAAGACTATTATATATACATATAAGATTTTCATCCTAGGTGATATCCCTTATTGTTATAGCAAGAATGTTGTAACTCCAAAGGGTCTCAACTTTAACTCTCAACTTGGGGTTCATACAAACTTAAGAGGGGTCAAAACTATGTGTCAAGATGTAATGTTTTCTTATTTTTTTGATATTATGAAAGTGAAAGAAATTGAAGAGAAACCGAGTTACACAAAATCCATTATATTGTATATGCTATAGGAAATACTCAATGATTACAGGAAAGAAATAATAATAAGAAAATCCATTATATTTTCAGAAAAATTAAGTAAACCAATTCAATATTGATGAAATAAAATAAAATCCAGTCTATTGTGCATGAAAGGAAAACTTGCAGCTGAAAGAAAGCATTGAAACACCAAACCCTAATTTATAGAAAAAACATTTTTGCTACAACAACTAGGTGAAATATTCTATTAGGTGTATGGGCTTCCAAATTCCATCCTTAGGGTCTTAAAAACATTGCAACATTTAAAGGAAGGTTAATTATTATTTGGATGCAAATATACATGAGATTTTGATGCAAATTGTTGGCTACTACACGAGTTCCTGTTTTGCTACCTGAGACAATCCAGTGGGCAACAAAAGTACTAGAGATGTGGTTTGAAGGAAAGGTGAGCTAAGGGAAGGCTAAAGTATGGTAAAGGGCTCCTATACAAATCCTTACACCTATGATGGAAAATTTTATTCATCAAAATAACAATCCTATGGTTTCGTGTAGCTCTACAAAATAGAAAATTATGCAATAATGACACACAAAATAGTATGGAGAAAAAGTAAAGAACAACTATATAAATAAAATAATGCATGGGAAGGAATTTCAACTCCATAAAACTATTATTGCTAAATTTACTAAAACAAGATGCAAAAAATAAGGTTTGTAATAAAAATTATGTTTAGAAATGAGATTACGAAAATGGTTGATTGAATTCATGCATGAAAAGGTAAGTGTAAAAAGAGGGGTCTTGAGCACCTAGGGTGGGACATAACCCAAGGACACTTATATATCTAAATATTATAGTCTAGGAACTAAAAATGCTTCTCATTGATAAAAAAATGTGCTCATACATTATAGATTACAGGACCAAAATTCTTAGCCTAATGCCTCTACTTGACTACAACTGACTTCCTATTTCGAAAATTTGACTCCTAGTGGGCTACTTGAGCCCTTGATTTATGCAAAATAGTTGAGGGGAAACATTCTTAAAGAGATGTATTTAACAAAATTGCATCCTCTATCAACTGCACTTGAGCATTTAGAGCCAAATCCTCTATAGAAGGTAGGACTAATTCCTCTTTTTGATCTAGCATTGAAGGCTCATAGAGTTTTAGTTTCTCTACATTCATAGATAAGTAAATGTCCATGTATGGTGGTATACTAAGTGTATAAGAATTATCTCTTACCTTTTCTACTATCTCAAATGGACCATTGATTTGAAAATGTTTGATCGTCCTCTGACACTTTGCAAGCTTTTAAAATGTATTTAGTTCATAATTTATTCACATATGAATAGTCAAATTTTAATGAACTTAAAGATGAAAAATATTTCAAAGCATAAAAATGACATAAAGCAAGAGACACAACCAGTTGATGATGGAGTTCACCCCTCTCAAGCTATGTCTCCAGGCATTCCTCAAAGGCTAGGCCACTTTATTGTCCTTGCTGCAAAGTGAGAACATCAATAATATTTGTCTTGTAGAGTCAAGCTGATGATGGAGTGTCAATGTTTCCCTTCAGGAAATGTCCTCCTACAATGAACTCCCACCCTTAAATTGACTCAATTTTACAAAGAGGCAATTACGCCAATACAAGGAGGACTAAGAAACAATGGCCGTCGTACTCAACTTGAGATCAAAATGATATATGTCAGCTTCCAAAGGTCTCTTACATCAACTTCACCATTCTATAATGTGATAAAAATAGTAAACTGTGTTGCAATTAAGGAAACTGAAAACTGAAAGAAGCAATGGTGGGGGTCCAAGTGGAATTGGCGGGTGGCCACAATATCCACTTGGATCATTCTTCCCACCTTAGGAAGCAATGGTCCCCATTGCATTGAGTTCCTCCATGAGATGAGGAAACTTCTGCTGAACTTGGTCCCTGATGAGCCACTTGCTTTGGTGAAGGAGTTGGCATGCATTGACAACTCGATACAATTGGATATTCTGTGGGTGAGTGCGCTTGATCTGTGTGTCCATGATCTAATCAGTTGTATCTTGTTCCATGCAATCTGGATTTAACTCTATGGGTGTGAGTTGTTCTGCAATGTCAGATCTGGCTAGTAATGGTGGAAAGTATGGCCAAAGGTGGTCCACATTGAACGCTAGGTGCAAGCCAAGGAATGGGGGAATGTTGAGCTCAAAAGCATTGTCTCCCATAGCCTTAGTAATGGTGTAAGGACCATATTGGAGTGGTTTGAATTTCTGATAAGCTCCAGTAAGGTGATCCTTTTGCAAATGCAACCAGAATTTGTCACCCACCTGAAACTTGTGTGGCACTCGATGTTGATCGTGTCACTGCTTGTACTTGGCATTTGATTTCTCCACAATGTCATGGACTTGTAGGCGAATATTTTGGATGTTCTCAATGAAGCTATTTGCCTTATCTGTTTCAGACTGGACATGAGCCGAATCTGCATGAGTAGATGCAAATGGCATGGCCACATCAATGGGACATAATGGCTAGAATCCCAAGCTCACCTGAAAAGGGTTGTGTCCAGTCGAGTTGTGGAGGGCTCGGTTGTAGTTGTGCTAAACATAGGGGAGGCTCTTGTCCCATTTGCGTGGATGCTTTGAGTTGTACATGTGCAGAATGTGTATGATCATCCTGTTGACAACCTCTGTTTGGCCATCAGTTTGAGGATGGAAGGTTGTGGACTTAGTGAGTTTGGTGTCCAACATCGACCAGAGACTAGACCAAAATGTACTAAAGAACCTGTTGTCCCAATCTGAGATGATAGACTGCAGGATCCCAAAGTGTACCCACACTCATTCAAAGAAGAGTTTAATAGTGGCTTCTACTGTAATATTCTTCTTACAAGCCACGATAATGGCCATCTTCAAGAACATGTCAATGACCACAAAAACACAGTCGTTTCCATGCTTAGTGGAAGGAAGGCATGACATGTAATCCGTGGAGATAGATTCCAAAGGTCGACTATGGGTAGGAAGATGGGTATAGATGCCTTGATTCCTGATGGCTGATTTGGAAATGGTGCAGGCAGTGTATGACCTGATGTACTTCCCGACATCTTGTCGAAGATTCAGCCAATAGAAATACTTCTGCAGTAATGCCACTATTTTCTCGTGTTAGGTCCCTATAATACTAGTGTAACCACTTATTGTTATTAGTACAACCCCCTTTTATATTTTTGTGCCCATGTAGTCCCATATTTTTATTATTGTGCCACATAGAAGCCCACTATAGCTACTATTGTGCCCTTACATTATTATTGATATGTCTGTTCTGATTATATTGTGACCCCTTAGACTCCTATATCTAGAAAGGAGGTCTTGTCATTTGTATCATCTAATAATTGTTCATTTGTGTAATGTAAAGGAGGTTTCCCCCTCGAAGAGGCTTATTTATAAGGTGTTGATCTATCTTTTCTATCTTTTTGTGAGCTGGTTTCATAACAGTTGGTATCAGAGCTTTGGATTCTAGGGTTTTGCTACTCCAAATAGGTCATCGTGGAATTTCCACTATAACTATTGTTGTGTGATGTTTCATAAGATTAAAAAAAACCCATTGGAGACGAACTCGTTCTGAACCTCGGGTCCAAATTTCAG
Source organism: Pinus tabuliformis (assembly GCA_031772625.1). Taxonomy (NCBI): domain Eukaryota; kingdom Viridiplantae; phylum Streptophyta; class Pinopsida; order Pinales; family Pinaceae; genus Pinus; species Pinus tabuliformis. The sequence goes on along the minus strand of CM062816.1, from coordinate 318,009,194 downwards.
ATCTTGGCCCACTACATTTTCGGATATATGATCCGAGGACATTAGGGTTTTTGCAGACTCCTAAGTTACATCCTAAACAAGTGACCTTGGGAAAATCATCATAATTCTCTCTCTCTGAGCATTACATTGAAATTTCATAAGAATTTACAGAAAGAGAATAGACTATGTTTTGTTTGGGTATAATTTTAAGAATCTATGGTTGAAATAGTGACACATGGCACTTCGTACAATTTCATTCTACTAAACTAGTCTATAATCAGGTCACTGTGGGAGATTTGGCATAAAGCTGCCTTAGAGAATCCAATAGATTTGGCATAAAGTTGCCTTAGAGAATCCAATCGTGATCAGACTTGAGGGGTTAGAAAGAGGATTTAGAGAGATATTACAAACCGAAATTTCTGAACTTAAAGATCCAAAATTGCAGAGTTACAGTCATTTCAAGATTGAGCTCCTAAAATCAAGAAAAAGTGAGATGAGGAAGTTTGATGGCAAGGATCCAGTAAATTGGATACTACAAGTGGAGAAATATTTTGATCTACATGGTGTACCACTGTTATAAAAGGTAAGTATTGCATCTTCATATTTAGAACTAGATCAATTTTTGTCATATAAAGAGCTTTGTTCTCGTAAACCACTTGTTACGTGGTCAATTTTGATGAAGGAAATGATAGCACATTATGAGGATACAAAGAGAAACACCTTCTTTAACCAATTGATAAATCTCAAACAAAAGTGTTTAATGGTAGAGCACAACAAGGACTTTCAAAAATTGGATATAAGGGAAAATGATATTCCAGAGAAGTAGAGGATTGATGTCTCCATAGGGACTTTAAAGGATAACATTGAACATGAGGTTCATCTTTGGGAACCTAATTCATTGGAGAAGGCGTTAAGGTCGGCAAGAAAAGTGGAAAGAAAAATTATGACAATAAGAAATTCTATCCCTCACAACTATAAAGATAGAATTGTTGTTTCTCCTAGCCTTCCACAACCTACAAGGGTGACACCACAACAATTGGAAGAAAAAAGAGCAAAAGGACTTTGTTACAATTGTGATAAAAAATACATTAAAGGTCATAAGTGTGCTGAGAAGAAATTATTTAACATCGATTGTGAAGAGGAGGAAGAAAAGGATCAAGAAACATTAAAAGAAGAGGATATACACCAAGAACCAACCCCAGAGAAAGAAGAAATGAATCCGACCATATCTCGTAAAGCATTGGCAAGAATTACCACTCCTCAAACTTTCAAGATTGAAGGACATATCAAGAAGAAAAAAGTTCAAGAAGTGAAAGATCACATCGATAAATAAGAAATGAATCCGACCATATCTTGTAATGCATTGGCCAGAATTACCACTCAAACTATCAAGATATAAGGACATATCAAGAAGAAAAATGTTCAAGAAGTGAAAGATCACATCGAGCATAAAGAAATTAATTTGACCATATCTTGTAATGCACTGGAAGAAATTACAACTCCTCAAACTCTTAAGATAGAAGGACATATCAAGAAGAAAAAGATTCAAGAAGTGAAACACATCAAGCATCAACAACAAGTTCTCCAACATTGAAAGGATAACAAAAATTTGGTGCAAAATAGAATTAAACAACAGGCAAATCAACATCACAGTGAAAGAAGTTTTGATGTAGGCTATTGGGTATTTTTCAGCTACATCTCAAGCAAGATATTTATGAGAAGGAAATGTTGGAAATACTACATGCACTTAAGAAATGGTGACCTTACCTAATGGGAAGACAATTCGAGGTAAAAATGGATCATGATAGTCTTAAATACTTTTTAGAACAAAGATTATCTTTAGAAGAACATAAAAAATGGGTTGCAAATATGTTGGGTTATGACTTTGAAATCATCTACAAAAAAAGAAAGAAAAATGTTGTTTCATATGCACTCTCAAGAAAGGATGAGGATGTGGAAGCATTGTTTTGTGCTATTTCTGTTATCCAACTAGATTGGATAAATGAAGCAAGGGATGAATGGAAGAAGGATGAATAAGTGTGGCAACTCATTCAAAAGTTGCAGAAGATCCTAGTTCAAACAATATTGCCAAAACTTGACAAGGAAAGAAAAATCATATTGGAACCTAGAGCAGTCATAGAAACAAATACCCAACAGCTATGAAATCGATCAATTTCAAAGTATGTCATCAAGTGGAAGAACTTACCCGCTTAAGATTCCACATGGGAGGACAAGAAATTTATAAAGAAGCATCAAGAACTTCTCAAGCATTGAGGGAAACACTTTTTGAAGGAGAGGGGCATGTTAGGTCCCTATAATACTAGTGTAACCCCTTATTGTTATTAGTACAACTCCCTTATTATATTATTGTGCCCATGTAGTACCCATATTGTTATTATTGTGCCCCATAGAAGCCCACTATTGTTACTATTATGCCCTTACATTATTATTGTTATGTTGGCTCGGATTATATTATGACCCCTTAGACTCCTATATATAGAAAGGAGTTCTTGTCATTTGTATCATCTAAGAATTGTTCATTTCTTTAATGTAAAGGAGGTTTCCCCCTCAAAGAGGCTTATTTCTAAGGCGTTGATCTATCTTTTCTATCTTTTTGTGAGTTGGTTTCATAACATCCTGACCCCGAAATGCCCAACAACCCGACTGTAGTGTGCTTCCCAAATCATCTTGGCACGCTCGCTTGAAGGAACACAAAGGTGACCCAGGTGGCATAACAGAGCATCCTAGAGGTGAAAATCTACAACATGCTGACCCTCCAAGAGTGTCTAGTATGTGCAGTCAAATTCTAGGTCACTTATGTAGAGAAGAGGCCAATCAGAAGTCTCGTGCCCACAAGAGTTGAGCACCGTGGTTAACGCCATGATCAGTGGTCGACTGAGGCAATCTACAACATTATTGGTGCTACGCTTCTTATACTTGATATTCAAATGGAACTGTTGCAACTATGTGGACCACTTCTGATGGCAATCATTCTGCAATTTCCCTTGGGTTTGTATGAACTGCAGGGGCTGGTGGTCTGTGTGGATGATTGTTTCCTTCCCCAAAATGTAATGCTTCCATTGTCGGCAGGTCTGCAAAATGGAATACATCTCTTTGTCATAAGCGGAATACTTCTATAATGTCTCTAAGAGTGTCTCACTATGACATGCCACTGGATGCCCGTGTTGAGTAAGGACTACCCCAATAGCATAGTCAAAGGCATCTGTCTCGACCTCAAATGGTTGTTGCAAGTCTGGTAATGCGAGAACAGGTGCCAAGCAGAGGCGATTTTTCAACTCTGTGAATGCCTTCTGTTGAGATTCAGACCAAAAGAATTATTATTTCACTCCTCCCTTAGTGACTTGACTCAAGGGCCAAGTGTATGAGAAGATCCCAACACAAACTTGTGGTATAAGTTGGCAAGACCTAGAAAGTTGCGAAGCTCTATCAGAGTGGTTGGAGATGGAAAATCCTAAATGACTTGGATGTTAGCTAGATCCACATGCACCTCCTGTTCATCAATAATGTAACTCAAATACTGAAACTGGGTCATTCCAAAAGTGCATTTCTCCAAATTGGCACATAACTTGTGTTGCCACAGTGTTCGGAGGACCTATTGGATGTGGGGGAGGTGCTCTTCCCAACTCTGACTTAAGATCAGGATGTCATCCAAGTATACCACTACAAATGAGTTGGTGAATGGCCGTAAGATGTCATCCATTAGCCTCATGAAGGTTGCAGGAGCATTCATCAATCTAAAAGGCATAACCAACCATTCAAAAAGGCCCTCCTTGGCTTTGAAGGTAGTATTCCACACATCGGAGGGTTCTATTGGTACCTGGTGATATCCTGACTTCAAATCAATCTTGCTGAAATATTTTTCCTCCTTCAGTTGGTACAGGAGGTCATCAATCCATGGGATCAAGTACCTATTACGAACAGTGATCTTGTTCAGCACCCAATAGTCAATATAGAGTCTCTAAGTCTCATCCTTCTTGTGTGCCAACACGATCGGGCTCCCACAAGGCGATGAACTTGGATGGATGTGACCTTTCTATAGTAGCTCCTAAATCTACCTCTTGATTTCATTGTTCTCTAGAACAAATCGTCGATAGATTGGTCCATTGGGCAGTGGCGCACCTGGGGTTAGATCGATGGAGTGCTTGACCTGATAGTGTAGAGGAACCCTTGCGGGGGAGGTGAAGATGTCCTCATACTCCTCCATGACCTTGTCCATCTGTAGTTGTCGTACAGAGGGGCCCTTTCTGGAGGTCATGGCCACCGTCTTATTCTTTCCTTGAGGGCGTATCATTAGGGGAAAAAAATTCTCGGTTTTGGAAATGAGCTTACTAAATTGTTTTGCAGTAACTAAGGAGATGGAGGTAGGCGGTGCTACCTCCGGTATCCTTTACAACTTATTTCCCAAAGTAAAGATAACAACACGGGACCTTGATTCATACACAACATGTCGCTTCCGCAAGTATGGTTGTCCTAATAATACATCACAAACTTCAATGGAAGTAATGTCAGACAATACCTATTCCGTGAGGGACTCGATTTTGTATGGAAGGCGACATTATTGGCTCATGCGAAGATCCTGTCCTTGGTGAAGCCACCCAATAGTGTACGGTTGTGGATGTATTATGTTTGGTAAGCCTAGCTACTTCATGGCCTCTGCTAAAATGAGGTTCTTTTGGCTCCTGCTGTCGACAATAAACTATATCGAGTAGCCCTTTACCCACATCTGGGAGTGGAAGAGACGTTCCTCCTCCTTTGAATCTTCGAGTTCCTCATTCTAGATCTTCATATTGGCAATGGTGACGTTGGGCTCCGCATTAATAATTTGCTTCCCTTTGTCATTCCCCTTGTCAGGTTTTGAATCAGAGTTGGAACATGCATCTAATTCTGAAACCTTTAGCTTCGCCACCAATGACTACTTGGCCTGACACTCACTTGTGTTGTGAGTGGAGATCTTATGGAACTCACACCACTTTCCCGTATCCTTTTTCAGCTTCGCAACATTGCTTTTTTCTTATAGCTTTGGCAGGTTGTCTTGGACCACCCCACCTTGGCTTTGTCCTTTGTTCTGTGGTTTGGGAGCACCTTTCCCTTACTTCGGATTCGCAGATCCAAAGTCTCTCTTCTTTTGTTTAAAATTTTTCTCGACCTTAACAACATATCGGTATGCCATGCTGAGAGAGGAGATGTTTAGGAATTCCATTTCTTCGTGGATGTACTTGTGCAGGCAACCACAATATTTGAGTACCAAATGCTACTTTGAATCCTTGATACCCAACTTTGTGCAAAGGGTATGGAAAATATTGGTAAACTTCGACATGTCTTGGTCCATTCCCTGCCACAGTGTGGTCCACTTTATGTATTGATCCTCATAGCTTCCGACACAGTAGTACTTCTCCTTGATGGCATCCTAGAATGAATTCCAAGTGGGTGCAGCTAAAAATAGTGAGCATCTACTTTCATCCTTCTATTCGCAATAGGTTTCCCACCAGTCCTTGACGTGGGGGGCTACTTTTAGAAGAGCGAAAATAATATTTTCCTGACTAGAAAAATCATGAACAGAAAAATAAACCTCTAGTAGATTTAACCATTTATTGACAGCATCTACATCTATTTGACCCTCAAATATGGGGATTTAAAAATTAACTTCTACCTTAAATGGTGTGGTGTTTCTAGAGTAGTTGTTGGAAGCTGATGCGTCACCCCTAGGTAGCCACTGAAGGATCTGGGCAAAGTTGTCCATCATCGCACTCCTTTGTCACTCGAGGGCTTCTTCGAGTAAGATTTTGATAGGATCTCCTACCCCCTCATCTTTTCTTTTCATCTGCCATGGGAGGCCACGAGATTTGCAAGGCTGGTCTTGCAGAGGTTCGACCAGTTCAAGCCCTAACTCCTTATATCCCGACCTCATTGGGGACATGCAAATAAAAACAGAGAAAAAAAGCAGACCGCTCTAATACCACTGATCCAGATTTAAACAGGAACACAAAAAATTAAAGAGATAACCATAAACATAGAGATGTAGTAGAAATAATACTTCATTTCATCAATGTAAAATCCTAAAATATGCTTACAAACAGAAATGGAAATAAACTTGCTAGGGCGATGATAGCTTATCTCTAAGAAGATATGTGGTGGCTACATGCCTCTGAACTACCTTAAATGAGGCTCAAGGGCCTTTTTTATTATCGAAAAATAAGAGCAAACCCTAAACAACCAAAACCCTAACCCGAGGAGATGTAACACCAAGATTTTATGGGCCCCGTTGGGGTGAGTTGGACAGCTGACTTCACGGGGTCGCGACTTGGTCATATTATCTCCATTTGATGTGCATGATAACCTGTTAGAAAGATCTCTCCGAGGAATACGATGAAAAATATGATTTTGACAAAGAATCTCTGGTGGTAAATTTCCAAAAAAATGGCGTTTAGGGCCTCAAAACGGCTTTAGAAGTTTAGGACCTGAAAAACTGCTAAAAATAGTAAATTGTGCTACAATTAAGGACACTAAAAAATTGAAAGAAGCAATGGTGGTGGTTGAAGTGGAATTGGCAGGTGGCCACCAATATCCGCCTGTATCATTGTTGACTTTGACTTTTTTCCCAACTTGACATAAACTTTGAATTTGCATAAATTCTTCATACGAGGTTGGATTCAGTTGTTTAAGTTGCGTTAGATTTAGAACGACGATATCTACGCAATGAGTATGGGTTCAACTGCATCTGAGAATTGTAAAATTTAGAGAATTTGGAGGATCTGCTGCTATCCATGACCATCCTAGTCTCAAAACATTACATAGCTAATATGACTATACTCAATCAAGATCCATCTCGATCATACCTCCCAACTAAGAGACTTTTGGTCTGGTAAAATTTTATTATGATAAAGAATTTATTACATCAATAATCATCACATAAACAATATTGACCCTATTTACAGACTCAACTAGACTTACTGATGTGATGACAAATCATATACACACAATTGACAATTTAAACATAAGGCATGAAATCTGACCAATTCCAAGTAAGAAACTTTGTTGGAGACTTACATTATTCCTTGCCAATTCTCATTGCTTTCCCTTGTCCTAATTGTGGTGTTGTCAGTTCATGTGATAAAATTGCACATGTGATCTGTGAATTTCCTTTCAGCTTACATTGTGAACAAAGTCTCTCTCATGAGTCTGCAACGATTGTCTTCTTTCTCAATTTCTTTGAGCTCTGTTTTGAAGGTGCCAAGTCCTTCCCTGATTGTATCAAAGTCTTTCCCATATTTTTCTTTACCTATAGTGTTGCATCATTTTTCAGCAGACTAATCCTTGTAGCATGAACCTTTTTATTGTAAGCTTTATGCTTCCAACATTCAACTACACAATGGTTGTTACTTCTACAAAAATTACGTGGATAAGTCTTTTTAACAATCTTCATAGTAAAAATTTGATTAATAGACTCACCTTTTGAATCACTGTTAGAATGACTCGTATGCTTACCTTTACGATGTTGTAGCTTATTTGTCATTTTATCATGATGTAATGACCAACACTGATATGCTATGTGACACTTCTTTCCACAATATTCACATGTTGATTGGTCAAATCCCAATCCTTCATATTGGGGTCTTTCCTGAACTGATATTGGCTAGAATCTGCATTCGCCATGCTTGTTGAGGCCTTTACCTTCTTGATATCCCATTATGTTCATCAAATTCATACCAATTCCTTTGGTATGTTTCTCAAAAGCTCCAATCTTAGGATCATTTGAAGCCTCTTCCTTATCTATTTTTGAATGAATTTCCTGTGATGTTGGTACATAAGGACGTTCCTCAGAAGGTGAGTTAAAAGTACCAATCGCTTCTTCCACGGAATGTGTCTTTGAAGTAGTAGATGGATATGAGATTTCTTCATCTAACTCATGACGTGGATATACTTCATTGTCTCAAATTATAGATGGACTTTGATCTCAAAGACTTTGCCTCTGTTGATTTATTTGCATGAATTTGATTATTGCTTGTAGCCTTTGTTTGTCTTCTTGCAATGATTTCACCATGTGTCGCAAAGCATCATTCTCCTGTCGATATTACTGATTGAATTCTTCCAATTCTTTCATATGAATTTTCTTCATGATTTTACACATACGTGCAATCTGGTCAGAACTTGCTCTGATACCAAAAATGATCTGAAAATGTGTGATCGTCCTCTGACACTTTTCAAGATTTTAAAATTATGTCTTTAGTTCATAATTTATTCGCATATGAATGATCAAATTTTAATGAACTTAAATCAAACTTAGAAATTTTGAAAATTGAAAATAACATCGGAATCAAGTATACCATATTTGAAGTTTGTTTTAATGCCTTGTAAAAAGACCGTAAGTGGCAAAGAAGTCACACATTTTCTCTTTTGATAAGTCTAGGTGCATTTCAGGATATCAAGAAAAATCATTTCAAATAGGAACACAACATTTATGAGTGCATCCTTGACTACCTTGTGGGAGATTGTAGACACAAATTTGCAGAGGTATACAACATTCCATCCTTATTTAAATGGGTAGATAGAAGAAGTCAATAGGACTTTGATGCAACTTTTGAAGGGTTACAATTAGAAGCATATAAATACCTGGGATGAAATATTATATATATACAACAATTATAACAAAGAAGAACAAACTTCTAATAGTAAGTCCACATTTGAAACTTGTTTTGTGTATTTTCCACCTTCACCTTTGCATATTGCATATCGGAAGAAAGGAATAGTGAAGGAGGATATTATAGGGGATGCTTTGAGGGATGAAGAAATTGACGATAAGATAAGAAATATGTATATAAATGTACAAGAGACACTCCATAAGTCATTGGAAAAATATAATTCCAAGCATTATCAACATAGAACAAATAATTCATTCAAGGTGGGAAATAGGGTATGCTTATATTTGAACAAGGAGAGGCTATAAGGTCTTGGTAAGAAAATGAAGGCTCTACAATATGGTTGATCCAGATGGATCTTGATTGAGTCTACTCATATTGGCTATGTAATTTTTTGAGACTAGGATGGTCATGGATAGTAGAAGATCCTCCAAATGCTCCCAATTTTATAATTCCTAAATGCAATTGAACCTAGGATCATTGTGTAGATATCATCCTTCTGAATCTAATGCAACTTGAATGACTGAAATCTGACTTCGTACAAAGAAGTTATGAAAATTCAAAGTTTAGGTCAAGTTGGGAAACAAGTCAAAGTCAACTAATCAAAGTCAATAGTATTAACAGCTCACGAGACCAGTGCTAAGTCGAAGAGCTCATTGTGTTGATTCTGATGGTATTTTTGGTTTTCAAAATGGCCTCCATATGAGGGAGAAAATGCACTTAGAAGTTTTACTCCAATAGGGAAAAGAGGGGCCAGAGTGGGCCAAGTGGTAGCCTCATAGCAGGACACGTGGCAGTCAAATTCAAACTTAGCAGCAGGTCAAACTCCAAAGGTTGGGCTCAAACCATGACCTCCAACATTGTATTACAAAACGTTACAGTTATCCCATAGTTATTTTTTATTAACATTGGTGCAGTTGTATTATTTTAAAGCTTGTTTGAATTAAAATTGGGGGTAGTGTTGGAAGAGCCCGCCACATCCGACGGCCCCGCCAAACCCTTGGTTGTATTCTCGGTGCTACCAAACCACATATCAGAGCTTCCATTCTAAACTTGGTGTAGGTCAAGTATTACCATAGTTGGCACGGGAGTCTAAACATGGCATGGATTTGGCATCACCACCAGAATAATTACAAAGGTTGTTTTAATCGAAGTCTCCAACTAAGTGGGATCGAACCACCGTTGAAACTATATGATATATGTTGTTCCAAAGTTAGCATATGTATCACTGCTCCAAAGATATGTTATACTCGGGCTATGTTTAATCATATGTATAACAACTAATGCCACAAGTCGATGTTTAATGCCACTGCCAGTTCAAAAATATGCTATGGTTGGCAGAACACCATGGCACGAAAGCTCCACCAATCGATGTGCATCAACCATATGCCAAAGTGTTATGCCAATTTTTTTTGTTATAACAAATGGGATAGGGGTCGATTATTGATTCACTGTCGATGTCTTATGATAAAACTTTGGGTTATATATGGTATATGAATCCGCCAGTCCAATCGTCTTCAACCATAAAAACACTTTGTTAAAACTATATGATATGGTTTCATACCATATTTGTAATATGGTTGCATTTGATTTATTCGAATTGCTAAGTTTGATATAAACCTTATACCATATTTGAAAACCGAAAATACTTTATTTCGATGGTATTTTCGGTTTTCAAAATTGCTAAGTTTGATTTAAGTTCATTAAAATTTGATTATTGATATGTGAATAAATTATGAACTAAAGACATAATTTTAAAATCTTGTAAAGTGTCAGAGGATGATCACACATTTTTAGATATTTTTGGTATTAGAGAAGGTTTTGACCAGATTACAAGTATGGGTAAAATCACGAAGAAAATTCAGATGCAAGGATTGGAAGAATTCATTCAGCAATATCGACAGGAGAATGCTACTTTGCGATGCATGGTGAAATCATTGCAAGAAGAAAAAAAAAATACCAAGCAAGAATCGAAGCCATGCAGATAAATCAATAGAGGGGAAGTCTCTCAGATCAAAGTCCATCCATAATTGGAGACAATGAAGTATATCCACTTCATGAGTTGGATGAAGGAATATCATATCCATCTACTCCTCGAAAAATAAAGTTTGGTGGAAGAAGCAATTAGTACTTTTTCCTCACCTTCTGAGGAACATTCTTATGTACCAACATCTCAGGAAATTTATTCAGAAATAGAGAAGGAAGAGGTTTCAAGTGATCCTGAGGTTGGAGCTTTCGAGAAACATACCAAAGGAATTGGCATGAAGTTGATGAACATAATGGGATATCAGCAAGGTAAAGGCCTCAACAAGCATGGCGAAGGCAAACTCCAGCCAATATCAGTTCAGGAAAGACCCCAATTCGAAGGATTGGGATTTGACCAATCAACATTTGACTATTGTGGAAATAAGGGTCATATAGCAGATCAGTGTTGATCACTACATCCTGATAAAATTCCAAATAAGCTACAGGATCGTAAAGGTAAGCATACGAGTCATTCTAATAGTGATTCAGAAGGTGAGTCTCTTAATAAAAATTTTACTATGAATATTGTTAAAAAGACTTATCCATGTACTTGTTGTGGAAGTAACAACCATTGTGTAGCCGAATTTTGACACGTAAATCTTACAATAAAAATGTGCATGCTACAAGGAGTAGTCTGTAGAAGGATGATGCAACACTGGAGGTAAAGAACATTATGGGAAAGACTTTGATACAATTAGGAAAGGACTTGTCACCATCAAAACAGAGCTCAAAGAAATCTAGCAAGAAGACAATCGTTGCAAACTCAGGAGAGAGAGTTTGTTCATAATGTAAGCTGAAAGGAAATTCACAGATCACATGTCCAATTCTATCACATGAATTGAAAACAGCAAAATTAGGACAAGCAGAGGAAATGAGAACTAGAAAGGAATAGTGTAAGTCTCTAGAAAAGTTTCTTACTTGGAACTGGTCAGATTCCATGCCTTATGTTTAAATTGTCAATTGTGTGTCTATGATTTGTCATGACATCAGTAAGTCTAGTTGAGTCTGTAAATAGGGTCAATATTGTTTATGTACTGATGATTGATGTAATAAATTCTTATCATAATAAACTTTTGGTAAACCAAAAGTCTCTTAGATGAAGTTGAACCCAAGCTCATTGCATAGATATCATCGTTCTGAATCTAACGCAGCTTGAACCACTAAAATCCAACCTCGTGCGAAGAAGTTATGCAAATTCAAAGTTTAGGTCAAGTTGGGAAAAAAGTCAAAGTCAACAATATTAGAAACTCATCAGACCAATGCCAAGTTGAGGAGCTCGTCACGCTAATTCGATGGTATTTTTGGTTTGCAAAATGGCCTTGGTATGAGGGTGAAAATACACTCTAAAGTTTTTCTCCAATAGGAAAAAAGGGGCTAGAGTGGGCCAAGTGGAAGTCTCATAACAGACGTGGTGGTCAAATTCAAACTCAGCAATAGGTCAAATTCCAAAGGTTAGGGTCGAACCCGTGACCTCCAGCATCACATTACAACACCTTACCATTATCACATGGTAATGTTTTATTAAAATTGGTGCAGTTTTATGATTTAAAAGCTTGTTTGAATTGTAATTGGGGGTATAGTTGGAGGCACCCTCCACATTCGGCGTCCCCGCCAAACCCTTGGTTATGTTATTGATGCTACCAAATGACATATCAAAGCTTCCATTCTAAACTTGGAGCAGGTCGAGTATTACCACAGTTGGCACGGGAGTCTAAACATGGTGTGGAGTTGACATCACCGCCGAAATAATTATAAATCTTGTTTTAACCAAAGTCTACAACTGAGCGGGACCAAACCACCATTGAAACTATATGATATATGTTATTCCAAAGATAGCATATGTGTCGTTTCTCCACACATATGTTATATTTGGGCTATGTTTAGTCTTATGTATAACAGCTAATGCCACGGGCCGATGTCTAATGCCATGGCCAGTTCAAAGATATGCTATGGTTGGCACAACACCATGACGCAGAGGCTCAACCAACCGGCATGCATAAACCATATGCAAAAGTATTATGCCATTGGTTTTTGTTATAAAAAATGTGACAAGGGTTGAATATTGATTCACCACCCAAGTCTTATGATAAAACTTTGAGTTATATATGGTATATGAATCAGCCAGTCCAATGGTTTTCAACCATAAAAAAACACTTTTTTAAAACTATATGATATGGTTTCATACCATATTTGTAATATGGCTACATTCAATTTATTCGAATTGCTAAGTTTTATATAAACCTTATACCATATTTGAAATGTAGTTGTGCCAAAATCAAAACAAATTGCTTTATATAGCCAAACCCCATCCCAAGAGGTCTGTGGGTTTGACCCCGTGACCTGCCCATGGGTTATAAGAAGAATTTACCATTACAACACTACACAAGAGTGGAACATATAGCAGCTCTAATTTGTGTTATTGGTCCCTGTAGTATGCCTTTTGAGGCATAACTTGGCCGATATGAAAAATGATCTGAAAATCTGTGATCGTCCTCTAACACTTTGCAAGATTTTAAAATTATGTCTTTAGTTCATAATTTATTCACATATGAATAATCAAATTTTAATGAAATTAAAGATGAAAAATACTCAAATCATAAAAATGACATAAAGCAAGAGACAAAACTAGTTGATGATGGAGTTCACCCCTCCCGGCTACGTCTTTGGTCCTTGCTCAAAGTCTAGGTCGCTTTATTGATCTCGCTGCAAAGTGAGTACATCAATAATATTTATCTTGTAGAAGCTAATGATGGAGTGGCAATGTTTCCCTTTAGGAAACGTCCTCCTATAGAGAACTCTCACCCTTGAACTGACTCAATTTTACAAAGAGGTGATTGCGCTAATACAAGGAGGACTAAGCAACAATAGTCCTCGTACTCAACTCGAGATCAAAAAGCAATATCTCGACATCAAAAAGTCTCTTACATCAACTTCACCATTCTGGAACATGCTCGTAGGCATCAATGGCTACTGTCAGAGGATAGACCTCAATCGCAACTTCCCAATGCAACTTACAGATCTAAAAAAGTCAAAATATTATCCAAGTTATGCCTCAAAAGGCATACTACAACTACCAATAACACAAATTTGAGCTCCTCTCTATTCAACTCCTATGCTCTGGTGTAATGGAAAATTCCTTTTATAGTCCGTGAGCAGGTCTTGGGGTCAAACCCACAAACCTCCTAGGATTTGGTTTTTATATACAAAAAAAATCATTTTGATTTGGGTGCAACGAGCTCTTCGACTTGGCACTCGTCTCATGAGCTTTTAAGACTGTTGACTTTGACCAGTTGACTTTGAATTGTTTCGCAACTTGACCAACTTTGACTTTTCATAACTTCTTTGTACGAAGTCAAGTTTTAGTCATTCAAGTTGTGTTAGATTCAGAATGACGATATCTACGCAATGATCCCGGGTTCAAATGCATTTAGGACTTGTAAAATGGGGAGTATTTGGAGGATCTTCTTCTATCCATGACCATCTTGGTCTCAAAACATTACATATCCAATATGAGTAGAATAAATCAAGATCCATCTCGATCAACCATATTGCAGAGCCTTCATTTTCTTACTAGGACCTTATAGCCTCTCCTTGTTCAAATATAAGCATACTCTATCTCCCACCTTGAATGAATTCTTTGTTCTATGTTGATCATGCTTGGAATTATATTTTTCCAATGACTTATGGAGTGTCTCTTGTACATTTATATACATATTTCTTATCTTCTCGACAATTTGTTCATCCCTCGAGGCATCCCCTATAAGGTCCTCCTTCACTCTTCCTTTCTTCCCATATGCAATATGGAGAGGTGAAGGTGGATAATACACAAAACAAGCTTCAAATTTTGACTTACTAGTATAAGTTTGTTCTTCTTTGTTATAATTGTTGCATATATATAAGATTTCCATAACACATCTTCAGATGCTTCTAACTGTAACCCCTCAAAAGTTGCATCAAAGTCTCATTGACTACTTCTATATACCCATTTAACTAAGGATGGAATGTTGTAGACCTCTGCAAATTTGTGTCCATCATCTCCCACAAGGTAGTCAAGAATGCACTCATAAACCTTGTGTTCCTATTTGAAATGATGTTGCTTGATATCCCAAAGTGCACCCAGACCTATCAAAAGAACAAGTTTGTGACTTCTTTCCCACTTACGGTCTTTTTACAAGGCATTAAAACAAACTTCTTATTGAACATTTCAACTACTACAAATAGGTAGTCATGTCCCTTCTTGGTTTTTGGTAAACCTCTCACAAAGCCTATGGAACTACTTTCCCAAGAACAAGGGGGTACAAGCAGGGGATGATATAGACCATGTTTCCTATTACTAGTCTTGATATTACAACAAAGCATGAACCATCTTATAAACTTAGTTACCTATTCTTGCATATTAGGCAACTACACATACCTTTTCAAGTTGGCCAATATATTCCCTACACCAAATTGTCCTACAACATTAGAGCTATGATCCTCTCTAATCAGCGACAATCTGTCACCTTCAGTAACACATATTTGATCTATATTGTGGAGTAAATCATCTAGAGTTGGCATTCAATAATGTTGTCACCATACTAAACATGACTCTAGCTCTCCATATTTTGAAACATCTCCTTGAAGTCACCATCATTTGAATACGCCTCTCTATATGCATCATGGTGAATTTATCCATGTGCATTATAGTTCCCACAACTATGATTTTTGATGTGGGCAGCCTTGAAAGATTCTTAGCCAGATTGGTTTTTCTTCCCTTTTTATAATTGATCACTAAATTAAATTGTTTTAGAAACCCCATCCACTTGCCATGCTAGGATTTTTGTAACTTACTCTAGGCTTGCAAGTACTATAGTGTATATTGAGATGTGTGGATTATTGTTTGCTTCCCTATTATATAGTGCTTCCACTCCTTCACAACTTGCACCAAGGAATAGAGTGCCTTATCATAGGTAAGATATTTAAGAACTTCCCAATGAAATACGTTCAAATTGTAGCATGCAGGCCTTCCTCCCTGTATCAAGCCTACTCCCATAATGTACTCACTCACATCTGTCTCCACTTTAAAGGGTTGCTACAATTTTAGTAATGTGAGAGTTGGTCCTTGAATAATTTTCTTCTTTAGCTACTGCAAGGCCGTCCGCTAACCCTTTCCCCACTAGAAAATTTTTCCACTTGTTGTTATGGTGTGGAGTGGTGCTACTATTATTGAAATTAAGGCTATTATTTTTCCTCAGGAGTTATGTTTCCCCAATAAAAAACCTGACCACAAAAACATTAGTAAGAAATGACCATTTCATGATGGCCTTGATCTTGGTAGGATCCGTTTTCATCTCTCCTTCACCTATCACATACCCCTGATACACCAAATACTATTGTGCAAGCTCACAATTGAGATTTTATAGTAGCTAGTGCTTCATTAATGTTTCCAACACCTATGTCAAATGTGAGATGTGCTACTCCTAGGTAGCATTGGATTTTATTATATCATCCAAATAGACAATAACAAATGAATATATAGAAGGAACAATATATGATTCATTAACCTCATAAATGTAGTTGGTCTATTACATAGGTTGAATGGCATGGATAACCACTCATAAAAACCTTGCTTGGTTTTGAAGGTGGTTTTCTAGACATCTTCTTCTTTACTCAAACTTGGTGATATCTAGACTTTAAGTCCAACTTGGTGAAGTATTTCTGTTGTATAAATTGATCTAAAATATCATCTATTTTGGCTAGGGGGTACTTATTCTTCAGCGTGATTTTGTTTAGCACCCTCTAATCAATACACATCCACCAAATCCCACACTTCCTTGGCCCAAGGATGATGGGTGACCCATGAGATGATGTATATGGTCAGATGCCACCCTATTATAGTAGTTGTTGTAATTGTTTCTTCACCTCACTCGCTTCTATAATGGACTTCCTCTATAGCCCAATGTTTGGAAATGGGGAGTCTACCAATAGATGGATCTCATGCTACACTTCCGTCTTTCATGGTAGCCCTTTAAATTCCCAAAACACATCAATGTATGTTGGTAGAAACTCTTCCAATTTTGTTTTTGTTTCTTAGTACACCTCTCCAGTGATTCTTTTTCTCTCACCGACTCCTTTATAGACTAATTTTCTCCTAAAAATAATAAAAACATAGTTCTTGCTATATCTAATCATTTACTTGGATTGGTTGGCACTTACCAGCAAAATTTTCAACTTACATTTGTGGACATTGATGGAAAATGATTTTCCATCCTTGATGAGGTAGTATTGGTTGCCTCTCCACTTGAAGATTTCATCTTGCATGTACATATAGGGACTTCCAAATAGTACCCCACATACATCAAGGAAAACCACAAATAGTTCTACTTCATCAATAAAATCAACATTGATAACAAATCAAAATTTTCACTATTTGGTTACCTTTATCTTTGCATTCTAATTTACCTAACCCAGTGGATATGAGCTTGGATGATCATGAAATTCCAATTCAAATTTGTTGACCAGATCTGTTGCAATGAGTTTTTCTAGCAATCCTTAGTCAAACAAGGCACCAATATTAGTCTTATTAACCTATATCTTTATATGGAAGAACACGACCTCTTCTTTATCTTTATATGGAAGAATCTAACCATTTCTTTCTCTTCCTCTTGTTGAATTTTACTTAGATTCACCTCCTTCTGCACCGACGTATAAATGACATTCTCGTCCAAACCACTTTCAACTTGGTTTCTTGAATCAATAGCCATGATATTCTTCTTCTTATTATATTTCTTTTTGTTCTTCGGGTTGAGCTTTAGATGCAACTTCCAACGCTTCCCAATATATGTGACATCAACGTTATAGGGGTTGTGATTGTTAGCATATGGATCCCAAATCCACCTTCCTTCTAGCCAGTTTCTTCCTACAATTAAATATCAAAATAATGAATTATGTTAGTGATTAAATGTGGAATAAAAAACATTTAATTAAGTGGAATGATGCATAAACAAAAACTAAATTAAAAATAAATGAAAATAGCTAGAAACAAGATAATGAAGCGAAACAAATCAACAAAGAAGTAGGAAAAGGATCCTTGCTATTTTTCGTTGGTAGTGGAAGAGTTACAAATGAATTTCAAAGACACTTGAAGAGACTTGATTGAGAAGTGGTGCTCAATATCTCAACAAGGATTTACCCTTCTCAATACCTTTTGCAAGCTCATTCTTTATCAAAGAAACAAGGAAAACTATCTCAAATGGTGGAATTCTCCTAGCCTTGGTATGCTTGATTTATTTAATGAAAATTTGGAAGCTTAACAATGCACAACTCCTTCTTTTTGGATGTGCATGATCTTTCATTTATAGAATTTTTGAACACATTCTTTCTCCTTTGGCTCATCAGTGAGGTTGTTTGGATCATAAATGAGATGAGATCTACCATCCTCCTTCTATTAAGGCTTCTTGGAGCTTAAGGCTCCAATGGTAATCCCATCATGTCAAGATTTCATGCATTTTCAAAGTAAGTGCACCTCCTTAGGTGCTAACTAGGCTTCCTGTGAACCTCATGGCTATCAAAGAAAAAGTTGCAAATGTGCAATTAAATGTCTTTGGAGCACCCAAGAGGGTTGATTTTTTAAGTCAATTTTAGGAAAAACTTTTTATTTTTTCTTTTCATAATGTTTCTAGCTCCAAATGTGTCATTTGTACATGTTTCTTATTGACTCTGAGTATCTTTTTCTATGTACAAATGAGTGTACCATTTTTTCATAATAACATGATCTCAATCGGATCCTTAAACACACTTAAAAGTTTTCTGAACTCTATAAAACTCATGTCGAAGTTTCAAAGCCTTATGAATGTCGACTTTATCAGAATAACCTCTAAACAATGGCAATTTATGATCAACACGGAGCAACGAGGATCCTCGCTCAAAGCACGAAGATTGTTGGCCCATGGTAACCACGCACTAGCGCAAATTGACAAATGGGAGGTCAAATCCCAAAACATAGGTAGTTTCTGATACACAATTAGCACTAATCAAGTATCGCAGGGTGTCTCCCTCAGTGAAGGAAAGCCCCCAAGTGCTCGGTCCCAAGGAAAGCATAAAACTATATGTAAATCAGCGATTTCATCAAAGGTGGGCCCCGCACTAAAACCAGCAGGATATCGGAAGGGCTTCAAGTGGTAAGCATGTTCGACCGAGTCCTGATCGATGCCATACAATGGGTGACATGCATCTGGTAGATGAGAGAGAAAACTGCTCACATTAGATGGGTAAAAGGCATGCTACTTACCCGCCCGATGTGGATGGAGACTGTAGGATCTAGAGTCTCCAGATCAACGGAGGAGAAACAATCTGATGGAGGACTAGATTCAATGGGGAAATACGCTGAGGTAGATAAGATTTGAAATCTGGCATGACCGATGAGTTGGCAGAGGAATCAGTTTCGTGGGCAACCTTGGAGCAACGGAAATAACGATCGTTCAAAGAGAACTGACACTCAGTTCGTGAGGAAATAGGTGGCCACCTATTTGTGAAGCATTACACAGTGATGATGACGCAGAGCAGGGGAATTCCAATAGATAGAGGTAGGAGATCCAGACAGCCAGGAAGTGGAAATAACAACAAGGAAGCAGATTGGCTTTAAGCCACGAACTGAAAGAGAGTAAGACGGGTGGAGAGGAAGCAGATAGCCGAGAGGCCAGAGAGAAGTGAATTGCAGAGAATAGAGAAGTTGAGCTGACTTGCAGAGCAAAGGTAGTATCGAGCCAGACAGAGACAGAGAGAGTCCGAGAGTCTGTGAACTCTAGAGAAGGCTTGAGAGGTTCAAGAAAACTCCTCTGAGTAAACCTGTCAGGTATTGAGTCTCAGATTGAACTCATACCACTGTGACCAGCTGAGGTCGAGATTCAGTAAGGGGAGTCTGTGTACTCTAGAGACTTGGGAAATCCAAGTACAGTCCTACTGATCATCATCTATTGAGTGAGACTCAAATTGAGATCACTGTTGTAAAAAAATATGCTTTTTAAGACACAATAGAAAGGCCACCACTAAAGGCTGGACCAGGAGACGTAGCCCAGGAGGATTGGGTGAACTCCTCATTAAACTTGTTGTGTTTATGTGTTTTCTTGTTGTTAAATTGGAAACTATGGCCAAACTTCATGTGGGTCATCTTATTCATGGCTGATAATATTTTTATTAGATTCCTCTCATTGAGAGGTGTAGGATTGATATAAAGATCATCCTATTCCGATAAGTATTCATGGAGATATGAATTTATTTTGATTATGGAATTATTACCAAGCCGACCTATAACTCATGTAGGAACAGAAGCCCAATAGTCACATATTCAAACATCATCAGCTGTGTATAAATACAAGAGGACTTCCCCTTATTTTCACTCACTCATCTCATCACATTTCTCTCTCTCTCTCTACTGTTCAAAAAAGAGTCTCTTCTCTAATGTGTAGAAAAGGGTCTCTCCCTCACACATGTGAAGCTAGAAGCTGCAACTATAGAAGTAAAGTTTGACCTATGTGGACTAGAATATCTCCTCATCTGAACTACGTTGTAGGTTCATCTGAACCTCCTCTAAAAGGTGCAACTTTTGGTGGTGGAATCAAGTCAATCCGACGGACGGTTTGCAAGATATCGACTGCCCTAATTTGAAGGAAGCTACTAAAACTAAAGCTGCAACTACAGAAGTAGAGTTTGACCTACGTGGACCAAAAGATCTTCTCATCTGAACTATGTTGTAGGTTCATCTAAACCTCCTCTAGAAGTTGCAACTTTTGGTGGTGGAATCAAGCCGACCCGACGGTCGGTTTGTGAGATATTGTCTGCCCTAGTTTTGATGATGAAGTCGCTAATGTTGATGCTATTGATCTAGGGTTTGCTACTGCTGATATAGATCAGATTAATTGTAATATTTATCTTTGCTGAATTATTGAAGATAAAAGACGATTTTTTCAAAGGGTTTCCCCACACATTGTGGGGTTTGTCCCTGCCTTGCCGCCACATCTTGTGTCTCTTGTCTTGGCTTGTTTTCTGTCGATCGTTTAATGTTCTATTTGCACTTTACTTTATGTACATGTGATTTCTAATCTGTGGAATATAAGAAGAAAAAGAAGTAAACTGTTATAAGCATAGAACATAGCATAACTTAACATGGAATCACAGCTGAGGTGAAGACAAATCCCAAGCAAGAGCAAGAGCAATCACTGAAGAGAAGATTGGCAAGGCTATCCTAAAAGAACTATGGGGTCCTCAACACTCTTTCCTACTAAAGACAAGCTCTGTGAGAAAGCTGACTATCATGGATGGAAGATGTCTATCGATCTATCCCTAGAAGATCAAGGAGTGTTGGATCATGTGAGAGGCAATATTGTTGAGCCTCCATCAAATGCATCTGCTGCTGCCAAGAACAAATGAAAAAACAGAGAAGTCAAAACAAAGAAGATCATCGGGGACTTTATCGACAAGCACTTGGTGGCCTACATCTCTGAACTAGACACCTCCAAGGAAATCTACAATAGATTGGTGATTTTATTTAAAGTTAATGATGAAAATCAAGTTTTGTTTCTTAGAAATAAGCTGAAGGAAATTAAGAAGGATAAAGATGAGAGTATGCAAGCATACTTCTTAAGACTCATCGAGATCAGGAACGATCTCCTATCTATTGGGGAGACTATTACTAATAGGGAAATGACACTCACGACTCTTGGAGGATTACCATACGAATGGTACGTGTTTAGGAATACTCTTCTGAACAATAATGTAATTCTTGGTTTCGAGGAATTAATAGCTAGATGCATCCAAGAAGAAACAAGGGTAGAAGAGCAAGAAATTCCCATGCCTAAAGGTCCTCCTACTACTTTTTCTTCTCATGCTAAGAAAAGAAATAATTCTGGGACTAAATCAAAAGGAAAGGTTGGACCTAAGGGTGGAAGAAAAGGATGATGTTCATCTGCAATAAAGTAGGTCACTATGCAAGGGAGTGCCCTAGTAGAAAGGACTCTCATCAGGACGATGATCAAAATCCCTTTGATGGCAATCAAAGGATTGAAAAATTCAATAGCAAAGGTAAGAGGAGAGCTGGGAATCAAGGAAGAGGACAACCATTTCAAGAAGGCTAGAAATTCCAGGATGTATTAAGTGCACCTAACCTCCAAAAGAACTTGGTGTCCATCTCGGCAATGGAAGACAAAGGCTACAAGGTAACTTTCAGTGATGTCAAGGTACGTGTATCAAAAAATAATGTTAAAGATGCCTTTAATCTTAGGTTTCATGTTGATTCATTATATCAGGTCGATGAAAGTCAGGGAGGTGTCATGTCTTATGACACATCTCTTCAGTCTGAACTTTGGCTTTGGAGGTTTTCCCACCTTCATTACAAATATCTACCCAATGTAAGACATATGGTAACAGGGATGCCTAAATTCTGAGTAGAAAAAGAAGGTGTATGACCGGGATGTGTCGAAGGAAAGCTCAAAAGGGGACCATTCCCCTCAAGCCTAAGAAAGACCTCCGATATCTTACAGTTGGTTCACTCAGGCATACCTAACGTTGGCATTAAGAGGGAGACTACTACACCACATACTACAGAGCAGAATGGTGTGGCATCGTACGATTGTGGAAGCTGTCTCTATGGGTAGATGATGTAACAATGCCTGATGTGGAAGAACCGATGGATCCTATTTATCCACCTGAGCCTTCCTCTTCTAGGAAGACGCCTTCATGGCTTAGGGGGATACTTGATGATGCTAAAAGACATTCTGCACCTCAAGGAACCTTCCGTGAAAGTAAGAAACCCAACAGGTATTAGGGATACCTGACCACTATGAGCACAATCATACCAAATGAGCCTTCATCATTCTCATATGCCATCAAGCATCAAGTATGGAAGGATGCTATGACCATTATGGAGAATGATGTCTGGGAAGTAGTTCTCAGACCCCAGGACAAGACAATTGTTACTTCATAATGGCTTTACAAGATAAATCATGCAGCAAATGGAAGTATAGAAAATTATAAGTCTCGTTTTGTTACTCGTGGTTTCTACCAAAAGGAAGGTATAGACTATGATGTGATATTTGCACCTATTTCCACATATACGACCATCCACTCAATCATTGTCCTTGAAGCTTCACAAGGATGGAACCTACATTAGATGGATGTCAAGACCACATTCTTGCATGGTTCGATCAAAGAAGAGGTCTACGTGGAGCAACCCGAAAGATTTGAGATTTATGATCGAAAATCTAATGTATGCAAGTTGAAGAAGGCTCTCTATGGGCTGAAGCAAGTTCCCCAAGCATGGTATGAGAGGATCGATAGCTACTTGATGAAGCTGGGATTCACTAGGAGTGAAGCCGATCCTAACCTTTACTTTAAGGTTGAAGATGACAAGCCTCTCATACTGGTAGTGTATGTGGATGACCTCTTTCTAATAAGTGCAGATCCTCTCACTCACAAATGTAAGAGGGAGTTGGCTTCTGAATTTGAAATGAAGAACTAAGGACTTGAAGTGTGGCAAAAGCCAAGGGAAATTTTCCTATCTCAAGGAAAATATGTGGTGAAGATTCTAAAAAGATTTGGTATGGTGGACTGCAAGCCTGTGACTACCTCGAGGATCTTAACTTTCAGAAGTTTTATGGTAGTGATGTCGAACTAGATTTGGGAAATGCCTCTGAGTTTCAAAAACTCATTCGTGTTGATGTTCATGGTGAACCTCCATTCGAACATATGTTTTGCAGTTAGAATTGTGAGCTCATATTTGATTGAGCCTCACTAGATTGGTGCCAAGAATCTTCTGAGATGTCTTCAGGACACAACCTCTCATGGATTGAGATACACTACCAGAAATATGAAACTACACGATTATTCGAATGCTAATTAGGCAGGTAGTGTGGAGGATCACTGGAGCATGTTTTAGTGTTGCTTCTCTTTGGATTCTACTTCGATATAATGAATGAGCAGGAAGCAGAAGTCGGTTTCCATAAGAACCACCGAGATCGGATACATATCTACAAGTATGATCTCGTATGAAGCTGGCTGGTTGGGGAAGCTCTTCAGTGAGCTGTTTGAACACATACCACTGTGATTCTCTGTAACAACCAGAGGTGGGATTCGATTATTGAGGAATCTCGTATTCATTAATTACTCCAGCAGATAGACATCATCTGGGATATGGTAAGTTGATGAGCACGGAGGTTCCATTGCATTAAGATGATGTACAGGTCAATACACCTTGTCAAAGCCCTGAGGAAATATCTAATCTATGATTTTCCCAAATGACTTGGAGTCGTCAAGAAACCCTTGTACAAGGGTCTTGCATGTTGCATACATTGGGCTCTGGGAGATCTGAGGGCTTGTGGTTCTTACTGGAGCAACATACGACCACAGGGTCACTCACCCTCCCCTAGTGGTGCACACTGGAATAAGATGATTTGCTCTTCTATGGGACAAGATGATTCACTCTCTTGTGGAATAGGATTGTTTGCTCTCCTGTGTAGCAAGATGATTAATTCTCCCGTGAGGCCTAGATTGATGTGTTCTCCATGGCGATTGTAGCAGGATTGATGTGTTCTCCTGTGAGGCCTGGATTAATGTGTTCTCCACGGCGATTGTAGCAGGGTTGATGTGTTCTCCTGTGAGGCCTGGATTGATGTGTTCTCCATGGTGATTGTAGCAGGATTGATGTGTTCTCTTGTGAGGCCTAGATTGATGTGTTGTCCATGGCGATTGTAGCAGGACTAATGTGTTCTCCTGTGAGGCCTGGATTGATGTGTTCTCCATGGTGATTGTAGCAGGATTGATTTGTTCTCCTGTGAGGCCTGGATTGATGTGTTCTCCTGTGAGGATGGGATTGATTAAGTTCTCCTGTCGAGGCATCCTACCCATGTAGTCTAGGACTCATGGGAAGTACCTCTCATCTGATCAATGAGCAGGGAAATGAAGTTAGGGACCATAGTAGTACCAGATGGATGCATCATTATATCTACCATACTCCCTATGCTAGGATGACCTCCATTGATCTGGGATCAATGATACTACTCTGGGACCAGTGGTAGGAGTTGTACCATACTATGACGTTGACTTCGAGTCGGTTGAGACTGGTCTAGGACTAGTGGTACATACTCTGATACTAACTTCATGTCAGTGCAGTACTGGTTTGGGACCAGTGAGAGTGTTACATACCATGACACTGACTTCAGGTCAGTTGAGACTAGTCTGGGACCAGTGGTAGGAGTGGTACCTACTATGAAGCTGACTTCGGGTTGGTTGAGACTAGTCTGGGACCCGTGGTACACTCTCTGAGATTGACTTTGAGTCAGTGGAGGATGATACTGGTCTGGGACCAGTGGAGTTGTACTCACTATGACGCTAACTTTGGGTTGGTTGAGACTAGTCTGGGACCAGTGGTACATACTCTAAGATTGAATTTGAGTTAGTATGATACATCCTCAATCATTTCTTCTTCTTCAAAATTAGGGCAAAAGCAGAGTAGAACAGAACAATGCAAGAACAGAGCATAACAGAGCAGAACAATACAGATCAGCACAGGGCAGAACAAGACAAAGCATAATAGGAAGAATAGAGTAGAGCAGGGCAAGGGTCATGTTGTACAGGGCAGAACAAGACAAAGAAGAATAGGAAGAATAGAGTAGAGCAAGGCAAGGGTCATGCTGTACAGGGCAGTGCATTTTATGGATGAATAGTAGCGACCGACAGACAGATTGCAGATGAAGTTCTCCTTAGTTGAGAGGGAGTGTTAAATTGGAAACTAGGGCCAAACTTTATGTGGGTCATCTTATTCACGGCGGATAATATTTTTATTAGATTACTCTCATTGAGAGGTTTAGGATTGATATAAAGATCATTCGATTCCGATAAGTATTCATGGAGATATGAATTTATTTTGATTATGGAATTATTATCAAGCAAACCTACAACTCATGTAGGCTCAAAAGCCCAACAGTCGCATCTATTCAAACATCATCAGTTGTGTATAAATACAAGAGGACTTCTCCTTATTTGCACTCACTTATCTCATCACATCTCTCTCTCTCTCTCTCTCTCTCTCTCTCTCTCTCTCTCTCTCTCTCTCTCTCTCACTGCGCAGAAAAGAGTCTCTTCTCTATTGTGCAGAAAAGGGTCTCTTCCTCACACATGTGAAGCCGGAAGCTGCTAAAACTGGAGCTGCAATTGCAGAAGTAAAGTTTTACCTGCGTCGACCAGAAGATCTCCTCATCTGAACTACATTGTAGGTTCATCTGAGCCTCCTCTGAAAGCTGCAACTTTTGGTGGTGGAATCAAGTCAATCCGACGGACAGTTTGCAAGATATCGACTACCCTAGTTTGAAGGAAGCTGATGAAACTGAAGGTGCAATTGCAGAAGTAAAGTTTGACCTACATGGACCAAAATATCTCCTCATATGAACTACGCTATAGGTTCATCTGAACCTCCTCTGGAAGCCGCAACTTTTGGTGGTGGAATTAAGCCGATCTGACGGTCGGTTTGTGAGAGATCGTCTGCCCTAGTTTTGATGATGAAGCCACTAATGCTGATGCTGCTGATCTAGGGTTTGCTACTGCTGATATAAATCAGATTTATTGTACTATTTCTCTCTGCTGAACTATTGAAGATAAAAGACGATTTGATCAAAGGGTTTCCCCACACATTGTGGGGTTTGTCCCTCGCTAGCCACCACATCTTGTGTCTCTTGTCTTGGCTTGTTTTATGTCGATCGTTTAATGTTCTATCTGTACTTTACTTTATGTACATGTGATTGCTAATCTGTGGAATATAATAAGAAAAAGAAGTAAACTGTTATAAGAATAGAACATACCATAACTTAACACTTATTGTGTTTCTCTTACTGCTTCAGTGTCTGTGTATTTCACAATCTTATCGATCCATTGCATAAGATAACATAGGCACACCCTAGCACATAAGTCTGTCATACCTTTATTAATTAACTGAGATCATTCACGAGTGATTTCAGATCATAACAATTGTCCCCTTATGTGTTAGGTTAGAGAAAATGTATGGCTAAAATATATCATTTTCTATTATTTTGACAATGAGTCTTATTGATTTCTTCAGATAGAGAAATTTGTTGTGGAGATTATTTAGGGAAATGGCCTTAACTAGGAACTGAAAGAAAACCATGCTATGACAAAATACTGATAAAAATGTATCTATATGAGGCGGGGATGTCCCATGCTTTTTATGATGACTGTGACTGGAATATTACAAACACAAACGAAAATCCTATGAAATCAGTGTTGAAGTGGTTGATGTGTTGTTAGCTAAAGAGGATAATTTCATTTTACCTCAGGGGTTTCTATGAAAAATAGACTGAACTGAGTTCCCATGCCTCAGATACAATGCATTGTTGAAGGAGGTGTGATTTGATTGCATGGGTATTTGACTAAATGAGAGAACTAAAACAATCATAAAGTATGATACACCCCTAACATGAAAACTTGTGTAGGTGTCGAACATCAAGGGAATCAGTGATATCAATTGGTAATGGGGATTCCCATAGTTCCACCCAATACTGTCCCAAAAAAGGTGGGGAGCAACCAAGTTACTACTTTGATTTTGGAAGATGAGTTTCATTTTAGACTAGAAGGAATCCCCAACCATCCAAAAATATGATTCTGAGATATCCATATGAGGCTGAGATAGGTGTCGTAACATGATGTATCAAAGGAATGATAATGAAGGTTGAAAATCTATATGAAGGATGCAGAAAACTACCTAAGGTAGGAACTAGAATGCAAGTGGCAATAGTAAAAAAACAAAATTGTAGGGATAGGACCATGGGATTGAGAGAAAACTGAGGGGAAGTATATGTATGTTCTTACTGTCATGATGGATGAGTGAACAAATGGTGATCATTGATGTGGGTATGAGGTGATTAAAAGAAAGCTCCAACAAAGGGAAACTAGGGACTACCCTCATATAATTGACACAAAAAATATGGGCAAGAATCCTTTTCCAAAAAGTATTTGTACACTTTCCAAAACAATTTAAAAGTGGTTTTGGATGTACAACCATGAAAAAAGGTGCCCAAAGAGTATGATAGCATACTTAATGATGGATGTGGGTATCTATAAAGGAATGGGACCCATTGGTAGGCCTTAGTGAGAGGTGAATGAAATGAAAACAATAACATAGATGATCTAATGAAATGTGGAAGGTTGGTAGGTCAAATGATGAATGAGGTGGTGAATTAATCATGATCCGAAAAATAATGGTGGTTCAGGAGGAGGTGATAAGTAGGAAATCGAAGAAGAGAAATGAGGTTTGTCTTCAAATCATGCAAATGAAATGGCTCCTAGGCATGAACAAATGGTCATGGATACCACGTGTCAAGGGGAACTACAAAAAGGGGTAATCCATGTGGGTGGAATCTCTATTGACCAATGTGCGCTTACTGAGTGTGAGTGGAAGGCGACAATAAACATCACTGACATGGTGGACCTTATGGTTAATTTTAGAGAAACTATGTCTATATATGCAAAGTTTCCCTAGAAATCTATAATGCTAGTGAATAATGATACCTTAACTTTCGATTAGTGCACCAGAGGACTCAGTTAAAACTGAAAATTGTCGCTAACCTGCAACATAAAAGAAAATACCCAAAATGAAAACATCTTCATATAAGAAGCATGTATCATGGAAATTAGACCTAGGAAATGTCACTTTTCTTGAATTTATGCTTACTCTTCTTGGTGGCACTGTCTGGTGTTGATGCAAGTGATACTACAAATGATAAGGTTTCTTGAAGGGGGTTTGTGGTAACCAATCTTATAGATGTGATCTATGATATTTCTAGCATGGATTAAGGTGAAAAATACCAAAAGGGAATCACACAAGACATATTTGGTATGGTGAGGGTGTCCATGACTTGGTGTGAAATAGAACCAAGTGGAGGATAGAGGAAAGGGGTATGAGTAATCGCATAAGTGAGAAATTGAGGTTCGCTTGTCACAACATTGGGTGTTTCCGAATTTGGTGGTTGAAGGTCCTAATATTGGTTACCATATGATCTAGTTATCATGTATACATGAGGATGACGCCTCTTCTATATTTGGGACCTATTTAGACACTAGATAGATAAGGGTTTAGAGGAAATGAATTAGAAATTTTGTTAAGGTGAGGGTTTCCATGAATTGGTGTGAAACAAAACTAGGTGGAGGATACAGGAAAGGGGTTTGAGTAATTGTGTAAGGGAGAAAAGGAGGTTCGCTTGTCACAACATTGGGTATTTTCAAATTTGGTGGTTCAAGGTCATGAGTCTAGTTACCATATGATATGGTAATCATGCATACAAGGGGATGATGACACTTCTAGTTGTGGGACCTATTTTATCAGAAGAGGTCTATTATAGAACAAGTCTATAATATACACACTAGATAGATGAGGGTCTAAAGGAAATGAATTAGAAAATTTGTTTCTATTTTCCAATGCTATATTTAGACAACAAATATTGGTAACTAGTTTATTTACCTTTAAACAATATTTTTTTCTTCACATGGATCCATGGATGAGCTATACTTTGCACTTGATATTTAGCACATACTTGAATCATCTTATCTATATGATCAAGGTTCACTCTGTAAGAGAATTAATATGATTTTTTATCTTGCTAAATTATCAAATCCTCCTGAATTAAGGTAATCACAAGAGAGTTTTGGATGTAGTTAAATTCATCAAATAATTTACATGCAAGCTATTCTTTAAAAACTTGTTGTCTATAAATTTCATAAGACAATTTGCATGTAGGCATCTCCACAAACACTTGATTTCCATCCTTGTGATGGTAGAGAAATGGTGCTCAAGTAGGGAATTATAATGATGAAGAGTGACAAGAATACTTGAAATAATGAGGAATCATCCTTGGAAATTGTATTTACCATATTATACTAGTCTTGACCAAGTTTTAGGTATGAAACTAACTTGTTCTTCAACAGATACTCCACCAATGTTTCAAATTACAATAGGATCAGCCATGGTAGATAAAACAAGGCCTCAAAATTTGCATTATATTGGGAAATGTGTGTCACTCACTTGGAAATCATGTAATGGAGTAAGGAAAAATTGTTGAGCTATAGTAGGGAATAAATGTATCGTAGTAGTTGGTAATAACTACTAAGAAGTAGTGGAGAATAAAGAAATGTCACTAGCCATAAATGCATGGTATGCTATGATGGTTGGATAATTAATTGTTAATGGTTTCCATATTATAGAATTGGAAAACCACAAATATTTTATGGTTTTGTCATGCCTATTTATTATGCACTAGGGTTGGAGTAAAATAGAGTGTGACATTCAGTTTCTTGTCATGCTTCTGAAAATTTCATAGAATCCTTATGCTAGTATTGAATAGTCATATTGAGATACAAAAGGATTGGTAATTTATTGTAACCATTTAGTTGATGAATCTTACATTGCATCACCTTTGCATGCACTTTAGAGGGGGGGATTTCTCCTAGAAGTGTTTTCCCAAGAAATTGTTTTCTAATGGTTGTATGGTTTCATGTTGATGATTACTACAACTATTTATATTTAATTTTTTCACATTCTTGGAAGTGTATTCAACACCTTTACTCAATAATTTCATTTATTCTCAAATAATAACCACCTAATATCGAAGATGTTAGGGACAATGATTTCTAACCTAATATTAGTTTAAGTGGGAGCTTTTGTAGAAGGAAACCTTGTTGCAAGGAAATGGTGAGTAGGTATAAATTAGAAATGGATAGATTTATGAGTTTGTATAAGATAACCCTTGTTTGAGGAAAATGGCGGGCGTTTGCGAGCTTAGGTTTTCTGCAGGTCCTTTTGGGCCGGGTTCATTAACGGAAAGGAGCCACTGGTATCTAATCAAGCACTTGAGGTTTTTTCCCCTTTCTTGGCATGTTTCGGTTTTCTCAAGAAGATTCTGGGCACCCTGCTTCATCGCCCGGGGGTTTATGTTTCAAATCTTCCGCTTTCTACATAGTTTCAGGATGGTTTGGCCTCCTTCGCGGGTGATTTTCCCTGGTTTGTTTTCTCTGGCTGCATCAACAGGAAACAGAGCAGTTTTCCTTTTCCTCTGCCCCTCCTTGGAATTCCGGGGCTGCATGGTTCAGATCCGCCCTCCCTTGTCCACAATGAATGCAGATCTGGGCCAGATCTAAACATCTCTGTGACTCATATAGCAGTAGCTTCAGGGGGTAAAAAATCGAAGCCAGCCCACAAGGACCCAGAACGGGATCGAACTCAAATCTTCATCAGAACCCTGTCAGGAAAAACTATTTGCAAGCAAATCGGGACAGGAATATTGATAAAAAATATAAAGGATGAAATACAAGCAGATACAGGCATCCCATCAAATCTGCAAAGTTTGACACATGCAGGTAAAATCCTGCAGGATAATTTTACAGTACAGCACTATGACATTGGCCAAGACTCAACTATCATTCTAAGCGCAAGGCTGAGAGGAGGAAGCTCGGGTTCAGGCCCAAAAGGAATGGGTTCCTTCAAAGATGCTGTCAAAGGGAAGGGGGAAGTCAAAAACAAGCCATCATCACCTCCAGATCTTCCTGGTCCCTACATTGTGGAGCAAAGATCTCAGAATCCTGTTCTGCAAATCGACTTGCCTGAGGTAAAAAATTTTCATTCTGATCTTTCTTCATTGGCTGTCATATGCAGATTCAACGGGTTTTGGCCTAAAACAGATGCTTTAAGACAATGGATCTTCTCCTCATGGACCCCAAACTGTGACATTCATTTGTGCTCCAAGGGGTTCTTTATTGTAAAATTCGATTCGATTAAGGAAAGAGATTTTGCCCTCCATGAGGGGCCATGGTTCTGGGGCAATGCTGGTCTCTTTATGACCCCCTGGTTCCCGGGTTTTGACCCCTCCTCTATGGTGGTTTCCAAAATGCCGGTTTGGGTCAGGCTCCACAACCTCCCATTGCATTTATGGTTTCCTAATGTTTTTGCAGCAATAGGGAATGCTATTGGTTCATTCATCAAGCAAGATGTGGAAAGAATAGAAAGAGGCATTCATACTTTTGCCAGAATCTGTGTGGAGGTTGACCTTAGTCAAGGGCTTCCTGACAATATAATTCTAATCCATAATAACTCTCAGTGGAAACAACCTCTTGATTATGAAAACACGGCCTTCAGATGTCGAGGTTGTCAACAAACAAGACATCTTCATAATAACTGTCCGCAAAACAAAAGAGAAAACAGAAGGAACAAGAAACAAGTACACAGACCAAGAGGCTGGCAATGTACAGTGAATCCAGAAGAAGAAACAGAGGACGAGGGGGAGCCTAACTTACCACCTGAACAACATGATGATCCTATTGGGGAGAATGCCGTGGCTGCCATCCCCACGGCAAACAATCAGGATCATTTGTCCCCAGAATCAGGAAATTTTACTACATCAGCAAACAAGAACACAAAGACTCACCAAAATCAGGCAGAGATGATATGCGTGGATCCAAGCACGGGAGGCATCAAACGGCATCACCACTCAGAGACTTCAGACTCAGACAAAGAAACAGGCCCACAGATCGTAGAATCACAGCTAGTCATTGCTCCGATCGAGCCCACTCAAGGAGAGTGGCGCAAGGTTGAAAAGAAGAAGGGGAGAAAAACTTGAAGCGCTGGCTTTCAGTTTTTTTTTCCCTTTCCCTCTCTCTCTTCTCTTTCTCTTTTCTTTTTTTTTGTGCACGTTAGTTCTCTAACGTTGCGTGGGGTGCGAAAGCACTCGAGCCCATGTGGCAACTTATGGAAATGCTTATCGCATCTGCAATTGTAACTTTTCATTTTTTAATAAAAGGTTACAGCTTTTTCTTCGGAAAAAAAAAGAAATGGATAGATTTATTGGAACTAAATTTGGGCTATTAGAACACAACATGGATGATCTTCTTGTATATATGGAACTATGGGTTACAAAATTTCTAGAACCAAATTCATTAGCATGAAATTTGAAGAGCAAGTGGTGATGGAGACAAAGGAGAGAACCCATATAAAATTATATTCTACTACTTTGGTATGATTAAAAATTTCTAAAGGAAAAAATAAAATCCATTGAATTTTGGGGGATTTGTATTAAGCTAAATCCAAAACTAAGGCAACATAAATCTAGACCTCATAATGTTTAGTCCAAGTCAAATAAATCTATTGACATATTTTTGATGTATAAGCTTGCAAACAATTGAATATGTAAATTATCAAAAGGGATTTATAAAAATGAAACTCATTTTGTAACATATTGGATATACACTCTTATCTTTTGGTTTTCTTTAGATTCATCTATGATATAGACACTAGATAGAGGAGGGTTTAAAAAAATGAATTTTTTTCTAATTGCTTCCTTGAAATGAATAGGTCTCTAAGGTATTTTATGAAAATAAAAAACTAAAGGGAGATTTGAATTTTTGCCAATGTTATATTTAGACAACAAATAATCGTATTGAATTTTTTTACATTCAAACAATATTTATTGCTTCACAAGAATCCATGGATGACCTATACTTTTCACTCAATATATACAAAATGCTTGAAGTTGTTTTCCCATAGTATTAAGGCTTGCCCTGTAAGAGACTTACAATGATTTGAAGTATTTCTAAATGATCAAATCCTATTGCATAAATGTAGCCACAAGAGACTGTTGGATGTAGTGCATTTCATCAAACACTTCACATGCAATTTATTCTTTAAAAACTTGTCATATAAGAATTTCATAAAGACCTTGCATGTAGGCATCTCCACAAACACTTGATTTTGATAGTCGTGATGGGAGAGAAATGGTTCTGAAGAAGGACATTACAATGATCAAGAGTGGCAATGCTACTTAGGACATTACAATGATCAAGAGTGCAACATTACTTGAAATACTGAGAAATCATCCTTGGAAATTGTATATACTAGATCCCACTAATCTTTACCAAATTTTAGGCATGACACCGACTTGTTCTTCAATAGATACTCCACCACCTTTACCAATTGAGATAGTATCAACCATGGTGGATGAAAAAACACCTAAAAATTTGCATTCTGTTGATACATGTGTGTCACATACTTGGAAATCATGTAGTGGAGCAAGAGAAAATGTTGATCCATAGGGATGAATAACATAGAGTAGTGGTTGGGAATAAATACTAAGTGGTGAGAGAGAATAATCACACATGACTAAAAATAAATGAATGGTAAGATACAATAGTTGTGGTGAGCACCAGTATTGCAGCAAGAATGTTGCAACTCCTAGGCTACCAACTTTACTTTTATCAACCCGGTAGTTCGTAACAAACTTGGAAGCATCGGTGTTGTATGCACAAGTATTAGTTCCCACTGCAGGTTGTCACTTGGTCAGCTGGCAAAAGATCACTAGGAGCTCAAGCCAGCTTCTATAGATTTCGGAAGAAGATCTATGTATGATGAAAGAAAGGGAATATTACTCTACAGATGCTATTCTAATTGTAGAAAGGAGAAAGACTGGAATGTAAAGCAAAACCTAGTAAACCCTAATTAACAAGCTAATTCTACTTTTGCCAAAGAAACTATGAAAACCATGAAAGAAATGACATTACCTACTCAAGGATGTAAACAACATCTAACCATACCATTTCTAGAAGTAAATAAGAAAAAAACATATTTTTGGATTTTTATGTCTTTTTATGTGAATTTAACATACATCTGATTTATTGTGTGTGGTGAACAGATGGCATTAGAAGGCGGTTTTAGAGCTTGGGATGATGCAGGATGGTGTGGATGGGTCATAGGAGGTCTTAGGTGGCCTTTTGGAGGCTTTTCCCATACTCAGCCTTCAAAAGAAAGCCTACAGGAAAAACTATAGGAGGACACAGGAAAACTACAGGAGGAAAACATGGTATCTACAGGAGGCCTACAGGAGGAGGCTGAGAGCAATTTTTGGTATTTTGAGGGTGTGAGAGTGGGTGGAAAAGGTGGATGAAGGTTGGAATGAGGTGTTAGGGCTCCTAAGGTCTACCATGAATTGCCAGGAGAGAGAAAGATGATTGGGTTTGCTCAAGGAAAGAGGAAGAAGTTCTATGAAAAATGAAGGAAACTAGGGCAGAATTGAGGTGAGGTTTTGGAGACCTATAGGGAATGAATCAAATGGAGGGTGTGATTGCTGGAAAGCTAGCCTACTGCTAGAATAGATCTGCTACATAGAAACCAAGGAAATCAAGCAACTATTGAAAGGAGTGCATTCTAGGAAAAACAGAGTTTTACATTAAAATCGCCTAAACTATGATGCATGGAAGGAAATGCTGTAAGAAAGGAAAGCATGAAAAATGACTATTGTAAATCAGGAAATGAACTTGATGAAGAAGATCCAAAGCAAAGAAAAACTTGACTATCAACCCACTAGAGAGCTGTAAACACTAGACGTCCTATGAATGAGGAAAACCAGTGTTTTTGGGGCAGCAAGGGAGTCTTTGCCTCAAATCATGATACCATAGGGAGGAAGAGAGGCCAAGGCACTGTTGCTAGCCTTTGAAATCTTTTCTGATCACTTCTTAACCTACTACAACAAGCACAAATGGAAGCAAACTATTAAATCATCAAAAGAATCCTATTCTTAACCATAAAAGAAATACATCTAACAATAAACTAATCTACAACTGAAGCAAAGCATACAAATACAAGTAAAGAGGAGCTTGGATTCCTGGATTGGGCCCTAACCCAAGAGCTTTAGCCCTCTGAGGTAACTCAGTGCTAGCTCAAAAAGGATTCCATCTTCATTATCAAAAAATAGCAAGATTACATAAAACTATCATAAAAATAGTGAGCTCAAAATTTGAGCAGAGTTTACATAAGCAAAAAAAAAGTCAACCCTAGTGAGGCCCTAGGCCTCTCTAATTATACATCTGAAGCTATCAACAACTTCCTTAAAATCAGGGAGGCTTGGCTCCCAAAACTTGAGATAACTCTCAATCATCTTCCCCTTACTCGGTTGCCTTCTAGTGCATGATTCGACTACTTGTACTCCGAGCTTAATGAAGGGTAATTCAAAGTGAGGAGCTATAAATGAGGGGGATTCCCTCCTATTAGTCCTCTCCTCTATCCATTTAAAGTTATTTCTACAGTTTGTCCATTAAATCCTTGACTTTGACCTCGAAATCCATCAATAATCTGCATTAAATACATGTTAGACCACATGGCATAATAACTAACTCAACTCACTCTATAAGCATAAATATAATCAGAAAATCATACAATAAGCTAAGAGAATGGTTGATTTGACTAGGTTAGGAGGTAAAATGAGCCCATATAATTACCCATTTATAAGGCTCATCATCACCCCCCTACTGAAGGTGTTGCTCATCCTCTGAGCAACCTAGTCAATCTCTTCATCTTTTATGGCCCTGGTGGCCTCCCTAGCATTCCAAGCTTCTGATGTGGTCTGCTCATGTTCTCCATAAAATCTTGTTGTTCTGTCTATGTCCTTCCACTACTCCTTCTCTTATTTTTCTCTTCTACCTTCCGACATGCCTAATAGGATTAGAGGACTTAGTTTGAGGCCAATCCAGTTGTCCTTCAGCATTTGCATGGAGTGCTTGTACATTTGCAATCTTTTCAATGCCTCCCTTAGCCTCATTAGGGAATGGTATTCTCTGATCTGCAAGCTGTGGGGTAGGGTGCTCGATCTTCTCATGCATGCATGCACATAGTCATCCCCAAGTAGCCATTGCATATCTTCAAAGTGTGCAATGGCTTGTGCCTAATTGGCTAGATATCTAGGGGAAATCTGAGGGTCATTGGCAAGAAGATTATGTATGCTGATGAGTGCCATAGGATCTGATGGCTCAGTTCTTATCGTTAATGGTTCATTATGCTCTTTTATCATTAATATTTTCATTTTTGCTGCCCTTAATTCTTCATGGTTCATCCATGATGCCATGGCCATTAATTGCAGATCCCCTAGCTTGGCATTGGGGTCCCACACATTCATGTCTATGAGGGCCATGTTTTGTAGGTATAACCTACCATATTTTCTTTATACTTTGAGGTGCTTTGGTCACACAGATCCATGAACTACCTGTAGCCTTGGAAAGACATTGTGCCTCTTTGTGCCAAAGTTTTTATTTGGAATTGAAGCCATTGATCCTTCAGATAGAGGCCATAAGATTTGGTTGGTGTTCTGCATTGTAATGCCTCCATTGATAAGCTAGCCATGTATGCCAAATGAGTCTCTTTCTCCTGCAGCTACCTCCTTAGTATTTCATTCTCCTTCTCAAGGTGGCTTTTGTGATGGCTTCTCTGTCTCTAAGAGCACTCAGTTCCCTGCCCATTTCCCTGAGTTTGTTTTCCATGTGGCCAATATCCTCAACTCCTTTGGACTTGGCTATTTGCATCCACCTATGTGTTCTCACTCTCTCTTTATCCAATTCGAAAAATAGTGGAATTGCAAATTTCTGTGGGATTATCTTGCCTCCCTAAAGTAGATTGTAATAGGAGGTAAGACTAGGCAAGACTAGGATGGTGAGCTAACTGCTGTGAATTTCCTTCTTGCACCTTGGTGCTGGAGTCAATGAGGTACTAAAGGAGAAAGTAAAGGATACCGAGCTTCTGATGTGCTAGGGTATCCATGCCATATCTCAATTCTTGGAGGATTGTGAAATGATATCCATAAACAATGTTGTACCTCCCCTCACAAGAAATGTATTTGATTATTTGGTAGCTAACCTCATCCCAGGGATATGGTATACTAGCCCTCCTGATTCCAATTTTGTCTTCAACAGGGGTTTCATTATCTTGGAAAAATTTCTTCATGGCAGCCTGGCTAATTGGCTTCTCATCTTTACTCCAAGGCAGCCCAAGAGGAAGGGTGGTGACCATACTGATGAATTCAAGGGTTATTTCAATGGAGAGGCCTATAATGGTTACAATGGCATGAGTTCTTGTGTGAGGGACCAGAGAGAGAGAAAATTCTTGGGCAATTTCATCATCAAACCCTCCAAATTTCTCAAAGAAATTCACCCAGCTTTCCCTTGTGAATATGTCCACCACTTGAGGATGTGCATGGAGCCTAGTGGAGTCAGTGGGATCCTTTCTCATAAACCCCCCTGTCATACTGCCTGTACTTCTTTTGAAAACCAAATATGGAGGTTGAGACAAAGAATTTCCAATGAAATAGAAAAATAGAGGAGACTGTGTTTTTTTTTTTTTAAACAGAAATTCTTTTTATATATTTCTACCCTCCTAAAGACTTATTTCATCCTCAAATTGAGACCACTTATTTCATATATTGATATTTATCACGAGGCATTCGTGAACCCTACCTCTTTAGACTGAAATTCGTGCCAAAAATCATGTTTTCTCCCTTCAAAATGACTCACTGCCCCTCCTGTAGAAGCACGCTATCCCTCATGTAGATTTCCTATAGGTGCTCCTGTAGAAAATGTCGAGAGTGAAAATATGGAGTAAATCAATGGAGGATGGTGGTTACGAGGCTATGGGGGAATAATAAGATTGATGTGTGGCTGAGTTACGAGGAGAAGCTAAAGAAAAGGTGGTGAGAATGCTTGTGGAGGACTGCTCATTATCCTTTATGGATATTTACGGTTATGAGTGTTAAGCTGGCAAGGTGTACGTTGTCCATATTCGGACTATTGGTCCCCACCTGCTTGGTCATCATGGCCCCTCCTCATAATAATCCCTCATCGTTGCGTCGGAGTTAACTCTTCCTCCCACTTCCCATCCTTGGTAGCTTGTGATTGAGTTGATTGTGCACACGTGTGGATGACATCTCGGATAACTGGCCACCTTTCCCTCATTCTATCTCAACCATCTTGTTGCCTTCTTATGACTCCTAATTACACAAATGCAGATAGAGGAGTGATTTAGTTACTTACCTGTGATCTGAGTGTATTGGCTCTAAGGTGTTGTGGCTCTCTCTGCTGCATGCCTTCATTTTCCTCCATGCATGTTGTCTCTCCTAGCTATTGTTTGGTTGTGTACTTTTGCAGGTTATTTTGCTAGAGCTGAGTTTCATGTGCCTTTTCAACCTACAGATGTGCACTCTTTTGTTGTTGGTGCTGGACTTCTATGGGATCGGCTGCTACAGGAATTCCTACAGGAGCTCCTGTAGTTGCTTCTCACCTTGAAACTTCAGCTATTTCCCTATGCTTGGAGCTCGAGAATGATGCTAGAGGTGGAGATGCATGATGGAGGGATAGTAGGTAAGTTTCAGGTGAAGTTAATGGTGCTTTTCCTCCTTTTTATTTTTGTTTTTCTTTTTCAAAACTAAAAACTGTTTTTTCTATGTTTTTTTCTTGGAAAGGGAAAAAAATAATGATAATGCTTTGAGTGTGATGCAGGCTTGGAAATGATGGCAAGGAGGTTTGAAGATGGTAAGAGGGATTATAGGTTCCTCATGAAGATTTTCTTTTCCCTCAAACAACCTTTTGTAGACATTTTTGGCTCTTTGTAATTCCTACAGGAGCCTCCTGTAGAAAACACAGTTTTGAAAAAAGAGGTACAGTGGGGTGAAAGAGGTACCAAAAATGATGGAGGAAGGTGTGGAGAAGATGAGATGGATGCTGGTGTGTATGTCAGGGTCCCCTTGGCACCTTCTCCTGCTCCCTGTAGTCCTCCTACAAACCTGCACTGCAATAAAAATTCATTTTTCTTTTCCTTTTTCTCTCTTTTTTTTTTTTTGAAAACAACTACGACGCCTCAGAGAGGTTTTCACCTTAGTTGCCTACCCTGGGCACCTCCAAGGGATGTTTTCACCTAGGGATCTTATTCTTTTCCTTTTTTATCTCTTTTTTGACATCATTGTACCACCTCAGAAGAGGTTTTCAACCCAATGATGGGACTCAAGTGCCTCATGGAGGTTTTCAATTGAGTCCTTATTTTTCTTTTTTTCTTCAGTGAGTGGGTGAAGTGGAAGCTAAGACATGCTCCACTACCATCATTGTTTTATTTAAATATTCAATAAACTCTCTCTTGGAGAGGGGTTTCTTATAGACTTTCAATTGATGTCCATTGACAAGCATGGAGATGGCTTCATCATCAATGGTTCTGATTAGAACTGAGCCATTGTCATTGCATTTCTCCACAGTGTAGGGTCCCAACCATCTTGTCCTCAGCTTACCTTTGAAATCCTTGTATCTTGAATCATAATGTAGTTTCCAATCGCCCTCTTGGAATTACTTCTCCTTGATATTTAGGTAATGCCATATCTTTCTCTGAAGCTGAACTACCTCTGTATGGAGAAGGGCTTGCAATATATATTCATCCAATCCATTGAGCTGAAGTAATCTCTCTTTCTGTGCATGGCTAAGGTATAGGTCCAGCTAAGCTGCCATCCATAGGGTATTGAATTCAAATTCTATGGATAGCAAAGCCTTCTTCCCATAGACCAATTCATAGGGTGTGAACCCGGTGGTGATCTTCCATGTTGTGTTGTAGGCCCAAGTGGCCTCAACTCATTTGTTTGCCCAGTCTTTTCTGTTGTTGATCACTACCTTGGTTAGGATCCCTTCCAATGCTCTGTTAGAAACCTCCACTTGCCCATTGGCTTGTGGATGGTAAGGAGTGGAAGTACTGTGCTTGATCTTATGATGTGTGAGTAGGTCTTCAATTAGGTTGGAAGTAAACTAACTGCCTTGGTCTGTGACCAACTCTCTCAGATACCCAAACTTGTAGAACATGTTTTCCCTCAGAAACTCAGCTACTTTTTCCTTTGTCACTGCTTTGATTGCTTTTGTCTCTGCCCACTTTGTCAAGTAGTCGGTGCACATAATGATGTACTGCTTCTGTTTTGAAGGGGGGTTGATAGGCCCCACAAAGTCCATGCCCCACTTCTCAAATGTCTCAAAAGTCACTTGAGTTTGCATGGGCATTTCATCCCTTGGAGTGGGTTTCCCCATCCTCTGACAACAATCACACTGGCTTGTATATCTCCTCACATCTTGATGAAGAGTGGGCTAGTAGTAGCCTGCTTGCAATATCTTGAAGGCAGTTCTTTTTCTGCAAAATGACTTCCACAAGGCCCATCATGATAGGTTAGGAGGATGTTAAAGACTTATCCTTGTCACACCTTCTCAAGATCTGATCCAGGCCAAGATTGAAGAGATTGCCTCCAATCCATGTGAAAGGGGCACTTTTCCTTACTATCTTGCTCTTCTGTTTTGAGGATAGGTGTGGTGGGAACTGTGCTGAAACCAAGTAGTTTGTTATATCATCAAACCATGGAGAGAGTAGTGATATGGCAAATAGGTGTTCATTTGGAATTTGGTCATCCACCATTCCTTCTTCACCTGCAGGCAAATTTACTCTACACATAAAGTCAACAACAACATTCTCTTTACCAGGCTTATCAATAATGGTCAGATCAAACTGTTTTAGTAAGTGCAACCATCTAATAATCCAAGCATTTACATCTAGTTTGTTCATTAAATATCTAATTACAACATTATCAGTGTGCACAAAGGTTTGATAGCCTATGATATAATATCTAAATTTGTTTAAGGAAGGCACGACATCTAGGAGTTCCTTCTCGGTCACTGTATAATTTAACTTTGAATTTGACAAGTTTTTGCTTATAAAGTATATGGCATAAGGTAAATTTTCATCAATTTTTCCTAGGGCTGCTCCTATTTCTTTGTTCGAGAATCTATGTGAATGTGAAAGGGTAAGGCCTAGTTTGGGCCTCTGAGAATTGGGGCAGTCAATAGCTTGCTCTTCAAGGTATCTAGGGCTTCTTGACAGTTTTCTGACCATATTTACTCAACATCTTTACCTAGGAGGCCAGACAAAGGAGGGGCTATCTTGTTGAAGTCTTTAATGAATCTCCTGTAATATCTAGCTAAGCCTAGGAAACTTCTAACATCTCTCACCTTTCGAGGAGGTGGGAGCCTTTGGATGATGGCAATTTTGTTGGGGTCCACCTGTAGTCCTTGTTGAGATATTGCATGACCTAGCACGATCCCTTCAGTCATCAAAAATTCACATTTCTCTGGACTGAGGGACAAGTTCATCTCAATACATTTATATAGAACTTTTCCTAGGTTAGATAACACTTCCTGAAAGTCAGAGCCATAAGGAGTAAAATCATCCATGTATATTTCTACTGCATCATGAACCAGTTCAGAAAATATACTCAATACTGCTCTTTGGAAAGTGGCTAGAGCGTTGCACAAACCAAAAGGAAGGACATGGTATGCAAAGTTACCCCAAGGACAAGTGAAAGTGGTATTATCTTGGTCTTCTGGGCTGATTTGAATCTGATTGTACTCGCTAAACCCATCTACGAAAGAGAAAAACTTTTTCCCTGCCAAACTGTCTAACACTTGATCTATGAAAGGTAAAGGAAAATGGTCCTTTTTAGTGGCTTTGTTCAATTCCCGATAGTCAACACAGATTCTCCACTTACAATTTTTCTTTGGCACTAGCACCAAAGGAGAGACCCATTCACTGTCAAAGATGGGATAGATGAACCCCGCATCAAGCAATTTTTGCAGTTCTTCCTTAACAATATCTTTAAGTGCTGAGTTCATCCTCCTTTGAGGCTGCCTGATTGGCTTGCAATCTTCCTTGATGTATATATGATGAGTACATACTGAAGGGTGCACTCCCTTCATCTCCTTATAACTCCAGGTGAAGGCATCTAGATGTTTTCTCAGTAGGCTGCATAGCTCCTTCTCCTGGGAGGTAGATAGGGATGGATTAAATTTCAATGTTCTTTCTGGGCTGAACTCTATATTTTTAACACAGAGAGAAGTAGGGTCGGCCACACAGAGATCAGTTGAGGGATTGTTTTGGGTTTCTCTTACTATGTTTTCTAATGGTGATACATTGGGAGGTGGATTCTGAATCAAATTTTCAATCATATCATCCTCATCTTGCGGTTTCCCCCCCATGGCGATTTCCAATGCACAATGTGGTGCAAAATAAACTTCATCCTTATCTTCCTCCTCCAACCAGAGAGGTAGATCATTTTCTAGCAAGGGTTGGGCAGGAGGATATATGACTAACC
This sequence comes from Pinus tabuliformis, assembly GCA_031772625.1. Lineage (NCBI taxonomy): Eukaryota > Viridiplantae > Streptophyta > Pinopsida > Pinales > Pinaceae > Pinus > Pinus tabuliformis. The sequence continues at coordinate 317,966,533 of CM062816.1, read as the reverse complement.
ACTTGGACATGTTCCCTTTCTTTATGGTCATGTTCCCAACTTAGAAGCTGATGTAGGCATCGGCTATAGCCAACCAAGCTCTTCCCAGAATGGGAGGATACCTAGTGAGATTTTCCTTTGGCTGGAGAACTAAGAAATCAGTAGGGTACTCCCAAGAATCAATGGATACCATCACATCTTCCACGATCCCCTCAGGGGTCATTGTGGAGTGGTCTGCTAGCTATAGCATTGTCGTGGTCTTCCTCAAGGAGCCCTAGAGGTTAAATTTGAGCATTGTGTCTTTTGTCATCACATTAATGGGAGCTTTTTATAGACATATTTGGGCACTGCAACCCCAATCAAATATGTCCATAAACCAAGGGCTTCTAAACCCCTAAAAGTGTTGTTTCATACCCTAAAGGAACAAGGTCAGTTGGTTACATCATCTCCCATAAGTTCTCCATGAAAAACTGCTCAAAACTGGTCAAAACTGGACCATAAAGACTGCTCCATGCATAGGGTGCAATTCATCTCACCTATTACACATGGGGGGTGAAATGCATACTGGAAAGCCCTTCTGTAGGGTGCGATGAGTGAGAGAAAACAAATGGAAAAAGTAGTTTGCTAGGTGGAAACCTAGAGAATCTTCTAGAAACTGCTCATATGACACTTGCCTTTCTGAATTCACCCAGGGATGAGTAAGAGATCTGAAATCTCCAAGTGGAACCAAGAACTATCAGTGACATGACACTAATCAAAATCCCAAAAGCTGACTCACTCTCCTGTAAACATCTATATATGGCTCCCTCATCCTAGAGATCCAGAGGCTGGAATTTTGTAATTTGCAAGGAGGTGCTGTTGGTTTCTCTTTGAAGACATTGTTGGGTGATCTTGCTTTGTATGAGGTGAAGAGAGCTTTCATGTTGTGAGGATGACGCTGGATTAGATAGCTTGGTTGTAATCCTCTCTTCTACTACTTCTATCAATAAATCTATTTGAGTTTTCCTCCATATGCCTGTATATCTTTGAATCTTGTATTTGTATATGCATTTATATGGTTAGTGTACATCTGATCCTACATTGTTTATGGTTATAGATCTCTATGCTTTGATGGTATTTTGCTACTTTGACTCTATAGGTGTTCTTTGAAGCGAGACAAGTGAGAAAGGAGTGGCGAAAGCTCTATCAAGGGAGAGAGGAAACGAGCAAGAAGACTAGCGAAAGACTGAGGTTGGTACTCTCTGCTTCTCTCTCATCTATCTCTCATAAAGGAAAACACAATTGACTTTAGTTTGTTTGTTTCTAAGATAGCTACTCATCTTAGTGGGACTAGAAGCTCTGGATGGACACTAGTTTTCCCAATAAAAAAATGGCGACTCCACTGGGGAGTGAATAGTTTGTTTGTTTTGTTACTGTTGTTTGCTTTATAAACCACAGACGGAGCTTGAAGTCAAGCCAGCTAGCCTTCGAATTGCTTTTACTATGCAACTGCAAAGTAGATCAATGTTTCTTCAGTCAATCTCCAAGTTGGTTTATGAACTGAACATCTAGCTTGCAAACATCCTAAGTGCCCTGGTGGTAGCTAAAATAACCTCATTAGATCAACCCCTATACTTTGTGTTTACTGGCAATCATTAGCTCAGCCTAAATCCCTGAACTTAGCTGCAAACTGTGAGTGAAAACCAAGCACAGTCTCATCCTTGGACCATCGCACTATCTCTTCTTGGCAACCTGGATGCATCACACCTCCCATGTGTTGCAGTGAGATGCATCCCTATTTCCCTATGTTACAGGTGAGATGATTAAATGAGACTGTTTCTGCCTCTAGATTTTGGTTTTTTCTTCATTGTATTTAGCTTTATTCAGTAGTTTTGTTATCTATGATTAATATATCTCTATTGAAACCATCTTCCTTTGCATTATTTAGCGTCCATCAGAAGGAATTGTGAATGTTTTTTATGTATTTTTTCATCATTTATAGTTCTCCTTTGCAAATAGTAGCTTGATCGAATTATCGTACTTTGATTTGAAAGTGTCGCAAGTGTCGTTTTCAGTCAAGAAAAAGAGTGTCAAAAAGCATTCCTCTTTTAGATAGTCGATTACACTTTTGCCATTGTATTTGATTTGAATCATTAGTATTTAAAGTGTCAAAAGCAATTTTAAATTCAAAATTGCAAACTGTCGACTTGACCTTACTTTCATTTTTTTGAAAAGAAAATTGTTAGTACTGTCACTTTGAAAGAAGATAGTTCAGATCTATACTTAATTTTCTTTTTGTCATTCTCACATTAAGGAAACTGAAAAACAATACATGCATGTGCATTTGCATTAAGAATGCATGCTGAAGTTGATTTAGGAAAGGTGCATCTAGTGTGTGTTCTCTGCTCTATGTTGAAAGAATTTCATTTCTCTTTCCTTAGTAGCTAGGATTTTCATTGCAAAAAGAAAGTAAACGACTGTTTATCATCTTAGATTGCATATTTAGGAATTGTATATCTACATCACGCGGTGAACCTTAAAGGAAAACTTCTTAAGAAAGATCAACTGTAAAATAAACTTCAATGAACATAAAAACACTTTGGAACCTAACGCACAATATTTAGAAGTCTAGGCTAGAGACGTATTCCCGCATCGTAAAGCCTGGTAACTATCACTTTCATTGTAGGTTGGGTGATTCCTCCTCTTTGAGACGACAAGTGCCAGTACGGACTTGTGCTCCCACGTACTGTCGAGTATATATTGGGAGACCACAACAGGCTACATCCTTTATCCTTAGGAAGCTGTGTCTGCCACCCTATCGATCACAATGCACTGAACACAACATTCAGGAAGATTGACTGCCGTACCGTAAAAAGTATTCTGCAGTTTTGCGATTGGTTTGGTAATCCCTCTGTCTAGATTTTCAGAGTAGTCACTTCTATTCCTTTCAGACTCCTTAAAAGAAAAGGTCCATCTGAGCACTTGTCACTTCAGGGTCATTAAAAATCGAAGGCGACTAGAGTCATCTTTAGCTTTTTCTCGACACTTAAAAATTGAAAAAGCAAGTTGTGTCAAAGCGTCATAAAATTTATTTTAATCAAAATAATGTCACTATTCCCTCATTGGTCTTTGGGTTTAGAAAATGGACTCTACCAATCAAGGATTTCCCCTTGGGGGAAATCCTAGTCCCTTCTCCTCTTGGGGGATGTTGGTGCTCCACACATGGCTACATTGTCCCTTCCAGGACTCACAATTAGCCTGCCAGTATGGATTTTCTCGACCTTTGTCATTCAAAACACCGCAATTCCTCAACAATCAAATCAGCAACCAGATGACCCCGAAGCCACTCCCCCACCTTCTACTTTGTTTGTTTCTCCCTTTGCTTCTTTCTCTTCACTTGGTGAAGCTAGTAACGCTAAAAACCAAGTAACTGAGAAGAAGAAGAAAGGGAAGGAGAAGAAGAAGAAGAATCCAATGATGAAAGGGGGCAACCATGCATCATCTGGCGAAAATATACACACTGCACCTTCCAAACCTAAATCTCCATGTGTCATTTGTAAGGGAGACCACTATCATCAAGATTGTCCCTACATCCCATGGATCTTGAGGGACTGGTCTCCCTGCTTGCACAATCCAGTGTCTTCAACCATTGATGATCATGTTGAAAGCACACCATCAACTAGTGAAAACGAAGCCAACGGAAAGAAATTAAGATCTAAATTTCCTTGTAGAATGTGTGAAGGTGATCATGTCCTCCACCGTTGTCCTTTCCTAGATGAAGCTAAAAGAGTCTTGGATAATTGTCCTGCGTCATCGCAACGACTTCCTCCTAGATACAAGAAACTCTTGCCGAGTCCATCACTAGTTGAAAATCTAACTGGAATACTGTTGTTGTCGGTCGAAGCACATATCATTGAAGATAAACCCTCTGAGTCCACACTAGACCAAAGTCAACAGGTCGAGATGGTAGTTGACTCAATCTTGTCTTTAGAGGGTCCACCTTCAGATGATACTGTCACTAAAGAGAATGAGAATGACACTGTTCAAATTCTTTTCATAAACACAGACTTTGATGAACATGGGGACAATCTACCCATTCCTTTACTGTAGGAAGGAAGTTTGTTAGAGGTTTATCCGGCCATTTATTCAGTCCCACCTCCAAGAAATCTAGTCATTTCATTTGATTTGAATCTACTAGGTAGACCCTGCCTACCATCTAATGTACCATTTCGAATCATAGTACAAGCTTACAGAATGATCATGGTTGGTACTATCATAGATGAAGGGGATTCTGTGAGTATCCTTTCCTAAACTTCTTGGAAAGCGCTTGGTTTGCCATCGCTTCTGCCTGAGATTCGAAATCTAACAGGCTTAAACAAAGGAACCAGTCGACCGTTAGGGATACTTAAAAATTTGCCTATAACTTTGAGAAGGAAAACCGTTCATCTAAACGTGATGGTAGTCCAAGGACCTCTAGATTACAATCTACTCCTTGGTCGTGACTACATTTATAGCATGGGAGCTATCGTTTCCTCACTCTTCCGAGTGATGTGTTTTCCACATGAAGGCAAAGTGGTCCACCTAGTTGATCAGCTTTCATTCCCTGGTTCAAACACAGTTACTAGTCAAATTCCATCCCTAAGTAGTATTTTTTCACAAGGAATGTCTAATCAATCTCCAATCCATCCACCTGATGATCGTGAGTGATTTGGTGATTTTGACTGAAACCCAAGAGGCATGCACCCTGGTCTGCATCGGCAGGAAAACCATAGATATAAGGTAAGTTTCTGCGTAGGAATATGACTAGTCTGATACCCCTGTCCATTTAGGAAAATGGATTTGGACTGGAAAAGGATTCCCTTGTCAAAGGTTATGTGATTGGCACTGACGACAGTCACCTTTGTCCATTTCGATGGACATCGCCAAGGAAGTGTTTTGTTTGCAATGCGGATGGAATAATCTTGCTAATGCAAGAACTTCCATATGGTGATCTAGAAACTCTACTTTATACCTAGGGGCGTGGAAGTGAAAAGCGACCATTTATTTTCTTAGTTTGTAGACTCTTAACCCTTTAAACTTGTAGGTTGGTCGTTCCTAGCTTGCATAACAAAAGGCTCAGGAGAAAAGTTATCCATGGGGCAAGCTGCCTAAAACATGAACCTAATAATGAGACATCCTTAGTATACGACTGGCACAAGTAGTTTTACATGAAGTTTAAGCTCGTTAAAGAATAAACCTAGCCATGAGTAGTTTTACGCGAAGTTCAGGCTCGTTAAAAAATAAACCTAGCAATGAGCAAATGTTCCCCCAAAGTTTAGTCTCATTAAAAAACGAACCCACCTTCAGTAAATAATCTTTGCAATCACATAATTATCATCTTTTGAACCTTGGTCTTGTTCTTACCATCACCTCCACTCTTTCTTAGCCGATCATATGCCTCCATTTGATTGTTTACCCCTTTTGAGGAACAACTACGATGAGTGATTCTATTAGCCACCTTCTTTGCACTATCGTGATTGAAAAGTTCCAAACCTTACTTGGAACCAGTTGCTATCCAAAAACATCACTCGTTCCTCAAAAACGAGTCTCCTTTAAGCTGTTTTCATCTGACTTGTAAAATATGAAAAGATTGCCAAGCAATTAGCCTCTCTAGCTCATTAAAGCGATCGAAAGTGCCATCCCTCCTCTAGATTTTAATATTTTTGGACCCAAGGGATTATTACACAAAATATCGAGTGCTTGTCTTGTTCGGATCATTAAAACTATCGAAAAGTCATCCCTTTTGTATTATTTTATACCTTTCTGAACTTAAAGGATTACATTACGAAAAAGGACTACTGGAGTTGCCTTTCCGTCCCTTTCTAGAATCTCTAAAATTGAGAAGGACTGAGTTATCTTTGTCATTAAACTCATTAAAACAATAGCGACAAACTTGTCCATGTAGACAAGAGCGAGTTTCACTGTCGCTAGGCTCGTTAAAACATAGCGATAGGTTTGCCCGAAGGGCAAATTATAGAAAAAGCATATTTTATCCTCCTCAAGCTTGAAAAAAATTAAGAGGTATTGGTTAGCAATGACTGCGGAAAAAGGGAAGAAAACTTGAATAGCTTCATTGGTAGTAGGTCGTTCTTGAACATGACACTTTCACTCTGTCACCATGATTGAGTCAGGTTGGGCTATTCCGTTCACTGGTCATATCACCATTGGTCCGCCGTACCGTCCACCTTGGGGTTAACGCTACCAATCTATTTCAATGTCACCGTTATGTTCAAGAGAAGTCGCTTAGAGAATTCATGAACCTAGCTAACGCTTCATCCGCTGCAATACCTTCACTCTCCATTTTTCATGACCGCCACCCTGAACATCATCAGATCGTTTTCACCTCCACAAAATCATTTGCTCCATTCCTTTTCGTAGATGTGGGATTCATTAAGGCCCTCTTACAAGAGGTCACTTCTTGTTGACATCAGCTTATTATCCAAGAAGTTGACTTAGGAACAACCCTTTCAGTACTTTGAAGCTTGCATGCCTCAATGGCAAGTTTCTCACTTGCAGCGACAAGTTTACATCAATGGCCTTCAACCGAAAGATTTTATGTAGTGTTCGAAATCAACTCATGTATTCACACCACGTGAATTGTACTGCAGTACCTTGAGGGTCATCATCATTATTGGTGGTTCCTCTCACGCCTATTAATAGCTTACATCATTGGCTGATAATCAGATGATGTATTTCCATGTCTGACATCAGAACATATTTTCACATGGATCGACTTGTACTTAGGGCGAAGATTGAACGAGTTTGAATACCCCGGATCTAGTTTCATTCATCCAGGCTATGATATATTCAGGAAAATAAAGACATCAAATGTACATCATAGCTGCACAGATAATCATCCAAACTAAAGGATGATGGCTCTACCAGAATCATTATTCTGCCACACAGATGATTGTCTGTCTTATGTACATGAATATGAATTTATAAAGTTGAGCATGGGAATGCCTGCCTGAGCTAGGTCATGAAAATATTATGAAGATAATGCATTTTATTGTATCTTATTATAGGTCACCTTCCAGTTTGAAAAACCTCGGATCCTCATTATAAAGCATTTCACCCGACATCAAAAGATTTACAACCTCATGCTTTAGGGGGCAACTATTATAGACATATTTGGGCACTGCAACCCCAATCACATATGTCCATAAACCAAGGGCTTCTAAACCCCTAAAAGTGTTGTTTCATACCCTAAAGGAACAAGGTCAGCTAATTACATCATCTCCCAGAAGTTATCCATGAAAAACTACTCAGAATTGGTCAAAACTGGACCATACAGACTGCTCCATGCATAGGGTGTGATGCATCTCACCTATTACACACGGAGGGTGTGATGCATACTGGAAAGCCCTTCTGTAGGGTACAATGAGCGAGAGCAGACAAATGGCAGAAGCAGTTTGCTAGGTGGAAACCCAGAGAATCTTCTAGAAACTACTCATATGACACTTGCCTCTATAAATTCGCCCAGGGATGAGTAAGATATCTGAAATCTCCAAGTGGAACCAAGAACTATCAGTGAAATGACACTAATAAAAATCCCAGAAGCTGACTCACTCTCCTATAAACATCTATATATGGATCCCTCATCCTAGAGATCCAGAGGCTGGAATTTTGTAATTTGCAAGGAGGTACTGTTGGTTTCTCTTTGAAGACATTATTAGTTGATCTTGCTTTGTATGAGGTGAAGAGGGCTTTCATGCTAGGAGGATGATGCTGGAGTAGAAAGCTTGGTTGTAATCCTCTCTTCTACTACTTCTATTAATAAAGCTATTTTAGTTTTCCTCCATATGCTTGTATATCTCTGAATCTTGTACTTGTATATGCATTTATATGGTTAATGTACATCTGAACCTACATTGTTTATGGTTTTTTATCTCTATGCTTTGATGGTATTTTGCTACTTTGACTCTACACGTGTTCTTTGAAGCAGGACAAGTGAGAAAGGAGTGGCGAAATCTCTATCAAGGGAGAGAGGAAACAAGCAAGGAGACTAGCGAAAGACTGATGTTGGTACTCTCTACTTCTCTCTCATCTATCTCTCATAAAGGAAAACACAAGTGACTTTAGTTTGTTTGTTTCTAAGATAGCTACCCATCTTAGTGGGACTAGCAGCTCTGAATGGACACTAGTTTTTCCAATAACAGAGCTCCCAGATCAATCAAGGTATGTGGGATCATTGTGCCATTGAAGTGGACATCAACTACTGGGCTTCCAGGGTCCAGATATTTTGGACAGATTACCTGCCCCAACATCAGGTCGGACAATTGTCCTATGACATTGATGGTTGGGGCATCTCTCTTACGATTTCTTGGATGCCTAAAGCACTTCTCTTTGATCAAGCTATTGTAGATAGGCACATATTTTATGGCTTGGAGAAGTGGTATCTTTACACATAAATGTTTCAATTCTCCTAGGAGTTCTGTCCCTTCTGGGGTAGGCTAGATTGTCATGGATAGTCTCTCAGGAAAGAATGGAGCTGCTTTAGGTTCACTTTCCTCTTTTTCTTCCTCAACCTCCCTGGGTGGAGGTTGGCTATCTGGGATAACTTTCTCGGATCAAAAGTTAATTTCTTGAATCTCCACAGCATAAGTTGGGCATGATGGTTCCCCACTATACACTTGTTGAGCCTGTCTGTTGTTCGAGTTTGGATTTAGCTGGGCAGGCATTTGGGGTTGCCTTGGTGGAGAAAAATGTAGCGGTTATGGTTGGGCAGGTGGTGGAGGCAGAAGAGCGGGAAGGGATTTATATTTGGGCCTCCACCCCTAATGAGATGCATTCCACTGAGGTTGCGGTTGAGCATAAGATTGAAATGAATGGGTGCCTGTTTGGGAATGATATTGAGATGGAATAGACCAAGGAGGAGCGTGGACCAGGAAGGATGAGAAGGGGGGCCCCAAGAAGGTATGGATGCAACTTGGTTGGGGTTGTAGTATGCCTAATATGTCCCTTGCATCCCCTGCTGGTATGGTCTAGGTCCATGCGGTATCCTTTGGTTTATGTAATAGATCATTTCAGTGACTCCTTCAGCCCCTTGGTATACAACTTTAAGTCTAGGAAAGGAAGGGAAGTTATCTATAGAATGATCTTCTTCACAAACTGAACAAACCTCTATAGAGTTCAATGGGCATTCATTCCTAGGATGCCTCCTGGTGCATCTAGGGCAAAAAATGGCCAAAGCCCTCTCTACTTCTTCTTGCTTTATTTTGATATGTAAGGTATCCATTTGCATGGAAAGAGTCTGTAGCATCTCACTCTTAAAGTCTTCCAACATGCTTCCAATTTCACCTTTAATGGATGAATTGGAAGAAGAGGTACTGGCTATGGGCTGACTCCCCCTACCTTTCTTTCTGGCTGCTCTAGAATGGTTTCTAAAAATAGTCTTTATGTCCTCATAGGATAGTTGGTAGATGTCTCCCCCAGCCAATAGATGGAGGGTGTCTAATAGGTCTTCCTGAATTCCCCTAAGTAGGACCAACTTCAGAGACTCAGGGTCAAGTGTACACCTGGCCCGTTTGTAACTGCTTCATAGTCTTCCAGGGACTCATCACTTCCCATGGTCATTCGGAAGATTTCTTCATTAGTATCTTTTGACCTACAATAGTATCGATACTTGTTGTTAAAGGCCTATTGCATCTGAGCCCAAGTTGTGATGCTATTGCCAATTAATCCCATGAACCAGCGTAGGGCTGCATCCTTGAGAGTAGAAGGGAACAGTTTCAAATTTTGCTCATCTTCTGCATAGTCATAAGTTTGACAGATGATAGAAAACTCAAACAAGAAGGTGTTGAAATCTTCTATAGTCAGAAAACGGAAGTGATGTAGGGCTGAAGGACTTATATTACTCATTTTGGTATCCCCATTGGTCTCCCAAATGGGGAAGGTACCCTCTATTATCTCTCCATTTCCCCTAGCATTTCTGTTTTCAGCCATTGGCTTCAGTGGAATGTTTTTTTCTTCTTCTTCTTCCCCTATAGGTTCTTCAAATATGTCTGGTTGTTCACCTAAGGGTTCTTCTTGATTCCAACCACCAAAGAAGAGAGAAGGTTGGCTGTGTGAAGCAGTGGGGGTGTTGGGCAAAAATTTTCCTGAGTTATCTCTATTCCTATGAGGCATGAAAGGAAATCTTTTTGGTTGGTTTTTGTTTCTTTTTCCCCACACTGAAAGTACCTATAGACACTAAAATTGTGATTAAACTAAACAGATTAAAACTAGCTGAAATGAACTTGCTAGATAGAAATTTCCAGAATTGAAGAGGAAAGCAAGGAAATGCAGAACTGAAAGAAAAGAAATGACTAGTCTACTTTTGCTGAAATAAACTATTAGCAGAATGTTGCAATAGAAAATAGAAGAAAGAAGTAATCACAGAATACTCTCACACTTCCCTGTAAATGGAGCTAAAAAGTCGTGAGCGCCAGTATTGCAGCAAGATTTCTGCAACTCCTGGGCTTCCAACTTTACTTTTATCAACTCGGTAGTTCGTAACAAACTTGGAAGCGTCGGTGGTGTATGCACAAGTACTAGTTCTGACTGTAGGTTGTCACTTGGTTAGCTGGCACAAGATCACTAGGAGCTCAAGCCAACTTCTATAGATTTCAAAAGAAGCTCTATGTCTGATGAAAGAAAGGGAAGATTACTCTATAGATGCTATTCTAATTGCAGAAAGGAAAAGGACTGGAATGTAAAGCAAAACTTAGTAAACCCTAATTAACAAGCTAATTCTAATTTTGCCAAAAACACTATGAAAACCATGAAATAAATTGCATTACCTACTCAAGGAAATAAACAACATCTAACCATACCATTTCTAGAATTAAATAAGAAAAAAACATATTTTTGGATTTTTATGTGTTTTTATGTGAATTTAACATACATCTGATTTATTGTGTGTGGTGAACAGGTGGCATTAGAGGGTGATTTTGGAGCTTGGGATGATGTAGGATGGTGTGGATGGGTCCTAGGAGGTCTTAGGTGGCCTTCTAGAGGATTTTCCCACACTCGTCCTTCAAAAGAAAGCCTACAGGAAAAACTACAGGAGGACACAGGAAAACTACACAAGGAAAACATGGTATCTACAAGAGGCCTATAGGAGGAGGATGAGAGCAATTTTCACTATTTCGAGGGTGTGAGAGTGGGTGGAAAAGGTGGATGAAGGTTGGAATGAGGTGTTAGGGCGCCTAAGGTCTACAATGAATCACCATGAGAGAGAAAGATTATTGGGTTTGCTCAAGGAAAGAGGAAGAAGTTCTATGAAAAATGAAGGAAACTAGGGCAGAATTGAGGTGAGGTTTGGGAGACCTATAGGGCATGAATTAGATGGAGGGTGTGATTCCTGTAAAGCTAGCCTACTACTGGAAGAGATATGTTGCATAGAAACCAAGAAAATCAAGCAACTATTGAAAGGAGTGCATTCTAGGAAAAACAAAGTTTTACATTAAAATGGCATAAACTATGATGCATGGAAGGAAATGTTGTAAGAAAGGAAAGCATGCAAAAAGACTATTGTAAATCAGGAAGTGAAATTGATGAAGAAGATTTGAAGCAAAGAAAAACTGGACTATCAACCCACCAGAGAGCTGCAAACACTGGAATTCCTATTAATGAGAAAAATCTGTGTTTTTGGGGCAGCAAGGGAGTCTTTGCCTCAAATCATGATCCTAGAGGGAGGAAGAGAGGCCAAGGCACTATTGCTAGCCTTTTGAATCTTTTCTGATCACTGCTTAACCTTCTACAACAAGCACGAATGGAAGAAAACTACTAAATCATCAAATGCAACCTATTCTTAACCATAAAAGAAATACATCTAACAGTAAACTAATCTACAACTAAAACAAAGCATACAAATACAAGTGAAGAGGAGTTTGGCTACTTGGATTAGGCCCTAACCCAAGAGCTTTAGCCCTCTTAGGTAACTCAATGCTATCTTAAAAAGGATTCCATCTTCATTATCAAAAAATAGCAAGATTACATAAAACTATCATAAAAATAGTGAGCTCAAAATTTGAGCAGAGTTTACATAAGCAAAAAAAAAGTCAACCCTAGTGAGGCCCTAGGCCTCTCTACTTATACATCTGAAGCTACCAATAGCTTCCTTAAAATCAGGGAGGCTTGGCTCCCAAAACTTGAGATAACTCTCAATCATCTTCCCCTTGCTCGGCTGCCTTCTAGTGCATGATTCAGTTGCTTGTACTCCGAGCTGAATGAAGGGGAATTCAAAGTGAGGAGAAATAAATGAGGGGGATTCCCTCCTATAAGTCCTCTCCTCTATCCACTTCGAGTTATTGCTGCAGTTTGGCCATTAAATCCTTGACTTTGACCTCGAAATCCATCAATAATCTGCATTAAATACATGTTAGATCACATGGCATAATAACTAACTCAACTCACTCTATAAGCATAAATATAATCAGAAAATCATACAATAAGCTAAGAGAATGGTTGATTTGACTAGGTTAGGAGATAAAGTGAGCCCATATAATTACCCATTTATGAGGCTCATCAATTTGGCTATGTCAAACACTCACAAATGATAGACAATAGATAAGATAAATCCTGAGATGCATATTATTCACAAAGATATACATATAAATTCATTATTTCTGACCCTTGTTTATCATATTCCAAGTGGTCTCTTGGACTCTAATGACTCTTCGTATTCCACACCATAACCCTTAATGGATTATGTGTAAAATAGGTCAATTAAACGTTGGTGGTTTCCATCTTATAGAATTGGAAAACCATAAATATTTTATCGTTTTTCATGCCTATTTATTAAGGGATAGGGTTGGAGTAAACCAAAGTGGGACTTTCAACTTATTTTCATGTTGCTGAAATATCTTTAGAATCCTTATGTTACTATTGAATAACCTTTTTGATAGCATAAATATTGTAATGTATTGTGACCATTTTGTTGATGAATCTTACATGGAGTGCACTTTAGAGAGGGGGGTTTCCTCCTAAAAGGGTTTTCCCAAGAAATTGTTGTTTAATGGTTTTATTATTTTATGTTGTTGATTGCTACAACTATGTTTATTTAATTTATGCACATTCTTATATAATTAGTGTGTTAAGTGTATTCCACTCATCCTATTCCTTTCATTTAGTCCCAAATCCCAACCACCTTAGATCGAAGATGTTAGGGAAAATAGTTTTTGACCTAGTATTAGTTTAAGTGGAATCTTTTGTAAATGGAAATATTGTTGTGAGGAAATCGTGAACATGTATAGATTAGAAATGGATAATTTTCATTGCACTAACTTGGGGCGGTGATAGCTCAAGATCAAGGAAATTCCTATGGATCGAAATCTATTGGTTGGAAATTTTCTATAAGAAAACACACTGGTATCAAATATTATGAGTGGTATATAGGTACCTTGAGGGTCTCACAAAGGGTGTTCCACCTCTTCCCATGAGGGATATACCGATCTATCTCCCGCAGCCCCAACTACTACTCTAGCCCTAGGTAGATGCTCACCCCATAATTAATGGTGGGGCATACTCATAGGACGAACCGGTGCTACATCAGTGTCATGCTAGAAATCATGTCATTTTGTTAAACTAGCACAAAAAAAATTCCTAAAATTCAAAACCTAAAAATAATTTATCACTGATTTATCCTCTTACCTACTAGGCCCCACCAAGTACCTAGTGGAAAAACTAACTTTGGATCCCTTGTATAATTCATCTCGGCATACAAAAAGTCATTAATCATAGGGATCTGGGTCTACAACCAATCAAAGAAATCTACATTGAAATATCATGTAATTGGTCCACCTCCTGTTCAAGGCATCAAGGAACACCGTCTTCCCATTCTTGAATCCCCGAGACCTTCTACTGCTAGACTCACCAATGGCCTCATTATGGAAACTCTCTCTAGAAAGAAGGAGACAATTAGTGTACCATACCCAAATTCTCTTTGGGCCCGAGTCTTCACTGCTGTCAACTCTACTTTTACCCATATGATAAGACTCTCACACCAACCAAATACCTACGGTTATATGCAATCCAACTGTAAAAACATTTGGTCCTAAGTCACTACATGTTGGGTTTTAACCCCTACTAATCGAACACTCATCCATATGATTGACCTGAATGGTATTTCCCTTAGCCTTTCGATTAGGATTTTTCTGATCATCTTTGATGTACTTGGTGTGCAAAAGCTAATTAGATAAAATCACCTGTGGTACGGGGATCAACCCTTCAGCTTATCAGGTTTTATCATGCACCTCTGCATGATAAAACAATGAGGAATTAGATGTCATCTTTCATGATTCTTAGCTCATGGTTCCCTACTCCGAACACACCTTGGTGTTTGTCCCACATTTGGATGATCCTAGCCAAGAGCTCTTCTTGGGCCTTTATTAGATCAAGTTGAGCACACTTTAGCAAGACACATCTTCTCAATGCTACAATGCATTCCAGATCATTTAGCATTTTCAAATTCCTCTCGATCGTGCACTCTTTCTCTCCACAAACTCATTATGACAGAGTTATCCTACACAAATCAACCCTTAAATCAGTTTTTGTCCTATTTTTAGAGCTTTAGAAACAAGAAATCAAACTTTCTTCTCTCTTACTCATGTTAACATGGCCTTTTACACCTTATCAGAGCAGTTTAACACACTCTTCCCTTGTGGGAAGTGATCGAGATTAAAAAGTGACCATGTTACCCGACTTATTGAGCTAGGGCTTGCCTAAAAATAAACAATTACCATTGAAAATTGAACTTAAATGAAAGTACATGGTTTGTACTCTTACTTGGAACTCACGGGAGTCTAAACAGTGGCCTAGATTGTGGGAAATTAGCTTCTGAATATCTTCTTATTTTTTCTCTCCAAATAACTCTCACCAACTGAATTGGTGCAAATGAGGAGTTCAACTCATATTTATAGGCATTGGAGCTATGCATAAACCCTAGGTTTTCTCATGCTTAAGCATTTTTTCCTTTTTTTTAATAACTAATCCCAATGACTATTTTTTAAAATGTTTTAATGTTCTATTGTATTCATAAGTGATTTTTGAAAAATTGATTGTTACAAACCCAAAAGTGATCTTTCTTTTTAGGGACTTTTCTTACTCGTGAAACTAAAAATATCCGAGTTACCTTTTATAGGATCGTAAAAGTCCTATGAAGAAGATTTGGCCCATTCTTTTTCTATATTTTTCTCACTCCCTAAATTGAAAAAGATACCTCAAGTTTTCTCCATCTGACTCATTTCAAATTTTATGAAGAATAATGAGTTTACTTTGTTACCACCGTGCTCATAAAAAATGAGAAGAACATATATTGAGCATAAGTTTATCACTTTATCTGGACTCAATGGAGTAACTATGGAAAAGTAATTATGTCGAGTATATTATTAAATCTTTGTTACACCGGTCATCATCCATTAGAAAGGTGCCTCTTGGAGTTTTATTTAATCTCTTTTTAGAGTCTCTAAATGTGAAGATATTGTCGAGTTTACCCTTTCTAGACTTGTTAATCCTAAGCAGATTGGGAAACTTTTTGAAGAAATAATAATGCTACTATATATATCAATCGAACGTTTTATGGAAACAATCTACTATCCATCCCTTGAATATGAAACTTATCCAACATATTCAACATTTCTCTGCTTCTCTTTGAACCTTACCATATTATGTGTTTTGCCTTGAGACCCTCATTTCCATGCATCCTCGTATCCTACTCCTCTTGGTGTCCTTGAGTCTAAGCTAACTAGTCTCCTTGGTGTCATGCCTTCTATTGTTCAAGGGATTGCCTACTAGATGTTGACCTTGTCAACCACTTTATCGTATGTCCATTTAACCTCAATTCGTCTGTCTTATTGTTCCATATAGCTTCAAAATCAATCACTTATTATAGTTTCATGTCGATGGATGAGGAAATCCTTATTGATCTCCTTCGACAAATCCTTTTCTATGAACTTTAATAACTTACCTAGGAAGCAAATTGAGAAACATAACAACACCCCAAAGCTTGTAGTCCTCAATGGTAAGTTTTTGTGTGTCTGAATAGGGGTTTTCACTATTGGCCCAAACTCGAATGATTCTACGAGTATTTGACACCAAATCATTTATTCACACTTGGTATATTGTACTGAGCATCATGGAGACCATCCACCTTATCAATGGTCTTCCTCATGTATGTTAATAGTTTTCGTTATTGCCCAGTAAGTAGATGAGTTCTCACATGTTCGACATTAGTTCAATTATTTACATGTGTATAATTATGTCATTCCATGATGTGACAAAGACCTTGGGATAAGGTTTACATCACTCAGCCTTATTTCTAATCCCAAGATACCAATTTTGTTTATGGAGACAACTTATATTAGTCTGAATACACTATGACATATTTCCACATTGTACTTACTAGTAGACATGAGCTCTCATATTCTACATGGATCCATAATGTATTTCTCTAGCTACTCAGCATGGGAATGCCCAAATTGGGACATGATTTATATCTGACATATGTTTGTTTTTTCCGACCTCCCATTCTGATGCTCTCAAATTCTCTCTCCTTCATTTTTTTATAAAGTACTTTGGCCATTTCCTTCTTCTTTGACCTCACATTTTTTGGGCATCTGTTACCCATGAACATCCCTCCTCATCGTCTCAGAGGATATTACTATGCTTTGGGTTGAAATACAGCCCTTTACAACCCCTATTTATAGCCTATTTAAGACTATATTTCAAGCTATGAACCATGAGGGCAATGTTATCCTAGTCTATAACATTTTGTCTCTTAATTTAAGTTGTGTTACCAAATTATCACTCAGTCACAAGGAAAAAAGCACGGGTTAACTCACTTTGACACTTTTGTTCATAAGTAAACTCTCACATGGTGGAATGTGATTGTGTTATCCTCATATAAAACTCTTTCTTAAACATATAAAGCTCTTAAAATAAGATGAAATCTCTTAAAAGTGGATTAAAGCTATTAAAAGTCGATAAAAGCATACAGAAGTGGGAAAAATTCCACAATTCCATTTCTATGAGGAAACAACATACACCCCAAAGATTTTGCCCAAATTTAAATAAGGAGAAATTTGGAAATATTCGTAGCCTCCCCTTGCCTATATATTGGAGGCTAGGTTGTTGAGGATAGGATCATAATTAGTGTATTTTTATGCTGACAATATATTTCTTGAGAGAGTAAGAGAGATAGAGAAATTAAAGAGCAAGGAGCTGGAGGAGGTCATGCTACAAGTGCTTGTGGTTGTAATATTCCTTCATATGTTGAATATATAGATCTATTGTTGTTTCATCCATATCATTGTCTAATGTTTATGTTTTTTATACTTATGTTGCAATGATTTGGATTATGGTTTCTTCTTGATCTATTTAAAGATACATTCCTACTTACTAGTGTTTTGAATTGATAAAGTTTACATGTTGTGAAGATCATGTATGTTCTCTTTGTGTGCAACTTTCAACCTTGGAGCTAGCTAAAGACCTTTCTCAACCACATTGATTTCTCCAGTTTATTTGTGTGAAGGGATAAGTATGTTATCTCTCACTTCTGTTTTGCCAATTCCAACTTATTACTTGAATTGTTCAATACATCCAACCATGTTGTAGTATATCCCTTGATCAGTCCACCTTAGCTTCTGGGAAAACCTAAGAGGGTTTCATGTTTGTTATGCAAGAAACTACCTCATAATCATCTTAGAGGAAAAGATCATATTTTTTGCTAGAATACACTCTTGTTTTAGGGCTTTTAAAGCTATAACGCACCTTGCAAGACAACATCATAACATGTTAATGTTTTCCATAGATTAGTAACCTACGTTACCCTAGCAATTAATGTTTTATGTCTTCATGAGGAACGTGTTATTTGACCTTCACATAACCATGAGAAAAAATCTTTAATTGACTTTCTTGACTCTGTTGTTCAATCATCCAAACTCTAAAAAGGTGGGAAAATATCACTTCAAGATCATCCATTGATGTTGTCAATCCTAACAAATCATACTAAAGTAGGAGAAAGAAATAAAGTAGAGAGAACATCTTCCACCCTATGGATTTTTCCCAAAGTGAACTAAAGGAATAATTGGTAGCCTTTTTAGCCTCCACTTTCTTATATATTAGAGGTTTGGACATCGAATAAAGGGATCAAATTTCATTATAATGTTACGATTTCAATATCTTCCTTGAGAGAGATATTTTTTAGAGCTAGGAGCTGGAGGAGATCATGCTACAACTATCTAGTGGTTGTATTCTCGTACGTATCCAATTAATATAGATCAATTGTTCTTACTTCCAATTCTGTTGTTCATTTCTCACCTCTTGTTTGTAAGAAATGATTACTTGGATGTTTGGCATATGACACTTTACTCAACAATTCATAATTGTCTGCTTCTTATAGTTTTGATTGATTTTATTGTTATCTTGTGAATGGTTTGATATTTTCCACTTTATGTGCAAGACTAGGGTTTGGAGTTAGCTAGAAGCGCTTCGCAGCTACACTGAACACTTTAATGGATCTGCATACAAGGATTTATAAGTTAACCTTTTGGTTATCTTGTCAATCTCTATTATATTTCTTGCCTTACTGAAAATATCAAGCCTTAGAATAATCTTTCCCTTACCCTATCTTCCCTAGATTTCAGGGAAAGTCTGAGAGGGCTTCTTGTTTGTCCAATTGTGAAAACATCACTATAGAAAAATTGGTGACTCCATTGGGGAGAATTATTCTTCATGGTTTGTTTTCCCCTTTCCTAAATTTCCCCTCATTGTTCTTGTATTTTCTTGAATTCTTTCAATTGTTTGCATGCTTAGTAATCTAATTTATTTGACCACTTTTCTTGGAAACAACCCCTATTTTTCTGAGTAAAACTTGTACAACACTTCCTGTAGTGGACACGAAAAACTTGTGCAACACTTCCTGGAGTCTTTCAATTAAATATTTTTAAGTGACCAAGACTGCACAATTTTCTGGATGAGTAGCCGGTCAACTGTCGGGAGGACTGGCTGGAAAAACTGTGCAATTTTCTAAGGGAGATAGGGATGCGCACTAGGTATCTGTCTATCCTGTCTACGCAATTTTCCCAGCTATAGAAGTGGGCAAGGTTTGCATCCTCTGTGAAAATTTTGAGGGGAATGAGTCCTGGGGTGGCTACCAGGTCAAACCCTCTGATCGACCAGCTTGAAGGTTGATTGATACACTTGCAGGCAGTGCAACTTGAGATGACTTTCTTGGTGCTTCTGTGTTGTTCTGGGTGACAATTGATCGAGTCGATGGCGGGGTGATGGTATGGATGGAAGAGGGGGGTCCGGTCATTGAAACTTCAACAAAATGACTAAGTGTGTGAATGAGTGAAATATGCACATGGGGTCTTGCAAACGCACACCAACATGACTTGACAATGACATGACCCAAACCATCTAGACACGCATGCTCAACATGACTGACCGACAGTGTGAGCGACAAGCACGAAACTTGTGATTGAACGTTGATTGACCGTGACCACGCTTGTGCGACAGTGTGTGACTACGTGTGTGAGTGAAACATATTCTTTTAGAGTGAACACAACATTTACACACGAAGCGAAGACCTCAAGCATGACCAGAAAAGGGTCGCAAGCATGACTTTGATACAAACATGCAAAAACTTGGATGACATGAATAAGCAAGGCAGATGCAAAGACTCGCACAGGCTCATGAAGTGAACCCAAGTGTGAACAGTCATCAAGTGAAACTCTCAAGGGAGGCTCTAAAATTCGGTGCAGGCCAAAGTTTTGGAGGGTGGTTGTAGCCGCTACAATAGCTTGTTACAGTTCCTTTGATAAGTATTAACATATATAGAAAATGGCTCAATATAGCATAAAATGTGTTGGTAGGAGGTGAATTGTTGGAAACATTGTTAATATTGTTGGGGGGTGAATAAGTATTAAGGCTAATTCAAACTTTTGTGCCAATTTATATTCAACATTCAAACTTGGCAAACATCCATATAATCATCAACAACATATCATGTGGCAGTAGTATAAAATCAACACATAAACACATACACCATGAGCAACAAACACATGAGACACAAAGGTTTAACGTGGAAACCCTTTCGGGAGAAAAATACCAAATATTGTTTGTATTATGATGTAAATATGATATCCTACTTCATTACATCAATTGTTTTGAGCCACCACTCAGAGGTTGCACCAAATCCTTTTGATTGTTTTCTAGCACCCACTAGCAGAAAGCACTAACTCCCTTCTTCTACAGAAACCTGATCAACTTACAAGAAGCACCAACTTAAAATATTTGTTGCAAGCACCAACTTGCATCTCCTTGGATTTATGTAAGCACCAACTTGCAGGAGGCACCAACTCCCAAGCTCTACTTAGATATCGACTTAGATGGAAGCACCAACTCCTTGGTTTGCAGGCTCCAACCCACAGTCAATAAGGATCTAAATGTTCACTATTATGCCACCTAGTTGGCCTAATTTCAACTCTCTATTATCCTCTACCTTTGGCCCTCTGTTCTACTCAACAACCTTCACTCTATCTTAGTAGAATAATCCCATACTCAGCCCTTGTAACACTCTACTTTTTTTTCACTTTGTTCATTTTATAGCAACATACAATTTTATCATTTTTGGCCCTCTATTCGAGAAACACATTCAGTAGCATATCCTCATCTCTCCACATTCTTCTACTACATAGGCACACACGACCTCTCTCTACAACAACCTCACACACTCAGATTATCCACTCATCTCTCTCAAATGTGTTGTTATTCCCTCAATTGTACAATCGCAATCCTTGGTTTTTTTCCTCTTCTCCATAAAGAACAATATTAGCTTTTCCAGCGACCATTATGTTGTTAACATTGCCTGAGAGTGTACTCTAGTATTTCTCTCCATCCTATTGTTGCATCAATATTCCTAGTCATTGCAGCTACATCAAACATGAGAATGGGGACATGTGCATTTCTCCATATTGTGAATTTAATCTCAGTCAAATTGCAAAATGAAAGAGATATTTCATTAATTTCGTCTTATACACACAACATGGCTCTCCTTCATTTCTCTTTGAGG